>CM076579.1:144266238-145466238 GCA_034641835.2 Pinus albicaulis | reverse complement strand
CTTGTGATGTACATGTTTGACAAGTTTTTGAGCATCTTATTGTCCTTTTTTGCGTTGTGTAGGTGTTTCTCAAGATGGATTTTGACCCTATCAAACCATGTCTCTTTGTAATCTTCAACCTCCCTTGCAATCCCTTCTTCAAAAGTGAGTTTTTCATCTTCAATTCTCTGCTGCTATAAAGCCCTCTTAAGACCCCTTATTTTTGGTCTGTTTCTGCTGCTTTGGATGTCATCATGGTCAGGGAAATTAAGTGGCATCGTAGCTTTACCATTCTTTGTTTTAATCAGCTATAGCTCCATGAGAACTTGCTCATCATTCAGCTGCTTATTCTCTTGCTCAAGAAAATAAATTCCAAACTTAGATATATCTAAGTTAGTATGAAGCTTTCTAGTTTGGGCATCCTTCTCCTTGACAATCAAACTGGAGGCCTCATGATCATCCTTTTGTTCCAAGTCAGCCAACTCAAATTCTATCTCTGTCTCATGGAGGTCTTCCTCCTCATGCGTGACTTCCTCATGAAAAAATTCCTCTATCATCTTTTTCTTTCCTTTCTGTACCTGCTTTTTCGATGAAGAAGGAAAGGTCCCTTCAACAATATGTGGAGAAAACACCTAGCTATGCCTTCTCTGATATGTTCTAGCCAATGTGCCCATTTCAGCCCTTTTAGGCTTGCTGACCATAACCTTGGTAGGTGACCCAATTTGACTCTGAAATGGTGATGATGGTGACGAAATGGGTCTAGTAGGATGAGCTAATGAAGGAGTAGGTGTTGTGGGCTTAGATGGAGGAATAGATGTAGTAGGATGAGATGGGGGAGGCACATTCAACATGTTGAGTTTGTGGAGCAGTGAATATGTCTTTGGAAATGAAAGTGCCCCATGAAATGTTCAACTGATTAAGGTTATGGATGACAATTATCTTGATGAGAGAGTGGTGAGAGAGGTTGTTCATATGTTGGTCATAATCTCTCTTCTATACAATGTATGCCATTTTTTCAATGATCCTGAATAGAAAATATGGAATATTGAACATATTGACCCTTGGAATTGGATGAGCAGTCCAATATCGTGGATATAAAGTCTGGAGAACCTTCCTTCACAAGATAAGTACTTCATGATGATTTTGATCATGGGGGTATACCTATAAAGAAGGTAATTGAAAGGTAAAACATTCTTTACTTCATTTTTGTACCTTGACTTGATGTATGGCTCATAATAATGATCATCCAAGTCTCTAGACTTGAACCACTTCTCACCTACATATGGAATTCTAGTGGCAGCTGCAATGATGGCTGATGATATGGTGAAAGTCACACCAACAAGGGTCACTTGATTATCCTGAAGATTTGATATGAAACATCTCCTCAAAATAAGGTAGTCCAGAACTCTTTGTATCATTTCACAAAAATCAAAGCATATTACATGCTTGAATGTAGTATCGCGTTTTAGGGATATCTCCAAAACACGGCAAAATCCAACCAGAGATAGACTGGGAGGGAATTTACCGGATATTCCGCCTCTAAAAGAGGACGAGATCCGGAGGCTACCTGGCCCTTTCCAGACTTTGTCTAGGAGTGAAAGATAAAAACACTAAGTGGTATAGAACTAGAGCGCAAAAAACAATAATAGAAATAGAAAGAAAATACAGCAACTACGGCAACAATGGCAACTATGGAAACTCAACTAGAAAACATAGAGAGAAAATGCTGAGCCATTTTACTAATCTGAGAAATGTAATGAAGTAAAAGAGGCGATCTTGTGCAAGGCAAGTGAGAAAACACTCTCAGAAAAGACAGGAAATGGCTGCTCTATGAACTGCGTCCCAGCTGCTGGAAAAATGCCGTGTAGCTGCTACTATTGGAATCAACTGAAGATTAGGGGTTGATCCCCTTGCCGGAATGAGATGAAAATCAACAAATCTCCTCTCTTGACAACCCCGACAATATCCACAAACCATTCCAAGAATGGCCAACCCCTGAAACCACCAAAAACTGCCTCCCCAGTGAATTACACTGGCCTCCAAGGTACAGTGCAGTGGCTGGATAGAAACAACTGAAATACTGCCAAAAACCTCTGACAGGCAAATGCTGACCCTCTACACGAAATCCTGGCGAAATTGCCTGTAGAAACCCCAATCTGAAGCTCCTCCAAAATGGACTACATCCTCTCTCCTAGTGACTGCGCAGTCTCTATGATAGCCCAGCTCTGCAACAAACCCAAACAGCAAAACCTCTCACAAAATACTGAAGAAATAACCTTGCTCGAGCAAGCACTCGAAGTCCCCCGGGGCTAAGGGCGAGATCTCTGACCGGAAACACTCAATGCACTAAACAGTGCTGCAGACAGGCTAAATAGCCAGCGTGCTCAAGAAGACAAACGTCTCACTCAAAATCATCAACTCCAGAATGATCCAAATGAGGAGGCTCCTCCATATTTTATAACATTGGTTTCCCTCCAAAACCCATCGTAGCCTCTCTCTCCTCCACATCCTCATCCTTATCTGTGCAGAAGCTTCTAGAGTGCATGTAGGCCCCCCTCCTCTATGTGGTGTTTGGCCCCCTTGACCCCCCCTTGAGTCACAACATTGTGCTACTAGGTAGATATCTTATTCTACTAAAGTGAGTTAGACCCTCTTTACTCAATTTTTATTTATTTACAAACCATAGACGGAAAAACTATACAAAGTCGAATATTCCAATTAGCTATCGTTAATTAGGAATATTACAGTTCCCCCCGGAAAAATTTTGCTTGCCCTCAAGCAACTGAAGTGATGGATGCTGCAGAATCTTCTCGCTCTCCCAAGTGGCATCCTCATCCGGAAAATTCTTCCACCACACCAAGAATTCCTGGACCATCC
This sequence comes from Pinus albicaulis, assembly GCA_034641835.2. Taxonomy (NCBI): domain Eukaryota; kingdom Viridiplantae; phylum Streptophyta; class Pinopsida; order Pinales; family Pinaceae; genus Pinus; species Pinus albicaulis. Next base: position 145,463,382 of record CM076579.1, on the reverse strand, counting down.
TACTCCACAACTGCCTCTCCCTGGTATCAATAATGGCCTCTGGCTACAACACCAAGTGCCCCTCATCATCTGTCAGCGGTAGCTCCTCTGTCACTGTGACCTGCTATCCCAGCGCCTTCTTTAGGCATGATACATGGAAAATGTTGTGGATCTTGCTGCCTTGGGGCAACTCCAACTCATATGCAACCTGCCCAATCCTGCGTATCACCCTGTATGGCCCGTAGAAACGAGGCTCGTGCTTCTTAGCTCCCTTCTGCTTCAACAATGACTGTCGGTATGGCTGTAAGTGTAGGTAGACCAAGTCCCCTACTTCAAACTGTCGCTCCACCCGACCTTAGTCAGCATACATCTTCTGTTGGTTCTGGGTTGTAGCCATATTGTCCTTGAGAGCTCGGAGGATATCCTGACTCTCTTGGATCCACATCTTGGCTCTAGGAGCCTTACTCGCACCGAACATCACATAAGCAAATAATAAAGGATGGTACCCATACAAAGCATAAAACCGTGACATACCAATCGACATGTGATGTGTCGAGTTGTAGCAGTACTCCCCCAAATGCAACCATCTCAACCATGCTCGCTGCTGCCCACTGACATAGTTACGCAAGTATCCCTCCAGCCACTGGTTAACTATCTCCGTCTATCCATTCGTCTATGGGTGGTAACTGGTACTCGGTGTCAAATCCATCCCCACTAGCTGGAAAAGCTCTTGCGAAAATCCGCCCATGAAGCGGCTGTCCCTGTCACTGGTGATGATCTTAGGAAGACCATGCAACCTGAAAACCTCCTGGAAGAACAACTCGGCCACCTGTGTTGTTGTGTAATGCGTGGATATGTCGAAAAAGTGCGCATACTTTGTCATTCGATCAACGACGACAGAGATACAATCCTTGCCCTGCACCATGGGCAACCCTATGATGAAATCCATCGATACGCTCTCCCATTTTCCCTCTGGAATGCGAAGAGGCTGCAACAGTCCTGCGAGATGGCTCATCTCACCCTTTTTCCTCTGATAAACATCACACTCCGTGATGTGCTGGAGTACGTCCTCCTTGAGGCCCCTCCATGAGAACCTCTCTCTAATGGCCCTGTAGGTTTTGGTAAACCCCTGATGGCCTGCCAATGGAGAATCATGTGATGCCTGGAGTATCTTATTCTTAAGCTGAGATCCCTCAGTCAAGAAGATCCTGTCACTGTAATAGATGATCTCATCGACCACCCTGTACCGGTCATCCGTCACTTGTCCATCCATCACCTCACATGCAAATCTGTCCTTGGAGTACTCAACTAAGAGTCGAGCCCTCCAATCTACATCCAAGCTCATAAGAGATAACGTGGCTGGTATAAATGAAAGGGCATCTGCTACCATGTTATTATAACCCTTAACATACTCAATGTCAAAGTCATATGCTTGGATCCCACCGATCCACTTCTACTGCCTCTCCTGTAGCTGCTTCTGCTCCAAAAAGAACCTGAGGTTGTTGTGGTCAGTTATCACCCTGAATCTGTTCCCTACCAGATATTGCCGGAATTTGGCCAATGCATGCACGATTGACAACATCTCCTTGTCATATATGGGATACAACCTCTCATGCGGAAGGAGCTTCCGGCTCTCAAAAGCTATAGGGTGTCCCCCTTGCATCAATATTGCGCCAATCCCCTCTCCCAACGCATCACGCTCCAAGACAAATGGCTGTGTAAAATCTGGCAACACAAGCACTGGGAAGCTACTCATCACTTTCTTGAGCCTATCAAAGGCTTGTTGCGCTGTATCTGTCCAACCGAATGCCCCTTTCTTCGTCAAATCTGTAAGGGGTGCAGCAAGCTGTGAGAACCCTTTGACGAAATTCTTGTAATAGGCACATATCCCAATGAATCCTCGAAGTTCCGTCACATTCTTTGGCTCTGGCCGATCTTTGATGGCTCTAATCTTCTCCTCGTGGACCCTCACTCCGTCCACTCCAATGATGTGACCCATATACAGCATCTCTGTCATCCCAAACTCACACGTGAGAACTTAGCATAAAACTGTTGCTCTTCCAAGATGCGTAGCACTGTCTCTATATGCTGGAGATTCTCCTCCCACATCCTACTATATATGAGTATGTCATCAAAGAAAACCAATGCAAACTTCCTCAGATGACTGCGGAAGATATGGTTCATGCAATATTGAAAGGTAGCTGGTGCATTGGTCAACCCAAAAGGCATAACCAAAAACTCAAAGTGCACATAATGACACCTGAAGGCGATCTTGGGAATGTCCTGTTCCCTCATGCGAATCTGATGGTACCCTGATCTCAAATCAATCTTTGAGAAGAACTTAGCTCCTCTCAACTCATCCATGAGCTCATCGATCCTGGGTATAGGGTACCTATTCTTCCGAGTCTTCTTGTTCAGGGCCCTGTAGTCAATGCACATCCTCAAAGTGTTGTCCCTCTTCTTCACCAGCACTACAGAAGAAGCAAACGGACTCGTGCTCGATCTGATGTGTCCAAGAGCCAACAACTCTTGGATGGCCCTCTCAATCTCATCCTGATAGGTTTTGGGATGCCTATAGGGTGTACTGATGGTCACCGCCTAGATACCCTGCTCCAGCTCGATGGTATGCTCAAACCCTCTATCTGGTGGCCGACCTAGTGGTATAGCCCCAAACACTACCTCATGCCTGTCAAGGATAGCCTGTATCTCCGGATGAACTACTCAATCGGTGGTCTCTACCTCTGATGCTCGTAACTCAACCGCCCACTCTATGTTTCCCTTTCATAAGTCTGCCTCCATCTGGTGTGCCGAAACTATCTGAGGTGGGTAAGTATGCATCCCACAGATCTTCTCATACTTCCCGGTCTTCTTGTCATCCCACTCCATCTCTAAGGCCTCCCAATCCCTGGTGACCTTCCCCAACATAATCAGCCACTGAACACCCAGTACCACATTGGTATCTGGTATGTTGACCACGAAAAAGTGATCAGTCACGGTGTAAGTACCCATCATCACTGCTAACGCTGGAACATACTGGGCACACTGCATCGTCTGGGCTCGTGGGACCAAGACTGAAAACCCGTCAAAACTCTCGGTCGGTATACCCCTCCGCTCAACCATCTGTGCATCAATGAAGTTTTTGGTTGCCCGACTGTCAACCAAGACTCATACTCGCTGGCCATATATTGTCCCACGTACGCACAACGTCAAATACTTAGGAACTCCTCGCAAAGCTGCAAGGGCCCCTCCAGTGGGTGAAAAAGTTGCACCTCCTGTCCTTGGAGGTGGAGGCGGAAACTGATCCTGGGCCATCTGACTATCTCCTGCCTCCTCATCATCCTCCTCATCCTCTTCCCTGCTATCATTGGAGAAGACCTCAATGAAGTGTGCTTTTCTAGCAGCACACATATGCCCTGGTGCCCATGGATCCTGACAAGTGAAGCACAGTCGCTTCTTCCTCAACTCCCTCCTGGCCTCATCATCTACCTGTGCTCGTCCTAGATTCCCCTTTGGAGGTGGAACCCTCACATCCTTCCCCTTGGGCTGGGAACCCTGTCTCTGGGGGTAAGGTGTCCGTGTCCTAGGAAATGCATCCTACAAATCCCTAGTCCTGCTGATAGAATCCTGGAGTGTAGCTGGTCTAGTGGATCTGACTAGACCTCGAAGTGGCTCTGCGAATCCCTCCATAAACATATAGATCATCCGTGTTGTGGATAGATCTGGCACCATCACCGAAACCCTCAAGAAATCTGAAATGTATGTCTTGGGGCTCCCTATCTATTTGAGCTTTGTCAGCTCAACAAAATGCTACTCCAGATCCCTCCGGTCAAAACGATCTATCAATCTCCTGGTTAACTCGACATATGTCATCATTGTGGAATGCTCGAGTGTCACCATCCCATGGAACCACCAGTCCTGGGCCTCACCATCCAAATGTAATGTTGCCACCTTGATGGCCTTTGTCTCTGACATCTGGTTAAGCTGGAAATAGATGTCCAGCTTCTCCACCCAAGACTTTGCCAAACTGTTTGACGATCCATCAAACGTAGGCATATGAAATCTACAAGAGGCTCAGTGGGAATCTCCATCATGGTAATGCCGATGCCCTCTATGATGGTCGCGGGGTCTACTGTCCCACTGGAGCTGCACAAAATCTCTGAATGTGAGAGCATCCTTGAACTCCTTCCCGTAGGACTGATACTCTGCAAAATACTCATCTAATTTTCCAGGCTCTACCTCCTGCTGGGCTCCTGCCCCTGTATCTTCTCCCAAGAAAGTGGGCATAGTAGAATGGGTAGGTGCACAAGAAGCCGTCGGCTAAGGAGTATCACGCTGAGAAGCTCCCTGCTCCGGAAAATGGTGGGATGTACCTGATCCCTCTCTAACCTGGAAAACCCATGGAGTCTCATGCTGCCTAGCCTCCACAGCTGTGAACCTATGTCCCATCACCTCAATCTATCTAGCTAAATCCTGCACAGACTTGAGGAGTGCCTCTCCAAACTGCTTGGCCTCTGTGTCATCTACCATTTGTTATTTCTCTCTTAAATATACTACAAGCTCCACCTCATTTGTGTCTGCCACAAGCCCTCTCTCCTGATCTTCGTTTTCTACCTAGGCGCAGTCTTCCTCTTCGTAGGTGGCCTTCAACCTACGCTCACGGTATCTACACTTCCTGCCTCTATACGGTCTCTTTCCTGATGTCATAGACCACAGGCTGATCCAGAACTATGCTCTGATACCACTGTAATATCCCTGTTTAGGGCAGCCTCCCTGTTGAGGGTCCGGTGGGCCCCACCACGTTTTCGGGGTTTGCATAATTGGGGGACTGCGTGAGGGTCCTCAACCCGAGATGCTCTGGTGGGCCTTAAGACCCGACCCTTAACACCCTGGGATGTCGCCCTCACTAACAGTTCGAGCTTTTGGTGTAGTGGTTGGGCCTATGTGGTATCAGAGCCGAGGTCTCGAGGTCGAGACTCGCGGAGCGTGGTGGGCTGTAATATCCCTGTTTAGGGCAGCCTCCCTGTTGAGGGTATGGTGGGCCCTACCACATTGCCGGGGTCTGCGTAATTGGGGTTGTGATACCACTGTAATAGACCATTTTAGGGATATCTCCAAAACACGACAAACTCCAACCAGAGATAGACTGGGAGGGCATTTACCAGATATTCTGCCTCTGAAAGAGGACGAGATCCAGAGGCGACCTGGCCCTTTCCAGACTCTGTCTAGGAGTGAAAGATAAACACACCAAGTGGTATAGAACTAGAGCGCTAAAAAAATAATAGAAATGGAAAGAGAATACAGCAACTACGGCAACAACGACAACTATGCCAACTCAACCAGGAAACATAGAGAGAAAATACTGAGCCATATTATTAATCTGAGAAATGTAATGAAGTGCAAGAGGTGATCTTGTGCAAGGCAAGTGAGAAAAAACTCTCAGAAAAGATAGGAAATGGCTACTCTATGAAATGTGTCCCAGCTGCTAGAAAAATGTCGTGTAGCTGCTACTGCTGGAATCAACTGAAGATTAGGGGCTGATCCCTTTGCCGGAATGAGATGAAAATCAGTAAATCTCCTCTCCTCGACAACCCCAACAAGATCCACAAACAATTCCAAGAACGGCCAACCCCCGAAACCACCAGAAACTGCCTCCCTAGTGAATTACACTGGCCTCCAAGGTACAATGCAGTGGCTAGATAGAAACAGTTGAAATACTACCACAAACTCTGCCAAAAACCTCCAACGGGCAAAGGCTGACCCTCTGCTCGAAATCCCAGTGAAATCGCCTGCAGAAACCCCATTCCGAAGCTCCTCCACAATGGAGTGCGTCCTCTCTCCCAGTGACTGCGCAGTCTCTATGATAGCCCAGCTCCGCAACAAACCCTAACAACAAAACCTCTCACAAAATACTGAAGAAATAACCTTGCCCGAGCAGGCACTCGAAGTCCCCCGGGGCTAAGGGCGAGATCTCCGACCGGAGACACTCAATGCACTAAATAGTGTTGCAGATAGGCTAAACAACCAGTGTGCTCAAGAAGACAAACGTCTCACTCAAAATCATCAACTCCAGAATGATCCAAATGAGGAGGCTCCTCCATCTTTTATAACATTGGATTCCCTCCAAAACTCGTCGTAGCCTCTCTCTCCTCCACATCCTCATCCTTATATGTGTAGAAGCTTCTAGAGTGCACATAGGCCCCCGTCCTCTACGTGGTGTTTGGCCCCCTTGACCCCCCCTTGAGTCACAATGTTGTGCTACTAGGTGGATGTCTTATTCTACTAAAGCGAGTTAGACCCTCTTTACTCAATTTTTATTTATTTACAAACCATAGACGGCAAAACTATACAAAGTCGAATATTCCAATTAGTTGTCGCTAATTAGGAATATTAAATTGAAACTGTTGACAGTCATGGGATATTCCATTAGTTCTCCGGTGTTGGTGGGCTCAAGTCTAAGAATCCTTCCTCATATGTGTGGCCTTCCCTCTTTGCTCTCTTCTTCCTCCATGGTATTTTGGTCTAGAAACCCTAGTGATGAGGAAATGGGAGTGGGGATAGGTTTAGGGAGTGGGGAATGGGGTAGGAAAAATTAGGACAATAGGGGAAGGATTAGTAAACTTAGGGAGGTGGTGGGGGGTTAAAATTTTTATGGAATTGGGAATGGTAATTTTATTACAGGTTTGATGGTAATGGGTGCCTAGGAAATTGAAATGCCTAGGACTTAGGGTTTAGGGGAAAATGGATTTAGGGACAGGGATATAGTACTGTAGGGGTAGGGATGGGTTTCACTGTGACATGGGAAGGAAATGTGGGGTCTTAGGGAATCAAATTGGGAATGAGGGAATGATATTAGGGTTTTTAAAAAGAAAAAATCCAAATTTGACATGAAAACTCAAACACCATGAAAATGCTCTTGAAGAATGTAAGGAGGAGGCAAGCATTTCTTATTTCTTATTAAGAAGTGGTAAGAACCTTTGTTGGAGGTTAGAAGCAGTTTGGATGAAGTCCGGAGCTCACTAAAAAAAAAGGCCAGATGCGTAGCGCCCTCTTTTCTTGAAGCGCAACACACTCAACAAATGCACAACGCGAGTTATAGAAGCGCAACGCCTCTTGTCTAGAAGCGGAACGCCATCAAAAAATTCAATCTTTCGCACTCGAAACTGGAAACTCGAGTTGTGGAAGTGGTAGCTCGATGTTGTGAGAGACAAATGAGAGTGAAATTGATGTTTTGATGAGCTTTATACTTGGTGGATTTGATGTTTTGGGCTTGGGACCCACTTTACCTTCTTTACATTCACCTTCAAATTTTGAAGCTTTAGCCTTTCACTATGACTTCATACTTTGAAAATTGATCATTTGATGGACTGAGACATTTTAAAATTTGATATTTTTATGCTTTGGCTTATGGAACTTTTTATTTGGCAGCTTGGGAGCCATGAACCTATCACAAATTAAGTGACATAAAATTACATAATAAAAAATAAAAGTAACATTTTGAAATAAAAATTACATCTTGAAATGAAAATTAGTCCTTAAAAATCATCTTTACATGGTAAAGATAATTTTATTTTATCACTCTCTTACTTGTTGGTCTTATGCAATGGAAATGGTGTGTTATTGGACCTTGAAAACCATAAAACCTAATGGGAACCTTGACTGACTTGAATTCATGATGACATGATTGAATAGGTTATGTAACCTCATGAAATAATGGACTCTCAGTAAGTGACAAAGTAATCCAGCAAGTGATGAAATGAAATTTTTGAAAAGAGTGAACTTTGATGAAAATTTGCACCAAGTGACCAAATTTTTGCATGACCTACTGGAATGATAAAAAAAATCTAAGTGGGACCCCTAAAACAACATGAAAGAATTAATTTTGATCACTGGTGGAAGGATGAAAATACTAACGCTAACATTGGATCCAACTAGTGATGGTAGATCCTTGGAGGTGCCAAGAACATCATTGACCAAGTGCTTATCCATTGGGCATGGAGTGAAAAACTGAAAACAAACTAAAAATTGAAAACTCAAACTGATTTGTGACAAACTCAAACCGACTGAAAACTGTCTTTAAAAAATTGACTCAAGATTGACTGAAATAAAAACCTACTAAAATTATCAATGGTAGCATATCACCAAGACTTGATGGCTTCAAATCCTGATGACAACCACCTGTCTATTGAAGGCATATGTACAATCAGGTGATATCAAAATTCCAGTGTATCAAATCAAGAAAATTCCTCCTTGATTGATTCTCTCAATAAGATTCTCTAGAAAACAATAAATGTTTACAATTTGGAAGCCAAAAACATAGCTGAAAATGATCTCCATAATCACTGAATACTGCAATAATTACCTTCACTTCTGAGTGCAATAAACGTGCCACCGGATCTTGGAAAACATGAAAATTTACCTCTCCCTGATCTAGAAGAAACAAGGTACCTTTTTCTCTTGATTCTAATCTCTCTTCATAATGTACATCAACAAGAGTGTTTTCCTGACCTTCAAAAATTTATAAACAAGTAGGTGAACATATTTCTTCTTGAAATAAAAATTATAAATGTGAAACATGAGAAGAAAAATCTGAATGACAGTCCTCAATGCTCTGGTCCTCTACAATTTGAATACATTGTTGATCATCTTCATATGACATGGAAAATAGATTGTCATGTTTCTTATCACACTCATCAGTCATAAGAGGGAAACCTTCAGATTGTCCTTGAAACCCAAAATTGACATTTCTATAATTTACCACAGAGTCATCCAAAGGAGATTTCTCACTTAATTGAACAAATATCTGATGTTGTTTTTCATAAAGGGACTAGATTACCTCCTTCTAAAGACTTCGTTTTGATGGGATGAGAACACTTGTGTCAATAACTTTGTTTTCTTCATTCAGGGTGATCTCAACAATAGATCTATCCTTCGTGGGATCTGGAACAACATACTCTTAATCATCACAATCTGAATCTAGATCTAGAATATCCAGCTTGACGTTATCACAATCTCAAATTGGAACTTGATTTTCATGCATACCATCTTCTTTTGCAAGCAGATCTGAAATAAGACCTTTTCGTCCATCATTTTCAATTGTACAAAGATATTCAGCCTGTTGCAAACTTTCCTAAGAATATTGATAAGTATCCTCTAAGTTTTATCTATGTTTTTGAAATGGAATTTCATACGGCGCTTCCATGTTCTCATGGTCCATGAATTCATCATCTCCATAAACATTCTGCAGATTTTCATTAAAACTATCAACGTGTTTACAACAGTTATGAACTAATATTAAGGATGGACAGGATTCTTTACTCCTTTCAAAGAACATGGTATGAAAATCCTTTAAACAGTAAATACAATTAGGTGGAAAAATTTCATACCAATATTGGGCTTCACCTTCCAGAGTGACCATGAATATCTTCATGAAGTAGTCTTCAGGAAAATCAATCTTTAATCTACCCACATGCATGTGAAATATCACGAGATGAAGAGCAGCATCATTACCTTTCACATTTTTGAACTTCAGAAGATATGTCATCCAATCAATCTAAGGCATGTTGTTCAGAAAACCTGGTATGTGATCTTGTCTCATTGGAGCATACCTTCGATCAATTGAATCCATTTTGACAACAATGAAGTCACCAAGAATTTTTTTAGACTACCAGTACTTGAAGAGTGGAGATGCCATAAAAAATTCTAAACCTTGGGATTTTTTGACACTTGGCTCGCTAGGTGAATGATGCACAGTGTTCTTGTGCCTGATCATTGTTCACCATCCAAAATCAGATCTGATATTTGATGATTTCTACCTCGGGAAAGATATGTCACTTTCTTCCCCAGTATGGTCACTAAGATGTTATCGCTCTACCGCATCTCTGAGGCTGAGAAGGGACCATCAAAGGTAACTACAAACCAAGTGTAGCCAAGTAGCTAACCATACTAGATAGGAGAGGGCTATCTCCAAGGGATCTCAGCCAAGAGGGCTGGATCAAATTAGGTTTTATGCTAGGTATAGTAGCGCACGGGTTTTGATTGGTTGATTTGGGTGCTCGATGAGTCAATTAGGTAAAAGAGTTAACTAGGCCAGGGAAAATAAGATCAAAATTGCAAACATATAATGGGGTGAGGTAGATAAGCACTCTAACACTTTAGGGTTTCAGGGTGAGATGGATTAGACTAGTGACGTGCTAAAAAGAGCATGACAGTGCATGAATTCTTTTTAAATTGAAGAAACTGAAGAAATTACAACAATTCTCCCAAAACATAGCATAAGAAATATATTTTTCCTATCAAAATTGAGAAATCATCATATCATAGAGATGAAATGAACATGAAAGATAAAAAAGATTCATACATATGAAACTGAAGAAGAAACTATGTCAAAGCGCAATACCTCTTGAATCCAAAAAGAATACCTGCAACTTTTGTCAATAAATTCCTGTGAAAATACTGATACAATAGTGTTCTCTGATCAATACAACAACATCTTGTAGGAATTTATAGGGTAAGTTCATTACATAAAGAAGAAAATGTCACCACTCACAAACAGGTCACAAATTAGTACATCAGTATAATAATGTGGTTAAAACCCTCAAAGAGGGAAACACTCCATGTCCTGAGCCAACACGGCCACTTCAGGAACTTTATTAACATAAAAATAAAAGTTACATATGTTTCTCTCATAAACTGTTACTAGAAAAATGACCCTCCATGCTATTTAAATAGTAATCATGGACCAATCGAATGTTAAGCCATGGATCAAGTGTCGTTAATACCGAGGAGAGAGATAAACTTCAGATCACAACAAATCGTGACCGTCGATTTATAAGTTACAAATGTACATGGTAAAGAAACACACTTTACCTAACTCTACACTAGACTAAGTTATTCTTAACTATTTCCTATGTGTCAGAATATCCTAACATCCCCCCTTAAGAACAACTTGGGATAGGATTGAAGGATTTACAAAAGTGACACAAAAGGAGCCTATTTCCTATGTGTCAAAATATCCTAACTTTCCCCCTTAAGAATAACTTGGGATAGGATTGAAGGATTTAAAAAAGTGACACAATAGGAGAATTAAGGAGGCATTAGAGCCTATCCCCCCTTAATGACAACTTTTATGAACTCCAAGCATGGATCGAATTTTGGTAAAATTCGCTTCTGTGAGAGCCTTTGTAAATATATTGGCTACTTGATCATTGGTTGGACAATACTACACTTCAAGAACACAATCATGAATGAGCTTTCTAATGAATTGTATGTGGGGCTCACTGTGTTTCATACGCTAATGCTGAACTGGATATTTACATAGCTAAATGGCACTCTAATTATCACACCAAAGTGTAGTTGGATTCTGCTGATGAAGACCAAATTTAGACAGAATCTAATGAAGCCACATGGCTTCCTTGCTGGATTCAACTACACCACGATACTCTACTTCTGCTGAAGAAAGAGAGATGGAACTTTGTTTCTTACAATACCAAGTAATAGGTCTTGAACCAAGAGTGAATACATATCCTACAGTAGACTTTCGATCATCAGGGTCACCAACCCAATCAAAATAAGTGAAACCAATCAACAATGGAGATGCTCCTACATTGTAATGAAAATAGAACTGAGTTGTACCTCAAATATATTGAAGTATTCTTTTAGCTACTTTCCAGTGACTTTCATGAGGTTGGTGCATAAACGAGAGACAAGACCAATGGCAAAGGAGAGGTCAGGATGGGTATCAGTTAGATACAGAATTTTACCAACAAGATGACAGTATAAGGTAGCATCAACTTCAAGAGTAGTAAAAGTGATTGAAAGCTTGACTCTAGACTGAAAGGGAGAAGGGATTGGCTTATAGGATTCCATGTGAAAGTGGTGTAGAAGATCACATGCATACTTGGACTGAGAGAGGGTAATTCCTTCTTTGGATTGCAAGACTTGTAGACCAAGGAAATAATGCAAGTGTCCTAAGTCTGTCATTTCAAACTTATTTTTGAGGCTAGACTTCACATCTTTTGTATGGTTTGGATCACTACCACTGAGGATAAGATCATCAACATAAATAACAAGGATGGTGAAGGACTTACCCACTTTCTTGGTGTATACAGTGTTGTCAGAATGAAACCTAGAAAAGCCATTATCTAATAGAATTCTATCCATTTTGGCATACCAAGCCCGAGGAGATTTTTTGGGACCATAGAGAGACTTCCTAAGGTGAAAAACAAGGCTGGAGTCATTTTGGATAAAGCCAGGGGATTGTTCCATGTATATTTATTCATGAAAATCTCCATGTAAGAAGGAAGATTTAACATCCATCTGGTGGACTTCCCATTTAAAGGAGGCAGCAAGGAAAAGAAAAAGGTATATAGAATTCATTTTGGAAATAGGGGAGAAGGTTTCAGTATAGTCAATGCCTTCAACTTGTGAAAATCCTTTAGCAACAAGATGAGCTTTATGTCTATCCACTTTTCCATCTGGTCCAAACTTGGTTTTGTAAACCCATATGCATCTGACAAGTTTTCTTCCCTTTGGAAGAGGAACAAGATCCCAAGTATCGTTTTCCAATAAGGAACACTTCTCTTCATTCATAGCTTCATCCCAATCTAGATGATCGGAGGCTTCTTCAAAGGTTTTTGGATCGGGATTTTCTGGAACTTGAGCCAATAAGGAAGAGGCTCTTTCGAACTGAGAACATGTACGTCGTCGATCTGCAGGGTCACCTGCAAGAGAACCTACTTCATCCCAAGTAGAGTGGACCCATATTAGAAGCTTTGGAGTAAAACGAATAACTTCAAGAGGTGGAGGAGGATTTTCATCCTCATTGTCATCATCTAAACTAAAAGGAATGCTATTAAAAATAGAAGAGAGAGAGATAGAGAGGTGGCACATATGCCGAATCAGGCTCGCAGGCCAAAGGTGGCTCACCAGTTGAACTAGGCTCGCAGGACGATATATTTTGATCAAATTTTACATCTCTTCGAATGATTATATTTTTGGATTTTTGTTGAATAAGTCTACATCCTTTGACATCTTCAGAATTTCCAACAAAACTGCATTTTTCACTCTTAGGTTCTAAGGCTTTATGTTTCGCATCTTGAATATGGGCCCAAGCATCACTTCCAAAAACAAAAAAGTGACTTACATCTAGTTTGATTGACCTCCAAGCTTATTCTAGAGTTATATTCTTTAAAACATTAGTAGGAGTGTGATTTACTATGTAATTTTCACAGTTAATTGCTTCTGCCCAAAAATTGAGATTAAGTCCTTTAGATTGAAGCATACAATTAGCGATTTCTTTTAAGGTGTGATTATTCCTTCTAGCTACACCATTTTTTTGTGGAGTATATGGAACAGTATGTTGCAATTGAATTCCATGCTCAGTGCAGAAGTTGATAAATTTTTTGTTAACATATTCTCCTCCATTATCGAATTTGATGTCCAGATTGTTTCTCAACAAAGACCTTAAAGGCCAAGAACATGTTAAAAACTTCACTCTTGAGTCTTAAGAAGTATACCCAGGTGCTTCTGGAAAAGTCATCAATGAAAGTTATGAATTACTTGCAACCAGAGAAAGAAACAATAGGAAGTGGACCACATAAATCACTGTGCACAAGCTATAAAGGCGTTGAAGCGTGCTAAGAGGCACATGCTAAGAGGCACATTTGTCAAAACTATCCTGATGATGTTTTCTAAGTACACATCCGGATAAAACACCATCTCGTCAAGATAGCATAGGAATACCTGTTACCATATTTTCCTTACATAGAGTTTGAAGAGAGCGATAGTTTAAGTGGCCAAATCACTCATGCCGAAGTTTGCTCATTTCATCATTATGAGCAACAAAAATGGAGGGAAGATAGGATGACCCAAAGTTGTCAAACTTATACAACCTTGTGGAATCATCAGCAATGCTAGTAGCTAAAATATGTCGAGGATCTTTGAGGTCCTTGATTACAACATCATGAGGTGAGAGTTCTACTATTTTCCCTTCACCCGAATGAGTTATCTAATAAATAGAGAGAAGGTTGCATGACAAGGTACGAACACATAGTACATCATTAAATTGACCGTTATTGAGATGAATGGTTCCAGATCCTACAACACTAAGAGATCTATCATCAATAACATAAATATGTTTGGTGTTACAATTATTTAAAGAAGAAAACATGGCTTGATTTTTGGCCATGTGGTAAGAAGCTCTAGAATCAATGAGCCACTCATGAGAAGGAGAAGAGGAAGATACATTTAATGCATAGCCAGATCTTGATGCTTGACAACCACAAGCATAAAGTGCCATTCCTGAAGATGAAGGTTAAGATTGCTCCAAATTGATGTTGTGCTTCTTCATTGCTGCTTCTAAGGCTTCAATATTCTTTAAAACATTTGGACTCTATATGGCCATCATGATTACAAAAGTTGCAATTTCTATCGGTCTTCTTCCTTTTGTTTTTATTTGCCTTATCAATTTGGTGAGTTGCTTTTTCAATTTACAGCTGAAATTGCTTAGGACCCTTGTTTGGTTTCGGACCATATTTTTTAGGATACTGCTTCTTGGGATTCTTTTGATATGATTGTTGTTGGGATGTTAAGGATTTCTTATAAGCATTTCTAGGAGTGACAAGACCAAGGTGTAAGAGTTTTTCTTGTTCTCTTATCAAAGAATCACAAAAGGAATCAAAAGAGGGATTTTTGTAGGTGGTTCCTGAAGAAATGATGGCTTCTCTAGTGGAATGAAAGGCAGAAACAAATAGAGAGTATGCAGGGCCAAGCTTAACAAGAATGTAATAAATGAGGCTACCATCTTCCTTTTTGACGTTAAAACCTTCTAAAATAAGTCTAAGGGTCTTGAATTTGGACAAAAGTTCTTCAATAGAGGAGAAATTATTAGGGTCAAAAGTAAGCAATTCATTTTCAAGCTAGTGGGTCGTGATTTTATTTTGAATGCCAAAGACAGTATGTAGCTTATCCAAAGCTTCATGAGGGGTGCCAATGTCAAGGATATGAAATCGAAAATCTTGAGCAATGGACATTCCTATCAACCCTCGTGCTTGATCTTATTTATTTTCCCATTTGGCAACTTTATCATCATCAAAAGGATTAGTTTCTTGTCCTGTGGCTATTCTATAAATCCCTTTACTTCTAAGTATATCAACCATGTGAGGTAGCCATTGGAAATAATTAGTGTTGTTAAGAATAATCAGGTATGAACTTTATATTTTAAAAAGAAATGAAGTTGAGAAAAGCTGAAACTAACTGCTCCAATGGAAATATCTCAAAAAATTAGGTTGATTAAAAAAAAACAACTCGAAAAACGGCTTCCAAATGAAGAATTTATACGTTTTTGAAAAAACGAGTTGAAGATGTCGAATAGTTACGAGAATGGTTTAAAATTTGATGATGAAGTTCGACTTTAAAAAAAATCCCGCCCTTTAACAAAAACTTTTTACAAAAGAAGCTTGAGAAAGAGACTTGAACCCAAGACCTCTATTTTTATAAACTAATAAACTAACTTCTAACCAAGTGAGATAGTAAGAGGATTCTATAATTGTTTGAAAGGAGGAAGTTTTTTTTTTTTTTACTCTTCGGTGTGCATGCCTTTTCCTGCACAAAAAACACAAAAATCCGAGGAAAAAAAATGAAATGAAAGCCTTACGGAAGATTATTATATTTTCGATTAGCCTTACTGGCAACTATCTATTTTTTCACTATTTCTGATTTCCTAAGATTGCACAAGGACGCGGCGAAAGAGCATACGTAGCAAAAAAATCCCTTCCTGTTGTTTCTATTTACCGAGATCACACACAACGAAGAGAAAAGGGCATACAAAAATAAGAGAGAATAGATCCAGAAAATAAATAAAACCTAAAACTAAAATAAACAGATGGAATCGAAATAAGAAATAAGCTAAACTTTTAACAAATAAAACTACAAAACAGATACTTTATACCTCCAGATCTAAATTGACATAGCTTGGGTAACTGGAAACCTTTTCACATGAAAAGAAAGGTGTTCCTCATTGTAACAGACACCATGGACACAAAAGAGTGGTTCTCCAAGCCTAAAAATGTTCAGAAATAGTAGATCTAGAAAAAGGTAGTCGCATGCAGTCAAACTGGCTTCAGATTTTGATAAACAATGGATGCGGCCCTCAAAATAGCTCGGGTACCATGTAGGAATTTACAAGGTAAGTTCCTTAGATCAAAAACCAAAGGTCACCACTCACAAACAGATCACAAATCAGTACACCAGTATAATCACATGGTTAAAACTGTCAAAGAGGGAAACACTCCATGACCTGAGCCAACACGACCACTTCAAGCAATTTATTAATATAAAAGGAAAAGTTACATATGTTTCTTTCATAAATGGTTACCAGAAAAATGACCCTCCATTCTCTTTAAATAGTAATCATGGACAAATTGGGTGTCAAGACATGTATCAAGTGTTGTTAATACCGAGGAGAGAGATAACCATCGAATCACTACAAATCATGACCGTCGAATTATAAGTTAGAAATGTACATGGTAAAGAAACACACTTTACCTAACTCTACACTAGACTAAGCTATTCCTAACTATTTCTTATGTGTCAGAATATGCTAACACATCCAACCTGTGAAATGAGTCAAAAAGTGAAATATATACACATGAAACAACCTCCCCCAACCTCAGGGGTCGAATCCTTGAGTTGTAGACCTAATCCACCAAAATTTGAACTGAAACCTAGAGTGTAGGGTAGTCAAAATGACTCATACCTAACTTTAGTGAAATTGATTCATTCATTCTCTTAAAGAGCTTTACCTAATGTATTTACCCCAAGGTAACTCAAAAGCATCATTATTACATTTACATCGATGAATTAAATCAGTAAAAACTCATAAATTATATCAGCAACTAAGAAAAACTAAAAAAATGGAAAATATCAGGCTATTGGCAAATGTGCAGCGCCTGAAGCTAATGCGCAATGCTTGAAGCAGATGTGTAATGCCAACTTCAAGGTGAGTTTTAGAGGCCTTACTGAAGTCCAAATTGAGCTCAAGATATCTCATTGGAAAGCATGTCCTGTCTACTTTCCAAATATGTTCTTATTTTCCAAACTAGACTTTATTTGACCCTCCAGAATGTCAATATACTAAGATTGGTCAAAAGCGCAATGCCAGGCTCAAAAAGAGGGAAGAAACATGATGTTTCAGATGTTTTTGGCCATTTCTCCCTGTTAGAATATCCAAATTTGATATTCCAATAGTCAAAATTTGATGTAGAGGGCCTTCTGAATCCAAAGGTTCTCATGGTTTTACCAATGGAGGTCCCTAGAAAAAGCGCAGAGCCTAGGCGTTGTGCTTTTGACAATCAAACTGTCTAGTGAATGTTAAGAAGTGCACAAAAATAAAAAAATATTCAAAATTGCCCAAAATTTTTCCAAAATTTGTAGAATGGTTGTTGAAGATGTATGTTAAGCATAGAGGGAGAGCTTACCAAGAATGTCAAGTTTTTCTCCTTCCTTTTTCTTGGCTAAGGTGTGCTTATGTTTCTCTTGCAATTGTTTGAGTTTGATGCTACAAAAATTGTTTCTTGTGATGTACCTGTTTGAAATTTTTTTGAACATCTTGTTGTCCTATTTTTCCTTGTGGAGGAGTTTCTCAATATGGATGCTAACCCTATCAAGCCATGTCTCTTTTTCATCTTCTTCCTCCTTTGCAATCCTCTCTTCAAAAGTGATTTTTTCATCTTCAATTCTCTGTTGTTGTAAAGCCCTCTTAAGACCCCTTGTTTTTGGTATTTTTCTACTGCTTTGGATGTCATCATGGTTAGGGTCATTAAGTGGCATCATAGCTTTACCTTTCTTTGTTTTAAGCAGCTCTAGCTCCATGAGAACTTGCTCATCGTTCAACTGCTTATTCTCCTGCTCAAGAAAAGAAATGACAAACTTATATCCATCTAATTTAGTCTGAATATTTCTAATTTGGGAACCCTTCTCCCTTACAATAGAACTAGAGGCCTCATGACCATCTTGCTGATCCAAGTCAATGAGCTCAAATTTTGTCTTTGTCTCATGGATATCTTCCTCCTCATGCCTGACTTCCTCATGAACATATGCCTCTGTCATCTTTTTCTTTCCTTTTTGTACTTGCTTTGCTGATGAATAAGGAAAGCTCCCTTCCACAACCTATGGAGAAAACACATGTTTATGCCCTCTCTGATATTTTCTAGCCAATGTGCCCATTTCAACCCTTTTAGGTTTGCTGACCATAACCCTTCTAGGTGACCCAATATGACTCTGAAATGGTGATGATGGTGATGAAATGGGTCTAGTAGGATTAGATGATGAAGAAGTAGGTGGTGTGGGCTGAGATGGAGGAATGGATGTAGTAGGATGAGATGGAGGAGACACATCTTCAATATGTTGAGCTTGTGGAGTAGTGAAGATGTCATTGGCAATGAAAGTGTCCCATGAAATGTTAAATTGATTAAGTTGATGGAGGAAAATTATCTTGATGAGAGAGTAGTGAGAGAGTTTGTTCATATGTTTGTCATAATCTCTCTTTTGTACAATGTATGCCATTTTGTCAATGCTCTTGAATAGAAAATATGGAATATTGAGCATTTTGAACCTTCTGAAGTGCATGAGCAGTCGAATATCGTAGATATAAATTCTGGAGAGCCTTCCTTCACAATAAAAGTACTTCATGATTATTTTCATCATGGGGGTATACCTATCAAGAAGGTAATTGAAAGGAAAAACTTTCTTTACTTCATTTCTGTACCTTGACTTGATGTATGGATCATAATATTGATCATGCAAGTCTCTAGACTTGAACCACTTCTCACCTACATTTGGAATTCGAGTGGAAACTGCAATGATGGTTGATGATGTGGTAAGATTCACACTAGCAAGGGTCACTTGATTATCCTGAAGATTTGATCTGAAAAGTTTGCTCAAAACAGGGTGGTGTTGGACTCTTTGTATCATTTCACAAAAATAAAAGCATCCAACATGGTTGAAACAATTGACAGTCATTGGAGATGCCATTAGTTCTATGGTGTTGGTGGGCTTAAGTCTAAGAGTCCTTCCTCCCTTGTGTGGTTTTATCTCTTCCCTCTCTTCTTCCTCCATGTAGTCTCTGTTTTCCTCCCCCATGGTATTTTGGTATAGAAAACCCTATGGATGAGGAAATGGGAGCGAGGATAGGTTTAGGGAGTGGAGAATGGAGTAGGAAAAATTAGGAAGATAGGGGAAGGGGTTAGTAAACTTATGGAGGTGGTGGGGGTTTAAAATGTTTAGTTAATTTGTAATGGTAATTTTATTACAGGTTTGATGGTAATGGGTGCCTAGGAAATTGAAATGCCTAGGACTTAGGGTTTAGGGGAAAAGGGATTTAGGGACAAGGATTTAGTAATGTAGGGGTAGGGATTGGTTTTACTGTGATGGGGGAAGGAAATGTGGGGTCTTAGGGAATCAAATTGGGAATGAGGAAATGATATTAAGTTTTTTAACTAGACAAACTGCAAATTTGGCATGAAAACTCAAACACCATGAAAATTCTCTTGAAGAATGCAAGGAGGAAATTGTGTCTTAATTACTTGTGAAGAAGTGGTAAGAACCTTTGATGGAGGTTAGAAGTAGGTTGGAAGGATTCTAGAGCTCGTTGAACAAAAAGGCCAGATGTGCAGTGCCTTTGAGAGATGCGCAATGCCCTCTCTTCCAGAAACATAGCGCACTTAGCAGATGCGTAGCGCTAGCTACAAAAATGCAACGCCTCTTGTCCAGAAGCGCAACGCCACCAAAAAATTCAAGATTTCTCCCTCCAAACTAGAAATTCGAGCTGTTGAAGTGGTAGCTCGATGTTGTAACAGACAAATGAGAGTGAATTTGATGTTTTGATGAGCTTTATACTTGGTGGATTTGGTGTTTTGAGCCTTGGGACCCACTTTACCTTATTTACATTCAGCTTTAAATTTTAAAACTTTACCCTTTAACTATGATTTCATACTTGAAAATTGATCATTTGATGGATTGAGACACTTTAAACTTTGACATTTTGATGCTTTGGTTTATGAAACTTCTGAGTTGGTATCTTGGGAGCCATGAACTTATTTCAAATTGAGTGGCATAAAATTACATAATAAAAAATAAAATTTACATTTTGAAATAAAAATTACATCTTGAAATGAAAATTACTCCTTACAAAACATCTTTACATGGTAAAGAGAAGTTTATTTGATCACTCTCTTACTTGCTGGTCTTATGCAATGGAAATGGTGTGTTATTATACATTGAAAACCCTAAAACCTAATGGGAACCTTAACTAACTGGAATTCATGATGACACGACTGAATAGGTGATGTAATCTCATGAAATAATGGACTCTCAGTAAGTGGCAAAGTGAGCAATAAAGTGATGAAATGACATTTTTGAAAAGAGTGAACTTTGATGAAAATCTACACCAAGTGACCAAATTTTTGCATGACCTAGTGGAATGATAAAAAAAATCTGAGTGGGCCCCTAAAATGACATGAAAGAGTTAATCTTGATCACTGGTGGAAGGATGAAAATACTGAAACTACCAGTTGGTACGTTGTGAAATGTTTATATATGATGAGTTTTATTTAAAAGGGAATTTTTTTTTTATAGCAAAAAATAAAAGGAGCTTTCTTTTTTTGAAAGAGAGTGTGGGTTTTATTTGATTATTCAAAGAATAAAAAAATGAGTATATTAAAAAAAAAGTTCGCACATTATATAAAAGAGAATTTTTATATAAATAAATTATATTTGGATATTACTATTTAAAAAGGTGCACAATATGAAGGTTTATAAAGAACTATTTTTTGAAGAAACATCAAATTTTTTCTAGAGATAATGGATTTATTTGAATGAGTGTTTAGGGCCTTTAAAAAGTATGTAGGTTCATAATATTTTTTCTTGTTTGTCAAGCATGATAAATTTTTGGGTACACATTGTGCCTTATGGGGGTACATATTAAACATCCTATTTTTTTAAGGGGAAATATGGAAGGAACCATCATGAAATAAGTAAAGAAACCATAAGATATAAGAAAGACAACATTAATGGGTCGGAAAGGACAATAAAAACATATCAAAAGAAGAATCGACAAGAAGAGGCAAACATCATTGCAATAATTAGAGAGGGCCAGTGCACAACCTAGGAGCTGAGAATTCTAGTAGAATATTGAAGATAAATCGAGGCTGCTTGGTGTAGCGTGGATCTACTACCACTTCCTATGTGTATTGATGCCCTCACTTTCAATTTCATTTAGCAAGAAATGGATGAAATGGTTCTCTGCAAGGTAGGAAAAGAAACATCTTCTGAGGAAGCATGGAATATATTGGAAGAAGAATTTGCATTAGGGGAATTTTGAGGTCCAAAATGGGCCTCCTAATGAAATTATAAAATAATAGTGGAAATAATAAAATAAGATTAGATTACATCATCAAAGTTTAGAGGGAAAAAAGAAAAAATTATTTTTTCAACTCATCTCCTTATGGGTTTACTCAAATTTAGAGTAGGAACACTTGTTGGATGCAAATTTTGATTCTTAATTCAAGGAGTACCCATATTGCATACTTTCGATGGACCCTGCTACACAAAAAATGACAAATACATGAAAAAAATATTGCAAACATGTTTCTTAATGTATTTCTTATTTTTCATCTAGTAGGGTCAATCAAAAGTATGCAACGTGGGTACACCCATATTGCATACTTTCGATGGACCCTGCTACACGAAAAATGAGAAATACATGAAAAAAATGATTGAAAACATGTTTTTTAATGTATTTCTCATTTTTCATATAGTAGGGTCAATCAAAAGCATGCAACATGCGTACTTCTTGGACGAGGAATTAAATTTTGCATCCAATGAGTACTCCCACTCCAAATTTGAGTAAAACCTTAGGGAGATAAGTTGAAAATACAAGTCAAAAAAATTGTTTTATTGTTTTATCATTTTTTAATATTTTTCATTTTTTACCCCAAAAATGGTGAATCGTCTCCCACGGTTGACATAATCATCTTGAATCCCATTGTTTCTTATAAAGTTTATTTTAGTTGTAAATTTTTCTTAGGAGTCCCATTTTAGACCTCAAAAATTCTCTAATGTGTCCAAGGGGGGGAGACATGCAATAGTAGGTTATGTCACAGGAAAATAATTCTGCAATAGTAGTAGAAGAGAGTGAAGACATTGATGTAGCCACAGAGGTCAAATATCAAGAAGATGCAACCAAAATTTCAAAGAGAGAATTTGAAGCCTTTGTGTATGAAGTAGAGAAAGACCATATAAACGCGTAATGACTCCATTGTAACGTGGACGATGTATATGATTGTGAACCCCACTGTGATAAAACACACATGGATGATGCCTACAAAGTGAGATGTGTATCGGTGAATCTATTCGAAACTAATGAATTCGGTGAAGTTGAATTTATTAATGAGGACATCCATTCTCAGATAAAACCACCATAGGCTAGATGAACATTATGTTGATGATATGTGTGGTTTCTTTTTTGAAGCAGGGGTTGATTGTGGCAATATGGTAAGTGACATGTTTGATGAAGAATTGAAGGTTGAAGCTCCACTATAGCAGAAAGCTATGAAGTATTTGGAACTAATCAGGAATTAATATGTGATTTAGTAGCAACTGATGATCAATAAGAGGATAAAGTGATTGAATATTTGTTGATGAGAATATCCACTGACAAACTAACAATGGAAGATAGCCTCCATGCAGTTTAAAATAAGGTTGAGAAGGAAAAGGTAGAGACGGAATCTCTCACTGTAGATCAGAATGAAGGTGTTGTTAATATGTTTTTTGAATATGGAGGTTTTGAAAATAACATGGGAGCTAAAGTTGAAAATAAATTTATTAATAATATTGATGCAGATTTGAAGTTCAATGAAGAATGGATTGAGAATCTAATTGAACAAATTGATGAGAGTCATAAATAAGCTACTAGAATAAAATAATTAAATTAAATGTTGAATGATAAAAAGGAGTTTGGTTATGATTTTTCATTTAATCCTAATAATTATCTTAATTTTTCACACTACAGGTAAAAATCAGTGACACCTGATGATGAAAATGAAGAGAAGGACATGGAAGTTTCTGAAAATGAGGAAGAAAGCATTAAAACCATTTTCAACAATGGATTCAAGGATATATAATATTATGTTATTAAGAAATATGTTAGAAAAAATATAAGTAATATGAAGAACAAGAAACAGAGTGAAGAACACTTTTCAACGATGAAGATTTGTGGCAGCAGTCCATGGTTGAATGAATATTTGAAGAATAAATAACAACACAAAAGGTGAAAAAGCATGGATCATTCAACAAGCAAGAAAAGTTGAAAACAAAGGTGAAACTTAAACAATTTTTAGGATATATAATTTGGAAGAAATGAAAAATAAAATGAAAATTTTTCAAATTTTTGAGCCACTTTAAGCCTAGCTAAGACTTAGACTAGAAGGCATATTTGAGTGATGGTTGAGTCAATTTCTATTGTAAGAGTAGAAGGTGTAGATGAGAAATGTTGAGTCTCGATTGAATTATGTTGAGTCATACATCCATAATTAAGGGGGAGTGTTGGAAATTTTAATTAATATTGCATGCAAAGTAGTTTAAATTTAGAGTGTGATTTAGCTAAGTCAATTGTGAGTTAGTTCAATTTTAGTCTTATATTTGGTAATTTCAAATATAGTGTGTATTTTCATGTTCAAGTTATTTTGAGTGAGTCGTTAGTTAAAAAATGATAAATACCTGCTAAAGGGTTCACTGTAATCATGTCAAGTTTGTGTGATCAATAGAGAAGAGCAACAACTCCTATTGTTCGTGTAGTTTTTATGTCTTTCCTTTGCATTTCCATTAATTCACCATTGGTATAAAAAAGTGCTACACTTGGGATATGAAGATGAGCCCAAAGAGATGAGAAGATGGTTTGTTATGTACACTTGAATGGACCCTAAGTCTCCCTTTACTAAAGCCAACAACATGGAACAAATCAGAAAATATCAAGAGTCTTCTCAAGTTTTAAAAGGATGAGGACGTGAGTAAAACTTTGGTCATGCACAACCTAGGTTAATCCCTTGAAATTCTCAGTGACTTTGATATTATTCAGATTTTATTAAGCTTCATTCCCAAAAATACCAACATTCTAGTGATTGCCTCTATTTTTGGATTTTACGGCACTGTGAAGGAAATCAAGAATAGGTTAGAGCCTCTCCTAAGGTTGTGCACTCTTTGGTTAAAAAATTTGGTCGACCTCATCTCGCCACATCCCATAAAGTTTCTGAGGTTTAGGCATGTAAGGACTCAGTTGGAGATTGACACATGAAAGTATCCATTTCTCAAGGACTCAAATAACCTTATCAATTAGCAGAACCTACAAGTTCAGCTACACATCGTGGTCGAGTGGCAAGGTGTAGATTGAAAGAGTATAAAAATGCTCAAGGATAAGACTGTAGAAATAAATAATCCTTATAAAATAGATCATAGGATCAAGAATGAAGAGAAAACACAAGATGAATAATTAAGAGAAAAAACTTCATTACTCCATGGAATTGAGTTGTACATTAACCTATTTATAGTTACAATATAATATTCTAACAATAACTAGAAGATAATACTAATGACTTAATAGTTGAGGATAATACTGAAAAGTGAAGCTGATAAAAAGCTACATAAGCTTACAAGTTCCAATTTTCTATTATTGGAATTGTAACATCCCCCCATAAGTGAAAAATACGGAGGAAACACAAAGGATAGGTCCTGAAAACTAGGCCTTTTTAGGTACCCATGTAAAAAATTTCATAGGAGAGAAAAAAAATCAAGAGAATAAGGAAGGAGGAATCAATATGACCCCTAAGGAAAACTTCCTCCATGCCAAGCATGTGTTATAACTGATGAAACCCTGGTCATGCCAAGGACTTTGTAAAAATATTAGTTATTTATTCTTTTGTAGGGATATATTCTAGGCTAAGAATTCCATCTTGAATAAGTTGGCCAATGAAGTTCATTTGGATCTCAACATATTTAGTATATTGATGCTCCACGATATTTCTAGAAATATGTATTGCGTTGATTATCACGTCACAAAAGAGTAGGATGATATTGCTAAATTACAAACTCTAGTAATAAATATCACATCCAAATAACCTCTTGACTTCAAGAACTACAACTCAACACTTGACTTTTACTATAGATAATGAATTTGATGATTGTTTCTTGCAAGACCAAGTAATAGGACAAGAACCAAGAAACAAAAACCCCATAAGTGGATTTTCAATCATCCATGGATCCAACTGAGTCACAATTAGTGAAACTTACAAGTTTAGGAGAACCAACAATGTATTAAATTCAAAAATTGGATGTTCCTTGAATATATATTAGAATATTCTTTGCTTCTTTCCAGTGAATATGATGAGGATCCTAAGCGAATCTAGAAACCAACCCCACTACATAAGAAATTTTAGGTCGAGTGTATGTCAAATAGTGTGTACTGCCAGCAAGTTGGCGATACAATGTAGGATCTATGCAGGGAGTGGTGTAACTGGAAGTAAGAGTAACACCAGACTAAAAAGGAGTATGTGCAAGCTTAAAATTATCCATGCCAAATGCTGAAGTAAATCAATAGCATATTTTTCTAGAGGATGGTGATTCCTTATAAAATTGGTGAACATGTAAGCAAAGAAAATAGTGTAGCAAACCAAGATCCTTCATAGCAAATTATCTCATTAATTCTTCCTTAACATTCTAAATCATAGATGAATAACTACCTATGAGAATCAGATCATCCACATAGATAATTATTATCAATAAATTAGATCCATGTCTTTTAGTGTATAATATTAGATCATAGTGACAATGATTGAACCATGAAGAAAGAAAAAAATTATTCATATTCTAATACTAATCTTTGAGTTCTTGTTTTATGCCATATAAGCATTTTCCAAGAAGCATACAAGTGAATGATCTTGAAAAAAACCAGGGGGTCGTTGGATGTAAATCTCCTCATGTATATCTCCATGCAAAAATGCACTTTTTACATCCATCTGGTAAATTTACCCAACAAGATGAATAGTGAGTGCATATTTTCATTTCCTCCCTACATTCTTTAGGCACAGTTCCTTCATCATTTTAGCATAAAAAGTTATGTCTCTAATGGCTTGTAGTAAAGGAATTATAGCACAAATTCTCCTCAATTCAATGATTACGTCATAATTAGGGGGTTTTATAGGTTCACTCTCATTTATCCTTTCAGGATAAGGGGTATTTTTTGAAGTTGATGGTTGTTTCAAGGTTATATTACATGGAGGAGGATTTATAGGATTACTGGTTCTACCTATAGGGGTAGGAACACCTTCCTCTCTTTCTTACAATAATGGGGGCATAGTCTAGAAACAACTTCCCTGATTATAAATGGATATCTTCCACTACTATAGGAGTGGGAACATAGGTCAAGAAGGGTTAACTTATCTTTTAGAATAGGTTGGGTTGCATTATTATTCGGGTTAGTAACAGGTGGAATAGGAAGTTGGTTTAGTCTAGAGGGTTGAGTGGAATGTAGCTATATTTGGGAATTTAGAGGTTATTGTTGGGTAATCATTGGTGTCTAGTATATTTGCAACAATGATTGATATTTCAGAGGATACTAAGGCTATGGTAGGTAAGGATATGGAGGTATGGGTTGATAACCTGATCCCCAACAACTTTGTTACCAAGGTTGTTTTTGAAGTGGTTTTTGTAGGCACATCTTCCATGCTGTAGTGACACCATGGTGCATATTTTGCATTGGGAATATGTGACTTAGTTACAGAAGCATAACCAAAATACCCAGCTTCAAGCTTGGGTGGCCATAACTTCTTGTTTGCTAATAAGGATAACTACTTTGTTTTTTAATCATACTTTTGGTACACTTCTTTGAGTCCTGGTAAGGAAGGAAAACTATTCATCTAGTGATATTCTTTATAAATGGTGTAGATGATGATGTTATTAAGAGGATTTTATTTATTGGGGTGCTTATTCCAACATATGGGTTAGAAAATGGCATGGGTGATGCATTATTCTTCCTTTTTCTTCTTAAAAATCTAGGTATCAATTTGTAATATGGTTTTACTTAATATATATGTTTTAAAATCCTAGAAGAGATTCCCCAATTTTTTTCTAATCACCCTATTAGAAGTTGTCTTCAAATTTTTAGGGAGATCTTGAGAGCTATTCATTGTTCACCCTTTCTCATGAGAATTTATCCTACAAATATTAGCAATGTTTTCAAAATTAAATGTGGATATGTCACCTCCTCCCATCAAATTGATCATACTCATTGATTTTTTCATCACTCCCCGCAATAAAAAAAATTCCTTCGTGTTAGTATCCAATTTATGTTGCATGGCATGTTGAAAATTATATACAATTCTCTATAAATAATCCTCTAGAGTTCCATATTCACTCTACACCATTATGAAAATCCCCTCTTTCAATTCTCGAGCCATGTAGTAATCTTGATACTTCTTGAGGGATGCCCTTATAATGCCCTCCTAGGTTGTGATTTTATTCTATGGTAGTCCCATAAACCATCATAGGGAATATTATTTATGAGTAGTATGAAATAACTTCAACTATCGATTTTCAGTCGAATAATCCATGCTACAACATAAAACATCAAATTCAAATAATAAGTGTCAAGATACAGACTTACTAGCCCTTAAAATCGCATGAATACTAGTGGATATATGGTCTTCATATGAACATTGGAAGTTGGATCAATGATTTGAAACCAAAATTTTCTTCATATGTAACAGATATTCTCAGATTATCCAAAGTGTAATAATAATCATGTCAGCATTTCGAATCCCAACGAGGATCCATATTCAGGACCAATTAATGAATGATGAAATATTGAAAGAAGAATAGGACGAGGAATAAATAGGGAAAATGAAAAGAAAAAAGTGTCGGCCTAATTTAAATTGATTTAGTTAATTTTATATAATAATTATTGAATTTTAATATATTAATAAGAGATAAATATTTATAATAATTATTATTGTTAATAATTATTTATCTACAAAAATCCTTAATAATAATTTTACTAATATTAATTATTATAATATTTTTAATTATTAAAAATTTTATTAGTATATGTGTTAATAAATTTATTTTAATTAAACTAAATACTTATAATGTTTCTTAATATTATTAAAAGGGTTAACATTTTAATACTCATTTCTTCGATGAATCATTTAACCTTCACCTTCAGCCATTAATCTCCTCTAAAAAATATACTCATATTCCAAGGCACAAGCCTAGTAGTTGGGTTTCTATGAAGTAGTGACTCATCTCTTCCCCCCAATAATGTTTTAATATTAATACCAATGGAAGAAGTAGTAGCTTGAATCGCTCTACCAACTACTAATTGTCCTCCCGAATTATCCATTGCTCCATCATTTTGTCTCCTATCCACGTTGTTACCTCCCAAGTTAGTATTAGAAGATCTTTCTATTTTGACTTCACTAATTAGAGTATTAAAAGTTACCAAGTAGCACTACCCTTTTTACCTTCCCCTTCACTTATATAGTACCGAAATAATCTAGATCTAATAAGGTAGGTTAATCACAAAATGTGGATGTGAAATTTCTTACCTATTGTTATAGAGTTCTTGTCACTCTCTGTTCTAGGATGCAAATGTGTTGTAGCATACGAGATCTAATCACACGCCAAACCAATCAAAATATAATTCCTTGGAACCTCCTCAACAATAGTACCAAAATGATCGGGAATTTAATTCCTTAATTTTTTTTACATTAAATTATCAATCGGGAAATCATAAACTGAAGAGGCACTCACAAATATATGCAAAAACAGATTTTATTGGTTAACATTCAATCCAAGGTAAAAACATTCTAATATTGATCTATCATTACAAAACATCAATTCATCCCTCCCTTACTACATGAAAGAACCAAATATATTTAAATTTCGAATTTTGTTCTATTCATGAGTGTCCAAGAGACATCCAATCAATCCAGTAACTAAAACAACTAGATCACCAATGTAGAAGAAAAACACCACATTAGTTATAAAATAATCTAGTTAATTGAAGAAACTCAATCTCAGTACTAGAGTTGCACAAATAACATCCACTAGATCCCTCAGTCATGATTATTCCACATAAGGGACCTCAATCCACTTAGTAAAAACAATTCAATTTTCAACAACAAAAATAAAAGAGTATATAACACAAGTCATGTAATTCTTACAGAAAAGGAAGAGTTAATTTATAACTATGAAAAACTTACACTAATCATGCATTAATATAGCTATGAAACTGCAAGTGCATCCTAGCTCATGGGGCACTTCTTGACTAGGAGCATTGGAGAAAAGATCTCTACAAGGCAATAGGAGCAAAAAACAATTTCTTATATTATATCATCTAAAAAAGAAGTGCAAAGTTCTATATAAGAAAAATGGTCGTAACAAAAATTAAACACTAATACCACGACTAACCTTGTTTAAATGATTATATATATATATAGTATAAAAGAAGTTAATTTTAGTCTGAAAAACATAGATGAACAATTATAATTGTGTAACCAAAGTATAACAAAAAAGATGCAACCATCCAACTGAAAATAAATCAAAATATTATCTTCTTCAATACAAAGATCATTTGGTACTCGAGAGAAATCCCAGAAAATGAAAATCAAGGTTACTTTGGGTGGAATTAGTTGCATACACAAATATCTAGACTAAAATCTGACTAGATGATCTTTTTTTCTTCTGAAAATTTTGAGGATGACCACTTCTTATAATTGTAACTTGATGCATAGGGCCATTTCATTTTGATAACCACTGATCATCCTACCAGTAACTTGGGAAGGATCTTAAAATTCCAAAGCAATTAGGTAGATGAACATAATTAGAATGTAGACCAAATTAGTGAAGAAATTTCTAATAATGATGTATAATCACCTTAGTACTTGAGATTCATTAAAAGCATAAGACTAATAGGAAAAACATCAATCTACATGGAAATGAAAGAATAAATGGAGGTAAATGGGTCACATAAGTTGTTTGGGAGGTTCTCTAACTGATTTGAATTCGAGACTCGTATATAACCTTATCCCATTTATGGAGAAGCCTTCCATGATATTGTGAAAATTAATAAAGAACTAATGTTTTAGAGTGAAAGAGAATTTATGATACCTACTTAAGAGCGAAACTTCTCATAGCATCTACATAAATGGTAGATTGAAATACTTTAGTTATCTCTTTGTGACGTGAGTGGGATGATTACACCAATCTTAAATGAGTTTGGCTATGGAAACCATTGTTAGCTTTTGTCATCTTAGTGCTTTTTTTTTAAACCCAATGACAATTACTATATATTTGATTATAAATCTTTCGGGAAATCACATGAGAATTTTAGGACCGACGCGTTTCGAACTACCAACTGTAGTTCATCATCAAGATACTACAGTTGATGATGAACTACAGTTGGTAGTTCGAAACACATCGGTCCTAAAATTCTCATGTGATTTCCTGAAAGATTTATAATCTAATATGTTATGGATCACAGAAGCTTGCACTCTCAGACAATTACTACAATTTTCTATATTTTTCCTCAAGTCAATTTTTCAGGAAAATTCCACTGCGGGTATTATATTTCTATAGCATGTTTTCATATTCCATAGTTACAAAATTTAAAAATGATATTCCTAGTAACAAGATAGTGTTGGATATGCCCCTACTGATCATATCTCAATGATCGATCTTACCTTCAATTGCCACTATCTCCACTTATCAGGGAACCATCCTAATAACTATATCCCACTTTATAATTTTGTTACATATAAGAGATATCTTATATCCTATTTAGGTGTGTGGTTGCAGAGATATTCTCTTAACATATTAAGTGTATGGTTAATATCATATTTATATCTTAGACCAATAGTTGATGTATTTATATGTGTGCATTAGGGGAATTTTGAGGTCTAAAATGGGCCTCCTAAGGAAATTATAAAATAACAGTGGAAATAATAAAATAAGATTTGATTACACCATCATATTTAGAGGGAAAAAATGAGAAACTATTTTTTCAACTTGTATTTTCAACTTATCTCCCTATGTCTTTACCCAAATTCTGAGTGGAAACAGTCGTTGGATGTAGAATTTGATTTCTCATCCAACGAGTACCCATGTTGCATACTTTTGTTGGACCATGCTACACGAAAAATGAGAAGCAAACACGTTTTTCATGTATTTCTCATTTTTCGTGTAGCAGGGTCTATTAAAAGTATGCAACTTGGGTACTCCTTGGATGAGGCATTAAATTTTGAATCCAATGAGTATTCCTGCTCAAAATTTGAGTAAAACCTTAGGGAGATAAGTTTAAAATACGAGTTGAAAAAATAGTTTTATTATTTTACTATTTTTTAATATTTTTACTTTTTTACTCCCAAAATGGTGAATCATCACCCATGGTTGACATCATCATATTCAATCCTATTGGTTCTTATAAAGTTTATTTTTGTTGTACATTTTTCTTAGGAGGCCCATTTTAGACCTCAAAAATTCCCTAATGGATTAATCTAATGTAAAATAGTTTTTGGTGTGTAAAATAATTTCACAAATTGGTATCAAAGCTCGTATGTGTCTGGTCATTGGCCCCTCCCAACTGAGGGAAATCGAGGGTATATTTTATTTTTTGTTTTGAGAGTGTATTTACATGTTTTGTAGTTGTTTGTTTTTCATTTGAGTTGTTCATCCATAAATAAACATGTTGTTTGGAAGACTTGAATCGTGATGTGTAGAGACATTGTTGAGTCTACTGCATGTGGAAGAGAGCGATATTTGTTCGTGTTTTTAGAGAGACCAACTCATTGTTCAAGAAATAAAGAAAAATAGAAAATTAGAGTGACATCTCTCTATCCACGTAACAATTTATCTCAGTATGATCAAAATCTAGTAACATTTCAAGTGGAAACAAAACCAACCAACTCGCATAACAGAGTGTGACTTATTTTTGCCTTTATGTTCTCGTTATGTTAGATTAGCGTGAGGAAAAAATGGAGGATGCATGCAGAGTGTGGAGGGTTGTGGAGTTTTCGGTGGTGCTCATCGCATGATCCAAGGGAATTGTGATCCGTGGAGCCACACGTAGTGTTTTTTTCACATACTGGGTGATTATTCTAGCAAGTTGTGATGTGTCACTATGTTGGAGAGTCGTTGGTTTGAGATAGTAAAAGAGTACAAAGAGTGTGGACCCGATCATCTAGTCAAAATGCCTTAGAAACTCAACAAAACAAACTGTGTAATAGTGGCCTGAGCATGATGTTCTTCGCAGTGATCTTTGAAGTCATATTTGGTGAGGGTAAGTCATTTGACGTTCTAAAGGCTTGTGTACCAGTCAACAATAAATTCGTATGGTATGCTCTTCTTTCATTCATTGTCTTGGGATGCATTCACTTATGAAAGGAAGGACCTACAATAAATATTTCAAGGCTCCTTTAATTAAGGTGGAAATAAGTTCATGCAAATTGAGCTTGCCATTATGTTTTTTAGATACATGTGTATAATTGTGTTCAACGGACTACTAGAAAATTGCTCCTTGGGTGCACTAATGTTTATTTTCCATATTTCTAATTCCATAAAAAACGAAAAATTATACTATTACTGATGTGATGGTTGATTAATATACATTTCATAATGTGGTGAAGTCAATATCATGATACGTAGGTTGTGCTAGCTTGAGTGCTTTTCAAATTTTAGATTTTAATACGTCATTAGATTAATTTTTCAAGAGATTTTGTATGAAATAATAGTGATGAATATTTAACATGAAGGTGAAAGAGGTAATGGTAAAGTGAAATAGGTGAAAGATCATCATGGATGGTTGTCTAGATAGTTTGGAGGTTATGGATCTAAGGAAGGATCCCTTATTTGTTGAAGATGTAGGAGTGGTCTTCTCACGAGGTTATACGAAAACTTGGGATGTTGTTTAGTAATTGACCTCAGGAGATCCGTGATTCGATATTTCTAGAGTGGAACTCTAGAATCTAGGTTTCCAATTACACCCTTACGAGGGTTATGACATGGCTTGATGGAGTTAGTAGCCTAGAATATTTTGAAATGATAATGATGGAGGGAAATTAAAAGTACAAGCACATGTATATATTTCGATTGAAACATGTACACGAGGGATATCCTAGTATATTATTGGTTACAACAGTTGGCACCCATGCATTATGACAGCTGGTTGTTCCTTCATATGGACATCAACATTTTTTTTTTCATCATATTTTTAAACAATAGGAACACATTTACAGTTTTTTGATTTAAATTGAGGCAAGTAGTCATTAATGGGGGGACTTGGAAATATATAATTCCTACTTGTCATGTGATGGAGTTATTTGACTTGCTTAGATGTTTGTTAGATCTAAGGTAGATCTTAGATCTTATATAGGTGTGTGACTGCAGAGATATTCTCTCAACATATTGATTGTATGGTTAAGATAGTAATTATATCTCAGACCAATAGGTGATGTGTTTATATTTGTGATTAATGTAATGTAAAATAGCTTTTAGTGTGCAAACTAGTTTCACAAATTGGTATCAGATACTGTATGGGCCTGGGCCTTGGCCCATCTCGACTGATGGAAATGGAGAATATATATATATATATATATATATATATATATATATATATATATATATATATATATATATTTTAAGAGTGTATTGTCGTGTTTTCTAGTTGTGTTTTTTTCTTTAGTTTCTTGTCCATAAATAAACCTATTTTTTGGATGACTTGAGTGGTGCTATGTAGAGGCATTTTTGAACCTGTTGTGTGTGGAGGATAGCAGTATCTTTTGGCTTTGTGAGAGAGAGACAATTTGATTGTTCAAAAAAGAGAGAAAAATATAAAATTGGAGTGATATGTCTTTCCAGGTAACACCCAATCTCAGTATGATCAGGATCTAGTAATAGTTCAATGGGAAAGAAAGCCAACTAGCCAATAGAGAAAAGTATGATGTAGTTTTTCCTCTATGTTATTGTTATCTTAGAGTGACGTAAGGAATGGAGGAAGGATGTGTTTAGAGTGTAGAGATTCATGGAGTTTTCGGTGGTGCTCATCGCATGAGATAAGAGCAATATGAGTCGTGGAGCCACTATTGGTGTTTTTCTCTTAATTGGTGTTTCTTATATCAAACTATGATGTGTCATCATGTTGGAGAGTCATAGGTTCAAGAGAGTGAAAGAGTAAAAAGAGCATGGAGCTAGCCAGCCACTCAAAATTCCTTAGAAACTCAACAAATAGGATTGTGTAGAAATGACCTGAGCATGATGTTCTTCGCAGTGATCTCTGAAGTCATATTTGGTGAGGGCAAGTCATTTGGTGTTCTCAAGGCTTGTGTAGTTGTGACTGATAATTCTTATGGAATTTTCCCCTTTCATTAATTTCCTTTCCCTGCATTTCTCTTATGAATGGAAGCATCTGGGGTAAATATTTCAAGGCTACTTTAATCAAGTTTGAAATAAATTAATGTAACTTGAGCTTTTCATTATGTTTTTTATATGTGTGTGTATAATTATGTTCAACGAACTACTAAAAAATTATTTGTGGGGTGCACTAATGTTTATTGTCCATCTTTGTGGGGTGCATTAATGTTTATTTTCCATCTTTCCAATTCAATCAACAATTAAAATGGAAACTATTATTGATGTGATGGATGAGTAATATACATTTCTTAATGTGGCGAAGTCAACGACATGACATGTATGTTGCGCTTGCTTGAGTGGTTTTTAGATTTTAGATTTTCATGTCATTAGATTAAGTTTCGAATAGTTTTGTATGAAATAATAGTGATGAATATTTAACATCATAGTGAAAGTGGTGATCGTAAAGTTAAATAGGTGAAAGATCAACATGGATGGTTGTCCCTATAGTTCGGAATTTGTGGATCTAGCGAAGGACCCCTCATTTTTTGAATATGTGGGGGTGATCTTCTCATGAGGTTATGCGATAGCTTGGGATGTTGTTCAGTAATTGACTTTGGGAGATCTGTGATTCATGAGTTCAAGAATGGAACTCAGGAATCTAACTTGTCGACTACACCCTTATGAGGGTTATGATATGGCTTGATGGAATTAGTAGCCTATAATATTTCACAATGATAATAATGGGAGGAACTTACAAGCACAGGTACATGTATAGAGGTCAATTGAACCATGTACACGAAAGAAATCCTAGTACCCTGGAATTTGCAGCAGTTGGTACCCATGCATTCTGATAGATGGTTCCTTTTTATGTATATAAACATATTCTTTTTAATCACATTTGTAAACACTAGGACCACATTTATACTTTCTAGTTAAAATGGAGATAAGTAGTCATCACGGGGGCTACTTGGAATATAAAATTTCCACCTGTCAAGTGATGAAGTTATTTTCTTCTTTTAGAATTTTGTTACTTATAAAAGAGATATTATATCCTATTTAGGTATGTGGTTGCGATATTATATAACTATATTGATTTTATGGTTAATATAATATTTCTATCTTAGACCAATAGTTGATGTATCTATATTAGTGATTAATCTAATGTAAATTAGTTTTTTATGTGAAAATTGGTTTCAAAAATGAACCATGATCACCATTAGTATGGAAAATTCCTACACCTTGGCGTTGAAGAGGATCCCAAAGTGATGAGAAGATGATTCATTATGTACACTTCAATGGGCCCCAATTCTATGTTTACTAATACCAACACCAAGGAGCAAATCTCGAAAAAGATAAAGAGCCTTCTTGAGATTTAAAAGGGTGAGGATGTGAGTACTAATTTGGTCGGCCATAGCTTGTGTACAAGCCTTGAAATTCTTAGCGGCTTTGATATTATGCAATGTGGTTTGAGCTTCACTCCTGGAAAGCCAAAAATTTCAGTGAGTGCCCTCATTTTTGGATGTACCATTGTTGTGAAGGCAGTCAAGAAGAGGTTTGAGGATCTCCCAAGGTTGTGCGATCTTCAGTTTGTGAATGTGCTATACATCATCTCGCAACATCCCAGAAATATTTTGAGGTTCGATTTAGCTAGAGATCTACATGCAAAGGTCTCCTATTATGAAGTACACAAAGAACCCTATAAATTGGTAGAACCTACAAGTTCAACTACACACCATGGCTAGGTGTCAGGTTGCAGATAATCCATTGAAGTTTGAGGGGAATTGGAGGCTGGTGTTGGTGAAAAATTCATGTGATTTTTTGAAGGACAAATGTCTGATTTTGGTGTTATGATGGGTAGAAAACAACAAGGAAATGGTATAGTATGAAAAGGGCACATGGACACTAGGCGAACCTCCATAAGAGGTTGTGCCAAAGCCAAAGGAGGATTTATCCCCAACTTCCTGCATTTGTGTGATGGGAGAAGAACCCAATTCTTTTGTCAATTCTACCAACAATAGCTCCCATGATGTCTAGTCTAGTCTCATACATGGTTGGTGACTGATATCTCGTCTTCCATAGACTCAAGTGCATTCTTATGGAATATATACTATGTGTTGCTAGTGACTTCTCTCATTACGCTGATATGCATACCTATTTCAACTGATGGATGTGGGTTTCTGGATTTTTTATTTATTTTTAAATGAATGAACATGATTTAATGAAATTAAAATATTCTTCATTGTATGAAGCATTTGATGGCTATGATTTCATTCATTTGTTTCATCCTATGAGTTAAAAATGGTTTAATAAATATCTAAATAATAAATTTGAATCCACATAGCATATCACCTACCCATGGTCGCCACGTTACATAATGTGTTATGATTTATATGGAAATGTCTTGCCCACGAAGTGAACAACTCTCTCTGGATCATGAACCTCTCTATTTCTCAGCTCCATACTCTGTTCATGCGTGAATGGTGAGGGAGATTATTCTTTACTTTGATATTATTCTATACTGTGTTGATGTGATAATGGAGAAGGAGAAATTCTCAGTGACTTTGATATTATTCAGAGTTTATTAAGCTTCATTCCTGGAAATACCAACATTCTAGTGATTACCTCTATTTTTGGACTATGTGTTGCTAGTGACTTGTCTCATTAGGTTGATATGCATACCTATTTCAACTGATGGATGTGAGTTTCTGGATTTTTTTATTTATTTTTAAATGAATGAATATGATTTAATGAAAGTCAAATATTCTTCATTGTATGAAGCCTTTGATGGCTATGATTTCATTAAGTTGTTTCATCTTGTGAGTTACAAATGGTTTAATAAATATTTAAATAATAAATTTGAATCCACATAGGATATTGCCTACCCATGGTCACCACGTTACATAATGTGTTATGATCTATATTGAAATTTCTTGCCCCATAAGTGAACAACTCTCTCTAGATCCTGTACCTCTCTATTTATCGACTCCATATTGTGTTCATGTGTGAATGGTGAAGGAAATTATTATGTACAAAATATGCCTTTTCTTGGATTGTAGGTGCCTCCCTCGATAGCACTTATTAATGTTATTTTTAGAGCAGGAGTTATAGGGAATTAATTTTTTTGTGTAGTATCTTATTCTTTGAAATTTGAGATATACATATTGTGCTTTTTATGAAATTATACTATGCGTGTTTTTTCAAAATGGTTTTACATGATAGGTCAAGAGAAGCCACTCTTTTTTCCATAATCTTGAAGGTTTTCCATAATTTTCTTTGGATTTTATTTCAATTAATCAATTCATGTGGAATTCATAATGTTTCATTTATGACCTTGTTTCCTATCGACAATTTATTTTAATTTTCCTCTATTTTCAATAGCTACAGTGGATAAGTCGAGGATTATACTAAATTTTTGTATTAGAATGTAAAATTTTAATAAAGATTAATATATATTCATTTCCTTCAGGTTGATTTTCATAGCTCGATGGATTTTAGGTTTAAATTAAATGAATTTAAAATTCCTTCTATTTTTACCCCAAAAGTATTTGAGGGAAATAACTTGACAAAAAACCGGTAAAACACTTTCATCATATAGGAAATCTGATCAATGTTGAGAGAATTAATCCCAACCAACCGAGTTATGATAGTGACAACAACCATACATTGGAGTACAACAACAAATCGCAAACCATTTTTCGTGGCACAAAGAATAATTGTTTTTGTAGGTTGAAGGACATGGATTAAATGAAATTCTGAGCGGAAGTAAAAACTTCCCATTACAAAACACATTCAATAATTAAAACAAATGAGCATTCAATACAGGGTTGGTAAGATTTATGGTCTAGAAAATTATTCCACAACTCACATATGTACTAACCAACATAGAAAAGAATTTTTGTACAATTTCCCATCCCGTGTCTTAATATTTTGACTTTTCCATGAATTAATGTGTTAAAAACATGTTTGTTTGAATATAAATGTATCTATAATTATTTTTCTTAGTTGCAGGTGTAATTCTGAGAGGTCAAAGGGAGAAAATCGTGCAGAAATTTTTAGTGGGTGCGTGAAACAAAAAATTTATTTGGTTTTAGAGGGTGTTAGTGAAAAACAATTAATGGAGTGAAAATCTTTTACTTGGTGAAGGAGCCACAACTTCCATATGATTTTTTTTCAATTTATTCAAAAATATAATGAAATTTTTATTTTTTTTAGTCCATATACTCTGTTTAATCTATTTTTTTGTGTGCAATTTTTTTAGCTTTTAACTCTATTTCGTTGTGCAAGCCAAGTGTATCAATTAACCTCCAAGACGGTGATCTTAAGGAGACTCCTCTGCACAATTAACCTCCCCAAATGTTATCTTAAGGAGAATCCTCTGCCTAATTTTTCACGTGGAATCAGAGTGGGTGTAAAATTTTATTAGTGGAAGTGGATGTTTTTACAGGGAGTTAAAAGGTTGTTTTGAAGGGAGATTTTTCGGGCATATTTACCAACATGAAGAAATATTTTATTTTACAATCAGAAATGGAAACATCAAGCACAAGCTTGAATAATCCTCAATTACCTTATATTAATGGAAACATATATGATTATTGGGCTTTTAAAATTATGGCTCTATTTCCTTCTCACCATATTTGGTATTTGGTGGCGAATGGGTTCAAAGAACTAGTAGATGCACCAACATACAATGCCTTGGCACAAAAATAAAAGGATTTGCTGAGGGACAACATGAAGAAGGATTCAAAACTTTTTTTTTACATTTTTCAAGCAATTCATAAAACTATTTTCCCAAGTATTGCAGTAGAAACAAATTCCCAGCAAGGATAGGATATCCTATAGATAACTTACGAAGGAATGGAAAAATTAAAGACAACAAAGCTACAAATGCTAAGAAGAGATTTTGAGAGAATTTATATGAAAGATTCTAAGAATATAGACTTATTTTTTACATAAAAAATTGGATTGGTTACTCAAATAAGGTCTCATCATGAGACAGTTGTGGAAAGGAGAGTAGTTGGGAAAATTTTGAGAAGTCTTCTAGAAAGATTTGATGTCATTTTTGTGGTCATAGAAGAGACAAAGGATGTCTCACAATTTTCAGTAGATGAGCTTCATGCATGACTAATTTCTCCCAAAAATAGACTTAATAGAGAAAAATACTCCTAATTGGAGCATGCCTTCAAGACACACGTCTCAATTGGTTCAGGTAGAGGGAGATGAAGATAAAATGCTAGAGGAAGAGGAAGAATCTCACACAGAGGTGGAAGAGGCATCCCTTGAAGCTCAAGTGGAAGGGGTATGAATCAAAATCCAAGTCAAGGCCCAAGACAAAAGCAAGCACAAGATCATAGGTATGATAAATATCAAGTTCAGTGCCATTATTGTAAGAAGTATGTTGATTATGCAAATGAATGTAGAAAGAATAAACATGATATGAGTAAGGAACCAAGTGAAAATTTGACAAAATAAAATACGAACCAATATAGTACAAGAAAAAAAAAATATATGTGTGGATTTTAGATTCAAGGTGCAGCGACCACATGACAGAGAACATGAAAATGTTTTCCAATCTAGATGAAAGCGCGAAATACGAAGCGATAGTAGGGACTGATAAAAAATTCTTTTTCATGGGGAAAGGAAGAGACAAAATTCTAACAAATAAGGGAGAGAATAAGTACACTTCAGATGTTTATTTTTTCCTTGGTTTGAATCGTAAGCTTATAAGAATTAGGAAACTCATGAAAAAGGGCTAAAATGTCTTTTTCAAACATGGAGAGTGTACTATTTTAAATAATTCTCCAAGAAAATAGTTGATTGCAAAAGTTCAGATGACAAGAAATAGAATTTTTCCCCTAAATGTAAAACTAGATTTGAAGCAAGAAGGTGCACAAGCACATCTGTCAATGAATTCACAAGAGGATGGAAGAAAAGTTTCAGTTATCACAGAAATACACTTTCATGAAGAGGTTAAAGATAAAAAATGGTTATGGAATCTGAGATTTAGGCATCTTAATTTTGGAGGTTTAAATTTTCTACATAGGAAAGGTGTGGTGAAGGGATTTCCGGTCATATAAAAATTAGACAACCTATGTGAAGCATGAATCTTGGGAAAAAAAACATAGAGAGGATTTTCCATCAGGTAATTCAATAATGGAAAAGGCACCTTTGGAGATATTCCATTCAAATTTAATTTAATGAATGCAACAACCATCAATTGGCGAAAGCTACTATTTCTTTACATTCATATATGATTACACAAGGAAGACAAGTGTATACTTCTTACGACAGAAAAGTTAAGTGTGTGAGCACTTTCACCAATATAAAGCTCTTGTTGAGAATAAAAGTGGGAACTATATCAAAGTTTTGATGACTGAAAAAGCTGGAAAATACATCTCAAATGACTTCCTATTGTTTTGTAGGGATCATGGAATTCACAAGAAATTTACAACACAGTATACACCTAAGAAAAATGGTGTCGAGGAAAGAAAAAATAGGGCGATTGTGGAAATGGCAAGGAGTATGTTGAAGGCAAAGCATTTTCCAAATGACTATTGGGCTGACCTTGTCACTTTTGTAGCATATATTATTAAAAGGTGTCCAACCAAAAGTGTCTTGAATGTCGTTCCTTATGAGGCAAGGAGTGGAAGAAATCTCAGTGTCACTCACATGAGAGTGTATGGATGTGTGGCATATGCACATGTACCGGATGAACTAAGGAAATAGTTGGATAGAAAGGGGGAGAAATATTTATTTCTTGGATATAGTGATGAATTGAAGGCATACAAGCACTACAATCGATTAACCAAGAAGTTCATAATCAAATGATATTTTCAGTTCATAGAAGAGGAAGCATGATATGGAAGTTTGAAGACGAGAATCAATGTGAAAACATGTATACCACATGAATATAAAGAGGAATTCACCACCACAAGAAGTTCCTCAACGATGAATCCTACCACTCCTATTCGAGCCAAAAAAGTAGCCAACATGTGACACCATCAATAAATAATAGGACAATGTCTAGTAGTCAAGTAAATGCTACTCCAAGAACATTGTAAATATTCACAATGTCATATAATTTCAGTGCAACATCAAATGACATGTCAAGTCCATTTTGCACAAGCATAAAAAGAAAAAAATTCAGAAATTTAGGTGAAATTTATGAGCAAAATGAAGTTCATAGTAGTGTAGGTATCAATTCCTTATTTAAATTGATTTTTCATGTAGATGACCTAATCCGTTTTAAGGATGTAGTAAAAGATTAAAAACGGATCGCAATGATAGACAAAGAAATATAAGTAACATAAAATAATGAAAAATAGGATTTAGTGAAGCTTCCACAAGGAAAAGAAGTCATTGGAGTGAAATGGGTCTATAATACCAAGAGAAACACTGAAGGAAATATTGAAATACATAAAGCAAGGCTAGTTGTCAAAGCATACGAGTAGAAACATGGAAGATATTATGGAGAGACATTTGTACTAGTTGCAAGGACGGAGGTAGTGTGTACAATGTTGTCAATTGTTGTGCAACATAAATTGATATTTTATCAAATGGAAATGAAGTGAGCGTTCTTCAATGGAGTACCAAAAGAGGTGTTGTGCCCTATAATTTATAATATTGGCAAGAATAAATGATAGAGGACAACATCAAACTGCTTTGGAATCTATAACCTAGCCTTGCTAGACTCACACAGGGCTCTCTCTATTTCTGATTTAATATTTGC
Source organism: Pinus albicaulis (assembly GCA_034641835.2). Classification (NCBI taxonomy): domain Eukaryota; kingdom Viridiplantae; phylum Streptophyta; class Pinopsida; order Pinales; family Pinaceae; genus Pinus; species Pinus albicaulis. The sequence continues at coordinate 145,421,228 of CM076579.1, read as the reverse complement.
TTAATATTATGAGTTATGATGTTAGGCTAGTTACAGTGATGGTGGTATTGGTTGTTTTGAATGATTTTGTTGGTTGGATGAGTAGGTCTGCAGGGAATAATCCATTGGGCTATCGAGTCAAAGGCTGGATTGGTACATCAACCTTCAAGAGCATCACAGGGCAAGCTAACTTCGCTAAATGGATCTTTAGAGAAGTATAAATTATGAGGTGAAATAAATAGTGAGGTTCAGTAGTGACTAAAGAGTAGTTAAGAATTCTTTAATCATACTTCAACAAAAAACATTCAGATTGTAAATGCAGACATAATTAAGGTGCTCCAACAGCAAATCTTAATCTAAAATTTATATTTTACAATTAGATGGATAGATGAATAGTAAGGAAAACAACTTAAACATTTAAAACAAAGAAATAGAATGTCACCATTTAACACAACTCAAGAATCCTGTAAACGATATTTGATTATTGATGTCCAACTCTAAAAATTATAGTGCTCTAATATAGTGGTTCTGACAATGCAGGTTCAAACAAATATCCAACCCTTGATAATAAAAATTCATGCAGTATTTAACTGCAAACTGAATCAGTTGCCCTAATCTACTTTGACAACCTTCATTAATTACAATCAAGATAAAATGAGACAAGTGTGGCCATGCAAGGCCCGAACAAAGAAAATCTCTGACAAATCACCGCTTGTAGAACTAATTTTAGCAGCTCTTCATGAACGTAAAACTTAGGTGGTTCTTCGTGAATCCAAAAAGTGGCTTAGGGGTGGTTGAGATGGTTGCGAAGAGGCAACAATGTATAGGTATGACATCTGGCTTTACTTTTGCGCCGCCTCTACTGGATCATTAAAGATGATGTGATAATGGCACTTCTAATCAATCGGTGGTTGTGTTGATGTGTTCATCATGCCTTTTCATCTTTCTTGAGAGGCATGCTTCTTCAATGTGTCTCCTTTCTTAACCTACAATGAAGAATAGGATGACAGAAGGGGGAACAAAGAAAGGGAATTTTTATGGATGAGTATTGGGGAAGGGATATGACAAGGGGGATCGTGACCGATATTGAACAGTCTAAAGGAGAACTATAATCCGGTTCAAAAAGAGTTGACAACTCTTATTTGATAAAAAAAGGGTTCTTTAGTAACAAATTGCACTCTCTGGTATTACCTATGAATTTCACACCTGTAACAGTTTGGCAATAACAGACATAGTAAACTTTGTATTTATGCCGAATTTTGGCTTTAAAACAGCGATTTGGTGGAGTGGAGGTGCCATGGGTCTATTGGATAACCACCCAACCATTTATGGCGCAATGGCTATGTTGGAGTGGGATAGTATGGAAGGAGAAGGTAGGAGAAAACGTGGAAAGAAGGTGGGGTCCCAATCCTATATCACATTCGCAGGTCGGAAGCTTTTTACCATGAGAAATGGATGCAAATGTTAAAGCCTGTGATGTGCGATGGCGGAAAAGGATACATGGCATGGCAGAGGTGGGGCCGACCTATATTTCAATCACTAGTCAGAAGATTTAATGGTGGGGAAAGAGGAGATAAATGTTAAGACCAGCGATGTGCGAAGTGCGACGAGCGAGGATTACATGGCCAGGAAAGGCGGACCCACCTGCGGCCCACAGATCACAGACTTTGTTATGAGCATCGGGAGTTGAATGTTAGACTTTGCCATTTTCGTTGTGCAATCAGGTCCTACCCATGTCACAAATCACACTTCGACGCTTTTGTTATGATCTTGTGTACTTATCATTTCAAATTTGTGATTTGTAATGTGCGATTAGGATTTTGCGAGGCTTGTATAGGACTTAGGATAAAACTTAGGCATAAGGTAATGTCGCTGATGATTTTGAAATATTTCTAAGTTCCTAAAATTTTAAACATAACCCTTTTTCCAATCTTTTGAGTGTGAGTACCCTCTGCTTTGGTATTTCTTCTTCCACCATAGGAAAAATGGAACTTTTAAGCCTTCTCAAGGTATCTACCTACCCAATCTACAAATCTAACATTTTTTCTTCTTTTAGGGTGCATTTAGACTTGCAAACCCTGAAACGTTTTTCTTTTGAAATTATAACCTAAACGATATCCCTTATTTCTCTTATTAGTCCAGATTAAGCTGTTAAACCAATGTAATTTTCTACCTATCTACTGATAAGCCAAGATTAAACAGTTTGGAAAATACTAATTTTCTAACCTATCAGCAGAAAATTCAAAATTGTACAATATTTCTTAAGCTATATGATTGAACAAACCTTTCTAAAAAAGTAGTGGCATTTTTATTTGTAGCACTTTTAGACCTATTTAAATTTTTGTGGGGTTTTTCCTTTCCTTTTTTACACCCTCTTTTCTTATTCTTTTTGTTTCTTTTTATCTTTTTTTGTAAATGCTTTTGAATATTGAAATATATGTACAATATTAAAATTTGGAACTAAGAGATACAGAGTCACCTTGTGATACTGTAAATTGCATGGCTCTAACAATGGCTTCAGCTGGGGATGGCGCTTCTTCTTAGGGAAGTGTCAGGAACAAAGACCAGCAGCCTTGCATACTTCTTCTCTGTAATGATTTCCATGAATCTTTTCTTGTTGTTTTTATAAATTTTCTTTCTGTTTTTCGACACAAAAAGGTAGCTTTCAAAAGGATCTGAACCAAAAATTGTGGTATTTACAATGGAGTGGGAAATTTCTCTATATTTAGGAGAAGTAATGATTCAACATCCTACCATTTACAGGACCTCTAGGCAGCTCTGTTCCATTCATCTCTTGTAGAAATAATGCATTATTTCCCCTGAAAGAATGAAAAATATATGGGCCCTTCCACAGATTTTGAAACTTGCCAAGTTTCCCTTTATATTCTCTTCTGGAATCCCATCTTAGTGCTTTATCTCCAATATTGAAATCATTTTCCTTTGTTATTTTGTCAAATATCTTCTTCATTTTTTTCTTGCACAACCTGAGCCCTATTGTAAACCTATTCTCTGGATTGTTGTAGTTGAATGGTCTGGCTTATTCTTCTTTATAAATCATTCTCTTCAACCTATACCTCTTGAATGATTTTCATGGCTAGCACTCCTAATGATGTTGTGAAACCTGCACCCATCCCATAGACCAACTGGTATGGTGACATGCCAATTGATTTCTTATTTGTCAGTTTTTCAGCACACAATGCATGCACCAATTTGTTATGAGAAGATTTCTTCTTATCTTCTAGCAGCTTATTGATGATATTAACCAAAATTTTGTTGGAGGATTCAACTAGTCCATTACCTTGAGGGTAATAAGCTGTTGAATTCCCCAAAGAAATGTGATACTTGTGACAAAAATACACCATTTTATTCGACTTGAAAGCAGCAACATTATCTGTGATGATTGTTCTAGGGAAACCAAATTTGGAAAGGATATTGTTTTAAAAGAATTTGATAATTACTAAGTCAGTAGCAGTTCTAGAAGGGATGGCTTCTATCTATTTAGTAAAGTAGTCTGTGGTAGTCAAGATCCATCTATGTTGGGTAGAGGATGAGGGATGTATTTATCCAATGAAGTCTAAACCCCATTGTTGAAAAGGAGCCTCAAAAGAGATTGGCTATAAGGGAAAAGGAAGCAACTTCCTTTTACCTTCAAAAATTTGACATTTGTGACAAGTGGCTACCATTTTTTAGATATCTGGAAAAAGGGTAGGCTAATAGAAACCAGCCCTAAGGATCTTGTTAATAATGGTTTTCCGGTAGAGATGACCTCCACAATCCCCTTCATGAAATTATTGCATAACCCTATCTGCATCTTCCTTAAGCAAACATTTAAGAAATATGCCTCCAGAGCCTTCCCAGTATAAGACATTCTCTAGGATGAAAATTTTTATAGCTTTCAATTTCAAGAACCAAGCTTTTGTTTTAGACAAACCAGGAGGAACATTTAAATTAAATAGAACATATAATAAATCTGTGTACCACGGAGAATTTAGGAATGATTCCTCTATAGGTGGAGTCTCCAACTCCTCTTGTTTATCCAATGAATGGATCATGTTAATATATAGTGCTTGAAAATTGGTTTCAACCATCAATTTGGCTAATCCCTGTCCCTTGATTAGTTTGGTGGGTCTAATATCTAAATCATACTCCAAGATAACAACAATCCACTTTCCTCTTTATCCATCAGGATCCTACGTCAAAATGTCTTTGACAACTGTGTTGGGGACAAATGGAATGATATCTGAATGTAGGATGTAAACTATGAAATCCTTCAGTGATTTGATTAAAGCAAAGGCCTGCTTTTCCATGATATTGTACTTTAAAGGGGCATCTCTCAAAGCTTGGCTGAAAAATGCTATGGGTTTCTATTGTCCTTCCCTATTTTTCTAGAACAATACAGTAGAAATAGTGTACACTAATGCAAAGGAAAAAATAATGAAATCCTTAGTGAAATTAGGGCTGATCAGAACTGGTGCTTTAGTGAGTGTCTACTTTACCAAGTCAAAGGAATATTTATCTTCCATGCTCCACTTAACTCCTGAATCTCTCTTAAGCATGTTAGTGATATTTCTTAGCAGTTCTGCAAGGTTTGGTATAAACCTTCTCAAAAAAATTATCTTTCCAATGAAATATTGAAGCTCTTTGATGTTCCTGGAATGATTGATTTGAAGTATGCCATTAATTTCGCTGGGGTTAGTATAGATTCCTTCTTAAGATATGATATGGTCCATAAGCTTTCCTTCTTCAAGACCAAAGAATGATTTCTTTGGATTCAAAGATAGTCCAAACCTCCTGCACTTTTTGAAAACTCTTCTCAAAGGGGCCAAATGTTTTTCATCAGTTTTTGAATATAATGTAATATCATCAAGGTAGATTACAATGAAAAGACCAATTTCTTCTTAAAAAGAAATGTCCATTTATCTTTGGAAAGTGGCACCATTATTGATTAATCCAAAAGGAATTTTTACATACGTGGAGGTTACCCAAGGAGTAGTAAAAGTTGTTTTGTGTTGATCATTCAGATGCACTAGCACTTGATTATACCCTGAAAAGCCATTTAGCAAAGATATCCTTCTGGAGTGCACTATCCGATGCAATATGTGGTCCATCTTTGGTAAAGGGTATTTTTCCTTAAGTGATACCTTGTTCATATTTCTAAATTCAATGCAGAGTTTGATCTCACCTGTTTTCTTTCTTACAGGCACAATATTGGAAACCCATTCATAGTATCTAATTGGGACTATTATTTTGGCATCATATATATTTTTGATATCCTTCTCAACCAAGGGAATTAGGACAGGATTTATCCTTCGTAGTTTCTATTCGAAAGGCTTTTGTTTCTCCTTGACTGGAATCTTTTGCTAGATAATATTAGTATCATAAGATTTGAGGTCTTAATAGCTCCAAGAAAACACACCAATTAACTCTTTAAACAAAGTAATATATTTATGTTTTGTGGACACCAGCAGTGTATTTGATAATTTTATCATCTTGGGATCCTGCTCACTTCCCAGATTGCACTCCTCAATGTTTTATTTTGTAGGTTCCATCTTTGGTTTTCTGGCCACATCATTGAAATCAAATAGTTCCTCCAAGGGGACAAGTCCTCTAGGAAAGATCCTATCTTTGAATTGGAGTACTTCAAACTCTTGTTTTTCTGGGTCATTATGTATCTATGTTCTATGTAGGTTTTCATTTGCTAAAATATTAATATCATAATTATGAGGAGGTTCATCACTGCACATTTTTTCTTTAGGGGGACAATCTTCTTCACAATCTAGGTCCAAGCTAGAATATTCAAACTCACCTTTAGATTGCAAAAAAATTTCAATCTGTTTGTCATCTCCAAAGACTTGCTGATATCTCATATTATTAGGGACTATTGGGCAGTGTTTAATCTGCACTATATATTGTTTGTTAGGATGAAGTAATTGACAAGTGCTAGCTGAAAATGCTAACCCATTGGCAAGGCTATTTTGATTTCTTCGAACTATAGCAAGGTCATACTCTTCAAATGTTTTTAGGAGGTCAAGGGCAGTGTTCCTGTATGCTCTCAATCTTGGATTCTTGGCTAAATATTCTCCCTTGATTTGTTTGATAACCAGCTCAGAATCCCCATGAACAGAAATTCTTTTGGCTCCTAATATCTTCAGTAGTTATAAAACCAAAATGAGTGCCTCATATTCTGCTATGTTATTGGTGCACCGAAAATTTACTTTGTAAGAATGAACCTCTGCGTGGTTATTTTTAGTATTGCATACCCACACCCCTGATCCTTGAGCCTGCTTTGCCACAACAGCCATCAAAAATCATGTTCCAAAATTGTTCAGATTTAGACTTATGTTGTACAATTCCCATTTGGTCTTCCTGTTATCTATTCTGGTCCTTTTCTTCTCTAGCTACTGGTTCATTAATGTCCTCATTATTGTAAAGAATGAATGAGTCAAGGTAAAAATGAACATATTAAATGGGGTAGTTATGTGGTTTTTCTTGACTTCTCACCATTTATTTCATTAAAGTCACCCTCTACAATCTTCTTTGTTGGCCAAACATTAGTATGGTAGCATAAATCATATCCATTTGGAGGGTCCCTTGAAGCTTGGCCCCACATGAGCGTGATAAAAGCATGCTATATTTAGGAGGGATGTCAACCACTACTATATCCATCACTGGACTCTTGGCTGGTATCTGACCTAAAGTAATACAAATATTTTTGATGAGGATTAGACATTTGACTTTGCTAGAGTCAAATTAGTACAAGTATTTATAGGGTCTAGTTATCTCAAGGCCAACTTTCTCCATGACTGCCTTTGGCATAAGATTATGAGATGCACCTGAATCTAACATGCAATTGTGGAGGATTTTATCATGATAATTCAAACTGATATAAAATGGGGAAAACCTCCTTCCTGGGATTTACCATCTACTTCTGGCCCAAACAAAAGTTCAGGTTAATCATAATTCATATTGACAGTCTCAGTAATTTCTCCTATGTTCAGCGCCTTTAAGACTTGGGACCTATATACATCATTGTTTACCAATTCAGTGAGAGGAATTGAGATTTTTATTTTAGCAATTTCATTCTCAATGTTGAAAGGTGTTTATACTTTAGGTAGATTTGGAAAATCAGTCTTCTCGGGCACCATTTTTGCAGCAACTTCAGATTTTTGACATGTGGTAGGGGTATTAGCTTGAACAATTTTAGTAGAGCTAATAACTAGTTTACTAGTATTTCTTTCTAGATCATTTTTTCCAGGGATATTAACAATTTTCTTTGAAATTTCTTCTATTTTCTTGGGATCATTTTCAGGGACCATTTTAGCAGAATTTTCACAGCTCTTTTTCTTGAAATTATCAAAAAATTTCCTTCTTCTGAGGTTATATTGCCTATGCACCTCCATGATGGCATTCTCGAATCCTTATTTATAATTCTCAGACTCTTCAGATTCTACTTCAGTTTGAGTCAAAGAAAATAAACCTTGTTATTCCTCAGTGAGGAAAACAGAATCCTCATCATTAATTCTGATTAGATTAATTCGACTTTATTTTAGTTCTTTAACCACTCCCTAATCTTCATCAGCATAATTCTCTTGGAATGGAGGCCTAATTTTCTGGTTAGGGAATATTTGTTCTCTTTGTCTTACTTGAGGGGGGTTTCTTCTAAGGTTTTGGTTTCTATTTTGAGGAGCTGGTTGATTGTCCCTAGGGATAGCTCTCTCACTCAGGTTGATCCTCTCCATTGTTCTCTCCATAGTCCTTACAAGGTTATCAATCTTAGCATCAGATGTGGAAGCTAAAAACTCTTCCCTTATAGTGACTCTCTTCTCATTCCTCATTCTAGCCCTCTTTGCAAGCAGGTTGGCTTCTACACTTACTCCACCCCTCTCCATATATTCTAATGTAGCAGGATCTCTTTCTCTAAGATGATAAGCCATCTCTGGAGAGAAGCCATCTCGGAATTTCAATAGGGATAAGGCTTTTCGGGGTATCATTCAAGCAGGGAGTGTATTTCATACACTATTAAACTTGACACAATAGTCTTGGACACTGTTATCACTGGAAAATCGGACAAGAAAATATGACATTATTTAATGTCAGGAAAAATGATTTACAGGGCCGAGAGACATTAGAGAATCTGAATTATTCAAAAATCTCTAAGGTCTAAGAGGAAAAATCAAATTGTGCATAGAAGGAACTAGTTAAATGTGCCTTTGTGCGCACTATTCTTCGATAAGCGTGCCTTTGCATCACTTTTCCTCAAAAATACGCACAGTCCTGAGAGTGGTATAAGTCACTTTCCACGACAACAAGGCACACTCTAGGACATTGATCCCACAATTGAGGCCGCCTAAGGGCAGCCACCCAAGCCTCCTTAGGACCTCAAGGGCAAACACAATGGAATAAATGTGACACACAATGGAATCACCCTCCTCTCTTGGGTCACCATCCAAAATGTGCCAAGAGAGGGAAGGAGGATTTGAATTCTCCTATAAAAGGCCACCAAGAGATGAACAATGGGAGAACACATTATTATGCATGCCATAATTTCCCCAAGGAATACCAGCATTGTGTGATCCGGAGCAGAGATAGAGGGGACTCATTTGTTGGCCATCCAACAACTCCAGACCACCATCGTAGAGAGAGGGAGACTTTGCACCAATGAAGCTCAGAAGTAAATACCTCCCTACATCGGGACATCGAACTCCATAGTTCTAAGGGCCCCTTGGGAAGTGGGTAAAAGTTTCATCCTTCATTCCTACCAGTACTAAATAAGAGGGGACGTAAGCGCTGTCGTTTGGATTATTGAAGTTTTTTTACTCTATTCAGAGAATTTATTTTATTTGTTTTAATTTAGTTTTTATGTTTGAATATGCATGTTATTTATGTATCTAGTATGTTTATGTTTTAGCATGTTCCACTAACTTTCTTGACACCATATATTTTTTTCGTGTGACCAAGAACTTAAGAGGGAAAAACCACCCCTCTTAATTAGGTGGGATTTGGTACATTCGTGCACCAAGCACACTAACATAGTATTGGTGACTCCACTAACTTTTATTTCCAAGTTTATGTGGTTGTGCCTTTTTTTGCAAAGACCTATTTCTTTGCTGAGGAGTTGGGCTGGAGTTGCCCCCTTTCTATCCTTCACTGCTTAATTCACCCTCAATGACATACTAAAGTTGAAGAGATCCAAAAAAATAACTTTGTAGGAACTTGCACGGATTTCTCATAGACAAACGTGCTACAGTGCACGCATTCAGAGGTGAACTGCGCGCGGCTGTCACACTTGTTTCAGCCTTTTCCGCGTGGAAACCAAAAGTAGGGTTTTTTCTACTATTTCCATTTTTTTCTTGCTTGTAAAGTGACTGGAAGCCCATAATACATCTACCAGCATTGGTTGAGGTGCCCCACAACTTGTTAAAGCTCACTTTTATCTACTTTTAGTAGTTTAAGTGTTAGTTTTATTTCAAGTTGATTTTCGCAAAGTTAACACATAGTTTAAGTAGGATGAAAATTAACTTGCATTTCAAAATCATTTATGTTTTGCGAATTTAGGTACCAAAAAACCTAGTTAATTATCCAAATTAAGTGGCCTAAGTCCACACATGCTTAGCTAAATCTCTTTCATTTTTATAGTGTAAAAGTTATTATTTTAGTTCAATTTTTTCACTAGGATTTTGGGACCAAGATTGAATTTTCGGTAGAAGATAATGTAATCTTTGTTGCCTTTGCACTTCGGGTGATCCTAGGCAATCATATGAACACTCTCTATTGATAAATCACCATCTCCCTATAGTTGATCACTTAGATTAACTAGGAAAAATTGAAAGCAGCCCATATCCGCGCATGTTTTTCTTTTGAGAAAGGAACAACAAAGCATAGTTTAAATAGGGGACTTTGAAAAGGATCATCGCATATCCACACATTCAAACTATGTTCTTGTTCACCTTTTTTTCACACACATCCACACCCTAAGTAAAGTAAAGACACCTAAAACTAACTTAACAAAACTCACTAAATTCTCCCCACAGGTGCCACAAAAGAATTTATAGTCTAAGTTACGACTAAGGGGGTAGGCATCCAATAAGCCGCCTTGGTTAGTATTCATCTTGAAACATAGAATTTGACTGTTTAGGTAAATTTCAAACTCATCTAAGAGCCGACGGAAAAGAAAACCCGAGCGCAACAAAGACCCGATTCAGAGGGGGTTACGCTTAGGCCCACTGCGTGCGGTATCATTCGGGGCTACCTGACCCGTCTAATACTCAATACTAGTAGCTCAACTACCAAGAAGCCCAAGACTTGAATTTTCATGTGGGACGATGGTGCTTAGTGGCAAAAATTAGGGCATCCTTCCCTATAGGCGACAGTGCAGGCAAGCGTTAGATCCTCTACCTTTACCTTGGTGGATTTTCTTCAGTTGACTGGGGGCATCGCCAGTTATTTCGAGACTTTGTGCCAGCATTCACAAGATATCTTCTCAAGGCCCAGTTACATTTGAGTGTGTGATGATGATTAGGTCTCCTAGGATTTGAGTACCAAACGCAAACAACAAAAAACCATATTTTTTATTGACTGATTATATAGGATTAATCTAAAGGAAAAATTTATTTTATTTTCGCTTTTTTTATGTATGAAATCAATTTTTTTATTTGATTTTAATCTCTATCCTCTCAAATATTTCCAAAACCATATCTAGTCAATGCAAGAATGGAGCCAACAAGATCTCATTGATCTAGACGCTTTTCAAACCTCCCCCCATTACCGAGAGGGGTTCCAGGTCTTTCGCCATTTAGGCATCAAAGATGGAACAAAACCACCATTATTGGTTCATCCTTTATTAGGGCATGATTATTTGGGGACCTAGGTCGGTCTCCCAATGCCACACTGGTGAATACCCCCACAGGGTCACCACACACCACTCCTCCCACAACCCCTAGCAGATAGAGGAGTGCTACCCATTCAGGAAGCTAGGTGAATGCACAGCAGGGTATGTCACAAAAAAACCCTATTCCTAACCAGAACTTTGTGTTTTCACAAGATGCAATGACTACAAACTCGCAGTCACCTTTTCTAGCTTCACTAAATCTACCAGATTTAACCAAGTTGACAAATGACCCCATTGCACATAACCCCACATGGCCTCCCATGCCCATGAAGCTCCCTTTGGAAATTCCAAAGTTCAAAGGGAATCAAGCGGAAGACCTCAGAAATCATGTTATGACTTTCCACCTGTGGTGTTCATCGAACAACATCATTTACGATACTATTCGACTAAGACTATTTCAATGCACCCTAACTGGAATAGCTATGAAATGGTATGTGGAGCATCGCTCTACTACACATGGAATATTTAGTGCCCTTGGTACTGCTTTCCTAACCTATTTTTAGTTACCCATCCATGACGATTCTAGAATGGAATTACTGACCCACTATAGGCAAACCCCTGCAGTTCATATCTCAGACCATCTCCATGAATGGCAACGATGTCGTAGTTTGTGCAAAGCCAAACTCGACGATCGAGTTCTATTAGACCTGTTCCTTAAAACTCTTACTGCAGAGATTTCAAAGGATGTAGCACAAAAAAAGCCCATATTCGAAGAGGATTCCATCAATAAGGCCAAAAAACTCGAGCTAATCTATACGCAGTCGGGGTATATTTACAATATCCTGCCTAATGCCCGTCTCCTGCAAACTTACAAAGAATTTCCAGGTGTGTCGAACTCTGCAGACGGTTTAATTGGGTCATTGACCCAAAATCACCTAAGCAGCACCGTTCAATACCATGGTTATGTGTATGATTCTACCTAGAACATACCACAACCTGGCTACCAAAGTCATCCCCTGCCTCTGCAAAATTTGACCAGTAGGGCGTCATCGTACCACCATCAACATGGAGGACCCTATCATATGACTCAGGGGACCCAATACGCAGCTAGACATGCTGACAAAAGAGCTCCTCCTAACGACCATTTACAAACCAGGGACCGCAATACACCCAATCTCCAACACAAGACCCGCCCATGCAGAATAATTCACAGGTGAACTTTGTGAAACACTCCCAAAACCAACTGCGCCAACCATACAACCATGAGAATCCAAATTATCCTCTTAATGTGGTTAATAAAAAAGGGAAAAAAAATCTTAAAGGAAATCCTGGACATGGGGGAAACAACCAAAAACGCCCTATATGATCTCAGGTTGGAGGCAACTCTAACCGAAATCAAAACCAGGAGCCAAGAAACCCCCAAAGGCAGAACAAGAGACCAATTCTTTGGACGAACCACTCTTGTTCAATCTGTGGTGAGTACAGCCATTACACTCACCATTGTCCCGACCTCCCTGAGCTAAAGAAGCTACATAGTAACCGTGGACAAGGGGGATCCTCCCAGAAAACATCATTCATGCAGAATCCTTTCCCCCATCAAGGGAAAGTTAGCATGCAATAACAAAATCCCGACGATTCTGGAAAAACAGCCATGAAATCTACATGACTAGTGAGGAAATGTTTTTTCAGACACAGAATCGGAATTACGATACCCCACTAGACACCTACGCGTCAGAGGCTAGTACAAGTGCACCAATAACACCTTTGACCATATCAAATATGCCTATTGAAACTTTTCCAAAAATGGCTAAAGAACCAACTAGGCGGGCAAGAAACTATTGCAAAGCAGCCCATAACTATAGCATCATGGATGATCTCACTCAATCTCCCACTGCTATGTTAGCTTTGGAGGTGTTACAATCATGCCCAAAGCAGCGAAAATCCTTACTTTCCGCATTAGGTGCCATCGACCCTAACAATTCGTGTCTGATAGCTTTTGATTTAGATAAAGCCACCCCTAGGCTTCCTTCAATGGTCGCCTTTCAGATACCGGTGTCGGTCCAAAATGTCACCATTCACCGATGTATCATTGACGAAAGTGCATCCACATGCATCATGTCAAAGAACACTTGGTAGAAGCTAGGGCTTCCCAAACTAAAGACATCAGACATCAAGCTTAAAGCATACGATGGTCGCCCTTCAGCCCCTGTCGGTCTCTATCAAAAAATTTCGGTCTGCTTAGCTGGAAAGAAGGTCCTTATAAACATTGAATTCTTCAATGCCGAATTGGACTACAACATACTCCTGGGTCAGATTTATATGTATGCCAGGCTAGCCATTGCCTCCTCCATCTTTCAAACTATGATGTTCCCCCATGAGGACTGCATCGTTACTATCAACTAGTTGAGACATAGTGAAAAGCGACCCCTAACAAATATTTATGTCATTCTACCCTATGTAGGCACATCTACTGATGCGCTTACACGGTACCAAGAATATGGCCCCGGCCAGTTCAAACCGTCGTCCATCCTAGGGTCATTCCTAGGAGATCCCCCTGTTATACCTGAGTCATCACCTGATGTCATAGGGGCTCTGGTATGCATGAAGTCCTCATCAAACATCAAAGCTAGTCAATATGCAGAGATGAGCAATAATTACCAAGTCCTCAGCCACAACAACCTCTCTAGCCTACACCAGCTCCGAAACTCCTTTCCTCTTCCTCCCAGCTAGTTTCGTGTCGTAGCAGGTCATTGCCACAGTGGTCCTACCAAAATTATCATTTGCAATACCAGTTTGGTACCTAGTCCCACCTACTCCAATGGCTGTCGCGCACATCACCTCTATATAGTTAATCCTTATCAATCCTAAACTGGCCCCAGCCATTTAGGAGACTGTGGCAAACATCCCTTCAAAGGAAATTCCCATCACAAAGCCGATGATTATGACAAAGAAAATCGAGAGAAGAGGAAAGAAGGTGGAGAGTCCCAGCACGCAATGGGAATCACCACGCTGCACCATATGTGACGTAGTAGGACACCCTACCCACATCTACCCAGAGCTGGACGAATTAAAACCACTCCTTAGCTCTACGGTAGAAATTATGGCACCAAGTTCCTAAAAAGGAACCTACCACCAAAATTCAAGGCAAAGCATTGCGTACTAATCACGCATGCACTATCTACAGAAATTATGGACACTATACCCATCATTTCCCAGAAATATCATGATATAGGGAAGCATTGCATGCCATCGAGCAATCCTATCAAGAGGATCCTTCCACCCAGTCATCTAGAGATGAACCTTGGGTCATTCTATACCTACAGGAGGAATGACAGTAACTAGAAAGAATCCTGTTCATATTCCCCCCTCCTATCATATGCTTCACATTGGGCAATGAACGTTGTCACTTCATAGAGGAATTTGCAGCCCTATAACTCATCCACAGATGGTATCCTATTGAGCGCGTTTACTATGTTGGTTTGCAGGCAGTGCAATTCAAATGTCCTTTATGTGCAGACAACCACATGTTAGAGCAATGCCACTATATCCGCTGATTCTGCTTAGCGCTAGCTAGTTTGTACTCATCCATAATCCGCCTCTCCCAAGAATATGGCTCTGACTCGGAATCAATAAAATACTCGACAACCCAAGAAGATATGACAAGTAGGTCCATCCTCTTTCTGTCAGGTGAAAAATAACCAATCGGGGAACCCTTAGTTACCCCCAACCGCCCTCTTTAGAGAAGACCAACATGTGCATTGTGTAAAATGCGCAATCATGTGGTCGCCACATGCCCTGACTTAGAAGCACTGCGTCGCTGGTACCTAGTCAATCCATCTAGCGAGCCAGATGGGAACCCCATATATAGGCTGTTTTGCCTAGTATTTCCGAGCAATCACCATGAACAGCATTGTAACAATATCCCACGAGTATGTCCTCTAATTGATATGATATCTACATTAGAAATGAAACGTGACGATCTCCTCAACTGGTATAGAAGGCATATCGCCCTCAAGCCATCTACCCCACACCCACATCGGCGTAATGGGAAAACTGGGATGGCGCACCAACCAAGAATGACCTAGGTTCAACCTAGGATAACATGCGGACTATGCGACCTGGTCCGCCACCGAGTCAATCAGTGCAAAGAACTGAAGCCCTTCGCAAATAATTTTCACATATTCTCCTCTCTCCCACAGAGACTTCTCTCTAACCAAGAGAAGGTGATGCACACTTGTTGTCGGACTTGTTCACATTTTCACCATACAATAAAATGTGAGCATCTCCCCAAGCTTACAATGGCAAGAGCAGCATTAAGTCTACACTCCCCAAAAGAGTTAGACATGCCCAAGCCAAAAACTTAGAAATGGTAGTAGAAGACCTCATCTTCTACATCAGATCCTTTTCGAGCGTCCACATATAGGATGAAGAGTAGTGTTTATTCCCACACAATCTACTCAATTAGCACAATGCTACCATGCACCATTGTCACTGGCCATAACCACGAACTAGATGCACACCCGCTAATGGAAACAATCAGGCACCTCTACAATAGACACAATTTCCACCTACCGGAAATTTCCCATCCTAATGAGGGATCTAGCCATGCACTCACGCAAGCTCCCATCATGGAAATTACCCCTAAACCACCATACACCTACCAGGAATAAGGTAACCTGGTTGCCTCATCCTCTTGAGTTACCACATGCGTCAATTACTATAGACGGTTTGATCAAGTCTTTTTCCTAAGGTCACCTAGGAAGCAGTAATCTGTAACACTGTGATCAACACTTAATAAAAGCCCAAAGGAGGTACCACACATTTATACCTCTGAAAAAATAATTTTTTAGTGCCAACAGGTATGCCCTCTCTCATATTTTTTTTTGAAGAACATGTCTTCCAAATAATATTTGAATAAAGAATATGTTTTCACTTGGGGTATTTTTTTTTGCAGGTAGTGTGCAAACCATCCACAGCTCCATCCACGGAAAGTTCCAGAGAAGGTATCATTCTACCCCCAGCATGATAGAGTCCTAGAAAAGTGTTGCATATCCTGACATCATTTCTCCATCAGAAATTAACCATAGGTTCCAAACACTCGACCATGTTTATCATCACCTCACCTTGCACATGATAAACATCCTCGTTGGTCGGTAGAGCCTCCCCTCCATGGCGCTCTTCACCCAAAGTAGACCATATATCACAAAATCATGACGCCATGGCCATACCACTTTAGTCCAGGAAGCACCTCATGCTCATTCACCCACGATGCATCAGGTCAAGTTTTACCATATCAAAATTAAAACCCCTCTCCCGAACGACTAGTATTTTGCAAGTAGATCAAAAGTGCACTACTGCGCCTCGCATTTGGCCAACCATACCTCCATCATCATAGCCCATCTATTAAATTTTCCATCCACTTCATCAACCTCACATATTAGACCAAAAAATGGGGCCCCCACCCTTAGCAAAAACACCTTCCTCACATAATCGATGAGAAAACACTTTCATATTTTGGGGCACCCGCCTTTGTGTTTTGTACAAACCAAACCCCATTTGGTAAGTGTACAAAGACTGCAAATGGTGCACTATGTCCCCCCACCCATCCATTTTTTCTCCCATGGCAGTAATCTATTGTCACCCTTGGTCAGAGTATCACACCCTCATGCATAATCCAAAATGACATTCATAACCAATATATACCCACCCTGGATTTCCTATCGATTCCTGGAATTTCCCCATCAGAAATAGCTATGACTATTGCCAAGCTAATTTTTATACTCTGACCTTGGGCCACTAAATCCCCATCATCAGTTTTCAGTCACCCCTCGCCATAATTCCTATGTTAAACCCGTCATATCGAGGATTCTAATCCCCTATATCAGTGACTCTCTCATTCGTTTGAGGCTTCCTTTTTTTCGACATCAACAACTCTTTTCCAAAAAGGAAGCGGTACCTTGGATCACCCCTCTCCACAAAAGGGACATCCTCAGATGGCACTTTGGGAGACATTATTGGCCACAGATGTCATCGATCCTCCTAACATTTGACTACAACACAATATTTCATGTCAAGATTGTATTGTACCTTACAACCATTGCACTTTGATCGAATTCGTCAAATACCTATGCCTTTATAAGTGAATATTTTAGCATTTCTTACACGGTAAGGTCCCATCCATCACCTATGCATACAATGCGCATTGATACGCTATACCAAGTTTTACGAATAGGGGTAGAACATTCCACCTATTGTTAAAGAAAAAAATCCCCTAAGGGCGTCAGCAGTCGTTTTCATCAAATAACAGATCACTACCATAATAGTGACACAGAAATAATCTATATATGTCAAGTAGGTTTGTTTAACTAGCAAAAGCATCATGAGCATGGGACATGCCCGCCTCATAGAAAATTTGTATATATTGTATGATACCAGTACTTGTAGGGATCCCACAGGACATGGTCTCTCTTTGACCCAGTGTAGGGTGTCTCAAACTCTGAGCTACATGCAGTTCTCTCTCTCTCTCTCCACACAGTACACAGAAAAGAAACTATAACGTATTTCGGCTATACAGTTCTTCCTAGACCTCACACATTAGGGGAAATTGTTATCACTGGAAAATCGGACAAGAAGAAGGATTTATAGGGCTGAGATACATTAGATAATTTTATGTATTTAAAAATCTCTAAGTTCTAAGAGGAAAAATCAAATTGCGCACATAAGGAACCAATTAAATGGGCCTTTGTGTGCACTATTCTTCGATAAGCACACCTTTGCGCGTATTTTCCTAAAAACTTCACGTGGTCCTGAGAGTGGTGAAAGTCACTTTCCAGGACCACAAGGCACACTTTGGGACATTGATCCCATACTTGAGGCCTCCTAAGGACAACCTCCCAAGCCTCCTTAGGACCTCAAGGGAGAAAACAATGGAATAAATGTGGCACACAATGGAATCACCCTCCTCTCTTGGGTCTCCATCCAAAATGTACCAAGAGAGGGGAGGAGGATTTGAATTCTCCTATAAAAGGCCACAAAGAGATGAAAAATGGGAGAACACATTGTTATGCTAGCCAAAAGTACCCCAAGAAATACCAGCAGTGTGTGATCTGGAGCAGATATAGAGGGGACTCAGTTGTTGGCCATCCAACAACTCCAGTCCACCATAGTAGAGAGAGGGAGACTTTGCGCCAAGGCATCTCAGAAGTAAAGACATCCTTGCATTGGGACTTGGAACTCGATAGTTCTAAGGGCCCCTTGGCAAGTGGGTAAAATTTTCGTGCTTCATTCCTACCAGCACTCAATAAGAGGGGATGTAAGCATTGCCATTTGGATTATTGAAGTTGTTTTCCTCTATTCAGAGCTTTTGTTTTATTTTTTTTAGTTTATTTTTTATGTTTGGACATGCATGCCATTTATGTATCTAGTATGTTTATGTTTTAGCATTTTCCACTAACTTGCTTAAATCCATCTATTTTCTACCTGTCACCAAGAACTTAAGAGGGAAAAACCACCCCTCTTAAGAAGGTGTGATTTGGTACATTCGTGCGCCAAACACACTAACACAGAAACACTCTCCAACATTCCTCTTGATGTTTTCATATTCTGACAAGATTTGAAGAGGGTTTCTCTTAACCTCCCATATGTTTATGAATAGCTGGTGAAGGGCAGGGATATCATGGACAATATTCAAAGTCAATCCCTTAAACCATTTTCTTACTTCTCCCCCTAAACTTTGAGAAAAAATTCTCAATTTGATAATTTCATCATTTATCTCTTGGTGGTCAAAAGAGTCGTTCATTTTATCCACATGTTGTTGAGATTTTTCAGGACCAGTTCCATCAAAATGAGGGATTTTGGACTGATAATTCTGTGGCATAAGCACTGCAGGTAAGGGTAGCACCAATGGAGCATACCAGGCTGCCATGATTGGTGGTGGGGGAACCCAAGGGGGATTAATAAGAGGGGGGTTTACCAAGGGAGGTGGAGAATTAAATGCAGGAAGGTGGACAATGGGTGTATGAGTGTAGGTTTGGGCACTCTGGTGGGAGATGTTCACGGAAATGGTAGGAACTGCAGATACACCTGGACAAATTAACTGAGGATGAGTATACTTGGAAATAGCAGAGGGAGCTGCTATAGTAAGAGCAGATAATTCTACATATTTTTGAAGTTACGCATCATCAACAACTGAGGTGAAACCTACTACCAGATATTAGAGGGATTCAAAGTGTTAGATAAGATGAAGATCAGTTTGGGTGGAGGTCGAGGCTTCCCCAACTTGACTCTGTTGTAGGATATATGGGTAAAACATTGTCTGGGATGTCCAATTCTAAGATTTGGTCTTGAATAAGATTTGTTCAAAATGTAAATCAAACTAGATATCCTACAAGGTTACAAGGTTTCCAGGGAGGGAACTTGCTCTGTGGAGAGATCTATCAACAGTTTGACTCTCATATCTGGGAGTTTTTCTTAGGATTTTCTCTGGATTGTCAACTATTGCAGGAGGATTTGGCTCAGGATGAGATCTAGTAAAGATTCTTCTGGGAGCCAGAATTTATACCCAAAGCACAACCAAGCTGAATATTTTTAAAAAAGTGAAAAAACCAATCTTTTGAAAATACTTGAATCATACAACATTTTAACTAGGTTTCTGAGTTCTAATGAAATATTAAACTTCTTCAATAACTCCCCAGTATGGTCGCCATTATGTTGTGGCCCTATAATTTATAATATTGGCAAGAATAAATGATAGAGGAAAACATCAAACCGCTTTGGAATCTAGGATCTAGCCTTCCTAGACTCAGAGAGGGTTCTCTCTATTTCTGATTTTATCATTCCTTAATATTATGGATGTTGATGTTAGGCTAGTTATAGTGATGTTGGTATTGTTTGTTTTGAATGATTTTGTTGGTTGGATGAGCAGGTATGCAGGGACCAATCCATTGGGCTATGGATTCAAAGGCTGGATTGGTACATCAATGTTTAAGTGCATCACAAGGTAAGCTAACTGTGCTAAATGGATATTTAGAGATGTATAAATTATGAGGTGAAAGAAATAGTGAGGTTCAGTAGTGACTAAAGAGAAATTAAGAATTATTTAATCAGACTTCAGCAGAAAACATTTAGATTGTAAACGCAGACAGAATTAAGGTGCTCCGACAGCAAATCTTAATCTAAAATTTATGTTTTACAATTACATGGATAGATGAATAGTAAGAGAAATAACGGAAACATTTGAAATAGAGAAACAACACATCGCCACTTAACACAGCTCCAGAATCCTATAAACGGTCTTCGATTATTGATGTCTAGCTCCAAAAATTATAGTGCTCCAATACAGTGGTTCTTACAATGCAGGGTCTAACAAATATCCAACTCTTGATAATGAAAATTCATGCAATATTTAACTGCAACCTACATTGGTTTCCCTAATCTACTTCGACAACCTTCATTAATTACAATCAAACTAAAATTAGACAAGTGTGGCCATGCAAGGCCCGAAAAAATAAAATCTCTGACAAATCACCACCGGTAGAATTAATTTTAGCATCTCTTCAAGAATGCAAAACTTAGGTGGCTCTCCGTGAATCCAAAAAGTGGCTTGGGGGTGGCTGAGATGGTTGCAAAGAGGAAACGATGGGTGGCTCTGACATCTGGCTTTGCTTTTGGGTCGCCTCTACTGGATCATTAAAGATGACATGATGCTGACACTTCTAATCAATCGATGGTTGTGTTGATGTGTTCATCGTGCCTTTTCATATATCTTTGGAGGCATGCTTCTTCAATGTGTCTCCTTTCTCAATAAGAAATGAATAATGGGATGACAAAAAGGGGACAGAGAAAGGGAAATTTCTATGGATCAATACTTGGGAAGGGATACGACAGAGGGGATCATGACTGAGATTGAATAGTCTAAAGGAGAGCTATAATACAGTTCATAGAGAGCTGACAAATCTTCTTTGATAAACAAATGGCACTTCGGTCACAGCTTGTACTTTCTCTAGTAATACCTACGAATTTAGCACCTGCAATAATTTGACAATAACAAACACAGTAAACTCTACATTTATGCCAAATTTTGGCTTTAAAACAATGATTTGGTGGAGTGGAGGTGGTGCGGGTCCGTTGGATAACGGACTGACCCTTTATGGCGCAACAACTATGTTGGTGGGGGTAATCGGATATGATGCAAAGAGAAGGCGAGAGCATATGCGGAAGGAAGGTGGGGTCCCAATCCTATATCGCACTCGTAGGTTAGAGCTTTTTGTCATGTGTAGCAGATGAAAATGTTAAAGCCTGCGATGTGAGACGGCGGAAAAGGTGACATGGCGTGGCGGAGGTGGGGTCGACTTATATCGCAATCACTGGTCGGAATCTTTAATGGTGAGGAAAGAAGAGGTAAATGTTAAGACCGACGATGCGCAAAGTGTGATGAGCAGGGATGACATGGCAAGGAAAGGGGGGCCCGCTCGCGGCCCATAGATCACAGACTTAGTTATGAGCAGCGAGAGATGAATGTTAAACTTTGTGATTTGTGTTGTTCGATCAGGTCCCACCCATGTCGCAAATCGTGCTTTGACACTTTTGTTATGATCTTGCATGCTTATCCTTTGAAATTTGTGATTTTCAATGTGCGATTAGGATTTGGTGGGGCTTGTATAGGACTTATGATTAAACTTAGGCATAAGGTAATGTCGCCGATGATTTTGAAATATTTCTAAGTTCCTAAACTTCGAAACATAATCCTTTTTCCAATATTTTGAGTGCAAGTACCCTCTGCTTTGGTCTTTCTTCTTCCACCATAGGAAAGATGGAATTTTGATGCCTTCTAAAGGTATCTACCTACCCAAACTACAAACCTAACATTTTTTCTTCTTTTAGGGTGCATTTAGACTTGTAGACTCTGAAACCTTTTTCTTTTGAAATTATAACCTAAAACCTATCCCTTATTTCTCCTATTAGTCCAGATTAAGTTGTTGAACCAATGTCATTTTCTACCTATCTACTGATAAGCCAAGATTAAACAGTTTGGAAAATCCTCATTTTATAATCTATCAATAGAAAATTAAAAATTGTACAATCATGCTTAAGATGTATGATTGAACAAACGTTTCTAAAAAAAGGCAGTGGCATTTTGAATTGCAGCACTTTCAGACCTATTTAAATTTTTTGTAGGGTTTTTCCTTTCCTTTTTTACACCCTCTTTTCTTCTTCTTTTTGTTTCTTTTTATATTTTTTGGAAATTCTTTTGAATATCGAAATATATGTACAATATTAAAATTTGCAAGTAAGAAATACAAAGTCACCTTGTGATATTGTAAATTACAGGACTCTAACAATGGCTCCACGTGGGGATGGAATTTATTCTTACGGAAGTGTCAAGAACATAAAGACCAGTAGCTTTGCATACTTCTTCTGTACAATGATTTCCATGAATCTCGTCTTGTTGTTTTTATAACTTTTCTTTCTGTTTTTCGGCACAAAAAGGTAGCTTTCAAAAGGATCCAAAAAAAAATTGTGCTAATTACAATGAAGTGGGAAAATTCTCTGTATTTAGGAGAAGTAATGCTTCAACATCCTGTCATTGATAGGACCTCAAAGTAGCTTTGTTCCATCCATATCTTGCAGAAAAAAATGCATTAATTCCCTTAAAAGAATGAACAATATATGGGCCCTTCCATAGCTTGACAAACATGTCATGTTTCCCTTTATCTTCTCTTCTGAAATCCTATCTTAGCACTTTATCTCCAATATTGAAATCATTTTCCTTTGTTCTTTTGTGAAATATCTTCTTCATATTTTCTTGCGTAACCTGAGTCATGCTGTAAACCTCTTCTCTGGACTATTGTAGCTTAATGGTCTGGCTTATTCTTCTTTGTACATCATTCTCTTCGGCCTGTACCTCTTGAATGATTTTCATGGTTGGTACTCCTAATGATGTTGGGAAAGCTACATCCATCCCATAAACCAACTAGTATGGTGGCATGCCAATTGATTTCTTATTTTTCAGTCTGCCAGCCCACAATGCATGCACCAATTTGTTATGCCAGGATTTCTTATTGTCTTCTACCAGCTTCTTTACGATATTAACTAAACTTTTGTTGGAGGATTCAACTATTCGATTACCTTGAGGGTAATATGTTGTTTAATGCCCCAAAGAACTATGATACTTGTGGCAAAAATCCACCATTTTCTTGGACTTGAAAGAAGAAAAATTATCTATGATGATTTTCCTAAGGCAGCCAAATCTAGAAAGGATACTATTTTCAAGGAATTTGATAATTATTGAGTGAGTAGTAGTTCTCGAAGGGATAGCTTCTATCCATTTGGTAAATTAGTTTGTGGTAGTGAGGATGCATCTATGTTGGGTAGAGGATGAGGGGTGGATTTCTCCAATGAATTCAAAACCCCATTTTTGAAAAGGAGCCTCAACAAAGATTGGATGTAAGGGTAAAGGCAGCAACTTCCTTTTGCCTTAAAAAATTTGACATTTGTGACAAGTGGCTACCATTTTGTGGATATCTGGGAAAAGTGTAGGTCAATAGAAACCAGCCCTAAGGATCTTGTTAACAGTGGCTTTCTAGTAGAGATGAACTCCAAAATCCCCTTCATGAAATTCTTGCGTAACCCTATCTGCATCTACCTTAAGAAAACATTTAAGCAATATGCTTCCAGAATCTTTCAACTATAAGACATTTTCTAGGATGCAAAATTTTACAGTTTTCAATTTTAAGAACCTAGCTTTTGTTTTGGAAAAACCATGAGGGGCATTTAAATTAAATAGAACATATAATACATCTACGTACTACGGAAAATTTAGGAACGTTTCCTCTATGAATGGATCATGTTAATATCTAGTGCTTGAAAATTGGTTTCATCCATCAATTTGGCTAATCCTTGTCCCTTGATTAGTGTGGTGGGTCTGATTTCTAAATCATACTCCAAGATAACAGCAATCCACTTACCTCTTTTTCCATCAGGATCTTATGTTAAAATGTCTTACACTCTATCTACAACAAATTATACTCTCCCTATGCCCCTCAGCCTTCCCATAAGGGGTTAGCCTAGATAGGCTCTGATAACATGATAAAAAAAAGACTGAAAGAACCCATATATTACGCACAAAGGTGTATGCGTCAAGACACACACACATATTACATTAAGATTTCTCTAATATATAGAGTTTCATAGATCTAACTTATTCCTAAGTTAGAAAGAGAGTTTGAGAGAATTTCTCAACCATCACAAACCAACACCTCAAATTTAGGATGTATGCATTAATTCCAACAACAAGAATCATGCTTGAATTATTTCATACAACTTATAGAATTCTCACACTGTCCAAATGATTAACGATATAAATCTAGTCATATTCATTAAAGGTTGATTATAAATCCCTAAAATTATGAATCTTATAATTATAAACCTTATAAATCTTAAACTTTTATAAGCCTATTGGTGTACACATTTACTTATAATGTGGTTGTGCTAGTTGATATGTTATTCTTGGCATGGTTGAATAACAAGGTGAAAAAACATAATTTATATTACTAATAAGATTTATTTCAATTCCAATGTCGATTTGGTTTCATGTACAATGGACATCATTGTTTTTAAACCAATAAGATATTTGTGCATTCATGAAGTATTTTTCTTATATTCTTTAAAGTTATGAAATATAAAATAAGAAAAAGAAAATATTTTTTAAGTTTCAAATTATTTTGACTAGATTATAGTTATATGCATCTTCGAAATAAAAATGAAGTGATAGTAGTTAAGCAATACTAGTAAAATCGAAAATAAAAAAATATTATAATGGGGCAAATATAAAAAGTTTAAAAAATAAAAAATAAAAAAATTATTTAATTAATAAAAAAATTAAAATATATATATATATATATATATATATATATATATATATATATATATATATATATATATATATATATATAACATTGAATTGGAAATAAGAAAAACATATGAAAAAAAGACAAAATAAAAATAAAAAAATACATACCTGTAGAGTTAAATTAATATCCAACAAAAACAAACTTCGTTTCAATCTCATCTTCTCATTAAATGAGATTTTATTTATTGTGAAAAGTCCCTCTCGAATTCTATCGGAGCATAAAAGAGTTCCCCTCAGTGAAATTAGAATGCGCTATAAGTTTCTACAAATGGGATTCTTTCTATTTGGATTATGGGTTTCCACAAATGAGTTGCTTTCTTTTTGGATTATCTCAATAATGCTTTGAAATCTTCATAAACCTGCTTGGTTGGGGTTGAACTATTAAATTTCTTATTTTGGGAACGAGTATATTGCTTAGGAGATTGTTTATATAGAAGTTTTAATATTTTATGAGATTATTTACTTGAATTAGGAGTTATTTAAATAACCAATATTGAATTGGAAATAAGAAAAACATATGAAAAAAACACATCCCTGCAGAGTTAAATTAATATCCAACAAAACAAACTTCGTTTCAATCTCATCTTCTCATTAAATGAGATTTTATTTATTGTGAAAAGTCCCTCTCGATTTCTATCGGAGCATAAAAGAGTTCCCCTTAGTGAAATTAGAATGCCCTATAAGTTTCTACAAATGACATTCTTTCTACTTGGATTATGGGTTTCCACAAATGAGTTGCTTTCTTTTGGATTATCTCAATAATGCTTTCAAATCTTCAAAAACATGTTTGGTTGGGATTGAAATATTAAATTTCTTATTTCGGGAACGACTATATTGCTCAGGAGATTGTTTATATAGAGGTGTTAATATTTTATGAGATTGTTTACTTGAATTAGGAGTTATTTAGTATTTTGAACGCTATGAACTTTATAGATACATTCATGGTTGGAATTTGGATTTTTTTTCACCAATCATATAATTATTTTTGATGTTTTTTTGGCTTGATGCTTCTAGTCAAGAAGTTTTATGATTAAAATTTTTCTTTGCAATAGTAATATTCTCATAATAAATTAACTCTTCACCAATAAAGACTTCATTAAAAAACTACCCTTCAATAGCATAATTATGGTACAATTTTTCACATATTTATCAAAAGGAAAAAAATAAAATGATCAATATTCTTTTTTTCTATGTGGCATCATTATAATTACTTAGTCTTGATCAAACACATTTTTTTGACTTGGAACAAAGATACTAGCTTGTAAAATTCATAAAACAAATTTCAATATGTAATAATAGATTAGATTTAATAAACATAGTCTAAATGTTATATGTTATGACATTTTTCTAGATATATTTTATAAATAAAAATTTCCAAAATATAGCTTAAAGTCGCTACAATTACAAAATTAATTGAAACATTTATAAAATTCAAATATTCCAAAAAAAAAATTCAAAACATTAAATTCATTTCATATTAAAAAAAATTAATAATAAAAAATTATATTATTAAATTTCAAATGCAATTTATAAATGATAAAATGACAACATGCACCCTTATTTAATCTGGTATTTCTTTTTATTAGTTTTCTTCTTGTTAACTAGTATGTGACCCTTTCTGTTTACTGTTCACACTTTATATTGAGAAAATCCCTTGGAAATATTTTACATGGTGCATAATTTCAAGATATTTTAGTCCTTAGATCAAGGAATGATTATCTCTTGGTTTTTTTATAAACTTGTTCTATTTTTACATCTTATTTTCAATATGTAAAAACAAAGACAATATGTAGAACACAAAAAAGCAATTGTGGGTATTTCTTAGCTTGTGAAAAAACAACCTCACATGCATACACACCACAAGTCGCACATACATACACACCACAACTCTTTCCCGTTATCTAAATATTTTCATATTTCATGCTTATGAATTGTGTTGTTTTCAAAAATCCTTTGCATACGTGTTTCATGCAACTTAGATAACTCTCAGGGAATTTTTTTGCACTCTTTGAGTATGCACACTTTTAGTTGGCCTCTAAACCTTTCTATTTTTTTAATTGTGTTTTTAATTTCCATAAGTACAATGCATTGTGTTTTTCTTTCCTTCTAATGATTAATTATTATTAAATTTTCATTAAATTTCA
This sequence comes from Pinus albicaulis, assembly GCA_034641835.2. Lineage (NCBI taxonomy): Eukaryota > Viridiplantae > Streptophyta > Pinopsida > Pinales > Pinaceae > Pinus > Pinus albicaulis. Next base: position 145,394,368 of record CM076579.1, on the reverse strand, counting down.
AATAAAATTTGTAAAAAAATACACTAACAACAAAAAGGGACAACCTACTCCACCAAACATCAACAGAGTAAAATAAGACTCATTACTACAACAATGCCAACTTCATAACCATTAAAGTCATTGAAAAAAAAACAAAATCTAATAAATTCAATACTATGTGCATAAATCACTGGCGATTGTGGATGTCTTAAAAAGGTAACAATTTAAATTTATTTAAGGCATCCAAACTAACTCAATAAAACAAAAATGATTTTTCTTCGGAATGTTCACTTCTCTTATTTATAAAAAAATAATAATAAATATAAAATTTATCACCCACATCCAATCTTGAGGAAATATTATAATTTGTGTTTTATTAATGAATTTCACATCTCATTTTGAAAAACAAATATTCAGACTCAATTAATGAAGTTGAAAGGGAAAGCTAAAATTTGTGTTCTATTAATGAGTTTCAAATCTCATTTTGAAAAAAAAATATTTAGATTCAAGTAATGAAGTTGAAAGAAAAAGCTAAAATAGGGTGCTCGTAATCATTGAGTAATGTTGTAGATGCAAATTTACAGAGTGGTTGTTCACTAGCTAACAATAAATTGATGGTTGGAGGGAAGGGAATCATTCATGACTCTTTGAGTCTCTACTATCACAGGGCCTTAAAACCCCATATTCATTAGAGATAGTCGGGAGGTGGATTCCAAAGCCCAATCATCCTCATCCTCGTTGTAGTTCTATATGTGCCCTTTCAAGTCAAATAATCCAAACTCCAAGATTCATTTGAGATTATTTATTTTTTTATTTTTTGTTGTGTAAGTGAAAATATATAATGTATATATAAAATTTTGAATTTACAAGTTGTAACCTATTTTTCTTGGGTTCCCCTAGTTGAGCAATGAGAATTATTCCATAATGCAATTAAAGGAACACCCTCTACACATTTAAAGGCACTACAGACTCATTATCTATAATTTAAGCCAATGTAGAGCTTCATGGGTAATGTTCAGTAGTAAGTAAAAAATAAAGTGGAAAGAAATAAAAAAAATAGACACAAAAAAATTTTAGTACGAGCATAATGCCCCATGACTGGAAAAAAGCTCATCATATTCCATAATACAATTTCTTACTTTTATTTAGATTTCCCACACAATATTTAATGATTATATTTTATCTATGTAATTATTTATTTATTTATTTTTAGAAAATATATTTATATATATATATATATATATATACACGTTTTTCAATTAATGGGCTCTATAAATGGAAACCACATTACATTTTAAAAACTACATTATGTACAACCGATCTCACACTTCTGCTCTTGTGGAACATACTGAAAAATCGTATCATTATGTATACATTGAAGACTCTAAAGTCATTGCTAAGGTGGATCATTTAGGAAGTTGAGGGAGGCTACTGAAATTGAGAGGCATCCTCAAAATCTCAATAGAGATGATGGGTGAAAATTAAGTAAAAGTTGGACTCCTTCCCTCTCCACGTTATTTCTTTGATTTCATTATTGTCTTTAATTTTTTCTTCTCTCTTTGGTTTTATTTTGGTCCGTTTGATTTTTTGAAAATTTTCCTCTTATTTTTTTACCTTTGTTCTCTTTTTCTTTGTTAATGTTTTCATTTAATTCCCTTTAATTATTTTCTTAATTACTATTATTATTATTATTATTATTATTTTAATGCCCCTTATTATTCTTTACCCCTCCCTTATTATATTAACTATAATTTAATCTTTTTATTAAATTATAAATTATTCTTTAATAATATTTCTTAAAAACTTAAAAACTTTTAATATTATAATTTTCTAACTAACCATGTCAAATAAAGGCTAGTTTTAACGGCTAGTTTTATCAGCCATCACCAAGTAATGACACATCCTTACTATTTATTCAATGAGATTGGTTCCCTTCTTCACCTGGCCAATCATGCATCCTTACTATTTATTCCATGAGATCAGTTATCTTCTTCACGTTGTCCTGAGATGAATCACATTACATGGTTCAAAACTTCGACCAAATCTTAATGATGTGATTAATTTGACAGACATTTATCTACATTATGGATCACAAAAGTCTTAGATCTAAGAGATAATGAAATATGTTTCTACTAATATCCAAATCTCAACACCATGTACCATAACCATTATTTATTTATGTTTTCTTATGAATTGGGTTTAAAAATGGAAATCTTATTACCTTTATACTAGTCTAAGTATGAAACAATTTTTTTTTTGAAATATAATTTTTTTTAACATGTTTAGAGAAATTAAAATTAGTTGAAATTTTTTGAAAACTATATTGAAGTTTTTTAACGTGCTGAATCTATTTCTATCTTCAAATTTATATTAGACCACTTTTAAATCAAATTTTGCATTAAAAAATTCCATCCTTTTATTAGACAAAATCAATTATTTTTAATAAAATTAACACATAATTAAATATTTCTTTACTAACATCTAAATCTTAAAAGCTCAGCCATTTAAATTAAATGGCTAATATTAAGATGAGAAACGGGTATTAATAATGTGCTTGAATAAAAAGAGAAGGAAACAAAATGCTCATGGTGATTCTAAATGTGAAAATGCAAGGAAGGTAAAAAAGAATAATAACATCCGGTAGCCGAATCCATTGGGAATCAGTAACACCATCTAGATGCCATGTGAAAATGCAAGGAAGGAGAACAAGAATAATAACATCCGGCAGCCATATCCATTGGGAATAAGTAACTCCACCTAGACGCAATGGCATACAAAGAAGGGAAACCCATTTTAAAAGGTCGGCATGTGAAGCTAAGGCAGTCACTCTCTGGTTCTGCCCCGCCTCATATACGGTAACCACAGAGACAGAGATTGGCTTTCGCTTCGCTGCTTGCTTGCGTTAAAAGCTACGTTTATTTTTTGTTTTCTGTAGGTTTCACCATGGCAATGTTTCTGCCTGCTAACAAGTTATGTTCTCTCAGGTCTCTCTCAAGCGACCTTGGCAGGACTCACAGTTGGTATGCACTTTCACATTCTTTAGAATTTAATTTCAGGATTTGCATTATACGGCGTATGTATATTTGGAGAGGTTAAGGTTTTTTCATTCATGTGAAACAGAGATTACAAGAAAATATCGGGATTTTCTTTTCTTTACTTTTTTTTTAATGCACGAAACATAGTAGTCACGTAACGTCAGTGCGTGGAGAGGCGACCTCATTGGCCGCTGTTAGCAGCGATGGAGTGATACCGCAAGTGGCATCGCATCAGCTGTCTAAAGTAGTAGCGAGAAAATAACACGCCCTAGAGAAAAATAAAGTTTTCTGGATGAGGGACCAAGAAATTCTAAAAAAAATATTAAATTAAAAAGCCTACAAAGGAATTACCGGGAAAAAGGTTATGTCGATAAGGGATGTGAAATTCTTCCGTAAATGCAATGAATTGGAAAGAGGTGAAATGTGAAAAAGGTGATATTGCTACAGTGCGGTGATATTCGTGGAAGAAGATTCGAAAATTTAAATGACAAGCTCATTACATTCCTTTTTTTCCCAATTTTAATGCTAAAGCTTAAAAAAACCAACTCATGTTATCAGCGACTACAGCTTTAGCCTCGAGGTCAAAAGGTACATGATATATTTCTCCGTCAACTTGCAAGATAAAGTAAAGTTTTTGCAAACATGATTTCTTTATGTTTTTATTTAATTACAAAAATTTATTTTTGAATTTTCAAAAGTTATATTTGTGTTTTTTTATGAGCATAATTGATGTGACTAAATAATTCATGGATGTGACTAAATAATTCATGGTTGATGGCTATTTTTTTTCCTCATGTTTGTGACCATTTAAATATATTTAAAAAAAATATATTTAATTAAATCATTTAAATTATTTGATTGGGTGAATGGATTACTCTCACACTTGAACAATGGGTTATACTCTCAATGAGCCATAACACATCCCATCTCTCTTTTTATGAGAGCATTGTAATGGGTGACAACATTGCAATCAATGGCTTGTCCCATAAAACTATGGTAATCTACATGCATTCAAGCAAGGTGAAAATATGGTAATTTGCATGCAAGCAAGGTGATGTTTAAGATATTTAACATCATGAGTGGATGCCTTCTTAACTTTGCTAGTCAACTTGATTTCTACTCTTAGACTAGCGTTGTAGTGGGTGACAAGGGTGATAACATTGCAATTAGTGGCTTGTCCCATGACAATATGGTAATATACATGCATTCAAGCAAGGTGAAAATATGGTAATTTACATGCAAGAAAGTGATATTTAAGATAGACAATGATGTGAGAGAAGCCATACTCCTCTATGAAGACATCACCCAAACCACCTACATCACCTTCAACAACGATCCTCACTCCAAATTTCTGCTACAACAGTTGATAAGGGAAGAAAGACTTTTCCCACAAAGTTTCACTTGTCATAAGGGATCATGATCAAGACTACCAAGTCACATGTTTCCTCTATGCCACATATTTCTTTGAACTTCCCCAGCCTTCATGCTCAACTCTATGTCCAGGGAGAACTGGAGCTGCGAATACAACTAGTTCAAGTATGTGATTGTGGTCGCGAACCAAGACTAGTAGAGGCTTAGTAGGCGCGAAATTGTGGTGGCTTGAAGAGGAACCTTATATTATTTGGAGTGGTTGAAGAGGAACCTTATATAATTTGGAGTGGTCTGATGTTTTCAATCCTACATGCGTCTCCATCGCTCCCATTCTTCCACGACCATGATCATGTTTGAACTTGTAATTATTTCCACATGAAAATTAGTTTAAATTTAGATTGTAATTAATTGAGTCAACTGTGAGTTAGTTATTCTTCTATTTTGTAAAGTCAAATATAGTGTGTATTTGAATGTTGAAGTTAATTTGAGTGAGTCAATATTTGAAAAAAGATAAATACCCCACGAAAAGTTCCTTGTAATCTAGTCAAGTTTGTGTGATCCATAGAGAAAAGGACCCACTCTTATTATTTGTGTGAATTGTCTCTTTCTTCCTCTAGCTTTCCACCAAATTGGTATCATAAAAATCCATGGACAACCTAAAGGGTGTTCACTAATAGTTTCAAAACCCATATGGATTTGAAGAAAAATTGCAGCTATCGTGAATACCCATCGGCCGATGTTCAAAGAAGTGAACGACAACCAATGGCTGCAAGCTAAGTTTGAAGTTGTTAATGATGGAAGTTTTTTTTTTCGGTTAAAAGCAATGAGTGTCAAGTGAAATTTTGCTTGTGGTCATTTTTCAAATTTGTATATTTAAAGAAAAGATTTCCCATATATATTCCTTTTAGTTCGTACATCGCAAACGGTTTATATATGATGAGTTATATTTAAAAGGGAATTTTTTTTTTTATAATAAAAAATGAAAGGAGGTTTATTTTTTTGAAGAGAGTGTGGGTTTTATTTGTTTATTCAAAAATAAATAAATTAACGAGTATATTAAAAAAAGTTCGCACATTATATAAAAGAGATTTTTTATATAAAGAAATTATATTTGGATAGTACTATTTAAAAGGTGCATAGTATGACGGTCTCTCTTTCAAAGAAATATTAAAAAGGCTTTTAGAGATGAGGGATTTATTTAAATGAGTGTTTAGGTCCTTGAAAATGTACGTAGGTTCATAATATTTTTTCTGGTTTGTCAAGCATGATGAAGTTTGGGTAAACATTGTGCCTTACAGGGCACATATTAAACATTCTATTTTTTTTTGGGAAATATCAAAGGAAGCCTCATGTAATAAGTAAAGAAACAATAAGATAGAAGAAACACAACAATAATGGGTTAGAAAGGATGACTCAAACATATCAAAAGAAGAATCGACAAGAAGAGGTAGACATTGTTGCAATAATTAGAGAGGTTTAGGCCACAACCTACAAACTGATAACTCTAGTAGAATATTGAAGAGAACTCGCGGTTGAATGGTGTAGTGTGGATCTGCTACCACCTCCTTTGTTTACGGATGCCCTGGATTTCAGTTTCATTTAGAGAAAAATGGATGAAATAGTTTTGTGCAAGGTAGAAAAAGATACATCTTTCAAGGGAGCATGGAAGATCTTGCAAGAATAATTTGGTGCCAGGGGGGGTGACATGCAATAGTAGGTTATGTCACGGGAAAATAATTCTGCAATAGTAGTAGAAGAGAGTGAAGACATTGATGTAGCCGCGGAGGTTGAAGATGAAGAAGATGCAACAAAGTTTGGAGAGAGAGAAGTTGAATCCTTTGTGTATGAAGCAGAACAAGACCATATAAATGTGAAAGGAATCCATTGTAACATGGATGACGTAGATGATTCTGAACATCACTGTGATCAAACACATGTGGATGATGACTGCAAAGTAAGATGTGCATTGGTGAATCTAGTCGCAACTAATGAATTTGGTGAAGTTGAATTTGTTAATGAGCACATGCATTCTCAGATAAACCACCATACGGTGGATTAGCATTATGTTGATGATATGTGTGGTTTCTTTTTTGAAACAAAGGTTTATTATGGCAATATGGTAAGTGCCATGTTTGATGAATAATTGAAGGTTGAAGCTTCCACTATAGCAACAAGTTATGAAGTAGTTGGAACTACCCATGAAGTAATATGTGATTTATCAGCAACTAATGATCAATAAGAGGACAAATTGATTGAAGATTTTTTTATGAGAATATCCACTGAGAACATAACAATGGAAGATAGCTTCCATGTAGAGGAAAAGAAGGTTAAGAAGGAAGAGGTAGAGATGGAAGCTCTCATTGTAGATCATAATGAATATGTTGTTAATAGTGTTTCTGAGTATGAAGGTGTTGAAAATAGCATGGGAGTGAAATTTGAAATGAAAGTTATTAATAATATTGATGCAGATTTGAAGTTCATTGAAGAATGGATTGAGAATCCAATAGAACAAATTGATGAGAGTCATAAAAAAGCTGCTAGAATAAAATAATTAAATGAAATTTTGAATGACAAAAAGGAGTTTGATTATAATTTTACATGTATTCCTAATGATTATCTTAAGTGTGCATACTACAGGTAAAAAGCAGTGACACCTGATGATGAAACTGAAGACAAGGACATGGACTTTTCTGAAAATGAGGAAGAATGCATTAAACCATTTTCAACAATGGATTCAAGAATATATAAGATTATGTTATCAAGAAATATGGTAGAAAAAATATAAGGAATATGAATCACAATAAACAGAGTAAAGAACATTGTTTGACGATGAAGAGTTGTGGCAGAGGTCCATGGTTGAACGAATCTTTTAAGAAAAAATAGCAACAACAAAAGGTGAACAAGCATGGAGAATTCAACAAACAAGAAAAGCTGAAAATAAAGGTGAAACTTAAACAATTTTGAGGATATAGAATTCAGAAGACACGAAAAAGAAAACGCAAAATTGTCAAAGTTTTGAGAAATTTTAAGCCTAGCTAAGAGTTAGACTAGTAGGCATGTTTGAGTGATGGTTGAGTCAATTTCTATTGTAAGCCTAGTAGATGAATGTTGATTCATGATTGAATTATGTTGAGTTATATGTTCATAGTTAATGGGGAGTGTTGGAAATTTTAATTAATCTCTCATAAAAAGTAGTTTAAATTTAGAGTGTGAGTTAACTAAGTCAATTGTGAGTTAGTTCGAGTTTATTCTTATAATTGGTAAATTTAAATATACTGTGTGTTTTCATGTTGAAGTTATTTTGAGTGAGTCGCTGGTTAAAAAGGGATAAATACCCCATGAAGGGTTCATTGTAATCAATTCAAGTTTTTGTGATCAATAGAGAAGAACATCAAATCCTATTGTTCGTGTGTAAATATTATGTCTTTCCTTTCTGTTTCCATTAGATCACCATTGGTATGAAAATATGCTACACTTTGGAGATGAAGATGAGCCCAAAGAGATGATAATATGTTTCGTTTTGTACACTTCAATGGACCCTAAGTCTCCATTTACTAAATCCAACACCAGGGAACAACTCAGAAAATATCAAGAGGCTTCTCGAGTTTTAAAAGGATGAGGATGTGAGTACAACCTTGGTGGGGCACAACCTAGGTGTGTCCCTTTCAATTCTCAGTGACTTTGATATTATTCAGAATTGATTAAGCTTCATTCTCATAAATCCCAACATTCTAGTGATTGCCTTTGTTTTTGGATTTTTTGTCACTGTGAAGGAAACCAAGAATAGGTTCGGGCCTCTCCTAATGTTGTGCACTCTTCAGTTAAAAAACGTGGTGGACCTCATCTCACCACATCCCATAAAGTTTTTGAGGTTTAAGCATGTAAGGACTCAGTTGGAGATCGACACATGAAAGTATCCATTTTTGAAGAACTCGAAGAACACTATCAATTGGAAGAACCTACAAGTTCAGATACACATTGTAGCTAGGTGGCAATGTCTAGATTGAAAAGAATTAAAATGCACAGGGATCAGACTACAGAACTAAATAATCCTTCTACAAGAGATCACAGGATGAAGAACGAAGAGAAAAAAAAAATATGAAGAATGAAGAGAAAAATCTTCATTACTCCATGCAATTGAGTTGTACATTAGCCTCTTTATAGTTACAATATAATATTTTAACGATAACTAGAAGATAAGATCGATGACTCAATAGTTGAGGATAAGACTGAAAAGTGCAACTGATAAAAAAGATACATAAGCTTACGAGTTCCAAATTTATATTATTAGAACTATAACAAACCCACATATGTGAAACATAGGGAGGAAATACAAAGGATGGGTCCTAGAAACTAGGGATTTTTAGGTACCCATGTAAAACTTTTCATGGGAGAGAAAAAAATGAAGAGATGAAGGAAGGAGTAATCAATATGACCCCCAAGGAAAAATTACTCCATTCCAAGCATGTGTTATAACTGATGAAACCTTGGTGATGCAAAGGAATTTGTAAAAATATCTGTTATTTATTCTTTAGTAGGGATATACTCCATGCTAAGAATGTCATATTGAATAAGTTGGCCAATGAAGTGCATTTGGATCTCAACATGTTTACTCTATTGATGCTCCGCAATATTTCTAGAAATATGTATTGCACTGATTATCAAACCACAAAAGAGTAGGTTTATCTTGTTGAATTACAAACTCTAGTGATAACTATTGCAACTAAATAACCTCTTGACTTGCAAGAACTACAACTCGATACTCATCTTTAACTGTAGATAATATATTTTTTTATTGTTTCTTGCAATACCAAGCAATAGGAGAAGAAACAAGACACAAAAAATCCATAGGTGGATTTTAAATAATCCACTGATCCAACCGAGTAAGAATCAGTGAAACTTACAAGTTTAGGAGAACCAACAATGTATTGAATGCCAAAATTGGAAGTTCCCTCAATATATCTAAGATTAGGCTTTGCTTATTTCCAGTGACTCTCATGAGGATCCTAAGCAGATCTATAAACCAACCCCATTTCATAAGCAATTTCAGGTCAAGTGTGTGTCAAATAGTGTATATTGACAACAAGTTGGAGATACAATGTAGTTTCCACGTAGGGAGTGGTGTAACTAGAAGTAAGAGTAACACTAAACTGAAAAGGATTAGGTTTAGTCTTACAGTTATCCATGCCAAACACTGAAGTAAATCAATACCATATTTTTTCTAGAAGATGAAGATTCCTTTTGAATATTGGTGAACATGTAAGCCAAGAAAGTAGTGTAGTAGACTAAGATCCTTCATAACAAATTGTATCATTAATTATTCCTTAACATTCTAAATCATATATGAAGAACTACTTGTGAGAATCAAATCATCCACATAGAGAATTAGAATAAATAAATTATATCCATGTCTTTTATTATGTACTATTAGATCATAGTGAGAATGATTGAACCCTGAAGAAAGCATAAAATTATTCATCCTCTCATACTAAGATTTGCGTGTTTGTTTTATACCATATAAGGATTTTCAAAGCCAACATAAAAATGAAGGATCTTGTAAAAAAACAGGGGGTCACTGGATGTAAATCTCCTCATGTATATCTCCATGCAGAAATGAAATTTTTACATCTATCTGGTAAACTGACCCAACAAGATGAATAACGATGGATCTTTTCATTTCCTCGTAGATTCTTTAGGCACAGTTCCTTCATCATTTTAGCATAAATAGTTATGGATCTAATGGCTTGTAGTAAATGAATTCTAACACAAACTCTCCTCAATTCAGTGATTACATCATAATCAGGGGGTTGTATAGGTTCACTCTCATTTATCCTTTCAGGATAAGAGGTATTTTTTGAAGTTGATGGTTATTTCAAGGTTCTATTATATGGTTGAGGGGTTATAGGATTATTTTTTCTACCTACTAGGGTAGGAACACGTTCCTCTCTTTCTTACAATAATGGGGGCATAGTCTGCAAACAACTTCCCTGATAATAATTAGATATCATGCACTTCTATAGGAGTTGTAACATAGGTCAAGAAGGGTTTCAACTTATCTTTGAGAATAGGTTGGGTTTCTTTATGATTCAGGTTAGTAACAGGTTGAATATGAAGTGTGGTCAGTCTAGAGGGTTGAGTGGAATGCAGTTATAATTGGGAATTTGGAGGTTATTGTTGGGTAATTGTTGGTGTCTAGTATGTTTGCAAGAATGATTGAGATTTCAGAGGATATTGAGGCTATCGTAGGTAAGGATATGGAGGTATGGGTCAATAACCTAATCCTAAAAAACTTTGTTATCAAGGTTGGTTTTGAAGTGTTTTTTGTAGGCACGCCTTCCATGGTGCGGTGACATGATGGTGCATATTTTTCATTGGGAAAATGTGACTTAATTGCAGAAGCATAATAAAAATACCCGCCTTGAGGCTTGGGTGGCCACAACTTCTTGTTTTCTAATAAGTATAACTACTTTTTTATTTTCTCATACTTTTGGTACACTGCTTTCAGTATTAGTAAGGAAGGACAGCTATTGATATAGTGATATTCTTTACAGATGGTGTAGACAATTATTTTATTAAGAGGATTTTAATTATTGGGGTGCTTATTCAAACATATGGGTTAGAAAATGGCGAGGGTGATGCATTCTTCTTCTTGTTTCTTCTTAGGAATCTAAGTTTCGAGTTGTAAGATGGTTGTAATTAATATATCAGTTTTAAAATCCTACAAGAGATTCCCCAATTTTTTCTAATCACCTTATTATAGGTTGTCTTAAAATTTTTAGGGAGATCGTGAGAGCTACTCATTGTTCCCCTTTCTCGTGAGAATTTATCCTACAAATATTAGCAATGTTGTCAAAATTAAATGAAGAGATGTCACCTCCTCCCATCAAATTGATCATAGTCATTGATTCTCTCATCACACCCATCAAGAAAAGAATTTCCTTTGTGTCAGTATCCAGTTTATGTTGCATGGCACGTTCAATATTATATACAATTCTCTCCAAATAATCCTCTAGAATTGCATATTCACTCTGAACCATTATGAAAATTTCCTCTTTCAATTCTCGAGTCATGTAGTAATCCTGATACTTCTTGAGGGATGTCCTTCTCATGCCCTCCTAGGTTGTGATTTTATTCTATGGTAGTCCCATGAAATAGCACAGGGAAGATTCTTTAAGAGTAGTAGAAAATAACTTTAACTACAAATTTTGAGTCGAATAATCCATGCTACAACATAAAACATAAAATTCAAATAATAAAGTGTTAAGATATGCACTTACTATCCCTTAAAATCACTTGAATACTAGTTGAGATATGTTCTTCATATGAACATCGGAAGTTGGATCAATGATTTGAAAACCAAAATTTTCTTCATACTCATGTCTTGGATGAATGATCTAACCTTCACCTTCAACCATTGAGTCTCCTCTAAAAAATATAGACTCAGATTCCAAGGAAGAAGCCCAATAGTTGGGTTTGTATGAAGTAGTGACTCATATCTTCCTCCCAATAATGTTTTAATCTTAATACCAACGGAAGAAGTAGTAGTATGAATCACTCTACCAACTAATAATGTTCCTCTAGAATTACCCTGTGCTCCACCTTTTTGTCCCCTATCCACGTTGTTACCTCCCAAGTTAGTATTAGAGGGTATTTTTATTTTGACTTCACTAATTGGAGTATTAAATGTTACTGAGTACCACTACCCTTTTTTACGTTTCCCTTGACTTATATAGTACCAACATAATGTAGATCTAATGAGGAAGGTTAATCCAAAAAAGAGGATGTGCAAGTTCTTACCTTTCATCATACATTTCTTGTCACTATGTGTTCTAGGATGCTGATGTATTGTAGGATATGATATCTAGCCACACATAACACCAATCAAATTATAATTCCTTGGAACCTCCTCAACAATAGTACCAAAATTACGGGGAATTTAATTCCTTAATTTTTTTTACATTATATTATTGATCGAGAAATCATAAACTAAAGAGGTACTAAAAAAATATATGCAAGAATAGATATTGGTTAGCATTCAATCAAAGGTAAAAAGATTATAATATTGATCTATCATTAGAAAACATCAGTTCATCCCTCCATTATTACATGAAAGATTCAAATATCTTTAAATTTCAAATTTCATTCTATTCACGAGTGTCTAAGAGACATCCAATCAATCCAGTAACTAAAACAACCAGCTCACCAATGTAGAATAAAAACACCACGTTAGTTATAGAAAAATCCAGTCAATTGAATAAACTCGGTCTAAGAACTAGAGTTGCACACATAACATCCATTAGATCCCTCGGTCATGATTATTCCACAGAAGGGACCTCAATCCACTTAGTAAAAGAAATTCAATTTTCAACAACAAAAATAAAAACATATATAATGCACGTCATGTAATTGTTACAAAAAAGGAAGAGTTAATTTAGAACTATCACTAGCTTACCCTAGTCACGCATTAATATAGCTATGAAACTGCAAGTGCATTGTAGCTCAGGGGGCACTGACTGACTAGGAGCACTGGAAAATAAAATCTCTACAAGGCGATAGAAGAAAACAGCAATGCATTCTTATATATTATATCATCTAATAAAGAAGTGCAAAGTTCTAGAAAAGAAAAATGGTCGTAACAACAATTCAAAACTAATATCACGACTAAAGTTGTTCAGATGATTACACACACACACACACACACACATAGATATATAGTATAAAAGAAGTTAATTTCATTCTGAAAAAAATAGATGAACATTTATAATTGTGCGACCAAAGTATAACAAAAAGGATTTAACCATCCAACTGAAAATACATCAAAAATTTATCTTCTTTAATATGAAGATTATTTGGCACTCGAGAGACATCTCAGAAAATGAAAATAAAGGTTAATTTTGATGGAATTAGTTACATACAAAAATATCTACACTAGAATCTGACTAGCTGATCATTTTTCTTCAGGTAACATTGAGGTTAACCACTTCTTGTAACTGTAGCTTGATGAATAGGGCAATTTCATTTTGATAACCAGTGATCATCCTACCAGTTCCTTGAGAAGGAGATGCAAAGTCCAAAATAATTAGGTAGATGAATATAATTACAATATAGACCAGATTAGTGAAGAAATTCCTAAGGATTATGTATAATCACCTTAATACTTGAGATTCATTAAAAACATAATATTTATATGAAAAATATCAACCTACATGGAAGTGAAAGAAGAAATGGAGGTAAATGGGTCACTTAAGCTATTTGGGAGGTACTCTAAATGGGTTGAATTTGAGACTCGTAAATAACCTTATCCCATTTATGGAGAAGCCTTCCATGATGTTGTCAAGTTTAATAAAGAGCTAGCTTTTGAGAGTGAAAGAGAATTTATGATACTTACTTAAGAATGAAACTCCTCGTAGAATCAACATAAACGGTAGATTGAACTACTTGAGTTATCTCTTTGTGATGTGAGTGGGATGATTACGACAATCTTAAATGATTTTGGCTATGGAAACCATTGTTACCCTTTTCATCTTAGTGCTTCTATTTTTTAAACCCAATGACAATTACTATAGTTTTCTGGATTTTGTCGCAAGTCTATTATTGAGGCAAATTCCATTGCAGGCATTATATTTGTATAGCTTTATTTCAAAGTTACTAAATTTCAAAATGATATTCTTAGTAACAACATAGTGTTGGATATGTCTGTTAGTATGATTCTTTCGTTGTAAAAGATCACTTTAGCTATGCATATCAAGTAGGCCTAACATCAAGTATGGCTGCAAAATATCCTTAAGTTTGCTACATAAAATTAGATCTAAGCATAAAAGATATTAAGCAGATAAGATATAAAATAGCTCCATACATCCAATGAACAAGACAAGAACAATGTATAAAAAAAATCTTATGTTATATTAAAGAATGGGGCACCTGAGAGGAAAACAAGAAAGGTGTTTTCCAGTTCCCCTTAGTGGGATGGGTTCTTGGAAGTCCTCAGTGTTTCAGATCTAAAATTCCTCTCTTTGGTTAATGTGGAAAACCCTAAGAAACATGGAACTCAATGGGAGTTCAAAATGCAAACAAATGGAAATGGTGACCAAGAGTAGATCTAGTGTAATCTAATGCAATGGAGGTGACTAATGTATGGGGAAAACCCTTCTATTTATAACTTAATATTGGGGTGTTCTAGAACTTGGTGCATGAATAAAATATTATTAATTAAATTCTAGAATCACCCTTTAGGAATATTTTATTATATTTGTTGGAGGGAAAAGGGTTTTTGACTTGGGTTAATTCCTTTATTTATAAATAACAAATAAATAAATGATTTATTTAATTAATTAAAAATGATTTAGTCAAATTTAATTAGGAATAGTATTTAAATAGTGATTTAAATAACTTATTCTTAGGAAATAATTAAATAAATAATGATTTATTTAATTGATTACCTTGTTTTGGGTTAAATATGACCAAGAAATGTAAACAAATGTGGTGAAAGCGATTTTACTTGGGGTAAAATTGGTCTTACATGGTGTACTTTGGTTCATCTAACGATAATGGGTTAGATGACCAAAAAATGGTGTAACAGATTGCCCCCCAACATACGAGTGTTAGGAGCAAATCGTATGATCGAAGTACGTTGTAAGAACTAAATCACGAAATAGTAAGATAGAAATGAAAGAGAGGGATGTAAGATAATCTAAAGTGGTGGAGGACTAGACCCTGAGGAGACGAGACTTATAGGTGCAACAAGTCTCAAGTGTATGATGTGGTACCAATGTGAAAGGCGGCGGGGGAGGCATACCTATGCTCACCGAGACAATATTACAAAGAATAAGGCGCCTGAAAAACCATGGAACGTGATAGTAAAACCAGCGCTGGCCTAATCATGAGCCAGAAATCAAGAATGATGAATCCCACATACATGCAATGCCTGGAATAATAGTCAGGACTTATACAATGATATGGTAGTATATGAGATACTAATATACTCAAATGCCCCCTACACATGGGGAAGGGCTCGCGAAATTGGACCGACACGTGCAAATCGAAGAGGTGCTGCAAGAGACTGAGGCCGATATCATCAAATGAGAGGAGCTGCGTCAAGTGCTGGAATGAAGAAGTCATCTGGGTATGCGGGGGTCTACCTGCAGGGCCACCCCCTCTTGAGGGTTGAGACATATCACACACACCCGGGTATCACCAATAGCTATTACTGCATCACTGAACCATCAAGTGTATAGATCACGATCAGGCTGAAAATAGCTCGAACCAAGGTACACTACCCCCTAGACCTGACTTCTGGATTAAAGGAGCTGATGTCAACAGAAGTAGGTCCACCATGGGTGAGGCAAGAAGGGAACCCCAACTAAGGCACGAGATAAAATAGTGGAGCGACGAACAGACGGACACTAATGATGATGAAAATGAGGGATACTAAGTGGCGGATGGACGACTTCCCTTGTTAGAGCATAAAAAGCAGGGATGTCTTGGCAGCGACTAACACAATATCAGGAGGGAGAGGGAATAATGGGACTGAGGGCCATACTGTGCAACACGAGGGAAGGACCAAGCAATGAAGGATGGAGGACTATAGCGAGATAAAAAGGGGCGCGAGATAGACTCCATGACTGATGATGACTCAAATCAGATGCTCTAAACAAGGGCGACTCGATGGTGCTGCAACACAATAACGGTCCGATGGGGAAACATAAAAACATGAGTACAAGAGGGTATCTCATGACGAAAATCAACACGAACAAAGACAAGTAAGGAGGCAAAGTGGTGCCCCCAGGTACAAGTGTTGTAAGTGAAGAAATTCGATTTGGAGGAGAGATTGAAAGGGCCTTCATGGACAAACTGTGTCCTAGTGAAGTATGAGAACATTAAAAAAAACTGACAGATACCCATTTGATTTCTCGATGAGAGCTTTCCAACGATGTGGACGGTGTGTCAAACAGAGCTATGGTTTGGTCGTAGCGGGCGAAAGAAAAAACAAGGGTTTTCTTCTAATAGGGTGTTTTCCCTCCAAAATCATTCATTTTTTTGTGTAGCTGTGGTGAATGTGGAGAGGAGAGAAGGCCCTAAATCTTGCGGCGATCGTAGTGGACAAACCGACCATTGGAATTGCAATCCGTCAGTTGCAGGTAAGAGGCCTAATCCTAAGCTTTGTTTTTGATGGATTAAAGTTGCAGATTAGGGTTTTAAATTCCAGAAACTGCCCCTACTTCCTCATTACGGCCGGGTCACACTTTTTGGGGAAAAATCTACGACCTGGGACGTAGGTTTTGGCCTAAAAATTGAGACCAGGCCCAAGTTTGGCCCAAAAAGTGTGACCTGCTGGGTGTGGGAGGTTTCAGTGCTGTTATGGGCTGAAATTTTGTTGTGGTGTAAGATAATTCAGTTGTGTTGATCTGGAGGCTGACAAAAATGATGTTTTTGTGCAGATATGGCAGATATACGAATAAACTGGAGAGAGAGAGACTTAGGTACACTACGGACGGAGATCCAGGCGGATCAAGGTGTCCGTCATGCACTGGCTAGACATGGGGTTCTGAAATTTTTGGAGAACCCTTTGATGAGGGCTGGAGAGCCCTTGTTGGCTCCGATTATTAGTTATTGGGATCCGGATCATGAGGCGTTTGCAGTGCAGGGGCACAGGATCGAGTTGACGGTCCAAGATTTGCATTTCTTGACTAGTCTCCCACCGTTGGGGATGGTGGGAAATACGCAGCCAGTGTTACCATGGGGGCGTAACATTATGGAGTTTGTTGAGCAACATTGTCGACTGAGTGTCCGAGTCAAGGGGACTCGGATATCCATAGGGGATCTAGAGAGGTTGGAGACCTGGGCAATGGCCGCAGCAGTGTTGCAGATCTTGGGCAGTCAGGCGCTCCATCACATCACTGGAGGGAAGATGATGATTTTAGAGAGTGTGTTGGGTGAGACCTACTATGGGTGGGCCCAGATGATGTTGGTGTCACTGAAACGACATTTGTCGTTATGTAAGCGGCAAGTGAGTCATGATTGTGCATATGGGACAGTATTGTGCTCTTTCTTCTTTGAGAAGATCCCGACCTTACGAACTCATATACAGTTGCCTGATGGGGGCCCAAGAGAGCCCCGAATGCGTCGGTGGGGACGACTACTGAGTAGAGGAGGAGGATGAGCGGTCGGGAGGGTGTTTCGACCAGATTTCTTTACCCATTGGGACCAGATGCCATTATACATAGACAACTATCCCTATAGTGGGATGAGTTATTGGGGAGATCCAGACTTGCCGCTGCCACCTGGTCGAGTACGGGGACCGGATGGTAAGTGACAAGCAACTAATCTGTTACGTTCCTTTTTATAGTTTGTGACTAGTATTCATGGTACTAATCCTTATATTGTTTGGGATGCAGATATAGATCCGGTGAAACCGATCGAATATATGGGATGACCAGCAGCAACAGGTGCTACAGGCGCAAGTGGATCGAGGACAAGACAGAATGAAGAGATGGCCGCACTGGTGGAGGACCTCCGTCGTAAATGTGAAGGGCTGCTGACCGGTGTGTCGGAGCGTGGATGGCAGGATTTAGACGACCGATACATAGAGCTATGTATTGGGCTCCCCTCGGAATGGCGAGGGATCATGCGACGCATGGCGATGGCCGGGCAGACGGTGCGTGATTTACGAGCTGCGGGAGCAGAGCCGTTAGCATGGGATCCTCTGGAGAGTGACTAGGTGTGCAGCAGGTAGTGCCCCCTAGTAGTGAGGTAGGGGCAAGTGGTGCCCCCATTTTTGTAGTAGTGGTTTTTGTAACATGTTATGGGCATGTCATATGTTTCAAAGTATATGGACTTTAAAACACATGTTATATATTTATGAGTTTTATGTGGATTTTGTGGATGCTATTGTCTTATGTGTGATAAATGCGAGTCTAGAACATGGTTTGCGATCTGATCTACGTAGTGATTGTGACTTCTAGGGATGTGGTTGAATGAAATAAATCTAAATTCCCGTATAAAAAGTCTCACCCGTAAATATTGTCTAAACAGGATAGGATTATGCACACGGTAGAAGCCATTAAGTTGTAAGAAAATAAGTAGGGAATCTAAATAAACTTGCAGATAGAGGATGCGATGGGAGAGAGCGTCAGCTAAGAGACCACGAGCAGCATCATACTCGGCCTGGTTATTGGTGGCGGTGCCAATGCAGACCCCATTTGCAGGAAAAAGGGTATGCACAGGGATAAAGATGGCCCAGGCGGCTGAGGCGAGGTTTTGGTAATACCGAATTGCGCCATCGGCGTAACCAATGTAGTGAGTGGACAAGAGGGTCGAGGGAAAAGCATCACAAGATAAGAGAAGTGAGGAAGATCGGGGACTTCTGTTGTGACGTACATCATAGAGACGGATGGGAGTATCAGGGTTAGATGAAGAGAGGGGAAGGTGGTGGAAACCACAAGAGGCTGCAAAGCTACCGAGATCATCGTTCATGGAGGAAAGGTGCAGAAATGGGTCATCAGGGGAGATGACAGAAGAGCAAGTAAAAATATTGTCAAAACATGAAAAGCCCAAGAATGGCGCTAAAGGGGGATCATAGGAAAAAGGCGAAGTGGATAAGGAGGGGATGTTCTCCGAGGGTTGGGCGGATGATGATAGGTACAAGAGAGGAGCAACAGATTTTAACATCTCAACATCAGGGGGAGGGATTTCAATGGTGGCTGGAGGATCCTCGAGTAAACGCGACGCATACTGAGAAAGGATGGGCGAGGCGGATTGATTATGTTCCACTTCATACTCGTGAATGACCTCTAAAGAGGCGCGGTAATGCGTGAGATGAGGACAATGGTGAGAATAATGGCCATGGACACCACATAAAGTGCAGGGTTTGTTGGTGCGAAGGGCCTTTGGGTTCTTGGGTATGGGGGCGGAGGAAACAGAGGTTTCCGAGGCTGACGATTTAGGGAACGCGACTTTGACCATGGGTTGGAGACGGGGCAACTCAGGACAAGTATGGGTGGCGTGACCGATAGCATCACACAAAGCGCAAGGCTTGGTGGGTGGAGGGGGAGTAGGATCGAGAGCGGTGACTTTATCTTGGGATTCCCCCCTGCGAGTTTTTCTTTTCTTACCCGTAGCAGTCTCAGCATGAGGAGGGTCGTGCGATGGGGCTAGAGGTATCGTAGCGGTGGGAGGAGCAACGGGAATTGGTTGAACTGGTGTCACAGCAATGTATGGTTTCGGGTGGCTGGGAGGGGTTTTGGTTGGAGGAGTAAGATACCATACCAGTATGCCCAAAGTTAAATTAGGTAGAGAAATGGTGGCCATGAAAGGAACCGAATAGACGCCAGGGGGAGGGCCAAGGAAAGGGATTTGACCGGCAGAGTAATGGCCAGGAGGGATGGTTCCTAAATGGGGGAGACTGGAGGGAACCAAGGCGGGAGGATAAGGAGGTTCCGGGGTGTGAGGGGAATGTGAAGGACCCAGTGGGAGAGTTGGAAACAACTGAGGAGAAGGGCGAGGAGTAGGGTGAGTCATATGAGGTGAGGGTCGCTGACTAGCCGGAGAAGGTTGCGGGAGGGCAGCCTGAGACGATTGCATCATGCAAACATTCGCCGAGCTAGGATCAGAGATAGGAGGAAGGGGGGGACCGGGGAAGGTTCCAAGCAAAGAGGAGTCTTTGTAGACGCCAGGGGAGACACTGGTCAAAGAATCGACAGTTTTTTTATTGGTGACAGTAGAAATGGTGGACTCAGGTGAGGTCTGAGTTTTAGGTTCATGATACGACAACTGGTCAATGGTGACGATCTTGCCATTATGTGGGAAAAACATCTTACGGTGGACTGCGGATGGGATGACAAACATGGCATAGGTGTAACTACGCCCCAAAAGGATGTTGTAGTCAAGAGGGGCATCAATAACTTCAACGTCGACACAGACAATCTTACCGGCAAGGGTGATAGGGCAGTTACAAAAAAGACCAATGGGTTGGGAGGCATGGCCATCCCATGCCTGGAGGGTGATGGTGGAAGGGGCCAGCTCAGGGGATCCGAGTTGTTTCCAAACCGAAGCGGACATTACACAGGTAGATGCCCCCTCATCAATAATACATCGAGTGACATTGGCATTTCGGATTTTGACTGGGATTTGGAAAGCAACTGAAGGAGGAAGAGGGGGATGGTCGGACTGACGGGCGTCGAAAAAAATTAATAGGTCATCAGCAGGATCTAAAACACCCACAGCAGATACTAGAGCTTTCTTTTGAGATGGACACAACTGGAGGAGTTCCAGTGTTGAAATGGAAACTGGAGATTGTGCCAGATCATCTACTATGCTGTAAGAATTGGCAGTCCAACCAGAGGCAGAATTTCGACGTAATGGACCCTTAGGAATTTTTGTGTGAACCTCAACTTTGGGTGGAGGGAGTTGTAAGGGACCATTGGGTGTCGATAGAGGCTCTATAGAAGTTGAGGATGGGGACTCGGAGACAGACGGTACGGGAGGCGGGGAGTATTGACGAGACCGAGTTTGAAGGTTAAGGTCAACAGTGAGAGGTTGGTCAGAGGACATCATAAGAATATGGTAATCGGAAGAACCAGAAGGAGAAGGTTGATTGGATGCCGGGGCATGAGGGTATTGAGTAGCCACAAATCCTTGTTGAGGGAAAGGATCAGTAAACACATCGGGCTGAGAGGTAGACGTAATGGGGGGGACAGGGGGAGAGGAGTGTTGTCCCTAAATGGTGTCCTGAGACTCCCACATCTGTCGCATCTGTGGTAAGAGGGGAAAATCATGAGTGTACTGACCGAAAACACCGCAACATGAACAGGGTTTATTTGTGCGAAGCGGCCTGTCCTGCTTGGGTTGGGAGCCCTGGGGCTGGGTAGCGGTGGTAGGGTCAATACTAGAAGGATTGGGTCCATGATTACCAAGGGTGGATGGATTGCCTCTCCTCCACCGTTGAGAAGGAGGAGGAGTAGTCGCACCGTGATGCACAAATACGTGCCCTGGAGGGAGAAGTAAGTGCGGCTGTGGGGGTGGAGGAGGCAAGGGAGTGGGAGGTCCAAATGCTGGAGGAGCTGGGACACCAGGCGGCGGATAAGGGTAAGGGTGGGAATGGGCAACATTGAGGTAAGCAGGAGAGTGGGCAAAAGGAGGAGGCATGAGAAAGCCTGTATACATGTTACTGGGATGGGAAAAGGTGCTAGAGGTGCTAGCCCCGCTGGGAGGAAAACCATAGGGCATAAGAGGTGGAGCAGAGGTATGAGACATGGCTCCGATGATACCGTCGGCAGAGTGAGAGGTCTCGGAGGCATTAGTGCCCCGGGCTTGGGGAGATCAGGAAGGACAGTATAAACATAACCAGACTGGGCATAGATAAGGTCATATTTTAAGGCGATTTGAAGGGCGACTTCTTCGGTTTGGGGAAAATGGGAGGTGACATCTTTGCCAATGGGAGGTAAGAGGGAGCGGAGGAACCAATCCATGTAAACTCGATCTTTGAAGGGGGGAGCACGGCATAAGCTTCGTCTTCGTCACCACTCCTGGACATGAGCAAAGAGACGCGTTGAAGAGGATTGATGAAAGGAGGTCAATAGTTCAGTGTCGGTGTTGTATCGGAGAGGGAGCTGGAAATAAGATAAGAAGGCTTGGGCAATGATTGCAAAAGTGGTACGGGAAGAGGTGGTTTGATCAACATACTATTTGGAAGCTTCGCCGGTAAGGGTGCATTGGAATAAATGAAGACGAATGGAGTCATCGGTGATGGAATTAGAGGAACACCACATGTGGAAAGATCAGATATGATTGGAGGGATCTTCACTAGCAAGGCCTTCGAACTTGGGAATGTCGGAGGGTAGCTTGGTTGGCACAGCAGCCCAACTGACATCGTGGCAGATAGGATCATTAATAAGCTGATTGAAGTTGGAGAGACTGAGCCTGGCCATATAAGGGAGTAATGGGGCAGTCGAGGTAGGTCTCGTAGTGGTTCCACTGGGAGCGGACCCAGCAGTAGAGCTGGGGTTAGGGCTAGGTCCAGAACTAGACATGGTGGAAGTAAAGGGGGGAGAACCAGAAGGACGGGGAGAACCCGAACAATCAGGGGAAGAGTCGGAGTGCAGACTCAGGGGAGGGCTTACTCGATGACGACGGGAAGGAGGAAGTCGACCAACCGGAAACTTAGGGTGAAGGCCAAGAAGTCGCCGGGATAAACGCCTCGGAGGCACAATGATGACGGGAAGAAGAAAGACCGACAAGGGCAGCAAGGTACAAAAACAAGACGCGACAAGGGCAAGGAGGTGTAGTGTCGATTAATTTTAGAGTCTTTTCCAGGTGGTGTTAACCGGGCTCTTCTTCACTTAGGTTCAGTGTGTGGCGTGCGTTAATTTTAATTGATTAAACCCAGACGTTTTGAGAGTAAAAGAAAAAGTGTGTTGCGTAATGGAAAATAAATATGCAATAAATAAGACTGAAAGAACAAAAAATTAGCAACTAAAAAGGAAACAATCTAACCCAAGAGGGTGGGTCTCTCAAAACTAGTCTAGAAGGGGCAGAGCACGCTAACAAGAGATCAATAGATCTAAGGTCCGGAGGGACTGGGATCTAATGAAGAAATCTGCTGAAAAGTGGTGCAAAAAGCAGCAAAGAGGCAGGGGCAAGGTTGCTGCTAGAAAATAGGAGATCAGCTAAAAAGAGGGGGGCCAAAGAGGTGGCCCTAGAGATGAACCCAAACAAAGCAAAAGGTAGTGTATAGAAAGGGAAGAAAAGTTGACCTGTGAGGATCTGAACAGGAGGTTATCAAATCTGAAATAAGGCTGAAACTTCTGGAAATTCAGATGTCTGAAAACAGCAACAAACTCTCCCATGAAAATTGGAGGGAACTAAAGCCCTAAGGGGTAAGAGTCCCACTTAGGTGAGTGAAATATATCAGCAATAGGTCTGAACAGGTGGAGACAGAGGCTGGAAAACCCTGACAGAAGCTTCAGTGAAACCCAGAAAAAGTGCTGGCAGATGGCAGAAAAAATTGCAGGTCGCAGGTTTGGGCCTGTTTTCAGGTCAGGTCGCAGATTTAGGGCAGAAAAGTGTGACCTCAAGGCCAGTTCGCACTTTTTGGGCCGGTAAGTGCGACCTGCAGATCCGGGTCTGGCGGCGGCAGATTTCAGAAAATTTTGTCGTCTCAGCAGCAGCTGATGTCGGTCACCTGCGCAAAAAGGCCAGAATCACATGGAAGTTAGAGATTTTAATGTTTGAGGGTTTTAGAGGGGAAAACTAGCATAAAAATGGAAAAAATAGGAAAAATAAAAAGTGTAAGAGAAACCCTAGGGTCTGAAACAGCCAAAGGGGCTTCACTGCGGGAGCAATACCATACCACATGGGTTCATATTGGGGGATATATAATGAGGAAAAAATGACATAATATATTGGGGGATATATCAGGGGTAAAGGATTTTTAAATTTGCAGGTATAAATAACGAAGCTCAAATTTAATGAAAAAATATAAAGGGGTATAAAAACGTTAATGAAAAAATAGATACCTACAATATAGATTGGAAGTAGGGAATTTTTAAACTGGGAAGGTGTATTGAGTTTATATTTGTAGGGGGTTAAATAATCTGATTTTTAGAGGCATTTTCCAATATGCACTCAAATTAATGGTATTGTTTAATATGCTATGATCGTACATGATATTTTAGAGGTTTATTGAGTGAAGCCCCCGTGGAAACAGCTGGATATGCAGGAAGATAGAAAACGACAGTGGTCGCAAAAGAAAACCCGTGTGGAGTCTCCACTTGTTAGTATGATTCTTTCGTCGTAAAAGATCACTTTAGCTATGCATATCAGGTAGCCCTAACATCAAGTATGGCTGCAAAATATCCTTAAGTTTGCTGCATGAAATTAGATCTAAGCATAAAAGATATTAAGTGGATAAGATATAAAATAGCTCCATACATCCAATGAACAAGACAAGAACAATGTATAAAAATAATCTTATGTTATATTAAAGAATGGGGCACCTGAGAGGAAAACAAGAAAGGTGTTTTCCAGTTCTCCTCAGTGGGATGGGTTCTCGGAAGTCCTCAGTGTTTCAGATATAAAATTCCTCTCTTTGGTTAATGTGGAAAACCCTAACAAACATGGAACTCAATGGGAGTTAAAAATGCAAACAAATGGAAATGGTGACCAAGAGTAGATCTAGTGTAATCTAATGCAATGGAGGTGACTAATGTATGGGGAAAACCATTATGTTTATAACAAAATATTGGGGTGTTCTAGAACTTGGTGCATGAATAAAATATTATTAATTACATTCTAGAATCACCCTTTAGGAATATTTTATTATATTTGTTGGAGGGAAAAGGGTTTTTGACTTGGGTCAATTCCTTTATTTATAAATAACAAATAAATTAATGATTTATTTATTATTTAAGGGAGATGAGGGGAATATAATTAAATAAATAATGGCTTATTTAATTAATTAAAAATGATTTAGTCAAATTTAACTAGGAATAGTATTTAAATAGTGATTTAAATAACTTATTCTTAGGAAATAAATAAATAATGATTTATTTAATTGATTACCTTGTTTTGGGTTAAATATGACCAAGAAATGTAAACAAATGTGGTGAAAGCGATTTTACTTGGGGTAAAATTGGTTTTACATGGTGTACTTTGGTTCATCTAACGATAATGGGTTAGATAACCAAAAAATGGTTTAACAATGTCCCTATTGATCATATCTCAATGATTGATATTACCTACAATCCCAATTATCTCCACTCATCATGGAACCATCCTAATAACTATATCCCACTTTCCATCCTTCAAAAACACTTCAAATGATATGTCATGTATTTATATTTAAAAATTAAAGTGATTTCATGTTTGATGTGTACATTTCTAGATTTCATGTTGAAAATCTCAATTATCAATTTTGTATGTGCACCTTCATTGCAAAATGGGTAGTTGTCTTGATGATCATTAGACTCATGATTTGCATATGTTAAATACGTGACCCACTTTACAGTGATATTAAATTATGTATTTAATGGTTATATCTTCTTTAATATCATTCAACGTGTATACCTATGGGTGGAACTGTGAGTTGAAAGTATATTTGTTTTTGGCTTCTGCCTTGTAGTTCCATCAGTGAGTTTTGTAAAGAAATTTACATGGGCTAGTGGGTTTTGACTTTTATAGATGCTTGAAAAGGATGTAATACGTATGGAGGAGTGGTTTATACCTTTCCACGAGCAAAAATTTTAGGGGCTAATATTCACAGGTGGGCTAATTTTCCATGTTTTTTCCAAAAAAAGATTCGCCAATTTCCATTCTTTTAAAATTGATTTGCCCAAATTTTATAGTATAAAATTATTTTACCCTAAAAATTGCCAAAATTATATATATACTAATATAAAATAATTATAATCCTAAATATTTTTACAAAAATATCATAAAATTTTTTACAATTTACATATTGGGGACTAGTAAGACTCGCCAAGGTTTTTGAACTTTAAGATAAACTTCCATCCTTAAAATTTTCCCTGCTTTCCACTATATCGTTGTGTTATGTTAATGTGCAAAAATATTAGGCTCCCATAACATTTCCATGGTTGAATTGTGAAATAATTTATTCTTACACTGCAGACCAATCCTCTTTCATCATTATATGTAAGCAATTTGAATGGCAATAACCAAGATGCCATCCCTTAGAAATTTACTCTCCAATATTGAAACATACAGGAAAGTTGGGCTTGAAAAATTTAACTAGAACATTTGAAAGAGTCTCCTTACATAAAAATCACCCCCTTAATTTCTTCAAAATGGGCTTTATATATAGGAAACAACACCATAGGACCATAACCCTAAATCAATAGTGGTATTAAGAAATCACTATGATTTTTATAACTAAAAAATTAGCATTTTGTAACTGACATCTAGTTGTTAGGGTGGGTGCATCATTCTTGTTGACTCGTCCACCTATTGTATAGATGGTTGTAGGAATTGTGTGGGTGAGAATGACTCATCAAATGACTATATGGACTAGTAAGGTGCATGTTGTGTTTCTTTTGTTGATGCTAATGATAATCTTTGAGTTGAAGTGGATGTTGCTAGTGCTACTAGCTTCTTTAGTTACTTTTGATACCACCTTTATGATACAACTATGTATTGTGATATCAAGATCCAATCCATGGTCAAGGAACACGTTTAGTCTCGGGGAATCTTAATTGCAACTGCCAAATCAGTGGGAGAGCCATATTCGACTATATGTAAACCCTTGAAGATTATGTAAAAGGAGGGTTATATGTGCTTGATGATATCCTTCCATGTCATTGTATCCCCTTCCCTTTCAAACATGGTGGGGGATTTCTTAGTTGTGTCGAAGGTAATTTTTTACTTTTGTTTGTTCACGACTATCCCACTTTTGTTGATGAATTTGGGTAGGCCTCTCTTGAACAATGGCTCAAATATTTCCATGATTTTTCCACCATATTTGATAATTTCCTTTTCCGTATTTTCTAGTAGTTATATGAGTTTCTCTTTACAAAAACTCATGTTGCATTTCTAGATGAGAAACACCCTATTGTTGATTGAAATATATTTCTTTGTTCTTGTATGTATGAATTGAATTAGAAACTTTCACTGTTTCGACTTTTCCTCCAATTGCATTTTCAGGCTTTCTGCTTCTCTTCTGGCCTCTAGGACCAATCATAATTTTCCTTGTAATAGCTAGCCAATTTTCTTCATTAAACATATCCGTAGTGATGTTATGTCATATGGTATGATAAGTCACGCTTAGGTTGGCCCTAGAGGTGTCGTTATTATAGATGGTATCTAAATCCTGTTTGATTTGGTCATATGAACTCTCTCATTCTTCATCTCCTTTGTTCAAATCTTCAATATCCTTTAATATTTTCACCAATTCCTTATATTTATTATATAAAAGGGTTCGCATATTGTTTACATCATCATTCATTTCCATGCTTTCTACAACTCTAACTAGTTTCTCTGTGAGATTATGTATGATAATAATCTCTCATGTGCCTCGTGTTTTCAATTTTTCTACTTATGATTTCAATAATAGAACATAATACTGGTATTGTTGAGCCTCCTAGGTGGTCATGTATAATTTATTGACTAGTTCCTCCTTTTTCTTTTTAACTTACAATATCTCCATTATTTGCACTCCATATGCCTCCCATTTTCCATTCCTTCTTAGGAGCTTGATGTCTTTGTCTTTCACATCTAGTATCATCTTGAATTTGTTGAATTAGTATTGAGTGATGGCTATCTCTAGAATCACTTGTTCCAAGGCCTCAATTTTCAACATCCTTTCTGTTGTTTCCACTTTATCATTTTTAAGATTATTCTATGCTCTATTGTAATATCCCCTATATCTTTTAAGTGACGAGTTAAAATTTTAAGCCTCACTATAAATTACTTCATTTAAGGCCTTGGGAATATTGTATCTATCAAATAAGGTATTTGTGTTAGATATAAGGTTATTTGAGTAGCTTCATAATCCTTAAAATAATTGGCTTCTTTGTCTTTATATTTTAATATTTTCAGTTTCAATTATCTCTCTTATAATACAAAGCACTGAATAGTCAAGTATCCATCATTTCCCTTGTCTCTATGAGTTGAAATTCTCTCTTCCTCTCTTTCCTGAACCTTTTCCTTGTATCCTCAAATTTTGTAATGAGCATAGATGGATCTTAACTAGTCTAGATGTTGGAGGTGTGCATGGCCTCTAAGGATGTCAGGGATGTTGTTGACGTATGGTGCACCATGATTGGTGGAGCCTCACATATTATATGATTTCTTGATGGGCCTTCTGTAGTACTTGCAATATGATCCGAATTTAATAAGGAATTAGACAAAATACATATATAATCACAAATACAGAAATGAAACAAAAATAATGTTTCCTTTCATTAATATCAAATACTAAAAATGCTTGTAGACAGAATTGAAAGAAACTAGCTCTGGCAATGGTAGCTTATCTCTAAGAAGAGATAATGTGGCTACATGCCTCTGAAATATGTTACAATGAGGCTCAAAGAAATTTTTATTCTTGAAAAATAAGAGAAAATCCTAAACAACCAAAACCCTAACAGAGGAGATGTAACACCAAGAGTTTATGGGCATCATTGGGGTTAGTTTGGAAACCAACTTCTCGAGGTCATAAATTGGTCATATTATCTCTGTTTGGTGCATACGATACCTTGTTGGAAAGATCTCTTTGATGAATAAATATTTTTCTACATTTCATTGACTTACGCTATATGAATGTAGTGGACCTCAAAAAAATAAAATTATGGGGTCAAAATTGCTTTGAAATTTTAGGACCCGAAAAATTGCTAAAAAATAGTAGATAAGAAAATTAATGAAATTGTTTAGGTGGAATAGGAAAGTGGCAACCAATATCCACCTGGATCATTCCTCCCCCCTTAGGAAGCAATGGCATCCATTGCATGCAAAGCCTCCATGAGGTTGAGAAATTTCTGTTGAACCTGGTTCCTAGCGAATCACTTGGCCTCGTGAAGGAGTTGGCCTGCTTTGAAAACTCGTTATAGTTGGATCCTCTGTTGGCGCATGTTATTGATCTATGTTTCCATGATCTCATCATTTTTGGCTTGTTCCATGCAGTCTGGGTTTAACTCTATTGGTGTGAGTTTTTTTTCCATGTCGGATGTGTCTAGTAGAGGTGGAAAGTAGGGCCGAAGGTGTTCCACATTGAACACTGGGTGGAAACCAAGAAATGGTGGAATACTTAACTCAAAGAAATGATCCCCTATATCCTTTGTGATGGTGTATGGACCATATTTAAGTGGGTGAAGCTTGCGGTAGTGTCCAGCGAGACGCTCCTTCAGCAAATGTAGCCACACTTTGTCGCCCACCTAGAAGTTGTGTGGCACCCGATGTTGATCATATCATTGATTTTACTTAGCATTAGCTCTGTTTAATATGTCATGAACCTTTTAGAGGATGTGTTTAATGCACTCATTGAAGTTGTTGACCTTGTCAGCTTCAGACTATACATGAGTTGAATCTGCCTGAGTAGCCTCAAATTACATGGCTACTTCAATGGGACATAGTGGCTAGAATCCCAAGCCCACCTGAAAGGGGCTATGGCCAGTTGAGCTGTGGAGAGCCCATTTATAGCTGTTTTGTACATAGGGTAGGCTCTCATCCCATGTGCATGGATGCTTTGAGTTTTACATGTGTAGAATGTGTACCATCATCTTTTTGATGACCTCTGTCTATCCATCGGTTTTGGGATGACAATATTTGGACTTGGTGAGCTTGGTGTCCAACATCGAATAGAGGTTGGAACAAAATTTATTGAGGAACAGTTGTCCTGATATGAGATGATAGACTGTGTAATCCCAAAGTGTACCCCCACTCATTCAAAGAATATTTTAGCAGTGGCTTCTATTGTGATATTCTTCTTGCAGGCCACCATAATGGCCATCTTCAAGAATCTATCAGTGACCACAAAAACATAGTTGTTTCCATGCTTAGTAGAAGGAAGGCCCGACATGTAATCCATGGAGATGGATTCCCAAGTTCGACTAGGGGTAGGCAGCGGAGTATAGAGGGTTTGCTTCTTGATGGCAGGTTTGGCAATGGCATAGAAATTGCAGGATCTGGTGTACTTCTCGACATATTATCAAAGGTTCACCTAATAAAAATACTTTTGTAGTACTCCCATTGTTTTCTCAACCATGAAATTCCTAGAGACCTGACTGTAGTGTGCTTCCCAAACCATCTTGGCACACTCGCTTGAAGCAACAAAAAGGTATCCCAGGTGACATAGTAGTCACTACAAGAAAAAAGCACATTGGTGAGGGTCATGCTTGTGACGGACCTTTAAGGTCCATCAGCAATGTCACATATGGTGACAATCATTATAAAACCGTCACTGTAAGTGTATATAGTGATGGTCCTTTATGGTCCATCACCAAAGACATTTTCAATGACACTTTTGGTGAGGGTCGTTAAAGGCCCATCACTAATTCTCTCTTTGGTGACACTTCTAGTGACAAACTTTTAATGACCCTCACCAATGCTCTTTTTGTTACTTTTGGTGACAGTCAAAAAATGTCCGTCATCATTGATCACTAAAAACCGTCACTGTAAGTGTATATAGTGATGGTCCTTTATGGTCCATCACTAAAGACATTTCACTTTTGGTGAGGGTCGTTAAAGGCCCATCACTAATTCTCTCTTTGGTGACACTTCTAGTGATGAACTTTTAATGAACCTCACCAATGCTCTTTTTGTTACTTTTGGTGATGATCAAAAAATGCCCGTCATCATTAATCATTCCAATGAGTTTTTGATGATGATATGTGCCTGTTAATATATTTTTTGTCAAAAGATAATGATTTAATACCATTATTGTTGAGAATTTTTTATAATATGTCCAAGGACATAGTGGTTAGGGTCAGTCAAGTTTTTAAGAAGTAATAAGCGTGTATCATTTCCCTCAAGTAATGACTAGTTGAATAGAGATTTCCTATGAGTCAACACATAATTCATATCTATTAAGTTTATTATCTAGCAAATTCCATTTAGATAAAGTTCCACTATTGTTTCTAGGAAACATATTATTTAATACATAATCGAGCTCTGAAAATTCTATTAATGAGAAAAACCTAACAATCCTCAACAATCTGGGCACACCTTAAATTAATGCTTTGGCACACACTAACATTTCTTATTACCCACATGTCTTGGAACATCTTTGTACCTAGAACATCTTCTGATGACATTGACGCCCAAGCATATGGTGGCATGTGCTAGCACAAAATGGAACTCTCCTAGCATGTGCTGGCATGCTGCATATAGTCCCTAGCATGCCCTGGAACACCTTGGTTGAATGCATTGACATACATTAGCACCTGACACAAAATGCCACTTGGCATGTATTGGGACCTATTATTAGTGTGCCTAGCATGCCCCTTTTCAAAAAGATAAAGTCCTGACTTATTAACCGTCTTATTGGTTCTTCCTTTTGTTGCCTTGACATTGCATATTGATATACCCTGGTACCCTGCGCCATATCCTTCGCACCTAGCATGTATTGGCATATCTTTGCACTATTAATTAGCACATTATATAATTAGCACACCTTGGAACTCCCAAGCACACTTTGGGAATTCTTAACATGCCTTGATATTCCCTAGCATGCCTTACCAATGCTTAGCATACCTTGTCACTCCCTCCTTGGCATGACAACTAACATTGACCATTAACACTAGTCTCTGGCAGTACACGTTCCTCATATTCATTAACTTCCATGAATTTTTACCTAGTGCTCCCTTAATGTTTTTTCTTAGTACTCCTTAACACTCATCAACATGTATTATCACTCTCTAGCACACCTTAGCACTCTTCAATATTCCCTTCCACTTCATAACATGCATAACACTAGTCCCTGACACATATTGGTGCTTGGCACGTGTTAGCGCTTGGAAAGTCTTAGCATGTATGGAATACGTTCAGATTCCTTGGTATGATTTAGCATGGTTTAATATTAAATTTATTTGTGATGATCAATTGTTGGAAAGTAGATGAGAAGCAACAAAAGAATACTTGGCACTTAGAATGCACTAAGACTTTGCACTTGGAACCTATTGCCGCCTAGTGTTAGTGTGCCTAGCATGCCCCTCTTGGAAAAGGTAATTGATGACTTATTAATCCTCTTATGTGTTCACTTCCTTGTAGTTTAACTTTTTTCTCCCTTTTGTTGTCTTGAAATTCCCTGACACGCATTGACACACCCTTGCACATCTTGGCATGGCTTATCACTTGGCACATCTTAGCATGTTTGACATGTATTCCCACTATCTGGCACATCAAGGGGGTGCAGAGATATGTAGTCCTAAAGTAGGTTGAGTACGAGGGCCGAGTAAGGGTTGCTAAAGGGAGGACATGATCATCCTCCAAGAGCAAGATCATCATGTGAGGGTTCAAATTAAAGAATGTTGCATACCTTAATGGTCAGTTTGCGCTAGGAAGTAGGATGGAATATTGTTGGTTCTCTTCTGGAAGATCAAGATTAAGAGAGGTTTCTCATGAGAATCTGGGCATGTGATTTCAATGGTATCTTTGTGTGAAGGCTGCATCAAATTCTGAAATGTTGAAATTTGAAACAAGAAACAGTGAGATTGGAAAACATAAAGGAAAAAAAAAAAAATGCACCCACACTAGTGAGGAATTTTGATGCACCAGGAGTGAGGAATGTGGGGCGTCTAATTATTTTTCCCTTAAATAAATTGGACAATAAATTTTAATTTCATCCCATAACAACTTGTGTCAGTTAATTAAGTCACGATGACCGAGTTAGCTCAAGAAATTCAAGTTGAGGGTCTAATATGAGGCATCTAGAGGGATTCTAATATTTTTGGGGTCCAATTGAAGTTGATGCATTAGTGGTGTGCAAGTGTAATTAACTCAATTAAATGAGTTAAAATTAGTTTAACTAGTTCTAACTGAGTGATGAGCTAGTGAGGGGTCCAGTGAATTAAATTAGATTTAATTCACAATGAGTGATCAATCAGATAACTGATAATTCACTATTAATAGTTGCATGCATGTCATTTTCGAGAAATACCTAGTTGAGACAGAGGTTAAAGGGAACATAACTATCAGTTTTATTTAGAGAAAGTTTCCCATGTGCAATTATATAGTCATTGGGATGCCATGATGGATTGCTTAATCAAGGAAGACTGATTTTCCTAATTAATAAGGAGTTAATTCCCTAGGAATTGCACGAGTAAGTCAGGCTGAAGTAAAGATTATAGTTGGCTAAGTACTAGACCGATTTTTCCTAGATCAACGGGAGACAATTGACAGAGTGCTAGAGAATCTCATGAGAGATTAAGCATTGTATTGTTTCATGATTCCTTGACTTAATACACAATAGAGATAGAGGG
The DNA here is from genome assembly GCA_034641835.2 of Pinus albicaulis. Lineage (NCBI taxonomy): Eukaryota > Viridiplantae > Streptophyta > Pinopsida > Pinales > Pinaceae > Pinus > Pinus albicaulis. The sequence continues at coordinate 145,361,064 of CM076579.1, read as the reverse complement.
GTTTTGATTAGTTGCTTTCCCCAAATACATCATGTTGTTGTGCGATTGATAATTTATTTCTCTTACTTATATATGATTGTGCGATTGTTTTTTGTTTCCGTAAATTGTAGGAAGGATTCAGTATCTTGTTTTAGTAGATTACAAGATCAGATTGAATCTCATTGGTTAGATTTTCTACATGGTATCAGAGAAGGAATTTTTTGGGCGGCAAGTTTGTAGAGAATCTTTGAATATTTTGATGTAAAATTTTCGAAAAAAAATAGAATATTTGGATTCCTTGAGAAAATCTACCCAAATGGAAAAATAATATGTCAAATCGGAGCTCAGATGAGGGAGATATCATCGATTTAAAATCAACTCTTTTTTAGAAAAATTTTGTAACTTCGAGAGAATTACACTATGTGCGAGTCAAGAACCTATATGGACTTGAGGTACCGGATGCATGCAAAGCTTTGAGGAGAAAGGCAGAAGTTAGAGACTTGGTGGTTTAGAGGGAGCATAAATTACGTCTCAACATGCATCCGCATGAAAAGCAGTCTCAGAAGGTTATGGAGTAGCTGCCACAATTGGAGAAGCAGAGAGGAGACTGAGTGGAAGCGTCCACTCAAGCAGAAACCTCCATGAGGGGGAAATTTCGAGCCAGATGGGAAGAGGGAGCAACCATACCTTGAGGTGTAATGTGCGGTTATGTGTAGACATAATCCCAAGATAAGAAATTTGGGCAAGGTCCATTGAGATGGCGTGTCTCATGGATCGAACTTGACTACGAGGAGCCTACGGTACAACAATAGTAGGAAGGATCAGTTAGATTAATGTAGTCAAATGTCAGCAAGATATAAATCCTAGTGACAGACGTCAAATACTGGATCACAAATAGAGTTAGCAATAGTTCAAAGGGCACGGATGCAGATGTCAACAGCAGTGTAGAGAATCTAGTACTAGACAGGTGCAGTAGCTAGCAGCAGTCAGAAGACTCTGATGAAAGATCCATTATACTAATTTAGTTGTTCAGAGGCTATTCAGTTTCAGGAGTTGCAGGTGCAAACAACACTAGAGAAGTGTAGCATGCAGAACATTCCAAAGGTACCGGATGGGGATAGATTGAATTCCTTTCTTGTTGAGAGGGAGTGTTCAAATTTGCAACAAGAAATAGTCAAACTGGCGACTAGAAAGGACAAAAAAAATGCACCCACACTGCTGAGGAATTTTTATGTACCAGGAGTGAGGAATGTGAGGCGTCTAATTTATTTTTCCCTTAAATAATTTGGACAATAAATTGTAATTTCGTCTCATAACAACTTATGTCAATTAACTAAGTCATGGTGATTGAGTTAGCTCAAGAAATTAAATTTAAGGTGATCGAGGTGGATATTGGTGGTCACCCGCCTATTCCACTTGGGCCCTCGCCATTGTCTCTTTCAGTTTTTCAGTTTCCTTAATTATAGCATAATTTACAATTTTTGTCAGTTTTTCGGGTCCTGAACTTTTGAAGCCATTTTGAGGCTCCAAATGATGTTTTTTGGGCATGAAAGGTTTGGGAATTTCAAATAAATCATATTAATGGTTGTATTCCTCGGAGAGATATTTCTAACGAGGTATCATGTGCGTCAAAGGAAGATCATATGACCAAGTTACGACCCCGGGAAGTTGGCTGCCCAACTAACCCCAACGGGGCCCATAAACTCTTGGTGTTACATCTCCTCAGGATAGGGTTTTGGTTGTTTAGGGTTTTATCTTATTTTAAATAATAAAAATACCCTTGATCCTTATTGTAACACGGTTCAGAGGAACATAAATATCAGTTGTATTTATAGAAAATTTCCCATGTGTAATTATAAAGTAATTGGGATGCCATGATGGATTGCACAATCAAGGAAGGTTTATTTTCCTAATTAATATGGAGATAATTCCATAGGAATTGTGTGTGCAAGGTAGGCTGAAGGAAGGCTGAGAATTGGCTAAGTACTAGACCGATTTTTCCAAGATCAGCAGGAGACAGTTGGTAGAGTGCTGGAGAATCTTAACAGAGATTAAGCATTGTGTTGTTTCATGATTCCTTGACTTAATTCAAAATAGAGATAGAGGATTTTGAGCAGTTTATTCTCTAGATACATCTTTTGTTGTGTGATTGATAACTTTTTTCTCTTACTTATATGTGATTGTGCGATTGTGTTTTGTTTCCACAAATTGTAGGAAGGATTCGGTATCTTGTTTTAGTACACGATTACAAGATTAGATTGAATCCCATTGGTTAGATTTTCTACATGAAATAGAAGAGAGGGTTGATACCATCTTGCCTTGTGTTGGTTAGTAGGCCACAAGGTCTGTGATAGAGACCAACATAAATGGAGGAGGGCATGCACTATAATTTAGAGCCATAACAGAAGTCAACGTGGGCATAATATTGACTGAGTTAACCCTAGTTTGAGGGTCGACATTGAGATCTGAAGTTCAATTCAAGATTCAGTCAAAGAAATGCCCAGAATCTATGGATCCATATGAGCTAGGTCGAGTCTCTTATGGAGGCAAGAGTCATGTTTTTTCTATGTGTGGATAGTGTTTGTTCTACAACAATTAGAAGTACATAAGTATAATGCCCTAGTCAGGATAGTTTCCTATCATGTTTATTTCATAAGGTATGACCTTAATACTATGACAAATTTGCGTAGAAGAAGATGGGTTGAGACCCTTAGAGCGAGGTTTATTTCTGCAATAAAGACCGCAGATTTGGAAGATGGTTTGTAGATTCAGTATGTGTGGAGACAACAGATCCAAAGGAGGGTGGAACCTGAGCAGAAGATTGAGCATGCAGAAGAAATGTGCCATATGAAGAATGGATTTACATGCAGAGGAGTTGATTTTTGTGGACTTTCCATAGAGTTTTAGACAAAGATCTGAAGAAACCTTAAACAATTAGTAAATGGACTATTAGTGGCTGATTTGTGACCTTAGTTCAGTCATCTATAGATTTTTATAAGTATGATAAGAGGAGTAGTTCATATTTGTTCATAGATTGGACAACAAAGATCAAATTTTCGATACGCAAGAACAATGATCTTGAGAGGACTCAAACCATTGTTAGGTGGTAGATTTAAAGAGCCCTAGATGAAGACAATATTGTGGGCCCTAGATCTGTAAAATGAATTGACTGTGGTTGGGCAGATTGATGGTATGCCAAGTACAGTTGGAGGGTTGTTAGGTTACTGTCAAAGAAGATCCCCAACTCTTGTTCTGGTGAAGGACAACAAAATTTGTAGAAGGGCAGGTGTATAGGGCCTAAGGATGTGCAGACTTTGAAGGACTAAAGTAACATTCAAGTGGGCCAACCAACTAGCCCTAGTTCACTATATTGTAGAGGATTGATTCAATGAGAAGAAGGGCAACCTCCATATCCCTAGAATTTTCATATTGGAGCTATAGTATGGCAAAAGTGGGCATACCAAAGAGTTGTTCACAAATGGAATTGTGAACAACTTGTTACCACTCAAAATAGTAGTGGATCTAAAAGGGGTTCCTAAGAGGGCAACTGCTAGGACAAGGGAAACGATGGAGGCTTAGCCCATTGTCACCACAGCTAAGGCTCCTTGCTCTTCACGGACTTTCACCGATGGGTGGAGTCCCGGTAGTTTAAGAAGTCACTTGTAGAGTATAGGTTAATGAATAGGTGGGAAGTGACCCTCGAAACTGTTTCCCTAAGATAAAATAAAGAATGGGACTTGCTTTCCTTTTAAGCAAGGGAATTATCTTCTAGGGAGAGAGGAGGGGGATTGAAGGGTTGAGGGAGAAGAATAAGACTTATGAAGGATGTTCTCAATCCCTAAAATCCTTTGGGAACTTGGATTCCCAAATGGTCCTTGATGAAAGGCCTTTGACACCAAATGGGACCACATGGGACCAAGTGGACCCAACCCAGGTTCGGGGATGGAATTTAGCAACCAATGATGTTCCTATCCTGGATAAGGTGATGGGAAAGGATCAGACAAGTTTTTTTAGTTCCATAGGTTAAATTGATCCTACTAGGTTCTATCCTTGGGAAAACCTAGGCAAAACTTGATCCTAGAGCTAGGGCTTTAGGTATCCGGAGATTCCACTATTAGAATTGGCCCATGTTCTAAGGAGAGTGAGGGCACCCAGCAACACAACTGCCTCTAGGAGATAGAAGTTTTCCTCTAGTTAGATTCCTAGGAAATTGTTTCCCTAGGTGACCTAATGGGGCTAGACCTAGGGAATGTGAAAATTTCTTAATCTAAGAAACCCTATTGCAGTATGTTGGTTTACTTCTCCTACTTGGATTAAGTTACAAGTTAATTTCTGAAATATTTAATAAATTAGCAAAGTAAATAGTAAATACAACTAGCAACCTACACATACAGATCAAATACTAAATAACACACTCATAGACAAAGTGACACATGGATTTTCTGGACAAATATCCCTGGAAAAAAACCCAATGTGGGAAAACCGGTGCAGCTAGCTCTGGAGGGTTTTCATTATTATGCAGAATATAAGTACAACAATCCTGGGCACCAAAATTGGTTCACCCAAAAGAGAAATAAAAACGGCAGTAATACGTTGCTCTGAATCCCTCTACGTCAGCCAAAATGGCCTGCATCGGCCTCTGCGCTGATTAGTAAGGGCTTGCGTCACACCTAAGGGCTTACACTGCCCTTGCGCTACCCTGACTGGGCCTGCGTGGCTCCTACTGCCTCTGTGCTACCCCTGCTGAGCTCTAGCTGGACTACGTGGCTCCTGCTACCCATGTTGCTCTGGCTGGCTGGAATGCTTAAGCAGAAAAAACATAGGTAAGAAAGAAGGATCTGGCCAAAGGCAACGCATAACAGTCAGAAAAATTGAAGAAATGAAATGAAAATATATCAATGTCCACAAATAAATGAAATAGCTCAATGGGACTAGAGAGTAAAATCTTTGACAACAGCAATAATTGCCTATAGAATCAGCTAAGAGAACAGAGGAGACTAATTCATGAGGTTAAAATGTTGTATAATTGTTGGCACAGGAAAACTATAGAATTGTTAGAGTAAATCTCTACAGGTACCATTAGTTGGTGACCATCAATAACCATTTCATTTCATCAAATACCCTGATGAATGGGCCTTACAAGCTATTTGTGTAGACAAACCCCACAGAAGTTGTGTGATGGAAAAATATTCACACTATATTGAAGAAAAAACCTACCAAATAAGGATGACATTTCAAATGGGGCAAGAAACAATAGAGAGATAGAAATTGAAAAAGTTAAAACGCTAGGGAAACATGAAAGCAACTAGGTAGCATGGTTGAAAGCACAACAAAGAAAATTATAAAAATGGAAAACCCTACAAATTAGCACCCATCCAAACATCACCACAATTTTTTCTTCAACTCTAAATCTCCAAATTCATCAAATTATATCTTATATTCAAACCTAATTATCTCTGTTAGCCATTCTGAAGATAAGGCTGAGAACTTACTACAGAACCATCACCTACATGTTGTCATGATCTTATTCTGTGACCAGAAAACCTAATTTCATGAAGACATGGAAAGGTAAACACTCTCATCCAATATTTTCCATACAGCCCAGGTTGAGCAACCACATATACATCACCAGCTTTTTCTCTTCAGATTTGTAACTTAGAAGAGCTTTGTCTGACCACCTTCGGGTTGCTCCCAGATTCACCCAGGCAAGCCCTCTCAACATCATCCTCTTCCATATTTGTGTCACTATCTCCCTCTCTTACCCTTCTCTACCTCTCTCACTCCTCTCTGTCTCTCTCTCTCCATTCCTTCTCTCCCCTCTCCTTCAGTTTATCTCCATCTCTCCCTTGTGACTCCCCTTGTCTCGCCACATCTATCAATCTATGTCTTTATTATTCCTTCTCATAGATATCTATAGTTAATATATATCATGACATATTGGGACCTACGATTGGGTTAATTACGCCTTGTTGGCAAGGTTAAAATGGTTAATATCTGATAGACAAAATGTAGATCAAATATTTCATCAAAAAGAGGGAACCATACCCTATCTTCCAGGCTATTCCTATTAGTTGCTTGGCCTCTTCTTGCTCTCACATGAATGTAGTCTTGCTTGAATGGTACAGAAAAAGGTTTCGCATTATCAACTATTTGTTTGGGACAAATTTTAGTTGTTTCAACACTGCTACATTCTTCAACTTATCCGTTAAACCATCTTAGTATTTTGTACTCTCTTCAACTTTGTAGTGCTTTCCATTCCTCTCAGTCACATATGTTTCCTTGGTCTATTAAGGGACAAGGTCAACAACATTAGGATGTTTTTGCAATAAACAAGGGTATTTCCAAAACACAGTCAGGTGGAGCAAGAGTATAAGAGCCAAATTTCTCATGAATTTGGGACACTCGAACTTAATATTTTCTAGAGTAGTCATGAGGTGCAGTTTGGTTATTAAGACTTCATCAGATGGCCATTCTCCTTACTTAAATTGTGTGACAACACGGTGGCTGAGTTTGAAACTGAAGATTGAACATACATTTGGTTTGATTGCAATAGAAATTTTCATCAATAAATGTAAATCAATGGCTAACAAACACTATAAATTAATAAATAAAGAAGACATGGCAAAAGGCAACAATACTTACAAAATTGCTACATTGAGACGAAAAGAATAAGGAACTATTGTGCACAAGCAGAGACCAATGAAACTATCATCTTAACCTCTAACCCCTTAAACACTAATTCCCAACCCCTAACCCATTTAACCCCCTAAACCTCTAAACCTTGACCCAGTTAACCCCTAAACCATAAACCTCTAAACACTTAACCCCTAACCCCTAAACCCTTAACCCCTAACCCATTTAACCCCTAAACCCTAAACCTATAAACTCTAAACCTATAAACCCTTAACCCCTAACCCCTTAAACCCTAAACCTTTAAACCCTTAACCCTAACCCCTTAAACCCTAATTCAGTTAAAGAAGTTCCCAGAATCTATGGGTCCATATGAGCTAGGTTGTGTCTCTTATGGAGGTAAAATTTGTTATTTTTTCTATTGGTGGATAGGGTTTTTTCTAAGACAATTCGAATAGAAGTATAATGTTGTAGTTAAGGAGGTTTCCTAACATGTTAAATCCATAAGGTATGCCCCTAAGACCATGACAAATATGTGTAGAAGAAGAGGGGTCGCGACCCTTGGAGAGAGGTTTATCTCTGCAATATATACTACAAATTTGGAAGATGGTTTGCAGAAGTATGCGCGAAGATATAAAATACAAAGGAAGGTGGAACCTAAGTAGAAGATTGGGTAGAATAATTGTGGCACATTATGAGGAATGGATGGACATGAAGAGGAGTTGATTTTGGTGGATTTTCCAGAGAGTTCTAGATAGATATTTGAAGCAACCTATCAACAATTAGTCAATCGACTTTTAGTGGATATTTTGTGACCCTAGTTCAAGAATATACAAAGTGTTAGAAGGATGATAAGAGGAGTAGTTCAGATTTGTTCATAGAATCTTGGACAACAAAGAAATTGGTACATAAAAATAGTTATTTTGAGAGGACTCAAATCACTTTTAGGTGGAAATTTTGAAGATCCCTAGATGAGGGCAGTGTTGTGGGCACTAGATCAGTAAAATAATTGACCATGGTTGGGAAAATTAATGGTAGTCCAAGTAAAATTGGAGGGTTTTTAGGTGACTATCAAAGAAGAGCCCCAAGTCTTCTGCTTGTGAAGTAAAACAAGACTGGTAGAAGAGTAGGTGTATTGGGCCTAACGACGTGCAAAATTTGAAGGACTAAGGAGTTGGAAATGAATAGATCACTCATAAAGACAAGGCCTGTCTAGCCCTAATGCACAAGGAGTGAACCCTCAATATAAATATTTTTTTTGTTAAACAAACTCAATTGTGTCAATGTAGAATGCTGTACATAAGAGAAAATAAAATGATATTATCCACATCAGTGCTTGAAATAACCTCAAATTAGCCATGGTTAGTGAGCCAAAGGGTGAATGTGGGGAACTATTAAAGTTACATCATGTTTAAATTCCTTTTACATTGTGAGGTTGTTCTCCAATAGGGTTGAAGCATCATCACAAGGAAGCATGGCACAGTTTTGTTGGGGAGCGATTAAAGTTGTAACACAATTCAAGTGATTTACGCCTCAAATGTAAATGAAATCATTATATGTTGGTGTCAAGTTGTTAGAGAAGTTATTTATAGACAATACATTCAATGTACTTGGACTTCATCTTCTTAGGGCCTCGACTATAACATGGATTTGTATCAGGAACACTTCATGCAAATGAAAGGGGGCCTTTTTGTTTAACCACATACACTCAAGAGTATCAGATGTTGTCCTTCATATCTCCCTTGGTGCATTCAAAGTGGGTTTACATTCACGTCGAGTTGAAACGAATCATAATGACCTTCCTATTCTTAATAACATCTACTAGTGTTTCCATTTGTAGATGCCCCCATTTATTATGAGATTCAAGGGATGTTCTATTGTCTTTATCAACATTTGGACAAGTCGTTATCTACATTCTTTAAATACATGTCTAGAACTTTTTATGAGGGAGGTACTTGGATTTAGATCTTTATATAAGGCCTTATGTGCCCTTCCCCTTTAGAACTCTTCCAAGGGGGTCACCTCCTTCTATATTTCCCTGCCCACTTAGGGCCAAATTGACAAAACAAGATTTAAACTTCTTCAACTACCAAATTAGTGAGGCATTATACCTCTTCTTGACCTAGACGTCAACGAGATACCAAATTAGTGAGGAATTGTACCTCTTCTTTACCTAGACCTCAACGAGACATCTTTTTCAAATATACTTTAAGGATTTCCCACCATACATCACAAGTTGGATGTCATAGGATATGTTACCCCATTTTCTATATGGGCTTTTAGAAGATATTTTAAAATTTGATTGTCATCTCAACCCCTACGATTCCTGTCACATTGATCATTTTTCATCTAAGGTATATGGATCTATATGTAATTCATGAATGTATCATTGGTTTGATGACACCTTGCCTTAGCCATCTAGGACACTATGTAGGAAGAAGTTCCTTTAGCTACCACATTTAGTTGGATATGTATGATCCATGTGTATGTGACATTATGTCCAATGTGTACTATTTTTATTGTGTTCACTTAAACACTATGTTCTAACTATTGATTGATTGACTATAAGTTTTAATCTGAGTTATTCCATGGCGTTTCATAATTTTTCTCAGAGAAGTGTGTCATCTTGATGGTTTGGATATATTCTTGGTAATTTGAGTAGGTGCTATACATTGATCTTATTGTACCCCTTAATTCCTTTAATTAAAATTTTTCCCATGTCTCGCTTAACAACACATGTGAAGGCCTTCTAATTGGGTATTTTTAAGCTCTAAATGAACTTCCTCAAAAATAGGAAACTAGCTATACCTATTTAAATTTATTGATAACATTATTCATAGATTTAAAGATAATTTTCACTCCCTTAAAGGTTGATAGATATTTCCGAGCTCATGTTCATTTTCCCTCTTTATATGAACATTATTACTTATATTAGAAAGATATAATATAATTTTTATTAATTAGGATTCTTACTTATATTAGAGAAGTATAATATAATTTTGATTAATACTCTAATTAGTTTAACATTATTTTTACTCACATAAAAATAAAACTTGATGAAAACCTAACCAACCATAGCAATTTATTTGACTACCTATTAAAATCTAATTTGGTGGCTACTATAAAATTTAAATCGACCTATTAAAATTTATTTTCCCACCGATATTCTCCTTGCCAGGTCTGGGACAGAGTTCGGTGCTCCTTCTCTGCTCATAATTTTTATGATTTCGCCACAGATTCCATACCCTTTTTTGACATTAAATTATTCTATCCACTCTACTATATTTTTAACCCGAACTTATTATATCAAATCTAGGTTCACTCTTTTTCGATTTTTATTTGAAATCTTCTTCTCCTGATTTGGGGATTTCGCTGCAATTCGAAGTAGAAATCATGTTCAAGAACTCTGAATTTGGCTACAGTAAATTTTATTAATTTTTCATTGTCCTTCAGCCTTTACCTACTTGCCTTCATCCAAGAGGCTCGATTGATATTGCCACTATGGTGAAAATCCCGCCAATCAAGTAGCAAAATAGACTGGTCTTTGTGGGATGGATGGGTGAATTGTTGGCTTCACCAACGAATGAGGTAAATATTGATGGATTGAGGAATGAATAGATAAAGAGGATGTTATAATGTGGTCTGATTAGTAAGTATTAGTAAGTAGTCAAGCTTCATCTATTTTATTTGTGTTTTCGGTGGTTATGGCTTCTACATATGCACGCTCATACTCTTCTAGGGCTCTCCTACAACCTCTTCATGCCCTCAAAATTTTTCCCATAGAGTATTAATCTTAATGCACAACCGATCCAACCATCCAAATTGGGTGTTAGCTGCTCGACTGGCAATGGGAGGAGGCCCTCATCCTTTGATGGTGGGTTTATAGTTTTGTGGAGCACTGTTTATCTTTCCTCTTCTTGTGATCATATTCCCGGTCCCTTTTTACAATCATAAACTGAAGAGTGGAAATCCATATCAACATATTTCATTTCATTTTCCCTAATAATTTCTGAGCTTGTTTCATATTCCACACTACTTTTGGTTCTCTGTCATCTTCTCCCTTTATCCACCAGCCCCTTTGAGAGGAATTCCATATCAACATCTTTCATTTCATTTTCCCTAATAAGTTCTGAGCCTATTTCATCTTCCACACTACTTCTGGTTCTCTGTCATATTCTCCCTTTATCCACTAGCCCCTTTGAGTTATGATTTTCTCCCTGTTCTCAGCATTACTTCTATTCTTGTGTTCCTGCTTTTCCTAGTATTTGTTTGATTGGTTTAAATTTCTGCAAGCTCCCAAGATATTTTTTTCCCTGCCGAATAGTTTTCTGATTCGTTTGGAATTCCCTTCAAATTCCCATGCTTATGGCATGTCTGGCACCAAAAGGGTATCTGCTAATTATTTATTCTTATATCCACTATCATTTCATTGCTTCAAAATTCCTGTGGAAGTGAGCAAAATTGAATCTGCACTTCTTCCTCTGTTGTCGGTAACCCTAATTCTCACTATGTTTGCTTTATAGAAGATTCTACCATATAAAACAATATTACTCTCTCTCCATTTTTATTTTGATATGGCTTTCGCTGGACTCCAGCCCATCAATTTGATATTAGTATGTTGAAACTTATTCTTCTGCTACTGAACCATTTCGTATAACATTTCATGAGAAAATCTTATAATGCGGTTTCGTTTTCACCTTGTTTTCTCATCACTTGTCCATTTATTTCATGACTGTTGGTCAAGGATACAGAAATTATACCAAGGATTTTTCAATTCAAGCCTGCTTTTTCTCCACATCTCTGTGCTTCTTATGAACATATTTTCCATACCATCTGATATCTCTATATCTAAAATTCTAATAACTTGCATTTAATGATAATTATGCATGGTTTTACCACATTAATTTGAAAATAATGTCATTGAATAATAATAATAATAATAATAATGCATATACTATAAAATTATTGACTTTGTTTCTGATTTTCCTGTTCAATATTCAACATGCACAGAATTCTCAAGCAGCACCTTCTCAGCGATCTGGCAGTGGGACAACAACATCTATGACACCAAGCCAAGGATTTTTGTGCAGTTCTAGTGTTTCAACTGTCCCTGGTATATTTTTCAAACACTTCACGCCCCTTCTAAATCTAGACAATGTGATGTATTGGTTACATAAGAATAGTTGCCAATGCAGATGAGAATGATAGCTCAAGGAAATGGGTTTATTAATAAAATCTATTAATTGATGGTCGATATGATTTGAAGAGGTTGTATTTTATTATGGCTTGGCAGAATTCTTTTTTTCTTCATTGTTATGTTTCAATAAATGTGTTTGTGTGTAATAGGTGCAAGAACTATGAACAGTTTTTGACATGCTCTCAATATTGAAACATTAGTTGCTGCAGCTAAATGACGAGATACTCCAATTGAGGTGTGTCATGTACCCAAACCATTAAGAAGGGGTTCACGTGGAAATGGCAGATCCTAACCTTGGGTGCTTGCATTCTCTAAATGACAATTCAATAGCTGAAGAAAATAACTTGTGATCATTTAATATGTTTTCATTTTTGTTTTTTCCCTTTGTGAGATTTATGATAATGTAGATGTGATTGGTACTGATAGTGAACTATTGTCTATCCATGTGGAAATGCAGGCACCTGCCTCAAATGTTCAGGATAAGACAACTTTCTTGATTAATAACATTTCAACCTCCAACCTCGAGGCTAAATCCAAAGAGTTTTTAGAGGTTTTGAAAGATCCACACTATGCATGGTTTGCTTAGTATATGGTGATGAAAAGGTCAATATGATGTTATGTATTTGACTGTTCTTGGTCATATATTTTTAGTTTGAAACTGTGCTTGACAAAAGAGATGAAAGAGCCTTGGCACTTCTTGGCCATTGATATTTCCTTTTGAAACTCTGCTTGAAAAAAGAGATGAAAGATCCTTGGCACTTCGTTGTCATTTATGCTTCCCTTTGAAACTGTGTTCAATTGCTGGTGTCTTTTCTATTTTACTAATTTATCCACATTTAATCTGCAGGGCTAGCATTGAACCCAATTTCCATGATTTGTACTTGAAACTCTTAGACAAGATTAATTCAAAAGCATTGCACAAGGAAGTCATCAAAGCTACCTATGAGAACTGCAAGGTTGTAGTTTTCGCTTTTTTTTGTCATTGAATGTTTGGTGTTTCGGAAAATTGGTTTACTTTTCAGACTAATCTATATCTTATTGGTAGGTTCTCTTAAGGTCTGAGCTCATTAAATCTAGTTCAGAAGAATTATCTCTACTGAAAAATTTGGGGAGTTGGCTTGGGAAACTTACCATTGGTAGAAATAAAGCATTAAGAGCTCGAGAAATCAATCCAAAATTGTTAATTATTGAGGTTGTTTTGACTTGATCCTGGTGTTTTTTATTCCCTAGAAAGTAAGGTGGTACTTTGAGAGTTCTTATTTCATGAGAGTTCTATGGTCTTCCTTATTACTGGGAAATTTGAGGGAGTTCTTATATCATGAGAGTTATATGGTCTTCCTTTTTTTTTCCCTAGAAAGTAAGGTGGTACTTTGAGAGTTCTTATTTCATGAGAGTTCTATGGTCTTCCATTCCTCAGTGCTTTAATCTGTTGGGCGTTAATGTTACCAGGTTGGCTTGCTAATACTTTCGAGTTCTCTAATAAATTTGATACAAGGGTTTCCACCTTCATGTACTGTCCCTCATCTTCTTGGATTTCCACATGAGGGAGCTGGACGAAGCGGATATCTAGACCCTGCGAGGACTTTATGCATTCAGGACCAGATAACATCCATTTGCATGTAATGAACGCAATGGTGAATCCATGGTGTGCCGAGAGGCACTGGGGGAACTCGGTGAATGGGATAAGATGGCCCATTACTTCGTTGGGAAAAATGGCAACATGAGGCTTTCGGCTTTCCATTCTCACTGCACTTATCTTCACAAGACAACACTGCTACAACTACGCTTCACAAAAATTGCCTGCCATTAGAATTTAACATGGATCCATGTTCGAGTGCATATGGAGATAAAATTGCACCCTTACAGAACTCTGATAGGGAGAGTCTATATGGATACATTTGACAGGTATTTTTTTGATCTTATTTCTATGATTTTTATTGTTAAAATTTCAAAGGATTTGAACTTGTATACTGAATTTTTATGATCTTATCAATAAACTTGTTTGTCTCAACTTAATTTGTTTCCTCTTTGACTTGCAAAAAAGGAATGTCATGCAATACCTGACTACAGCCTACCTCTTCTCTAAACAGTTCGATCTCCCCTTACTTATAACAACTTGGAATCATTCCACTCAAACAGTCTCTATGAATGACACACAAGAGATATGAATCTATTTAGGATATATGGCTTATTCCAGGGTTTTGGACAATCTAAACAGGTTTTTTTTTCATTGTGGAAATGCTCTTTGAACTGGAATATGAGAAAACCAAGCATGACCAGGCTCTCCCTAGCAAGTTATTGTTGTAATAAATTTTTCATGCAGTAAATTGTGTTTATTATAAACCCTAATTTATAACGGCAATCATTAAATTAAAAGTATCATGTATTTGGGATCTAATTGAGCATTTGTAGTACTATCTTAGCCCTCTAGTACTTGGGGGCTTTCTTCAATCTGCAAACATGGGTTTCCTTGTCATGTTCCTCAAAGCCCTGTGGTTGTCATGACATGGCTAAGATTATTGACCTCATACATCCCAATCAATTTATCATACATCTCCTTTGACTTCTTCGACTTGGACACATAGGTGATGAAATGGCCTCTAAGAGAGTCAATGATGAGATTTTTGGCCTTGATCTCACCTTTCTTGTACTTGTATATGACACTGGCATTGACATTCTCAGGAGTTTCAGCTACTTGGCCCTTCACATATTCCATCACATCATTCTCTTCAAGAGTAAGATCCAATCTAGCCCTCCATGCTGCGAGGTATCATTCAGTTTCTCTTCATCCTTGAAGTAGGAGGAAGTCATCTTGCCAAGAAAGATGATCACCAATCAGCAAGAAAAATGTCTTAAAGGGGTGTTCTTTGGTCTCCAGTAGCTAATATTCACCTCACTATGATACCATGATAATTTTACACAGTGTTCTATGCTGATATAATCACTTAATTTCATCCAATTTCATTCACCCCAAGAACAATTAAGCAATTATAGATAGAACAGTAAACAATAATGAACAATAGAAGATAGGCAAACATGAGACATAGATTTTGGTCAAAGACTAGGGCAAAACCCCACAAGGTTGAAATTCTTCTTCTTCTTAGTCAATCAATGTTCAACATGAGATACATAGTCCAATAGTACATCCATCAACCAGTCAAAGTCAAAGCTTTGAATTTCCATGTCAACCAAACCAAAACAAATCCAAATAGAGAGAAAATTCAATTCTTGTCCAAGATAACAGTTTGCAACAGAGGGCCAAAAGTCAGCCTATTGTAGCTCGGTCAACCACAGTAAACAGCCTGCAATTTTCAGTCAAAGTCAACATCCAAAACTTCCAAGAAAGCTTTGGTCAACCCAGCAAAATATTTGGCTTCTTTCTTAGTCAAAGATTTGGTTACCTGATCCAAAACAATCTTGCAATCTTTAGTCAAATGAGAGAGATTTAATTGCAGTCAAAGTTCAGTCAAATAGTGTGGTCAACCTCAGTTAATGGCCCAGGAAAACAAAGATAAAGATGTGGTCAACAGAGTCAAAGATTCTGGAATATTCAGTATCCCAAATTAGTCCAAAAATCTCGGTCAAAAAAAGTTAAAGTGCCCAGGTCAATACAAGTCAAAGGAGAGAGAAACTGCTGGTCAACGCAAAACAGAAATGACTCCTTGCTCCTTCACACATGTGAACTCCTACGAATTTCAAATCAGATTGTGTGAAGTGTGATAATGCCAAATGACCTCCAACGATGGGTCTATTTATGTCTGGTTGAGGTGGGGTCATTTCCACTGTGGGGCCGACTTGACTTCATTAGGGGCGACTTGGTCAAGGGTCAAAATGTGACTTTTCTCCATTATTTTATTGATGAAATTTCGACCATAGTTGCCCAATTTTTCAACAATTTATTCTATGAAAATCAATTATAAGTTTCTTTTGATCACAAGCTCAACCCTTTGTTTGTATTTTTTTCTATGTAGAGGGATGAGGTACACCATCAGCTCTTGGCTAAGGGTGATCGGTTGATTAAAGATTCCTATATTCGGATCCAAAAGTTTATTCTGATTTTATCTTAGTTTTAGTAGCTTTGAGGAAGAGGTTATGATGTCCATTGTATATACCCTTTCAATTTTTGTATTGTTGTTTGTAAATATTGTTCTGTAAATATAATATGTACATTTAAAAAAAATAAGAAAATGAAAAATAATTTCTCTTGATCTATGGTAACTGCTTGGAAAAGCAGTATTTTCATGCTAGCCGAGTGGACAACCCTTGTGCATTTTTGGCTTCTGGATCTTGAAGTCTGACAATCCTTGGACAATGTGCTTAAGGGGTGGGAGTGCTCCATAGTGTAGGTGACTAAATTTCTTTTGCAAAGGCTCTTCCAGCTTGTGAATGTCATGCACTAAAGCACCATTTTTCATTGGATCCACAGGCAAACTATATGGGCCCACCTTCTTGCGCACATTTGGCCGACACTCGACTATCTGTTTGGCTGAAATTTTTTATGATGACTCACTTTATCATCAATATTGGCTACACAGCTAAGGTATGCCTTGGTTGAAACTGAAAGAAGATTTTTTGTCAAGCAAAGAACATTTAAAGGTATTGTCTCGCTGTAGAACATCATCCAATACCCTTTAGTATTGTAAGAACTTACCAAGGGGAACCATGCTGCCCTTTCCTAGTATCCATTTATAAAGATTGGAAACCAAATGACAACTTCTGAAAGTCCGAGCATAATTATCCCTTAGTCTATTTCAAATTTTCAACTTTCAAGTGCTCTTTAGTATCTTGATGTTATCAATTCTAAGTTAAACCTGCTAACATAGATGTTTTAGTATATCAGAGAAATGGGTCTGTCAACTATTGAATTATTGAAGGGATTACTCACTAAGTACGATATAGGAATAAAATGTATATGTTCCTACCAGTTTGCAAGTTTTGGTTCCTTTTGTGGCAAAGATATGTTAAGGAAATGTTTTACTTTTGACTTGCAACTGTAGGTGGGAAACCACTCAACTTTTACTTAAAATAACATGACACGCATGAAAATATTATCAAGGATGCCAAATGTAAACACGAAAATAGATTGCATGAAAGAGCCGTCGATTCCTTTGTATAGATGAAGTTCAGTTTTATATCCTGACTCCTTGCTTTGCTTTTATCATAAAAATATGTTGAGACTTGGGCTCTAAATATCTACAGGATGCTTCTCTGCATATGAATGCATTATACTCTTTTGAACATTTAAAAGTAGTACTCTCTGTGTGCACACTTCACATATGTTATTAGATGATATTTTTTGACATGAGTGGATAACTAGACAATGATTAAGAAAACATCACTTTTGATTGTTTTGAATTATTAAACTTCTACTATTTGAATTAACTTTCTTACTAACAGGGATGATAATGCTAAGAAAGCTAAGCAACAAGACCTTTTTGGTGCCAGCATCGATGAGATCATGGAGGCAACAAGTTATGGATTAGGTCGCAAGGGGCGTAGAAAAGAGGTGTTAATTTCTATCTTTCATTCACACCTGGAAGACAATTCAAGATGTTCAAGAATAAGAATAGTGTATAATGGTTAGATGATTTTTCAAGCCTTTGGATAGTAAGCATGATACAAACACTAATTTATTTAGAGGTTGCAGTGCCAAGTGGTCCTTAATTTTTTTGGCACATCTCTTGATATTTCCCTCCTTTTTGTCTTGTGTGATAGTACAAGAAGAGGAGTCGTAGAAAGGGGGATGGGCCAAAGTTAAGTCCTGAAGTGAAAAAGAAACTAGGTGATGCTAATCTTCTTTATGCCACAAGTCGTTATGATGAGGTAAATATTCTCCTTGACTTCATTAATTCAACTCGCTTCGCTGTTTGGATTTTCTAGGTAAGACATTTGGATTTAGCATGTTCTTGCAAATGATACTTCTATTGATTACAAAAATTAGCATAATTGGATAAACCAGAGGAAAACCTCCTACTTAAACTCCTAAACTGCAATTCCACAGTGTGAAAGAGCCAAAACAATGCTGACCCTACTATACAAAAATTAACCAAAACTAGGACTAAGTCCAATATCCATGAGTCGAGCATCATAAAAAACAAATTAATCCCTTTAAGGGTGGTTAAATGTACTACAAATAGCAAAGAATCTTGGTGGGGGGCATAGGATTTTTCTACATTGGTTGAATCATTACCTCACCCTGTCAACATCTCTCTGCCTGGCTAACAAGGCTTTTTTTTCATTGTGGAAATGCTCTTTGAACTGGAATATGAGAAAAACAATCATGACTAGGCTCCCCGTAGCAGGTTATTATTGTCATAAATTTTGCATGCAGTAAATTGTGTCTATTATAAACAATAATTTACAACAGAAATCATTAAATTAAAAGTATCATGTATTTGGGATCTAATTGAGCATTTATAGTACTATCTTAGCTCTCTAGACTTAGCCATAGGTCCTTCGAATTTCTTCCCTCATCTAACTCGGAGCCCGACCTTATCGAATAATATCCTTGGAATTTGTTGTGTATTTAGTAGAATCCTTGAAAGATATTTAGCCTAAGAATTCTCGGGTTACTTAATCTCCAAGATTTTTTGAGATAGCCTCCGTTGTGGGGACATCCATCCATAGAACAGTAGAGGAGTAGCTACTAAGGTGAAAGTGGTGACTGATCCCTATGTTTCCCTTGAGCTAGAGCACTTAGTGAAGCTTTGCACTAAAGTGCTACGCTTTGCTGTAGCAAGCCCTGAAGAATCATATTTTACCCTAGGTACTATCCTTGGAATGAGGGGAGTGCCTAGTGGGTTTCCCCAGGATATGTATTTCAAGGAAACAAACAAGAGAATATAAGCTCCCTTTTATATATCCTTCCACTTTTTGTTCTACTGTTTGTAATTCTTGTATATATAAGATGTATTTTTCTATTAAAACCAAGCAGAGAGTAATTAATATGTCTACACAAACAAATCCATTAACAAAACCAAGCAGAGAGTAATTGGTCACTTGCTTACATAGAGCACCCTAAGTGAGATAAACCCTCCTTAACATCATTGATACTAGCCATATGCAAATAGAAATCATAAAAGATTATGTTTAGACAAATAAACCAATACAATAAGAAGAGTAAAAGGAGACTATTTCGATATCATGGACTATAACATGGACTCTAAATGAATCTGAATCCCATCCTATAGCCAACATACTCACAAAGTGATAAATAGGAACTAAGCTATTTTAAAACAACAAAAGGGAGGATCACTAACCTTCAACTTGCTTGTATTTAAAATCCCTTGGATAAGCAGGCACCAATGCATTTTCTACCAATAGGATATGAGTGATATTCAAACTCTTTTTGAGGTTGCTCCAATAGAACCAAGAAATAGTCCCTACAAAACAAATAAAAGGTTACTTTTGTCCCATATATGCCCAAAGCTTGAAAGTGGTCTCTTAAAGAATTCCATTTTCAGTGTCCTTTTATTTCAACATTGACTTCCTTTCCAAATCAGAGACAA
Source organism: Pinus albicaulis (assembly GCA_034641835.2). NCBI lineage: Eukaryota > Viridiplantae > Streptophyta > Pinopsida > Pinales > Pinaceae > Pinus > Pinus albicaulis. The sequence goes on along the minus strand of CM076579.1, from coordinate 145,341,750 downwards.
CATACAATATGTAAAGTGTTTCTCATAACAAGGTCATGAAAAATGGGAAAACATTTCACCCATAGTAGATTATTAAGATAGAGTAACAGACTTGGAAAACTAAAAGAAATTCTTACTAAGCATTAAAATTTAAAAGTCATTAACTTCCATCACAATTTTCCTAATCAACTACAGTTTGAATGTGTTAAATTTTCTAATCCTGACAACCTGGCTAATTATTTCCCGCTAGAATATTACGCAGATCTACTAAATTGAAAGCACAACTAAGATTTATGATGCAAATGGATTTTACAAACCCGAAAAACTTATATCTTCAAAAGTTAATTGAAAGGTTTCCATGTCGAAGAGCTCATCGAGCACTTTCCAACCATTCTTTAATGAAGTCAAATGGACGTCGTGTGAAATAGATGTTCTTCAATAGGTCTGCTAGATATATTCACTGTAAAATAAACTCAATATTGTTCCTCTCAAGACTTCTCTGTAATTTTATTCCAAAAACAGAGATCTGTAGGTCTGAATTTGTCTTCAAAACTACCATTATAGATCCAAATTACAAGACTGTTGCAAGGTCACATATTTCACCACAGGTCCGAATTAGAAGGGTCTGAGTTGTAGAGAATAGTCTCAGGTCCGAGCTTCTAGAAAGGCCGAAGTTACAGGCCTGTTAGGGCCGAAATTTCAAGCTTTGATAGGGCCGAAATTTCAGGCCTGAATTTAGTTCCGAAAAAATTTATTTCCATAGGTGCAAATAGGTCTGCAAGAGATATATCCTTCTATTCCAAAACGTTGTAATTATGATCTCCCTTTTAATCTCCTTGGCCTCCTGTTTTATCTCTGAATTATCAATGTATATTTCACTGAAATTTTCATTCCAAAATGATGAGCATGACTAGTTATTTATAGCTGTTTGTGTATGAACTAAACAGTCGTGTCTTTTGATTAAGGAGCCAACATATCGATTTGAGTCGACCTGTGCATCATTTTTGCATTTATTTAAACCAATTTTGAGACTGGTACATGGGGCAATTTTATGGTTAATTCTGGGCCTCAGCGCTTGATAGGAACACCATACAATATAGCGGTACTTGCTATATCTTCTGCTATACTGCAGACCTGTTTTAACACCTCCTTTTTTGAACACTTGATAGTTGTAGGGGATCAAAAAAATTATGTTAGATGCCTCCTTTATGGCTCAAAGTCTCTTTTTGTCATATAAAATTCTGCATGTCAAAGCCTCTCTTCTCTTTCACTTCCCAGAGGACACATCACATTGTCAAAGCCTCTCAGCCCTCCTGCATTCATTCAGATCACCAAACTACACATATGTTACCTGAAATAGTAGTTCTGTAGACCTCCACAAACAAACATACATATATAGAAAAAGAGAGATTTTATTCCTCAGTAGTGGTCATTATAGGGCTCTAGTTAGCTGGATAAAACATGCATGTAGAATAGAAAAGGCAGATTTTCACCATGGAGTGTGTTGTTGCCATCATTCTTAGGTAGGTGATATGTTTTCTCATTTAGTGTGAATTCTCCATCCTTGATACGGTTGGCTACATGACCCACCAAGGCACCAAAGTAAGGTCTACTGGAGCTCACATTCTACATTAATAAACAATCTCATATTCCCCATGGTAACACATACATTTGAGATCCATTCCAATATGTGAGTAGAAACTGTAAATTTATCTTAAAATTCTATCATATGATGGCAGTACTAATTTCCAAAGGGAAATGCAAATACATACCATGTATGAGGCAATATTGTCATAGCCAAGAAGTACGTCTGCTAGATGTCCTGAATGCATAAATACCAATACTTAATGAGCTATCTCCCTCTTAGTAAATGATGATAAAGCAGTTGAAGGGTAGGGTTTAGGGATGATTACCTTTAGCATCAAGGAGAGTGAGGGAGAAGAGGGTAGCTCCCCAGTTGGTTATATTTATATACAGATCACCTCTACGAAGTTGAAAGAAACTTGGGGCATTGATCTTTCGGTAGGGATGACCATAATGAGCCAACTTGCCTTTCCCTTCCAAATTTCTTGGATTCAGTTCCCATTTGTGCCCTTGACTGCTAGCATGGAATTTGCAGAGGTGAATGAAAACCTGAATGCACCAAAAATGCAAGAGAATGGATGACACTTTCACCATCATCAATTGATTAACTGATCAAGGGATGGATGGATAAGCTAAAGTAGAACATTCAATGATATATATAGAGAGACTCACATAGTCAATACTAGACTAGGGTGTTTCTGTATGCCTTAAGATAAGGTCACGGTGTAAGACATAACATGGATTGTGTGAAACTATAGACAACCCATGCACTGTGGCTACCAAAAAATGTAATCTTTGGAATATAAACTTGTTGCATTTTTGAGTTTTTGTCTTATTACCCCAAATTTGTTTTTGGCCAAATCTTAATTTTGTTATTTAAAATGGAATTTTGAGTACATATATGGATTCAACACCTTGAAAAAACCCTAGAGCAGTACATTTTTGTTGTTTGTAGATTGAAGGACCTAAACTAATGCAACATGGTTTTGTGGATGCCATTTCTAAAGTTGGGTTGGCCAGATTCCTTTTTGACCTTTCTACCACCTATATAACCAAGTAATTTTCTATCACCTGTATAACCTTGCCTTTTTATAAAAAAAAGAGGTTCCTACACTCAAAGAATTGGCTTTTCCTGGCCATGGGGCAATTATAATGTTGAATTTCTATAACCTTTTGGATGATTAGAAGATCCAATTTTGCCATTGCTAGCCTGAACTATGTTCAAATTGCGGTTTTGGGTGTAAACTATTGGTCAGTTGAAACCCATTTATCAACTGCACTGTCTGAGTAAAGCCTAGATAATATCTAAGATGAGGAGGTTGGACCTATTTCAGGCTGTTGTACTCAAGCTAACAGTCAAACATAAGGTTATTCATATACATGTGGTTCAAGGTCTCCTTTTCCTCATGTTATTCTCTATGAATTAAGGAATGTATGTTGCCAAGGAGGAACACTTGTTGGTCTAGGATCTGATACAACCAACAAGTTACTAGGAACACCCAATAGATTACTAGGATTTAATAGATGCTTTAATCTAGTCTAGGAACACCCAACAACGAGAGGTATATCTACAAACCACTCCAAGTAAGATATGAAACGGGCTCTTGAAATGCCTCTGAATACCATAGCACTCCAATGTCTATAATGACATACTGATGTCCAATTCAAATGCTACTTAAGGATTTCATAAAGGTTCTAGTGCCTTTTTTCAAGGGTTCGTTGTATGTTTCCAAGGGTTTAAAAAAAAAAAACTTTCACTAGATATTAACAGCCCTTATGATATTTTTTTACCACCACCATTTCTACCACAAAATTTTTGTAAGGTGAAGACACATGAAGATTTAAATTTGTTCATGTTTGAAGGAAAGATGAACTATTCTGATTGATGGGTATTTAGATTTTTATTGTTGGCTATTATTTGCTTACAATGGCCCTAGAAGTAGTCAAAAACAAGTAATAAAGATTATTGTTGTTCACAAGGCTGAAAAGTTGTTTGAAATCCCTCAAATTATCCCACAACAAGCTTCCCAAAAACCCCACATTATTGTTGGAAACATTTGTTGATTTCACCTTTATTTTTATACTTGTTTTCATGCTTCCCTATATGTCCAAACATTGGTATCAGAGCCATAATAGTGCTTTCATTAACCCTAGTTCTATTTGTTGGTGAAAATTTACCACAGTTGGAGGTATCGACCATTGGAAAGACCAACACTATTGGGTTCCAAAGAAACACCAATCAAAGGATATATCTACTGTTGTATCTTTTGTTTAGGGATCTTCACATGATGCCATCGAATCTGCGGTCATTTTCTTCTATATATCATCTTCATATTGCCTCATAATCCTACAAGAGTATGTTACATAACCTCACATCCTCCCAGCAAAAGTTGATCTTATATGACGAGTTATATTTATGCTTGGATGGTGATCTGTTTTCTTTGTTTGGAGACCATGGAGGATGACAAGATTATTGATGTCAAGCTGTTCATGGAGGCTACCACCAAATCTGCAATAAGGGAGACTTTCCCATGATATTTTTGGAACCTTAAAACCATGTTAAAATTGTTTGAAACATGAGCCCTAAAACTAAAAAAAATTCTACAACAAAATCACTATAATGTGATGGAAGTTCTATTATAGGACTTCTCTACTGCTACTCATATGTTGTCTAAAATAATCAGGTTGAAATTTAGAACCTAACTATTGCTGGTCTAGTATGCAAAATCCAATTCCTGGCATGAGGCATATTATGAAGCCATTAGCTAGGTTACATGTTGGCAGTGTATGTTATGTTGATCTATTACTTTTTCTTTTGATTAGAAATTGGGAACTTCACCACAACATCATACCAATATGTAAAATCTGAATTAATTGTCATGAGACAACTAGCATCTAGGATATGTGTTTCTATCTCATACTTTGCCATCAACATCTAAGTTGTATTGCCTGTGCATGTGTTGAATGGAGTAGCTATTGTGGCATATTTATGATTGTCCATGTCAAACATACTATTTTGACATGTCTTCTATATGTGGGGAAGGTATTTCTACATTGTATTTTCTAAGGACACATGTTCACCAAGACAAGTCAAATACTTCAAAATGTTGGATGTGTTTTGTATTATTGTTCTAGAACATATTATCTTTGTATTTTATTTTGTATTATTGTTAGAGAACATATTCTCTTTTTCTTTGTCTTTATTTCACACGTTGTTTTAGGATATTTGAGTGTTTTAGGTTATTTAGGTTTTTGGCCCTGAAATTAGTGATTGAAATTCCAAATAGTCACTTTATAATTGTGGATTTTCTTGTCTATTTGAGTTATTTTACATAAGAAATCTTCATAAGTATATCTTAAGTAGATATTGTACCCTTAGCTCTATTTCAAAGTGTTGTAAGAATTTCTGAGGACCTCTTCGATTCCTTGACTCGAGGTGGTGGATTCCCCATCCTGCTGAGGCCTTTCTCTTTCATCTAGTCCTTCATTTTCCATTGAATATGATTAAAGAGATTCTCCCACTGGATCTCTCTTGGGGGATTCTTGTGGTGGTAGTCCATGTATCATTTTTAAAATTATAATTCTTCCCTTCAACTACTTTTCATAACTTCCATAACCATTAGGTAGGGACCTGCAATGTCGATGGTGTTTTGTTTGTTTAGTAAAATATTGTCAAGACTTTAATTTATTGAAAGTTGTAGAATTTAAAATCTATGAAATTTCAAGATATAATTTTTAAAAGTATAATTCTTTAAAGGGTGCTAGCTCAATGGACGAGCACCTGCTTTACAAGCAGGAGGTTGGTGGTTCGATTCCATCGTGCCTTGATATTCATATATAGGGAATGACGAAGATCATTTTTTGGTGATGGATGCTCTTTTGACCATCACCAATGAGCTTCTGGTGACATTTTTCGACCCTCACCAAAATATGAAATGGTGACGATCAACGAACACCACCATATATATGCATCGATTGTGACGACCATTAAAGGTCCATCACCATAAATCGTTGTTTTTGATATGAAATGGTGAGGGTCACTGTTTGTCATTATAGTCATTATTCATGACGGACCTTGATGTCACCAATGATTTTATGGTGACAGTCAATGAACGTCACCATATATATGCACCAATAGTGACAGCCATGAAAGGTCCATCACAAAAAATCATTTTTGTTCATATGAAATGGTGATAGTCACTATCCGTCATAATCAATATTGGTGACGAACCTTGAATGTCACCACAACACATACTTTCGGCGACACCACCTTTGGTGACATTTAGTTCTTTGGTTACGGAGGCTATTGTTCGTCACCATTGCCCATATGAAATGGTGATGGTCACTATCCATCACTATAAATCAATATTGGTGACGAAACTTGAATGTCACCACAACACCTATACTTTCAGCGATGCCACCTTTGATGACGCTTAGTTTTTGGTGACGAAGGCTCTTTTGACCCTCACCAATGAGCTTATGGTGACCATTTTTGCCCCTCACCAATGTGTTTTTTTCTTGTAGTGAGTGCATCCTCGAGGTGAGCTTTTGGAACTTGCTTACCCTCCAAGAGCGTCTTGTATGTGTGGTTGAATTCTAGATCACTTATATTTAGAAGTGACCAATTGGAAGTCACATGCCCACAAGAGTTGAGTATGGTGGTTAGCGCCACGATTGGTGGTCGGTTGAGGAAATTTGAAACATTATTGATGCTTCCCTTCTTGTACTTGATGTTCAAATGAAACTATTGCAGGTATGAGGAACACTTTTGATGGCCATAGTTCTGCAACTTCCCTTGTGTTTGTATGAACTGTATGGGTCAGTGGTCTATGTGCATGACCGTTTCCTTCCCCAAAATGTAATGATTCAATCTTCAAAAAGCTTGCACAATGGAATACATCTCTTTATCATAAGTATGATAGTTCTAAACTGTGTCAGAAAGTGTCTTACTGTGATATTCAATCGGATTCCAATGTTGAGTAAACATTGCCCCAATAGCATAATCAGAGGCATCTGTCTCGATCTCAAATGGTTTTTGCAAGTCTGGTAATGTGAGCACTAGTGTGGAGCAAAGGCAATGTTTCAACTCTATGAACGCCTTCTCTTGAAATTTAGACCAAAATAATTTTTCTTTCACTCTTCCCTTGGTGACTTAACTCAAGGGTAAAGTGATATGAGAAAATCCCAACATGAACCTGCGGTAGAAATTGGCAAGACCCAGAAAGTTGGGGAGCTCTGTTAGAGTCGTTGGGGCTAGCCAATCCCAAATGACTTGGATCTTTTTTGGATCCACATGTACTCCCCGCTCATCAATAACTTATCCTAGATATTGAACCTGGGTCATGTCAAAAGTCTACTTCTTTGAATTGGCACACAACTTGTGTTGTCACAGTGTTTAGAGGACTTGTCAGAAGTGGTGGAGGTGCTCTTCCCAAGTTTGGATGAATATTAGGATGTCATCCAAGTACACCACCACAAATTATTTGGTGAAATGCCGCAAGATGTCATCCATCAGCACCATGGAGGTTGAAGGAGTATTCATCAACCCAAAATGCATGAACAACCATTTGAAAAGGCTCTCCATGGCTTTGAAGGCAGCCTTCGGAACTCCATTACAACAGACCTATTCCTAAGGACCTAAATATGAAGATGACATTGTTGAAGAGAACCTTCTCTTTTCAAAATATCGGGAACCTATTTATCTTACAAAGGATGATGAGTATACTGAAGAAAAATATGTGTCATATGACCATGAATTTGTACTTGCAAATGATGATGAGTTTGCATTCCAATCTGAAGACTATCAAAGGGGGTACCTAAATGCTCTCAGCTCAGCACAGACACAACATAGTTTGAGAAACCGAGATGTTCCTATTACTTCTACTCAAAGGAGGAACACTCAGCAAAAATATACTAAGCCCAAACAAACTTCCCAAGCTAGTCCAAACAAGGAGAAGGAGCCTGCTACCATAAATAAAAGAGAGAACAATGAGACATCTAGAAGTACATACAAAAAGGATAAGGAAGTGCAAAGGAAGGAACCTCCAGCAAAAGAGCATCCAGAAAAGCAGGATACCATTGTAAAAGAGGTAGAGAAACAATCTGACTTGTTTATCTTAGACTGTGAAATTTCTGAGTTAAAGGTGTCTATTCCCCTCACTAAGCTTGTAAATAATGATAGATATAAATCTCAAATTTCCAAGATGTTGAAAGTATATCACATGTCAGACATGGTCAATGTCAGTGATGACCATCCCGAAATTCTATTTGGTCCAGTCGTAGATGGAAATCTTGAAGATAGTGAAGTCCCTTGCTTTTATCACAGCTTAAGGATTCATGATTATATTCTCCATAATGCCATGCTGGATATTGGGGCCTCACATAATTTAATGCTGAAGGCTATCATGGATAAGTTTGGGTTGGACATAACCTGACCCTATCATGATCTCTATTATTTTGGTTCTGGTAGAGTAAGATGCCTTGGTCTTATCAAAGACTTAGTTGTCTCTTTGGATCATATTCCTACCAAAAATGTGTTGATGGATATTGTAGTTTCTGACATACCCCCAAGGTATAGCATGCTTCTTTCACGGTCTTGGGGAGCCAAATTAAGGGGTACTCTACAACTTGATTTTTCATATGCGGCAATTCTAGTATTTGGCCAACATAGGAAGCTATACCGAGAAGTCAAAATGAAATACAAGATCACTAGCCAATATAAACCTAAAAATAAACCAATTCACTCTATAAATACTAATTTAGATTCATTCATATTGTATAATGATCATAGAACTGATGATTTAGATAGTCAGCTTGTAGAAGGTGAAGAAATTTCAAAATTGTCAAATAGTGTCCAATCGGTCTTGAATGCAAAAATCAGAATTCTAAAAGCTTGAAACGAAACACTTCAAAGAAAAATTCAGTATAATCACAACAAATATAATTTGAGTTAGAGAAAGGTAAAGAACAAATTGATACAGCAAACCAGAAAGAAAAGACAGATCAACCCAAATAATTTCAGCTTCTCGATGATGAGGAGGGTCTTTCAACCATGGATTTCGATGGAGAATTGGGAAAAGATGGAGCTGGTATCGGACTATGGATATGTATCCCTATACATTTGTCATATAAAGTCCTATGGAATGTAATATTATGTTCTTATAAGCTATCCTTTGACTGCTCGAACAATGAGGTAGAATTTTAGGCCTTGATCATCGGTCTCTGAATCTTGAAAAGGCTTGGTGAGGAGAGAATTACAGTATATGGAGAGTTCAAGTTGGTGATAAAATAGGTAAAAGGGAAGTACCAAGCCAAAAATCCTAGGATAAGAGAATATTGTAATGTTTTTCTTTATATTCTTAAGACTTTTCCAGAATATACATTGTTTATGATTCCTAGAAGTCAGAATTTTATGGCTGATTCACTTTCCATAGCGGCCAACAGTTTTAAGATTCCTATTCATGTTACTAAAAATTTTGAAATTCATGTGAAGGATCTCCCAGCTGTCCCTGAAAATCTGAGATACTAGAAATTATTTTGGGATGATAAACAGATAAACAACTTTCTGCAGGTGGAGGAGGATTTTACTAACTCCCATATTGATGAAGTGTTTAATGAAGATGACCAGGTAATTGAAGTTTTTGAAGTAGAGGTGCTACAACTAAAGGAAAATAACGTTACATGAGGTCTAGTACCTTTGGAAGAGCTATTAGATCGTGATTATGTCTCCAAAAAGCTAACAGTGGTTCCCACAAAAGCAAGTGTTGAAGATGTAAACATTAGTACAACAGATAACCCTAAGATGGTCAAGTATCGAGGTATTTATCCCCTGAGTTGAAAGGTAAATATACAACTCTCTTGAGTGATATTTCTAATTTTTTTTCTTGGGATTATTCATATTTAAAGGTGTACAAAAAATACATCATCCAACACACCATCCTGATCAAGCCCGATCAAAATCCATTCCGCCAAAAATTGAGGAGAGTAAATCCTAAGCTTCTGCCATCGATCAAGAAAGAGGTAAATAGATTTCACAAATCAGATATTATAGTTAGTATTTTATTTTCATATTGGATGCCTAACCTCATGTCAGTAAGGAATAAGACATGGAAGATTCGTCTTTGCATAGATTTCAGAAATATGAACAGGGTGTCCTTAAAGGAAAATAATCCTTTGCCGAAGATGGACCAAATATTGCAAAGGGTTGTTAGATCTTCAAGCATGTAACTTCTCAAAGGATATATAGGATACAACCAGATTTTGGTGCATGAAGCTCACCAAGAGAAAACAATATTTACAATGCCACGAGGTACCTTCATTTACGCAAAAATATCATTTAGGCTCAAGAATGCAAGGGCTACATTTCAATGGCCTATGGACTTCACTTTCTCGAATGAGAAGGATGTATTTATTTTAGTTTACCTTGATGATGTTACTATATTCTCACAGTCAGATGATGAGCATCGTACAAAACTTCAGAATAGTGTTTCAAAAATGCAAAAAATCCAGCATCTCGCTCAATCCTAGGAAAAGCTTATTTTCCAGGGAGGAGGGAAAATTACTTGGGAACATCATCTCAAAATATGGCATCAACATTGATCCCCCCACGATCAAAAAATTTAAGCTATTATACTTCCCAAGGAACAAAAAGGAGATCCATTCATTCATCGGTTAGATACATTTTTTGAACAGATTCATCCCCAATCTCCCTGAGCACCTTAGATCTATGACAGATATGTTGAAGAAGGACAGTGAGGTAAGATGGTCAGAAAAAGAAAATAAATCATTCAATTCAGTAAAATTTTAATTAACATGTGTTCGCACATTGATCAGCCCTGATTATACTTTAGACTTCATAATATTTTCATTCACTTTCGAGCACTCTTTGGTTGTCGTACTGATGCAGAAAAAGGATTCAAAGAAGGAGCATCCAATTTCCTTTTTTAGCTGGACCATAAGAGATGTAGCGCTGAGATACAACATTATTTAGAAAAAATATTTGGCCTTGGTGAAAGCATTGAAGGACTTTCGGGGATACATCTTAAACGCTGACATCATATCTTATGTTCTGAATGCAATGGTGAAAGATGTGTTGATGACGATTGATCTCGAAGGGAGGCAAGGGAAATGGATTACATCCATGATTGAATATTATCTAGAGATCAAGCCGATAAAGCTGATCAAGGGACAGGGTTTGGAAAATTTGATGGCAGAATCTAATTTACATGCAGTGGACATAAACATGATTTCTGCACTTTCTCAAGAGGAGGTTGATGACTTGTTGACACAAGTATCTCATATTTTCATTTCATCCCCTTGGTATTGTAATATAGTTTATGTTATGCAACATATAAATCCTTCGTTGGGTGTGTCTAAAAGCAAAGGTAGATCAACAAAACTAAAAGCTTCAAAATATTGTATTTTAGTCAGTGTTTTGTATTGGAAATACCTGGGAGGTGTCTTGTTGAATTGTCTTGTTAAAAATGAAGCGAAGGAGGTGATGAATGACTTTTACAAGGGTGATTGCAGAAGTCATTTATTCTGGAATACCACAATGAAAAAAGTTTGGAGGGATGGTTTCTATTGGCCCACTCTTTTTTTCTGATGTGTACAAGACCATGATGAGTTGTCACGAATGTGAAATTTTCTAAGGGAAGAGGAAGTTTCTCCCGCTGCATTTGCATATGATATCAGTCTAGGCACCATTTTAGCAATGGTGTCTTGATCTCATAGGTGAGATTCATCCTTCATCATCTACCCAACACAAGTGGATCTTGATGGCTATAGATTATTTTACAAAGTGGATTGAGGCAATCCTAATGAGGCAAGCAACTGATTTGGTTATCATTCAATTTTTTGATTCTAATATCTTGTCTATGTCTTATTTTCCGTAGAATATCATCATGGATAACGCAGCTGCATTTAAGTCCAAAAATATGGTGGAATTATGTGAGAATTACAAGATCACATTGGGTCATTCAACTCCATACTACTTGCAAGGCAATGGATTCGCCAAGTCTTTGAATAATTCTTTGGTCAATTTTATCAAGAAGATGTTGGAGGTAAATAAGAAAAATTGGCATATGAAACTCATAAATTCCCTGCCAATGGACAAAGTAAGTAATAATAATTACATAGGCATGTCACCTTTTGAGTTAGTGTATGGAGTTGATATAGTATTCATACTTCTCTTTCTCTTCCAGTCATAAAGATATTGTAGGAATTTTGTAGCAAACCGAATGATGTTCACTGATGGATAAACCAAATAATTCATTTTCAAAAAACCAGGGAGGAAGTGTTTCAAAACACTTCTCAACTTCAAGATAAAATCAAGAAAGTGAATGACCGGAAAAAAAAAAGGATGAATTCAATATGGGAGATGTGGTACTCCATTGGGATGCTCGAAATGAATATAAAGGAAATCACGGTAAGTTCGAGAATTTGTGGAAGGGATCGTACAAGATTTCAACTTTAAGAGGAAATCATGCTTACTTGTTGGAGGAAATGAATGGGAAATACTATGGAGGAGGCCCAGTCAATGGTAGGCTTCTCAAGAAATACCTCTTTTGATCAAATTTATGAAGTTTTTCAGCATCATTGTACATATCATTTTACTTTTCTGCTGAAGTGTGAAGGAGTTAATCATCGAAGCTTGAAGCCCGAGGTGAAGGTCATAAGTTTTCCTTGATTGGATGTTGATTTGTAAGTACAGTATATTTATGTTTTCATCAAAGTTAGCTCATTTTGTTTGTAATTTTTCATTTTTGAGATTGTTATTTTGATTTTTGACTCCCTGCCCAATGGATAAGGCTACTTGGTCTACGGTGTTCTTGACACCTCCAAGGAGCTACCATCCCCAGATGGAGCCAATGTTAGTGTTAGTTAGTTCTGCTAGTCACCAGTCATAAAATATGCTATTACAAGGTTTTTGTTATGGTCTTAGTCAATTTTTTATGGTTTCATTAGGTCTTCATATAAAAAATTTGTCATCAGTTAGTGTGTCTAGGTCTGTTACTACTCCTTTAAAAAAGTTTCATGTTTTTGTCATTGAAATCATTTAGTTGGATGAGTCACCTCTAAAATGTCTCCATTATCATCTCAATCATACCACCATGGTCCTCATTCAGCTCATTTCATGAAGTGTCACCATTAGGTCTTAGGGTCAAAATCATAAAATTAGTTATTTCATCAATAAATCTAGCATTGAAGGAGTGCCAATATGGAAAATGCTCAATAAAGTATTTTTATGTGTAATTTTATTTCAAATATGGATTCAATATGTTTCTCAGTGTTCCAAAGCTGCAATTTTAGGTCAAAATGTAAAACACACATGGTGGGGAAACTACACCACTATGAAGAGAATTTGATTTCCAAAGGCTAAAAAGGACCATAAAAGAAATTATTTCACTAATTCTATTGGAATTTAGCACTAAATCACTAGAAAATACCATATTAGCACAACCACCATCGAAGGACACTCTCAAAAGGTGATTGGCACCCTCTCCAGGCAACCACGTTGCGTTTTTTACCCTTCTCTACATTTTCACTTCACGAGGAAAAAAATTCATCTTCAAGGGTTTTCAATGGAAATTGAAGGTTCTATCAGCCTGTTGAAAAGTAATTTAAAGCCTTTGCCACCTCCAACAAACATTAATTTCATTTTTTTAGTGGTGAAAGCATCCCACAGTCCCCACACTACATTTTTTGTGGGTGAGACCCATAGTTTGAATTGCAAGCAAAAATACCTAATTTAATACATATTCTACCCTTCCCCACACCCAAATACATTTCCCATAGCCCTGACACCCTCACACCCTCATTTCCATAACCCCTACACCTTTTTGGAAAAATGTTTCCTATGTCCTAATATATTGTAATGTTGTCCTTGATAGAAACTCTCTAGGAAAGGATGGGGTACATGTCTTCCTCGAGAGGCTCTGTAGTCTATCAGACGATTTTTGTAATGACCAGCAGAAGATTGAATAAATTTTGATATTGCTAGATATATATGTGGGTTTTTAAAGGAAAAGTTGTGTATACACGTGGATAAGTATGTTGCAAGTCGCGTATGCCTTTTGCGCTCCAAAAATTTTGAGACCAAGGGGTATTACCATGGTATTAGCCCACAGTATTGAACACTGAGTGGTATATTTGATTCCGTCCAAGAATACGATAGGTTGTTATGTGGTTTTGACTCATGGTATTGGTAAAGGCTAAATCTATATAAGGAGAAGAACATCATAGTGCAAAGTGTGCATATGTAAGGGTTGTTATTGAATAAATTTCTCTGAGTTATATATGCATGGGATTAACTCTATTTTAATTGATAGATATGAACATATGATGCACCCATGGATACAATGATGGTTAAGGATCTCTAGATCTGAAATAACTATGCTCTTTTGTGATTCATTGAAGAGATGATTAGATCTATGACCTAGCGCAAGTTCGTTGAAGTCAAGTGAAGAAATTTGGATATCTGACTGAAGCCTCAGATCTGGATCTGTGACTGAATACATTCTGAAAAAAAGTATTCACAGAGCTATATGCAAGTTGGTGTGAAGGAAAGTGTGTATGCATGCGGGTTCAGTGAAGCAAAGTAGCATATTGATTTTAAGTTGATGAATGTTGAGGGTTGAGTTTGTATTTTCATATTGATTCTGAAGTTTGGGTTATTTCTGAGTTCTGGTTACAATGGTCTCACTATTCTGATTGAAGTATTGGGTAAATTTTATGGTTGTTGATGTTTATGAAGAGTTGTGTTGATTTTATTTGATCTAGTGTGAAAATTGATGAAACGTGGTCTACAGTGGTTTTGAGGGTTGAAGCCTTCAGTATGGAACTAGAAGCTTCCTACCAGTAGAAGCTGGTGTTCTAATCACGGGGATGAATCTCCCTTCGAGTAGTGGCTGGTAAACGAGATTTGGGGGTTGTAGCTCCCTTCCTGTAGTAGCTGGAAAATGAGAGAAGGTTGTAGCCTTCTGCAGGTAGATGCCTGCATACTGATATGAGTATGCATTAGTACAATATTGTAAACAGTTTTCCATGTAATAAATATTGAAGATAGAGATGACAACAACAGTGGTTTTCTCCCGACTTGGGTTTCCACATTAAATATTGGTGTTTATGTGTGTTTCTCTTGTGTGATGATTTATACTACTGTTACTGCACATAATTACTGATTATCTAAAATAGTAAATTGACTTAAAGAACTATTCCTGAAAATATTTTCTAATCTGCAAATTTATATTAGTATACGCTATTTTTTCTTATTATATGCATGTGTATACACGAGTTTTGTTTTTCAAAGCCGCGTATGGAATTCTGTAAAGAAAAATTAAAAATATTTTCAGTAAGATATAAATACTAATTCACCCCCCCTCCCACTTAGTATTTTTCCAAACAATTGGTTTCAGAGCAGGTCCTTCTAAAGAAGCTTAATCGCTAGAAGGAATATCAGCTAAGATGAGCAATCAAGATGGGACAACATCTAGCAGGCCTTCTCTCTTCAACGAAAACAATTTAATCTTCTGGATGACTAGAAAAAGATCCTATCTTCAGTCCCTTGGAGCAGATGTATGGGATATAGTTGAAGGAGGTTATCAATATCCAACATCAGTTGCAACAGATGCAACAGAAAGAAAGGAATATGAAACCAATGAAAAGGCATTCAATGCATTATTGGGAAGTCTGACTGAATCATAATTTTTCAAAGTGATGTAGTTGAATACAACAAAAGAGATATGGGACAAAATCATTCTAAGCTATGAAGGCGATACTAAGGTAAAAAGTGCTAAACTCCAAATGTTGGGAAAAATACTGAGAGGGGGGGGGGGGTGAATCAGTATTTAGAGCTGACTGAAAACTTTTTACTTTTTCCTTCTCTTAAAACCATATGCTACTTTACTGAATCCAACTTGTATGTCCAGAGATCTTATTATGTCTTTACTTAGATCATTGCATCAGTCATTCATCAGATGTTTAGTCAGCAGTAAGCATGAACAAAAATAACAGAACAAACCATCAAACATAAGCAACACATATGAACACCAGTATTTAAGGTGGAAACCCAATTCGGGAGAAAACCACCACTGCTGTTATCTCAGTCTTCAATATTTATTATAAAGAAAACTTCTTACAATTTTATGTTGGTGCAGACTTATACCAGCACGCAAGAACCCACCTGTAGAAGGCTACCACCTTCTCTCGTTTTCTAGTCACCATTGGAAGGGAGCTCCAACCCCCTGATTTAACACCAGTTTGTAGAAAGCTTTTACTTTCGCACTGAAGGCTTCAACCCTCAGATCTACCAACTTTCTCTTAATTTCTTCATCAGATTTGCATCAGATCTTCATGACTTCATTTTCAAATCTTCCTAGAGATTCATCATTTCTAGATCTAGAGATCATATCCATAGGTGCAACATAGATTTAGATTCATCGGAGATAGAGTTCGATCATGCAGATATCTCTTAAAAAGATTTATTCATTAACAACCCCTCAATCTGCACACCATGAACCATGATACACTTCTCCTTATATAGTTTTGCCTTTATTAATACCATGAGTCAAAACCACTCAACCGCTAATGGTATTCCTGGACGGGATCAAAATAGGTAATCCAGCGGGGTCTACCCAAGCCCCAAACAACTTTTCATTGTTTTATTTTCTTGATCTGGCAAATAATTAATCTAAGGCTTTTTAATATCTCAATCTGAGATTGAGATATTAATCCAATTTCCCCTTTAGCTGTTACAAACATTAACGTGCCACTGACTTATATAAAAACCCAGCAGTAATATATATCCATATAACCTTTCGAGCCCTTCAATAATATTTAATCTTCAACTTGGGGATCTGCGCTGATAATTAAAGTTCCTATCAAAAGACCCAACCCGCGGACACAACTAGCGCACCGGATATCGAGACAAGTGCCTCCGTAGTTGACCGAGTTGACTGTGGGGACAACAGAGATGAATGGCAGAGATTGAGTGTGGGGGCACCAGCCAAAATTTTCATCCGTACCTCAAAAGCCCCCACAGTGACGCAAGACGCTGAGTTGGTCACAGCTGTCTTCCAAGTCGGGTGAAGATCTCAACATAACACAAAAACATATATTGAACCAATAATGTGAAGGGAAATCAGGTCCCACACCCTTAATACACGACATAATACTTTGGGTTAAACCCGCAAACCTCAACACATGCGTATGGGCCCCAACGTTAACGGTCGTCTCCATTCGACGGTTGTTATTGCGTCGCGCTGCCTCATTTGATCGGATGGATATCGCTCAGCAAAGACGCGCGAACAATAACGTGCGATGGCCGCTATACTTTGGGTAACCTTCGTGCATCTTCCTCATACGACCACCGTCCGATGGCTTCCCTCCAGATCGACGATGCTCAACAATATCGCGCGGCATCCATGGTCTAACGTTAACGTGCGATGTCAAGCAGTGATGGCGGTTTTGTAAATATGCTCAGGGATGCGTGTTGCTAATTCTATGGAATCACTCCCAACTTCTTGAATACCGCTTGCCCGTCGAGAGCAGTGCGATGAAAACCGAAAACCCCCTTCACTGTTTATTCCGCTCGTGGTTCCTCTCCTTTGCTCAAGGTTCCGTCCATCTTTATTCCGTCATTGCTACGTTTCTCCACGAAAGCATAACTTTGTTTTAATTGTTCTTCCTCCGCATTATCAGTTCATATAACCATAAAACTGTTATACAGCTCCGATGAAATCCTTATGGACTATTTGACTCGGTTCTTTTGCATTCAACATGGACACCTTTCTTTGTATTTTCTAACACATGAATAACGCACTATTACTTTGACCGATAAAGCTTATGTGCCCTGCACACACAGAGCACGTCCATGGCTCACTCTCCTAATAGGACTTCACACAGAGTTTCAGGGCATTCCGTACGAGAATTGAACTAATAAATACCCAAATACTCTTGGTATCCTCCACCCATCAGAGTATCACCAGAACTCAATCATACACGGGATTTCCTTTATCCACCATCAGGATGCATACATACACCGAAATTATTCAAGAAAAGCTTCACACATGATTTAACTCATCCTTATTTACATCGAATTTCCCATTAAATACAAAGCTTCGTTCAATTCACATTCAGTCGTATATTCTACTTATATAGGACTGCTGATGGTTTTCTGAGTTCTTTATATAGTCTGCATCCTTTGTTAGAGAGTTTCCATCAAGGACAATCAATTCAATATACTAGGATACCAGAAATGCCAACAATCTCCCCCTTTGGACTTGATGGCAACCATGACCAGAAATACATTCAGAAATATTCTCCCCCTTTGACATCAAGGGAAAAGGATAGATCAAGATTCTTTGTACCGACAATACCATGCTCCCCCTGAGATCATGTTGCATCTTCAAACATAATTAGAATGACAACAATGCATCCTTTCCACAAGACCAATGCTCCCCCTTAACCTGTGCATCCAGAGATACCCAACAGCACCGCAGCTGTGCTGAAGAATGTTGACCCAGAAAAAATTTGTCAGCAACTACCCATACATGGTTTTCTGTCCTTCAGGAATTCCGCGTATCCAATTTAATCTTTTGTATTTAAGTAGATCTGATCTTCTGCATGGAAGAGACTACTCCCAACTTCTGTCTGAGATATTCGAACGCTTCCCTGGGTAAAGGTTTGGTAAATATATCAGAAACTTGTTCTTTGGAGGGCACATATTCCAACTTCACCTTTTTTTCAAGTACTTGTTCATGTCAGAAGTGATACTTGATGGGAATGTGCTTGGTCTTGGAATGCATAACAGAATTCTTTGAGATACTGATGGCACTTGTGTTATCACACATAATGGATATAGGAGGTGAACATTTGATTTGAAAGTCTTGTAAGGTTTGCATCATCCAGAGAAGTTGAGTGAAGCATGATGTGGCTGCCACATGTTCTGCTTCTGCTGTAGATAAGGCAATAGAGCCTTTCTTCTTGCTGAACCAAGATACTAACCAGGGCCCCATGTAGAATGCACCACCACTAGTGCTTTTCCGATCATCAACATTTCCAACCCAATCTGCATCAGTGTAAGCATGAAGAGTGAGATCAGCATTCTTTGTGTACCATAGTCCAAAGTCTTCAGTTCCTTGTAGATATTTGAATATTCTTTTGACAGCCTGAAGGTGAGACTCTTTTGTATTAGCTTGGAATCATCCAACAATTCCAACTGCATGCATAATGTCTGGTCTAGTCCCAGTGAGATAAAGTAGACTTCCTATCATAGATCTATATTCTGGTTGATTCACTGTGGGAGAATCATCATGAAAACTGAGATTACATCCGGTTACCATTGGTGTACTTACAGGTTTTCACTCTTCCATACGATACTTCTTTATAATTTGCTTAAGATATTTTTTTTGTGATAAGAATATGCCATCTGTTGCTTGTTGCACTTGCAAGCCAAGAAATAATGTTAGTTCCCCAGGTAAAGACATTTCAAATTCTTGCTGCATATCAGAAGCAAATTTCTGACTCATAGAATCTTCATTACTTCCAAAAATGATATCATCAACATATACAACCACAATCAATAGTTTATCATTTTCAGTTTTTGTGTATAAGTTGCTATCAGCAGACCCCTTTGAAAATCCTTGTTGATGAAGATATTTTTCAAGACGATAATACCATGCCCTTGGAGCTTGTTTGAGACCATATAGAGCCTTTTTAAGTCTAGAAACAAGATTTTCATCATTTCCCAAAATGAATCCTTCTGGTTGTTCTATATAAACTTCTTCTTCTAGATCTCCATTGAGAAAAGCAGATTTAACATCCATTTGATAAAATTTGATTTGTTGGAAGCTTGAAAAAGCAAGAAACATTCTTATGGCTTCAAGTCTAGCTACAGGAGAAAAATTTTCTTCAAAGTCTATACCTTCTTGTTGAGCATACCCCTTGCAAACAAGTCTAGATTTATTTCTTATAACATCCCCATTCTCATTTAACTTGTTTTTGAATATCCATTTAGTTCCAATGACATTTTTGTCTTGAGGTCTTGGTACTAATTCCCAAGTGTGATTCTTTTCAATTTGATCAAGCTCTTCATTCATGGCTTGAATCCAACATTCATCTTTGCTAGCTTGATTGACATTGTGTGGTTCAATAGTGGATAGAAATGCGAGATAGCTAGAAGATCCCACAAGAGTCCTTCTTGTTTGTACACCTGATCCCTTTTCTCCCAAAATTTGAGATTCTGGATGATTCTTTTGAACATATCTGGATGGAGCTTTTTCAGATAAATCATCTTTGGGTTCTTCATTGGGTTCACTGTCTATATCATTCCTATTTGATGTAGAAGGATATATGTCATCATCATCTTCATCTGTTGTTTGTTTTCTTCTTTTGGAGCTGTAGGAGACTCATCAATAACAACATCAATACATTCAACAATATTTCAAAGTCTTTTATTGTAACATTTATATGCTCTACTCCTAGAGGAGTAACCAAGAAATATTCCTTCATCTGCTCTGGGTTCAAACTTGCCAAGTTTTTCATCATTATTTTTGATAAAGCATTTGCTCCCAAAAACTCTAAAGTGCTTCACAGTGGGAGGATTTCCATACCATAGTTCATATGGAGTTTTATCACTATTTACACGAACATGTGCCTTGTTAAGAATATTTACCGTTGTATGTGCTGCTTCTCCCCAAAATGTGTCAGGTGTTCCGGAATCATCAAGCATAGCTCTAGCCATTTGTTGAACTGTTATATTCATTCTTTATGCTACTCCATTTTGTTGTGGAGTACCTGCTATCGAAAACTGTATTTTTATACCATGTTGTTCACAAAATTCAAGGAATTCATCTGATGTATATTCTCCTCCTCAATCAGATCTAAGACAATTGATTTTTAGATCTAATTCATTTTCAACTAGTGCTTTGAAGATCTGAAATTTCTCAAATGCTTCATCTTTGTGTTTAAGCAACCCAATCCAACACATTCTAGAGAAATCATCAATAAATAAGATATATTATTGTTCTCCACGTGGTGAATTTTTCTTCACAGGTGCACATATGTCAGTGTGAATGAGTTCAAGAGGCTTACCTAATGATCCTTCCTTGGCATTAAATTTCACTCTGGTATGCTTACCGAATTGGCAAGATTTGCATATGATACTTTCAGGTAGAGTAATATTGGGAAGATCACGAGCAACTTTAAGTCTGCTTGATTTGTTGATTTGAGAGAAGCTCAGATGCCCCAACCTTCTATGCCATAGCCAGTTTTCTGAAGATTTACTCAAGTAACATTGTTATTTGCAGTTATTCAATACATAGAGATTGCTTGGAGTTATTTTTCCTTTTATAATTGTTTTACCTGTATCAAGATCACGTACCACACATTCTTTTGAACTAAAGACAACTTCAATTCCTTGATCACACATTTGACTTACACTTAACAGGTTATGCTTTAATCCATCTACATACATGACATTATTAGCTTTCACCTTTTCTTTTAGAAAAAAAAGACCCTTTTCCCTTAATAACAACAGGAGTATCATTTCCAAATGTAACATTCTTCTCTTTTTCTAGAGCACTATATGCAAGAAGTTTGTTTTTGTCACCTGTCATGTGTTGAGATCATCCACTATCAATGTACCATTAATGTTCTTCACCTTCTGCAAATAAAGCTATGCCACATTTTTCAACTTGTAATTCCTTCTTTTTCCACACTTTGGAGCTTGAAGGAAATTTCTCTTTTGGCTGGATTTTGCTCCTGCATTCAGATTCTTCATGGCCAAAGTTATTGAAATAAGCACATTCAACTTCATTTTGAAGAGGATAAAAGTTGTTATAGGTATTCTTCTTTGTTCCAATATCCCTCCTTTTCTTTCTTGCTTCTCTTGTCATAATGGTTTTGTATGCAACACATTGAACAACTTTATGACCAAAATTGTGACATGAGAAACATTGTCCATTGAAGAAGAATTTTCTGCGATCATGAAATCTTCTACTTGAATTTACCTGTTGGTTGGTGTTTCTTTGAAAGGTATTCTTGTTAGTGTTCTTTAAATTGAGCTGGTCATGCTTTACCTGTGAAGATTCTTTATTCCCTTGCTGAGTGGCAGAATGTTGTCTACTGGTTGTAGCTGCTTTTAGATAGTTTGGTGCTGAAGTCTGAGAAGATTCTCTGATATATCCAAGACCTGTCTTTATAAAAGGAGAACGTTGTACCTTGATAATCTCATCTGAGGTTTCAGATCCTTTAGGAAATCTAAGATTCAAAGTCTTCACTTTCTCAATTTATTTTCTTAGACTTACTATTTCACATTCTAATTTCTCATTGTGTTTTTCTTTTTCTTCAAGCTGATTTTTTAGAGTTTCTATGGATATTTTAATTTCTTCTACGCATATTTTACTTTCTTCTAAGCATATTTTGAGTTGATTGAATTCATCAAGAAAATCAATGTCCTCTAAAGCATCCATAAAAGTATCTTTTTCTTCTCTAGATTCCTTTTCAAATGCCATGAGAAGTCTAAGATCTTGTTCACATTCTTCCTCACTGTCAGATAACCCATCACTGTCTTCATGAGTATAGTAACTTTTTCTATTGCTAAACCGGTTTTTATTCCTTCTTGATACTTCATTTCCTTTTTCATGTGTTTCTTTGTGAGGACACTTAGCAGCATAATGACCAACTCTTCCATAAGCAAAACATTTGAAAGGAAGCTTACCTCTAAACCATCCTATACCAAGTTGGAGTTTCTTTACAAAATTTACCTCATCTTCTTCTGAGATACACCCTGATCCTTATGTTTCTTGTACTTCTTTCCCTTTTGTAGAAGCTCTAAAGATGACTTCTTTGACTTTAGATAGTCATCCTCTTCTCATTTCATATGCAGTTAGTATGCCATGAAGTTGCACCACAGTAAGATTTTGAAGATGCTATTTTTCTTCAAGAGCAGCAACTTTTGACTCAAATTTTGTCGTTAGTGATCTTAAAACTTTCTCAACCAAATTAGATTCAGTTATTGTTTCTCCCAGATTTCTCATACGATTTACAATATCATCAAGACGTACAAATAAATTGGCAATGCTCTCCTCATTATGCATATATAGATTCTCATATTGAATTCTGAGAGTTTGGAGTTTAGCACTTTTTACCTTTGCATCACCTTCATAACTTAGAATGATTTTGTCCCATATGGCCTTTTTTGTATTCAGCTACATGAATTTGACAAATTTTGATTCAGTTAGACTTCCCAATAGAGCATTGACCGCTTTTGCATTTGTTTCGTAATTATTTCTTTCCGTTGGATCTGTTGGTACTGTGACTGGATATTGATATCGTCCTTCAACAATAGCCCATACATCTGCTCCCAGAGACTAAAGATAGGATCTCATCCTTGTTTTCCAGAATATTAAATTGTTTCTGTTGAAGAGCGGAGGCCTGATAGATGTTGTTTCATCTTGATTACTCATCTTGATTGATCTTCCTTCTGGCAGTTAAGCTTTTTCAAAAGGACCTGCTCTGATACCAATTGTTGGGAAAATACTGAGAGGGGGGGGGGTGAATCAGTATTTAGAGCTGACTGAAAACTTTTTACTTTTTTTTTCTCTTAAAACCATATGCTACTTTACTGAATCCAACTTGTATGTCCAGAGATCTTATTATGTATTTACATAGATCATTGCATCATTCATTCATCAGATGTTTAGTAAGAAGTAAGCATGAACAGAAATAACAGAACAAACCATCAAACATAAGCAACACATATGAACACCAATATTTAAGGTGGAAACCCAATTCGAGAGAAAACCATCGCTGCTGTTATCTCAGTCTTCAATATTTATTATAAAGAAAACTTCTTACAATTTTATGTTGGCGCAGACTTATACCAGCACGCATGCACCCACATGTAGAAGGCTACCACCTTCTCTCGTTTTCCAGTCACCACTGGAAGGGAGCTCCAACCCCCTGATTTAGCACCAGTTTGTAGAAAGCTTTTACTTTCGCACTGAAGGCTTCAACCCTCAGATCTACCAAATTTCTCTTAATTTCTTCATCAGATTTGCATCAGATCTTCATGACTTCATTTTCAGATCTTCCTAGAGATTCATCATTTCTAGATCTAGAGATCATATCCATAGGTGCATCATAGATTCAGATTCATCAGAGACAGAGTTCAATCATGCAGATATCTCTTAAAAATATTTTTTCATTAACAACCTCTCAATCTGCACACCATGAACCATGATACACTTCTCCTTATATAGTTTTGCCTTTATTAATACCATTAGTCAAAACCACTCAACCGCTAATGGTATTCCTGGATGGGATCAAAATAGGTAATCCAGCGGGGTCTACCCAAGCCCCAAAAAACTTGTCATTGTTTTATTTTTTTGATCTGGCAAATAATTAATCTAAGGCTTTTTAATATCTCAATCTGAGATTGAGATATTAATCTAATTCCCCCTTTAGTTGTTACAAACATTAACGTGTTGCTAACTTATATAAAAACCCAACAGTAATATATATCCATATAACCTTTCAGGCCCTTAAATAATATTTAATCTTCGACTTGGGGATCTGCGCTGATAATTAAAGTTCCTATCAAAAGACCAACCCGCGGACACAACTAGCGCACCGGATATCGAGACAAGTGCCTTCGTAGTTGACCGAGTTGACTGCGGGGACGATAGAGATGAATGGCAGAGATTGAGTGTGGGGGCACCAGCCAAAATTTTCATCCGTACCTCTAGAGCCCCCGTAGTGACGCAAGATGCTGAGTTGGTCACATCTGTCTTCCATGTTGGGTGAAGATCTCGACATAACACAACAACGTATATTGAACCAATAATGTGAAGGGAAATTGGGTCCCACACCCTTAATACATGGCATAATACTTTGGGTTAAACCCGCAAACCTCAATACATGCGTATGGACCCCAACGTTAACGATCGTCTCCATTCGACGGTTGTTATTGCGTCGCGCCGCCTCATTTGATCGAACGGATATGGCTCGACAAAGATGCGCGAAAAATAACGCGTGATGGCTGCTGTACTTTGGTTAACCTTCGCGCATCTTCCTCATACGACCACCGTCCAATGGCTTCCCTCCAGATCGACGGTGCTCAACAATATCGTGCGGCATCCTTGGTCAAACGTTAACGTATGATGGCGCGCAGTGATGGCGGTTTTGTAAATACGCTCAGGGACGTGTGTCACTCGTTCTATGGAATCGCTCCCAACCTCCTTAATACCGCTTGCCCGTCGAGAGTGGTGCGATGAAAACCGGAAACCCCCTTCACTATTTATTCCGCTCATGGTTCCTCTCCTTCGCTCAAGGTTCTGTCCATCTTTATTTTCTCATTGCTGCGTTTCTCCATGAAAGCATATCTTTGTTTTAATTATTCTTCCTCTGCGTTATCAGTTCATATAACCATAAAACTGTTATACTGCTCCGATGAAATCCTTATGGACTATTCGACTCGGTTCTTTTGCATTCAATAGGGACACCTTTCTTTGTATTCTCTAACACATGCGGAACGCACTATTACTTTGAACGATAGAGCTTATGTACCCTGCACACACAGAGCATGTCTGTGGCTCACTCTCCCAACAGGACTTCACACAGAGTTTCAGGGCATTCCGTACGAGAATTTAACCAATCAATACCCAAATACTCTCGGTATTCTCCACCCATCAGAGTATCACCAAAACTCAATCATACATAGGATTTCCTTTATCCACCATCAGGATGCATACATACACCGAACTTATTCAAGAAAAGCTTCACACATGATTTAACTCATCCTTATTTACATCGAATTTCCCATTAAATATAGAGCTTCGTTCAATTCACATTCAGTCGTATATTCTGCTTGTATAGAACTGCTGATGGTTTTCTGAGTTCTTTATACAGTCTGCATCCTTTGTCAGAGAGTTTCCATCAAGGACAATCAATTCAATATACTAGGATACCAGAAATGCCAACACCAAAATCTCAGAATTTAATATGAAAATCTTAGGATGCATAGTGAGGAAAGCATTTCCAGTTTCTTTTTATGTCTAGATGATATTGTAAATTGAATGAAAAATATGGATGAAGCCATAACTCACACTACTCTGCTAGAAAAGGTTTTAAGATCTCTAACTCCCAAATTCGAATCAAAAGTGTCTGCTATTGAAGAGAAGCAGGATCTACAAACTCTTACTATTTTTCAACTTCATGGTATTTTTATTGCTTGTGAAATGAGAAAAGGAGTTCGATCTGAAGTTGAGGAAGTTTCCTTAAGAGTTGTTGCAAAAGAAAAAGAAGTAGAAGAACAAAAATGATCGGGGTATGTTTCAGAAGAATATGAGATAAATATTGTAAAGAAGTTACAACTTGGCACTAGAAGGTTCATAGGTAAGCTTCCTTTTAAATTTTTTTCCTGTGGAAGAGTTGGTCATTATGCTGCTAAGTGTCCCCATAAAGAAAAACTTGAAAAAGGAAAAAGAAGTGGCAAAAGGAAATAAGAATCGGTTTATCAATAGAAAAATTTATTATACTCATGAGAATAGTGATGGGCTATCAAATAATGAAGAAGAAGAATCTGATAAAGATGTTAGACTACTCATGGCTTTTGAAAAAGACTCTAGTCAGGCTAAAGATACCTTTATGGATGCACTAGAAGAAAATGATTTTATTGAAGAAATTAATCGGCTAAAAATATGTTTGGAAGAAAACAAAATTTCCATAGATAATCTGAAGAATCAACTTAAAGAAAAGGATAAGCACAATGAGAAATTAGAATGTGAAATAGTAAGTCTAAGAAAGGAAATTGAGAAAGGAAAAACTTTAAATCTTAGATTTTCTAAAGGAACTGAAACCTTAGATGAAATTATCAAGGTTCAACGCTCTCCTTTTGTAAATATAGGTCTTGGATATATCGGAGAATCCTCTCAGTCTTCAGCACCAAGCTATCTAAATGTAGCTAAATCCATCTTTCAACATTATGTCACTCAACAAGAGAACAAATAAACTTCACAGGTAAAGCATGACTACCTCAATACAAA
The DNA here is from genome assembly GCA_034641835.2 of Pinus albicaulis. Taxonomy (NCBI): domain Eukaryota; kingdom Viridiplantae; phylum Streptophyta; class Pinopsida; order Pinales; family Pinaceae; genus Pinus; species Pinus albicaulis. The sequence continues at coordinate 145,315,141 of CM076579.1, read as the reverse complement.
GAACAATAGCAGAAATATCAATAAGAGAAATACCAATCAGTAGGTAAACACAAATAGAAGGTTTTATGATCATAGAAATTTCTTCTTTAATGGGCAATGTTTCTCATGTCATAATTTTGGTCATAAAGATGTTCAATGTGTTGCTTACAAAACTATCATGACCAGAGAAACAAGAAAGCAAAGAAATGAGATTGGAATAAAGAAAAATAATTATAAAAACTTTTCTCCTCTTCAAAATTAAATTCAATGTGCTTATTGCAATAACTTTGGTCATGGAGAATCTGAATGCAGGAGAAAACTTCAACCAAAAGAGCATGTACCTTCAAATTCCAAGGTATGGAGAAATAAGGAATTACAGGTTGAGAATTGTGGCATAGCCTTATTTGCAGAAGGGGAAGAAAATTAGTGGTACATTGATAGAGGATGCTCAAAGAACATGTCAGGTGATAGACATAAACTCCTTGCAAACAATTCTCTAGAAAGAGAAAAGAATGTTACCTTTGGAAATGATACTCTTGCTGTCATTAAAGGAAAAGGTTCTATTTTTCTAAAGGAAAAAGTAAAAGCTAACAATGTTATGTATGTGGATAGATTAAAACATAACGTGTTAAGTGTGAGTTAAATGTATGATCAAGGAAATGAAGTTATCTTTAGTTCAAAAGAATGTGTGGTACGTGAACTTGACACAGGAAAAACAATAATAAAAGGAACTAGAACACCAAGCAATCTGTATGTATTGAAAGGTTGCAAAGAATAATGTTACTTGGGTAAATTTTCAAAAAATTGGTTATGGCGCAGCCTATTGGGGCATTTGAGTTTCTCTCAAATCAACAAATCGAGCAAACTCAAAGCGGTTCGTGATCTTCCCAGCATCACTCTACCTCAAATTACCATATGCAAATCTTGCCAATTCGATAAGAAAACAAGAGTACAATTCAATTCCAAAGAAGGATCGGCAAGTAAGCCTCTTGAACTCATACATATTGACATATCTGGACCTATGAGGAAAATGTCACCCTGTGGATAACAATACTATATTCTATTTATTGATGACTTCTCTACAATGTGTTGGATTAGGTTAATAAAACACAAAGATGAAGCACTTGAAAAATTTCAGATCTTCAAAGCCCTGGTTAAAAATGAATTAGATATAAAAATAAAATGTCTTAGATATGACCGAGGAGGGGAATATATATCAGATGAATTTTTTGATTTCTATGAACAACATGGCATAAAAAGACATTTTTCTATAGCTGGAACTCCACAACAAAATGGCATGGCAAAAATAATGAATAGAACAGTTCAACAAATGGTTTGTGCTATGCTTGATGATTCTTGAACACCTGATACCTTTTGGGGAGAAGAAATACATACCACCGTAAATATTCTTAACAAGGCTCATGTTCGTCTAAATAGTGATAAAACTCCTTATGAGCTCTGGTATGGTAATCTTCCAACTGTAAAGCATTTTAGAGTTTTTGGAAGAAAATTCTTTATCAAGAACAATGATGAAAAACTTGGTAAGTTTGAACCGAGAGAAGATGAAGGAATATTTCTTGGCTATTCTTCTAGAAGTAAAGCTTATAAATGTTACAATAAAAGACTTCGAAAGATTGTTGAATGCATTTATGTTGTAAGTTATGAGTCTCTCTCAGCTACAAAAAGGGAAATACCAACAACAAATGAAGATGATGATGATGTTTATCCTCCTACATCAAATATCAACAACATGGAAGGTGAACCCAATGAAGTTGTAGAAGAATATCTAACTGAAAAGGCTCCATCTAGGTATGTTCAAAAGAATCATCCAAAATCTCAAATTTTGGGAGAAAAAGGATCAGGTGTTCAAACAAGAACTCTTGTAGGATCCTCTAGATATCTATCATTCTTATCCACTATTGAACCACAAAATGTAAATCAAGCTAGTAAATATGAATGTTGGATTCAAGTTATGAATGAAGAACTTGATCAGATTGAAAAGAATCACACTTGGGAATTAGTTCCAAGACCTCATGATAAAAATGTTATTGGAACAAAATGGATATTCAAAAACAAGTTAAATGAAAATGGAGATGTTATTAGAAACAAAGATAGACTTGTTTGTAAAGGGTATGCTCAACAATAAGGTGTAGAATTTGAAGAAAAATTTGCTCCTATAGCTAGACTTGATGCCATAATAATGTTTCTTGTCTTTTCAAGCTTTCAACAATTCAAAGTTTATCAAATGGATGTTAAATCTGCTTTTCTCAATGGTGATTTAGAAGAAGAAGTTTATATAGAATAACTAGAAGGATTCATTTTGGTAAATGATGAACAACTTGTTTGTAAACTTAAAAAGGCTTTATATGGTCTCAAACAAGCTGCAAGGGCATGGTACTATTGTATTGACAAATATCTTCATCAACAAGGTTTTTCAAAGGGATCTGTTGATAGTAACTTATACAAAAAAACTAAAAATGATAAACTATTGATTGTAGTTGTATATGTTGATGACATCATTTTTTGGAGTACTGAAGCATCCATGAATCATAAATTTGCTTCCGTTATGCAGCAAGAATTTGAAATGTCTTTACTTGGGGAACTAACCTTTTTTCTTCAGTTACAAGTGTAACAAGCAACAGATGGCATATTTTTATCACAAGAAAAACATCTTAAGCAAATTCTAAAGACATATGGGATGGAAGACTACAAACATGTTAGTACACCAATGGTAACTGGGTGTAACCTCAGTTCTCATGATGATTCTCCCACGGTGAATTGACCAGAATACAAATCCATGATTGGAAGTCTACTTTATCTAACCAGGACAAGACCTGACATTATGCATGCAGTTGGGATTGTTCGACTATTCCAAGCTAATCCAAAAGAGTCTCACCTCTAGGCTGTAAAAGGAATATTCAAATATTTACAAGGGACTCAATATTTTGGTCTATTGTATCCAAAGAATGTTGATCTCACTCTTCATGCTTACACACATGTCGATTGGACTCGAAATGTTGATGATCAAAAAATCACTAGTGGTGGTGCATTATATATGGGGCCCCGATTAGTATCTTGGTTCAGTAAGAAACAAAGTTATATTGCCTTATCTACAACAGAAGTAGAATATGTGGCTACAACATCATGTTGCACACAACTACTTCGGATGATGCAGACTTTACAAGACATTCAAATCAAATTTTCACCTCCCATCTCCATTTTGTGTGATAATACAAGTGCCATTAGTATCTCAAAGAATCTTTTTATGCATTCCAAGACCAAGAACATTCCTATCAAGTATCACTTCTTACGTGAACAAGTGCTTCAAAAAAAAATTAAACTGGAGTATGTTCCCTCCAAAGAACAAGTTTCTGATATATTTACTAAACCTCTTCCCAAGGAAGCATTCGAATATCTCAGACAGAAGCTTGGAGTTGTCTTTGCCTCTTAGATCGAATCTGCTTAATTTCAGAAGATTAAATTCAATACGCGGGTTTCATAAAGGATAATCGCGTATATACATGAGTTTCTATGCATAAAGCTGCGTATGTGTTTTGTTGACAGAAATTCTCTGAGTCAGTGTTTCAGAACAGTTGTGGTGTTGTTGGGTAATCTCTGTTGTTGTTCCAGTATTCATCTTTCTATATCATTCTCTGATATTTATCTCCTTGATGAAGATGATTTGATGATTTGGTTTTTCAGGATGCACAAGCTAAGGGGGAGCACCTGTCTTATAGAAAAGGATGCATTGTTGGCATTCTATGGTCTCATGTTTGAGATTCTTTGGTTTTGTTCATAAATAGTCATATCTGTAATTTGATGAAAAAGGTAATGTTGAGACCTATGATGTAAAATTGTTATATTCAGTCATGTAAGGACTTGTTCAAATTTTTAAACCCACTTGGGTGGGTAGTTGAGTCAAATATGTAATTCCACTTGGTTGGATCATTGATGTAAGTATGAGTCCTTGGTGATAGGAAAGGTCATACTAGATTGAGTTCTAGAGTCCTGTACTTCATTGAAAAATCTGTCTAAAGATTCAGCATGAACTCAGGGGGAGCATGGTAATTTAAAAGCACATCAGATCTACAAAGCTCTTATTTCTACAAGGAAAGATAAATCTTGTTTTGGTATTGATCCGCTCTTTGCCCTTGATGTCAAAGGGGGAGAGTATTTTGGTGGTTGAATAATGGTTATGATTAATGTATTTATCTATTGTGGTAATCAAACACCATCATGGTTGCCATCAAGTCCAAAGGGGGAGATTGTTGGCAAAATGTTTCCTATGTCCTAATATATTGTAATGTTGTCCTTGATGGTAACTCTCTAGAAAAGGATGGTGTAGATGTCTTCTGGGAGAGGCTCTGCAGTCTATCAGATGATTTGTGTAATGACCAGCAGAAGATTGGATAAATATTGATATTGTACGATATATACGCGGGTTTGTAAAGGCCAAGTCGCATATACACGCAGATAAGTATGTTCCAAGTTGCCTACGCCTTTTGCGCTCCAAAAAGTTTGATACCAAGGGGTATTACCATGCTATTAGCCCATAGTATTAAACTTTGAGCGGTCTATTTGATTCCATCCAAGAATACCATAGGTTTTTATGTGGTTTTGACTCATGGTATTGGTAAAGGCTAAATCAATATAAGGAGAAGAAGATCATAGTGCAAAGTGTGCATATGTAAGGGTTGTTACTGAATAAATTTCTCTGAGGTATATCTGCATGGGATGAACTTTGTTTTAATTGATAGATCTGAATGTATGATGCACCCATGGATACAATGATGGTTTAGGATCTCTAGATTCGAAATTATTATACTCTTGTGTGATTCATTGAAGAGATGATTAGATCTATGACCTAGCGCAAGTTTGCTGAAGTCAAGTGAAGAAATCTGGATATCTCACTGAAAGCCTCAGATCAGGATCTGTGACTGATTGCATTATGAAAAACAGTATTCACAGAGCTATACGCAGGTCAGTGTAAAGGAAAGTGCATAAACACACGGGTTCAGTGAAGTGATGTAGCATATGCATTTCAAGTTGATGAATGTTTTAGGTTGTGTTTGTATCTACATATTGATTATGAATTCTGGGTTATTTCTGAGTTTTGGTTACAGTGGTCTCACTGTTCTGATTGAAGTATTCGGTAAATTTTATGGTTGTTGATCATTATGAAGAGTTGTGTTGATGTTGTTTGATCCAGTATGAAAATTGATGAAACGTGGTTTGCAGTGGTTCTGAGGGTTGAAGCCTTCAATATGGAAGTAGAAGCTTCCTGCCAGTAGAAGCTGGTGTTTTTATCAGAGGGATGAAGCTCCCTTCCAGTAGTGGCTGGTAAACGAGATTAGGGGGTTGTATCTCACTTCCTATAGCAGCTGGAAAATGAGGGAAGGTTGTAGCCTTCTACAGGTAGATGTTTGCGTACTGATATGATTTTGCATCAGTAAAATATTGTACATAGTTTTCCATATAATAAATATTGAAGACAGAGACGACAGTAGCGGTGGTTTTCTCCTGACTTGGGTTTCCACCTGAAATATTGGTGTTCATGTGTGTTGATCTTATTTCATGATTTATACTGTTTTTACTGCACATAATTACTGATTATCTAAACTCGTAAACTGACTTAAAGAATTGTTCCTAATTTTTTTTTCTAATCTGCAAAGTTATATCAGTATACGCTAGTTTCTCTTATTATATCTGCATGTATACGCAAGTTTGGTTCATCAAAGACATGTCTGGAATTATTTAAATAAAAAATTAAAATCTTTTCAGTAAGCTCTAAATACCGATTCACCCCCCCCCCTCTTATTATTTTTCCCAATAGACTTAACCCTAGCTCCTACGCTATGTTTTTGGGAAGTTCTATGGTTAGGACTATGTTTTAATTCCCTAGAATAATCCCTACACTCTTTTTTTCATTATCTACTTCCCTAAGCTTCCTAATACACCTATCTACCTCCCGAAAGTTTACTACCCTCATAACTTCTCCCTAATCCCTTCATCCCCTCACCTACTTCCCCTTTCTTTCACTTGGTTTTTTCTTTGCAAGTTGTAAACAATGGAGGGAGGAAAGAAAGCATACAACAAAGGAGGACAAGTGTCAAGGTTTGAGCCACTTAACACTTGGGAGTCGATGTCTTCATCATTGGCCAAACATTGTTTTCAAAATGTAGAATTTGTAGGCTTTTGTGAGCAAATCTAGCAAGTGGGATATCATGCCAAGTTAACAAGCTTGTTTGCCACAAACCTTAGGAGGGATAATGTCACCATTGCAGGAGTGATTTTTACAATTTCAGTTGAGACCATAGCTATAGCTACACGGATACCAAAAAATGGATAAAATTGGTTCAAGAACTTAGACTTGGATGTTCAAAATTACAGAGCTTTCATTAAAATTCATTATAAAGATGCCATGAAGAAAAATTTTCCTTTTGGACAATTTTTGGACAATTTTTCTCCATTGATGAAGGCCATAATGAGGTATTTCACATGTGAAGGCATATTCTCAAGGTTGTACAAATATCATGTCAGATTGTTAATGCATTTCACAGGTGTAAAAGCTCTCAACCTACCCTACTATATCCGCAAAAGCTTGACTAAAATAGCAGAGAAAGTGCAACATAAAGAGAGTGATCACCAAACTAGTATTTTCCACCATGGCCTCATCAAAATCATTGTCTTACACCAACTTAAATAGATGAAAATATCTTGGGAGACATTCATTCAGTCCACTGTCTTTTTCCCCCTTGCTAGTTAGCCTACTAGCCAAAGTACACCATCAGCACCATCCAAGCCAAAGGAGGTTGACTCATCTAGCAGAATTTTAGTCAAGAGGACACCTAGGGCAGGGGTGACACAAAATTATGTCAGAGGTAAGAGGCTTGTGTTTTCTTCAAACATTTTTAAAGGGGCCAAGCCTACATCAGGTGAGCAAGAAACACCATCACAACGTGAGGCACCTTTGCAAGATGAGGAGTCATTCCATATTGACACTAACATGGCAGACTTCGAGGTGAATAAAGGGAACAAAATAGTAGAGAAGATCATCATCAAGAAATATGTTTAGATCAGATAACTTAAGGAGATATTTTCAAAGGCTAACTTTTTGGTTTCATTCTTGCAGCAAGAGAATATACAATTAAAGGTAAATCAACTACTCTTGAATAATCCTAACGTCGATTTGAGCAAAGAAGATGTAAAAGGAAAGTTATGGTTGAGATAGATGATTCAGATAATAAGGAAGAGTATGTTATAAGGAAGAGTCCATGGACTAGAGGCCGCAAAAGGGCACTTGAGAGACAAAGAAGCACAACTCCATCAAGGACCCAAATGACAGTTGATGAGCTCATATTGGCAAAAATTGGAAAGGATAAGGAATATTGGCTTGACAGAGTCAATTTCCCCTCGGAGAAACTCCTAAAACTTGAAAATAAGAATAAAAACATACAAATACACATAACCATGCATTACTACACACGAAATCAGGTGCCTAAGGTAAGAATCAAGCAGTTGAAGGAAAAACTCAAGGAAACCCTAATGAAGCAAAAAGAGAAGGGTGAGTTGGATTTTCTTGTTGATGCTTCCCTCATAGGATAACATACCATCATAGGTTTCCATGGAGCAATTTTGGGATAATTTTGAGCAAATTTGGAAAAAATTTCACAAATTTAGAAGTTTTTTTGGCATTTTGGCAAATTTTCACAGTTTTTGGTCCAAAAGGGTAGCAAGCCTCACATTGTGCTTTTGTTGGGGGCGTTCAAGTGACAATTATTTGCATTTATGGATTTATTTTGACCTGTACATCAAATTAAGCTATTGGGAGAGCCATTTCATCACATTTTGGTGGGCGAAAAGGCCAAAAAACTACCAAAAAATCACCTTTCTGCCTGTTTTTTTAGAGGCACGCTGTGCTTTTGGAGTAGTTATGGGAGAAATTATTTTTGGATGCCTATAATTAGTCATTTTTTAGTTCTTGAAGATTATATGTTGTAGTAGGCAGGGAGAGCGTTCTCCAACATCTTTCAAATCCTGATTTGGAGCAGGGGAACACCTTCAAAAGTCACTTACAAACTGCACACTGCATTTTCTCCTCACACACTGTGCTTTCCTGTTAATTTGTTGTGCTTTTGCCTAGAACTCATTTTTCTTAGTTTTCTCAGTCCAACACGACCTTTGCTAATGTAATTTGTCATTTTTGGAGTTGTAATGATGCATTGAGGTGTAATTATGCTAGTTAAAGTGAAAATTGGGTCGATTCATGCTTGTAAATTATTTTCAAGGTCAAATGTATCAGTTTTTCTATTGTGAGGAGATTTTTGTTAACCTCCCTAGTCATTAGTTTTTGGTTAAGGAATTCATGTGAATTGTTCCTACACTCTAGGATTCGACCCTTGAGAGAGGGGAAATGGTTTTTTGGTCTACATGTATGGATTTCTTAGTCATTTTGAAGGTTGGACATGAAAGGGTGGAACTCTTGTAGCTTGTACTTCATCTTTTTATACAATAAATCCATTAGGGGAATTTTGAGGTCTAAAATGGGCCTCATGAGAAAAATGTACAAAAAAAATAAACTTTATAAGAACCAAAAGGATTCAAGATGATCATGTCAAGCATGGGGAATGATTCACCATTTTTTAAGTAAAAGGGTAAAAATATTAAAAAATAATAAAGTAATAAAACTACTTTTTCAACTCATATTTTCAACTTATCTCCCAAATTTTTTACTTAAATTTTGAGTGGCAGTACTCTTTAGATGCAAAATTTAATTCCTCATCCAATGATTACCTATGTTACATACTTTCGATGGACCCTGCTACACGAAAAATGAGAAAAACCTAAAAACATGTGATTGCAATCACATTTTTCATGTATTTTTCATTTTTCGTGTAGTTAGACCCATTGAAAGTATTGAACATGGCTAGTCCTTGGATGAGGAATTAAATTTTTCATCCAACAAGTACTCCCTCTCAAAATTTGAGTAAAAACTTTGGGAGATAAGTTGAAAATATGAGTTGAAATAGTAGTTTTTTCTTTTTTCTCTCTAAAATTTGATGATGTAATCAAATCTTATTTTATCGTTTCCACTATTATTTTATAATTTACTTAGGAGGCCTATTTTAGACCTCAAAATTTTCCTAATGAAAGGATGAGTTGTAACTATTAATCAGGTATTCTCGTGTTGTGAGTTTGTGATATTGTATTTTCTATGTTATAGTTTTATATAGAAGATATACATGTCTCCTTTCCATATTTTCCTTCTTCGATGATTTTACTAAAAGTTTTATAAGCATAATTATTTCATGAAAGCTTTGTTTTGTTGGGAATGTCATTTTATGTGCACATGCTCATTAATATTTTCTTTCTCTTACTCCTCCATATCTCTTACAGTTGTAACCTTTGATACTTTGACCTAGTTACCTGATTTTCGTCCCTATCAAGCAGAAAAAAACCTAAATCTTTCAAAACCCTAGAGTTAAAGTATCTAGCCTAAAATCCACTCTTGCACCACTTAGATCCTTGACCATGTTTTTCATAAAGAGAGCCCTCTCTAGTTTAGTAGGGCTAGCTATCAAAATAAAATCTTGGTTTGAGGTTACATCTGTCAATATCCTTTTAGCCTTGGGACATAATTGTGGAGGCTAATAAAGGGAACCCTTTATTTTGTTATTTTACATATTGATGTATCTGATGTTGAGTTGGTAGGTTTTTCTGATTTGCATTGGGTTGGAAATCTTGATGACAAAATATCAACCTCTCGATATTCATTCAATTTGGGATCAAGGATCGTATCATGGAGCAGCAAGAAACAACCAACTATTGATTTTTCATCCACAAAAGCTAAATAAGAATCCTTGGCCAATGAAATTTGTGAAGCTATTTGGTTAAGGAGGATTCTTGAAGACATTGGAGAAAAACAAACAGGGCCAATGAGCATCAAATGTGACAACCAGAGTTCCAATAAGGTGGAAAATAATCCATTTTATCGTTCCAGAACAAAACATATTGAAGTTAAACATAATTTTTTTAAGGGAGATGATACAATTAAATGAGATTCATTTAGTATATTGTAATACAAGTGATAACATTGCTGACATATTTACCAAGCCTCTTGGAAATATGAACTTTTAAATATGCAGACATCAACTAGGAATTGTTGAAAATCCATTTCTCCATAAAGGGGGGATCTTGGAATAATATCGAAATAGTGAATCTAGATAGAGTTGATGATTTATGTTCTCGTAGTTACTGTTTGAGACTATATTTCATGAGTTCTGTCTTTGTAGTTGGTGTTATGAGTTTCTGGTCTGAATTATTTGGATCTAGACCGTCATAGTGGTTGTTTATGTGTGCCTATATAATGTAATGGTTTTCCAAGCAGTTTGATTAATGATATTTGGTTCTATTATTGTGGCTATATAATGTAATGGTTGTCCAAGAATTTTGATTAATGAGATTTGGTTCTATTCTTGTGTCTCTCTGATATCTAATTGAAATACCATATACCGGGTACAAATTGAAACAAAGGTCGACAACTGCCAAATTAATATTAATATAGTTATAATGATTATTGTTACAATAATAATGGTTGTAGACTTCAAAAAATTTAGTACATATTTCAAGAATTATAAAACTTGAAATAAGAACCAAATCAAGAAACAAGTCGAACGGTTACACAAATCAAGATTTGGTTGACATTTAAAGCATTGGAATCTAACAATGGAAGAACCTTCTATCATCTAACATTGGATTTAATGATGCATTATGAAATAAATATTTTTGTGTATTATTACTATGATAAATTGATAACATCTATACATTCAACAACCATAATTACACTAGTGGTATTATTTTTAGATAATTTATGATATTTTAAAAGAGTTAACATGTTAAATGGTAATTTTAGTTAGTAGTTACCAATAAAATTGAAATTCACTTGTGAAAAAGTTTTTGATTTTCAATAATGATGGATGCAGGGCAGTGCCCCAAAAATTCTCTTCAGACTTGGCATACCAAACATTCTCTTGGGATTTGGCATAAGGTTTCCTTATAGCTCCAATCCTTCTCCAGCTAAATCATTCACACCATCATCCTCTCCAATATTCTCTCTTGCAAGCATCGGGTTCAAAAGGGATGGGAATTGCTAGTGAACTTAGATCAAGAAATATCCAGTGAAACATGCAAGAAAGAGTGGTCTGAGAGCATAGTAGAGTAAAATGTGGTGGCATAGGGTGAGGGTGCCCACCTCTGCCTTCTTGGCATGGCCAAAAAGAGGAGATGTTCGACCAAGACATCATGCCCGAAATTCATCATTTGGTTGTTATATGGAGGCATAGGAGTGCAGATGACTCAGAAAAAACCATTGGGCAGTTGGAAACCTACTAGTTCGCTAGATTTATAATATGGAAGAAGTTAGGGAAGAATTTAAGTGCATAATGGTAAAGTTCAACGTCAATTTAAATAGCACACAGCATTCTCTTCGAAATATCTCTAGAACAATAGGCATTGAGTTTCCTCCCCTCCCGCCAATTCCAACCTCCATAAACTCCAAGGAAATCCCTCTCACTATACAACCCTCTCCCTATATGACCAATCTTCCCAACTCCAACCCTCAAAAGACTCAGGAAAATAATGAGGGACTTGTGGATCGTGTTAGCTCCCAGAATTGGAAGATACCAAAGCCTAATGATGCCAATCATACTTGAATTTCTCATTCCTCCAACTTGGAATCCTCTCTACCCAAAATTCCAATATCCAAATCATAATGATTCCAATCAGACTTGCATTGCTCATTCCTCCAAATGGGAATCATCTCTTCTCAAAATTGCAAGATCCCAAAGCCTAATGATTCCAATCAGACTTACAGTGCTCATTCCTCCAAATGGGAATCCTCTCTACACGGGGTCCATACAGAGCTATGATTGAATGGGAGCACCCTCCCTAGCTACAAGAAGGACATGATGATCTATTCACATATCTAGACATGTCGGAACAAAACAAAAAAAAGGAAAAACCAAGCACTAGTAGCCTCAAAAGGTTCTAGTGCAAAGAAACCAACATGACCAAGTCCATGCTCACTCACATCAAGCATCTTAAGCTCCTTTAGGAAGGGATTACTATTCCTCTAACTTCTTCAAGTTTCCATAGCTAACTTCAAATTTATTATATATGTTTCCTTCATGAGAAGATAGTCCCTCTCAAGTTTCCAAGTGTTATTCATAACAAGATAGGTATTTTGTGCATACTTCATCTTTTCATCATCTCGAAAAAAGTTTGAGAGTTCACGGCTACTTATATTCTATGTAAAATCAATTTTTGTAATACTAAGTTCTTAGCTTGCTTACCCCACACACACACACACACACACACATATATAACCAACATTTATGAAAATATATTGTAATTATGAAAAAAAAATTACTCTATCAAATTTTATAAAAATATAAATATAATGAAATATAACTATAATTATAGTTAAATAAGCTTATATCTAAACCTACTCAATACCAAGAATGATTAAATCACGTGAGATTCAGTTTTCTAAAATGAAAATTTATGAATCAAAACTAATTTAAATATAAAATGTATCTACACTAATTATACATATTACATTTCCACATTAAACTATAAACCTAGACTGATTATACATATTACATCTCCATAGTAAACTCCAAAGCGCCTTTCAAAACAATAAAAAAATCCATTTGAAATTATAAAATTCCAATTTTTAAAAATAAGAGGAAGACACAAAATCATATCTCTATAATAGAAAAATGAAAATTTATGAATCAAAACTAATTTTAAATATAAAATGTATCTAGACTAATTATACATATTACATTTCCACAGTAAACTATAAATCTAGACTGATTATACATATTACATCTCCATAGTAAACTCTAAAGCGCCTTTCAAAACAATAAAAAAAAAAACATTTGAAATTATAAAATTCCAATTTTTAAAAATAAGAGGAAGACACAAAATCATATCTCTATAAAACTTAGGAAAAAAGATATTTCATTGAAAATATTCGTGATTTAAAATTACGAAAGTCTTTGAGTAGCGCTGCTAAATCTTGTGACAACGCTGAAGTCTCACGACGTGCTTTTCTGAATTCTCAACCACACGAAAGTTGTGCAAGCCCAAATTTATGTTACTACATTATGATAAGTAAGTCATTTGAAATTTTGAATCCAAGTATGTTTGGTTGTCATCATTATTTTTATGAAACCATATGAAATAAATGGAGTACACTATTAATAAATTGTATTCAAAAATTTAATTCTAATGCTGAACTTATAACCTTCTTTCTTAATTCCTTGTCTTACTCATAACTACTTAATGAAATACAAAATAACTAGCACAAATTCTTATATTTTAAATTTATATTTGATTTTAATTTCTTAATAACTAGAATAAACTGTTTATATATTTAATTTAATTATCAAAATTATTAAGTGGATGACAAAAATTTAAATTTATAGAATATTTTAGAATATTCATAGTAAATTATAAAATTTAAAGGCTGAAATTTTATCTCCAAAATAAGTATTTTTAATTTTTTTAATTAAATTGATTAATTAAATTTAATATATAATTTTAATTTTTTTAATAACTAGAATAAGTTTTCCATATTTTTTTATTTAATTATCAAAATTATTAACTGTAATAGAGATTTAAATTTATAGAATATTCTAGAATGTTCATACTAAATTATAAAAATTAAAGACTAAAATTGTATCTCCAAAATAATATCATTTTTAATTTTTAAATTAAATTGATTAATTAAAATAAGTATTAGATAAATAAGTTTCATATGAACTGAGTTATGATTTTTTAAATATATGATATTTACAAATCATAATATTAGTTCTTATTATATAACAAAATTAGTGTATAAATTAAGAATCATCATTAAAAAAAAATGTGGAATAAATTTTCATTGTTAAAAAACTTATTCTTAAATATTTTTATTGTTAAATGTATAAATATTTAACTTACATATAAATTTAATTTAAATAATAATAATTTATATTAAATTATATTATTTTATAATTTTTTAAAATTTTAACCATGGAATAAATATTTCAATATATATTATTGTTTTTTTAAACTATCATGACTAATTTATGATAATTTAAAAAGAGTTAACATTCTAAAAGGTAATGTTAGAAAGAAAGAAAGAAAGTATTTTTAACATCCATGAGGCTAAAAATAACATATGGGACAGATTTATTCTCCATTTGGCTCTTGTATTCAACCATTTTCTTGTGAAGTTTTACAATAACCACTCCCAACTTCTCGACAAACTCTTTGCTGAATAGATTATAACAAGAACTAGCTGCTAGAATACCTACATAATTTTCTCAGTTGTCTTTGAAGGCCTCACATTCTAAAATGAAATGTTTTATGTTTCCACTTTTCTGGAAAAGTAAAAAATACATACTCTTTCCTCCCACATTTCTTTTGGCCTTTTCTAGCGTTGTGTTTCACGGAGTTGATGAGAATTAGTGCTTAATTGAGCAATAAGAATTTTAGATCTCCAAGAAATATATGAGAATTAGTCCTTAATTGAGCAATAAGAATTTTAGATCTCCAAGAAATATTGGCCCTTATGTACGCCTTTTGTTGACGGTTATGAGTGGGGTTAAACTCTTCAATGTAGTACTTCTTCTTTCTCCCTAGATCTTTGTCCCAAATACATTTGTGGAACTTATCCATAACAAAAGTTTTTATCTCTTTACTGTTTGTAGGACACATGCTCAAGCAAATACCCCATTTACTAAACCATTTTTTATTTTGCCGCATCCAAGTCTTCTTTATTTTTCACAATCTGTCACTAAACACAACCTTAGGCCATCTACCCTCTTCCATTTGCTCATTTTTTTTCAAATACCTTATGACTCGCACCATAACAATTGCTTCAATAGGAGCAGCCTGTGTTTCACTTAACAGGATAGCATAAGGAACTGCACTTTTAATTTTGAATTTGTTTGTAATCAAATGCTTTTGAATTTTCTCAATTTGTTTCCACTGCATCTTGGTTGTGCTGCTGGCCCACAGTTCACAACCGTAGAGAATCACTGGAATCACTACAAGCCCAAAAACAGTTAGAGTGGTTTCCTAGTCCCACAACTCTGACTCTCTACACCTATTTTGAAGAGCATAAAATTCTTTCCAACCCCCTAAAGTAATTTTCTTTCTACAACCATCCCAACTTAAATTTCTATTGAAATCAATTCCGAGGTATTTGTAGTCTGCAAATTCTTCCAGAATGTTGCATTCAAAGTAGAACTTATGCTAGTTATGCTTTCTTTCGTTAGAGAAAACCACTACTTTCGTTCTGCTAATATTTACTTGCATCCCCACCCTTCTATAGAAATGGTCTAGGGAACATAAGTTCTCTTACAAACCAAGAGCCGATTTAGCAATCAATATAAGGTCATATGCATACAAAAGAAGCCTTATAACGAACTTGCACAAATGGACACCGTCACCCCGTTGTGAATTTAGCCACTCTTCAAGCTTGTCAATATATAACCCAAAAAGGGTAGGATACAATGGCCAACCTTTCTTGACCCCGATATCACTTCGAAAACTTTCAGAAATGCCTGTTGAAGTTCTAATTTTTACTTTCTCGTCTCCATACAGCCTAGGCACAACTACTCTCAAATGCCTGGAAACCTCGAGTTCCTCCATTCTGCCCCAAAGTTTAACCCTAAGAACCATGTCAAAGGCTTTTCTGAAATCAAAAAAGCAACAAAATACTTCTTCATTTTTCTCCCAAACTTTTTCAATGATGTGCCTTAAAGTTATACAATGATCAATTGTGGAATGTTTAGGTCTAAAACGTGCTTGCCCTTTAGCACATTTATCTCTTTCTTCTGCCCACTTGCTGATTTTCTTTTCTAACATGCTTCCAAATAACTTTGCAAAGAAGGGATTTATCAGTATGGTTTTATAATTGGAGGGATTATTGACATCATCACTCTTGAAAAGAAATATTGTCATACTAGTTATCCAATTTGTGGGGAACCCTTTCTGTATGATGTTGAAAATTTTTGTGATGTGAGGTGAAAGAATTTTTAAGCCCTACTTTAGATACTCTGCTTGGAG
The DNA here is from genome assembly GCA_034641835.2 of Pinus albicaulis. Classification (NCBI taxonomy): domain Eukaryota; kingdom Viridiplantae; phylum Streptophyta; class Pinopsida; order Pinales; family Pinaceae; genus Pinus; species Pinus albicaulis. Next base: position 145,299,040 of record CM076579.1, on the reverse strand, counting down.
TTCATCTAAGTCTTTTTCTTTTCCAGTGCCCAACTTCTTGATACTCATCTCTACCTCTTGCACCATCAAGAGTTTTGTGTCTGTGTTGACTGTTGGGCCGTGAATACAACCACTTCTTAACACTTATTTCATCCATTTTCACTCTTCTTTATCATGTCATTTATTATAATTTATCATATAAATCCATTTTATAATGATTTATGCTTTTATGGATGAATATTATTTATTCTCCTTTATTTTTAATAAATTGATGATTATTATGCATAATTTTATCAATGATGGTTTATTAATATCACTCACCATTTTAGCCTCCAAGATATTTGCCAGAATGCAGATTTGATTTCCAAATCATCATGAAATATTCCAACTCAGAAATTCACTGGAATAAGAAGTGACAGTTTTGCGGTTGAGATTCTAAGGAAATGAAGAAGAATCTGGAAACTCCGGAACATGGGTTTTGTCCAGAATGGGCCCAATTAACTTTTCCAAAGAAACGGTTTGCCCAAATTCAGCCTGTATTGAGAGAAATGCATGGTTCTTTGAGCACATTTTTCTCAGATTTGTTGTTGCGACTGTCCTCCAAATCTCAGCTGCAAAGCCAAATTCGCCTTGCTCTTGTTGAAAGATTGTTGGAAATGTATTTTCTGGTTGATCAAGTTGTTGGGAGCAATCCAATATTGTTATGGGAGATTATACTTGCTATTTAATTTCTCCTCCTTCTGATTATAAAATGAGAAGCATGTATTGCTATTGGAGAGACTTTTCTTGTTGTAATTTGCAGAATTGTGCATCGACTCTTGTTGAGAGAGTACGACTTGTTTGTAAACATTATTCATGCCTGATTAATAAAAGAGTTTGTTCTCGTTCCATTTCTCAAACGCTGGAGTAAAGCGCAACAGCGTTTCACCGGTGGTTGGGGGCCCGACCCTGGTGGAATCATTCTGATGTTTGTATTTCTATTCTTTAATTACTGTTGTGTGATAATCGTTTTTGGTTTCATTATGATTGCAGAGTTAATTATTGTTGAATTGCTTATTATAATTGATGTTCATTTCACATTGCTATTCCATTTATGTTCATTGTTTATGCATAGTCTTTGATTATCAAATAGATGAGTATAGTTACATGTTGTTGTTCCTTTCCAGCTTTCGTTTCCTTTAAATTGCTTCCATTGAATTTGCTTTTGTTTCGACTGCTTTAAGATCTCCAACTGTAGAGGATAGAGGTTATTGCTCCAAGTCCCCAGATTGGTCATCTTGCACCCATTTCTAAGGGAAAGAGTTACTGCTACTGCATCCCTGATCGATGTTTTGCAGGATTGATGTAGTTTAATCTTTCCATTCATGTCACTGTAATTAGGTTTTTTTACAAGCATTTGTTACTTTCGTATTTTTTATTCTGTACTAAATCTTCACAGCATTGCTCTTGGATGAATTGCATCCTCAGACAAAGTACACTCTTGAAATAAAAAGTCACTCCCGGATTGATAATTAATGTGAGATAAATAGGTGTTCAAAAGATACCTTTTTATGCCTCGACATTGACCAAGGGAGGAGGGTCAGCCTTGGGATCGTGTTCATAAAGTTGCCTTGCATAGCCAAACCATTTAGAAGTTGTAATGTTGTTTTTAGTTTACATATTTTTCTGTTGGAGCTCCTTCCAGAATAATTTGGAGTTATTTTTCCCAAGGAAGATTAGTTCTTCTCTCCTCGAAACCATGAAATCAGTGTTTTTCTTTCATACTATCTGCTTGTAAGCTCTGAGCTTTATGTTATCCTTATCTGATTCCTTCCACCTTCTCCTTTCCTTTTCGCATTCCTCGTTAAACCAAGCATTAACTGAAAAGCAATTTGTTTCAGACTTCCTAATTTTTTATATTTTTCACTCAACAAGTGCGCTTTGAATTAAATGTGTTAATTCGTGACTATGAAAGACATGAAATGGGATTTCCTCCTTCTCAAAGAGCCTCTCTAGCGTTATTTTGAAGGTATTGAAATTTTCTGTAGTCAAAAGAATTATGCCCTTTATGGGATTTTGTTGAACACACTAAGTTTTTTACCGTAATTGCCTCTTTCTGGTCGAAGAGAAACTTAAATAAATTGGCTTGTGATCCGATTTTAAGTCCAAAATTTGATCTCCAATCAACACTTCCTCCATTTTCTCACACAAACTATGTGATTAAATTACATAATCTACTACACTTGCTCCATTGTAAGTATTGCAAGTAAAATTACCAGACTTTTCCCATCTAGTCAAACCATTACAAATGACTAAATAAAAAGCCCCACATAGCGTAAGAAATTGTTCTCCAAAGATATTGCAGCCTTTATCCTCTGAAATTTGTTCCCACTGATGATTACTTTTTTCTGTAAGCTAGATAGGGTCACAATATTGTTTACAACAAAGAATGCTAGCTTGTTCACCTACAGTTCTAGCATTGAAATCCCCCACTATAAGGACTTCACCTAGCTGAGAATATATTGCAATATCTATATTTAGGGTTGCAAAGGGATCTTTGTGGTCAAACCCTCTACTTGTGTATATTTTTCAAACTTGCAGAGCAAAATAGCATGTTGCAATTCTTATGTAAATTCCATTTTCTCATATTTTAAGCAAGACAAATTGCTTATTTGGGTCTTCTCTTTTTCTAAAAGAATGCAAGGTCAATAGTACATTCATTTTAATTATGTTTGTTTCTCTATCATGTCTTTCCTTGCTTTCTCTACCTTGCATGTTGTCAACCTGAATGTTTATTTCTGCTTCCCTCTTAGCAGAAATGCTAATAATTTGAGCCTAGGTTTTGGAGAGTTTTGCGGAATCTCCTTTCCTCTCTTCTCTTGATGTCTCCTCATTGTTGTCTATTTGGGCAACTACTTTCCCCTCATCTTGGCATAGTTTCGCATTCATCACATCTATGTTCTCCACTACAAATTTCTTCATGTTTTTCACCTCCACTTTCATGCGTTGCCATTCTGTTTTCCCTATTCGAAGAGCTTCCTGTAGCAATGACATTGCTCCTTCATAACTTTTTTGCTTTCTGCTAAAGCCTATTTTTCAGGTGTTATTATATGGATTGTACAATCTCTTTCCAGCTCTTTAGCTTCTATTACTTCCAACCTCTCTTTTACATTTAAGAGTTCTTTCACATAAAGATCAGATGACCAAGTGAGAGGTGTGGATGTCGGACTATATACGGCATAATCATCAATGACTTTTCATTTTCCTTTGGAATTGTTGCCACATGCTTACAAAGAGGACTTGTTCGAATGTTATTTCTTGTTAAGGACCTGAGTACTTTCCCTTTGATACCTTTTTTTCCTTGTCTACTCCCATTTTAGACTCCATTTTAAAATGTCCCCGAGTACTTTCCCTTTGAGACCATTTTTTCCTTGTCTACTCCCACATTATACTCCATTTCCCTTTGAGATCTTTTTTTCCTTTTTTCCTTGTCTACTCTCATTTTAGACTTCGTTTTAAAAGTCCCCGAGTACTGTACTTTCCCTTTGAGACATTTTTTTCCTTGTCTAGACAAAAGTCCCCGAGTAGTACTGTACTTTCCCTTTGAGACATTTTTTTCCTTGTCTAGACATTATTTTCCTTGTCTACTTCCATTTTAGACGAGCTAGTCTCCATTTTAAAAATGTCGCAATACTCATGATATTGTTTCGCATTGACCCAAGCAATTTTCACTCACCCTATATCAGTTGGAAATCAAAATAATCAAAATCTCTGCCTCTATTTTATACTTAACCCTTCAATATATGTTGATCTGACCACTGAAAATTATTACTCTACCCACTGTCCCTGTCCTCTATCCTGCTCTCTCCACAGAACACAAGAAGCTTACTGCCTGCTATTTGCTCATATACCTAATAATAGCAGTAACGTTCATATGGCTGTTTCAGTGCTGCTGCGTGTCCAAAGCCAGAGCCATGCGATGGTGACGGTGAAAATTGATGAAGAATGGAATAAATCTGAAACAAGCCATGCAACAGAATGTCGGGACCGGGCAATGTAACATAATAAATCGGAGGTACGAAAATATGGAGCTGTAACGACTGTGGATGTATCATTGCAGAGTTTAAATATCTCGTAGAAGCGCTGCATCTGCATAGCTCTTAAAGATGAGTTTATCACTCAATGTCCATATGTGCGAGGAGTGGCAGGTGACCTGAGAAGAACCAGCATGACATCACAGACAATGAATTTGATTTATTCGGTGTTTATTGATAGTCCGGCAATGCGGCTGTGTGAAGGACCGCAGATCGAATCCCGACACCGTCTTCTTCAATTAAACCAGTATATATTTATATTAAGTATTGATTTAGTATGATTCGAGAGGGATTAAATATTTTTATATGTAAATATTTTTCTGGTGTAAAATAAGTAGAATAGATTTATATTAAGTATAGATTTAACATGATTTGAGAGTGATTAAATTTTTTCATATGTAAATATTTTTGTTTTTAGAGTGTAAAATAAAATAATGGGAAATAAAATATATATAAGATCAAATAAAAATTTTAATCATAAAATTTAAAATTTTTATAATTTTTATAATAAATACATAATTTCCTTAAAATAATATATAATGTATAAATAATTGACATTAAAATATTTTACATGATATGTATATTATGAAGTAAATTAAAATAGTTTTATAGTAAAAATTATTTTTCTAATTTTTTATTTTTATATTTATTTTTATTTAAAAAATAATAAAAATAAATTATAGAATAAACTTCTCAGCTCAATCAACCAACTTACCCAACCATAGCCATAACTATAACAGGGAGACTAAATTCAACCATAGTTTGTGAGAATAATGCAGAAATAGAATTAGTTGTGAGTGGTTGAACGAGAGGGTTTAATTAGGAATTGGTTGCACATATTCAGGTTTGTTTCCTCGTTTTCAGGAAGATTAGGTGAGTGCAGTTTCCTATATAAGTGTGATGTAATTGAGCAATTCAGATTATTGAGTTGAGTGAGCTTGTCTCACATTTGCTGGTGTTTCGTGCTGTGCATTTTTTATTAATTTGGTATCAGAGCCAAGTTTGTCTGCACCTCTCTCCTCTTCGCGGGAAGTGTCGGACTCTGCTATTAGAGTGTGCGCAGATTTAATTACATCTGGAAGAGCCATCGACCCAGAATTCGATTGCCAGATTGCCCGTTGCCAGCGTTGTGTCAGCGTTGTGTTCATTTGCTGTGCGGTAATCGGAGTGCTCAATTTTCTGTGCGGTAATAACGGTAATCGGAGTGCGGTAACGGTGTTCAATTTTCTTAATGTAAGTTTGAAGATGCTGCAAATTTTCTTAATCGGAGTTGAGTTAATGTAAGTTTTCCAAAGCACATTTGGTGCATTTCTAAAAGTTTCTAAAGGCTGTGCGTGGAGTTTTTTTAAAAGATTCGCATCTGCGTTATTTAAAACACAGCGACCACCATCCACATTAGCTGCGTTTCTTTTAGTTAATTGCCAGCGTTGTCATTCAAATTCGTTGGGTTTCAAAAAGTTTGCTGATGCTGCCAGTGGAGTCGAGCTTGTTTTTGCTGTTGCTGGATCAAGCGTGGAGTTTAGTTTGAAGATTGCATTGAACATTGCTGCTCTTGCAGCTCTTGCCAGCGTTTTTTTAAAGTTTGCTGAGCTATATATATATATGTTGCCCGCTCATTTAACAATATATGCTGCCCAATCTAGTGCCAATTTTATTTTTTTGAAGTTTTGAAGTGTTTGACAAAATCGACTTGCAAAAACACTGTTTGAAGCTCATTTAAGCAAGCATATAGCTCCAATTCAGTGCAAGATTACTGCTGTAAATTAATTTCCAGCACATTAAATTGGATTATTGCTGTTGAAATGGCTAATCCCCTTGCAGATTCATACTTAAATGAATCCACTAAACTTGATGGAGAAAATTATGTAAACTGGAAATTTAAGCTCATAACAGTACTGGAGGCATACAATCTCTGGACGATTGTTAAAGGTGACGAGCCCAAGCCTCAACCTCCTGCTGCCACTCAAGATTGGGATAAGCGTGAAATGAAAGCAAAGGTGCTGCTACGCATATCAGTGAAGGAAAATATTATTCCTCACATTCGGGACTGTGAAACTTCCAAGGCGACTTGGGACACTCTTAAAGGTTTGTATGAAACTACTAATGCAAACCATATTTTATTTTTAAAAACAAAGCTGCTATCTATTAAAATGGAAGCCAATGAGAGCATTAGCAACTTTGTTTCCCGAATTAAAGACCTGAGTGATAAACTAGGTGATATTGGTGAAAAGGTGTCTAGTACAGACTTGGTAACTGTTGCTTTAAAGGGGTTAGTCCCAGACTATAAAGTCTTTATTTCAGCTCTCTCAGCTAGACCGACACCTCCTACATTTGAAGAATTGGCTGGAATTCTTCTTCAAGAAGAAGAGCGCATGAAAATTTTTGACCAGGAGCCAAATGGTTCTGATTTGGCTTTGACTGCAAGAGGCAAACGACCATTCCGAGGGAGACCATGGGACATGAACAGAGGCCGTTTTCAAGCAAAGCAGAAAGGTATGGCACCTCCTGATTCTTATGTTAAGAGGAACATTGAATGTGATTATTGTGGAAAACCTGGACATCTGGCTAAAGATTGCTATAGGAGAAAGAATAATGAATCAAATCAAAGACATAGAAGGCATAATGGAAATTACATAAACAGAGACACCTTAGTGAATGATGGATTTAAAAATCTTAAGTTGTTTCTTTCTGATGCTGCATTGTCTGCTGAAACTGATGATGAGAATGCTTGGTTCATAGATTCTGGTGCATCGGCGCATATGACTTGTAATAAAGAATGGTATGATAAATATTATGAGAAATCTGATGGTACACACATTTACCTAGGGGATGATAGGTCACTTAAAGTTCAAGGCTATGGCATAATAAATGTGTACTTACCTAATGGACAAATGCGACAGATTCATAATGTGATGTATGTACCTGCTCTCAGAAAGAATTTGATATATGTTTCCACTATCACTGATAATCATTTAAAAGTTGAATTTGGTAAATTGGGGTGTATAGTGAAAGATGTTCAGGACCACTACAGGGTTGTTTCTACAGGTACCAGGGTTGGAGGATTATACAGATTGGATGTGACGGTGAAGCGCCATGTTGCATTGACATCCAAAGAGACATCGACAGCAGAATTATGGCATCACAGGTATGGGCACCTAAATTACAATGATTTATCATTGTTACAAAGGAAATCAATGGTTGAAGGTCTTCCTGTTATGAAGTGTGAACATTTACCATGTGAAGCTTGTGCACTTGGTAAGCAGCATAGAGAAGAGTTTCCTGTTCATACTGAGAAACGATAGTATGATATACTTGAATTAATTCACACTGATGTATGTGGACCTATGCAAACTAGGTCTCTTGGTGGTGCTTCATACTTTGTTATTTTTATTGATGATCGATCTAGGTACACCTGGGTCTATTTCATTCGGAGGAAGAGTGATATATTTGAGTATTTTAAAGAGTTTCGAACTATGGTTGAAAAACAAACAGGTAAGTACATTAAAATACTCAGATCTGATCAAGGGGGTGAATATAAGTCAAATGCATTTAACAGCTATTGTAAATCTAATAGGATTAAACAACAGTTCACAGTACCACATACCCCTCAGCGAAATGGTGTTGCTGAGCGATGGAATAGAACCTTGGTAGAATCTGCTCGTAGTATGCTGCAAGGTAAGAACATCTCTAATGGTTTATGGGCAGAAGCCATTAACACTGCTGTTTATTTGAAGAATCGATGTCCCACTAAACAATTAGTTTTTCAAACTCCTTTTGAGGTTCTTCATGGTTATAAACCTAATGTGAGTCATTTCAGAGTCTTTGGATGTACTGCTTTTGCTCATATTCCTAAGGCTAACAGAAGAAAACTTGATGCCAAGTCAATCAAGTGTGTCTTCATTGGGTATTGTGCGGATCAGAAAGCCTATAAATTGTTTGATCCAAGTTCTCATAAACTATTTGCAAGTCGTGATGTGCTGTTTCATGAGCAGGCTGATAAAAGTAATACAAAGAATGATGCATGGCATATATCTAATGATGCACATATCAAACTTGATACTTTGATTAAGCAGGAACAGGAACAGGTACAGGTACAGGTACAGGATCAGGATGAGAGCAGTATGAGCACATCCAGCAGCAGTGAGTCATCACAAGGGGGTGATTCACCTCAAAGCCGACGAATCATGGATAGAACACCCACACGCATTGAAGCACCAAGAAGGTCATCCCGACAAACTCAGCTTCCTGCAAGGTATAGAGACTATGCCTTAATGTCTAATATAATGAATTTTGAAGAACCAATTGACTATGAGCAGGCTAAACAACATGAACCATGGATTAATGCTATGAATGATGAGTATGCTTCTCTTATGAAAAATCAAATATGGGAATTAGTGGAACTTCCTGAAAATAAAGTTCCAATTGGAAGCAAATGGTTGTACAAATCAAAATTTAAAGCAGATGGTACAATTGATAAATTTAAGGCAAGATTAGTAGCAAAAGGATATGCTCAAAAGGAGGGAATTGATTATGAAGACACTTTTGCACAAGTAGCTAAGTTGAATACAATTAGATTACTGATTGCCTTAGCCACAAAACATAATTGGAATATACATCAATTGGATGTCAAATCTGCTTTTCTAAATGGTGATTTAAAGGAAGAAGTTTATTTGGTTCAACCTGAAGGGTTTGTCAAACAGGGACAGGAGCATCTGGTTTGCAGGTTAAGAAAGGCATTGTATGGTTTGAAACAGGCACCGAGATCATGGTATGTAAAGATTGATACCTTCTTTATTCAGAATGGATTTGTGAAAAGCAAAAATGATCCTAACTTGTATGTTAAGAAAGATGAAAAAGGAAATGTTGCTTTAATATCTTTGTATGTGGATGATCTCATTATAACAGGCAATGCTCACAAGTTAATTAAAGAAATTAAAGTTCAGTTGTCACAGGAATTTGAAATGAAAGATTTGGGTGAATTGCATTACTGTTTAGGAATTGAGGTATGGAGAGAGCCTGGTAAAACTTTGATCACACAAAGCAAATATACAAAGGAGATTCTTAAAAAGTTCAATATGACTGATTGCAAAGCTATGTCAACTCCCTTAGAACAGAATGCAAAGTTGTACAAAGAAGATGGAACTAAAGAGGCAGATGGAACATTATATCGTCAGTTAGTGGGAAGTTTGAACTATCTCACCACTACCAGACCAGACATTGCATACTCAGTCAGTATTCTTAGTCAATTCATGGCTAAGCCATCAGGAAATCACTGGAATGCTGCAAAGAAAGTTCTCCGATACTTAAAGGGAACAGTGAATTTAGGTATTATCTATACTGATGAATCTGATGTTGCACTGACAGGTTTTTCTGCTTCAGATTGGGCAGGAAATCCAGATGACAGACGATCTACCTCTGGCTATGCATTTCATATTGGATCAGGGGTCGTATCTTGGAGTAGTAAGAAACAGCTAACTGTTTCTTTATCATCAACAGAATCAGAGTACAAAGCTTTGACCAATGCCACCTGTGAAGCTATTTGGTTGCGGAGAATTCTTGCAGATCTTGAAGAGGCGCAAAGTGGTTCAACATGTATCAATTGTGATAATTAGAGTGCTATCAAATTAGCACATAATCCAGTTTACCATGCTAGAACAAAACACGTTGAGTTACAGTACCACTTTGTACGTGAGAAAATTGAGTCAAATGAAATTGAATTAATATTTTGTAATACCAAGGATAATATGGCTGATATATTTACTAAGCCTCTTGGTAAAATCAAATTTGAAGTTTTTAGAAGTCAGTTAGGTATTGTAGAAAATCCATTTCTCCATTAACGGAGGATGTGAGAATAATGCAGAAATAGAATTAGTTGTGAGTGGTTGAACGAGAGGGTTTAATTAGGAATTGGTTGCACATATTCAGGTTTGTTTCCTCGTTTTCAGGAAGATTAGGTGAGTGAAGTTTCCTATATAAGTGTGATGTAATTGAGCAATTCAGATTATTGAGTTGAGTGAGCTTGTCTCACGTTTGCTGGTGTTTCGTGCTGTGCATTTTTTATTATTATTAATAAAATATTTGCAGTTACACAACAGATCCATATTATTCGATTGCATTTTGTTTATGTTGTATATCAGTTTTAAATTTTCTGGGGGGGAGTAGCTTCGCTCTAACGTCTACAACGTCGATTTCGTCGAAGTGATTCTCCGGTTTCCAGGCGCCGGTGGCGGGATCCCTCATCCAGGAAGCCTTCGCCTTCTCTTCACCATGTCCTTTTTCGTTTAATGCTTTAGACTGCTGCTGCAACGGGACCGCCGGTATCGCTCCAGCGCTGCTACTGCCGGCCGACGATCTCGCCGCTCCACCCACAGACGTTGCGTAATTTCTTTGTTCCCTGCAGAAAAAAGAAGACGACAAAAGAAAATCTTGATATTTTCTTCAATTCTCTGTTTCATAATGATATAAACCCTTAGAGTTACCCTACTTTAGAAAATGTGAAGGTGCATACGCGCTGATAATCCTGCCAATGTCGGTTAACCGATTTTTGAGTGAAAAAAGCTTATTAGCAGGCGCAAACTTTCTCATGGATGAAACGACCAGAAAATAGAAATATATGTAACGTGTAACACAGGCCACCAGCAAAGCGAAAGCCAATTTCTGTCTCTCTCTGTCTCTCTGGTCAAGAGATATGAGGAGGTGCAGAGACAGGAGACAGAGACTGTCCCTCGCTCGCTATGAGGCGAAGGTACATGCCCTCTTTTTAAACTAGGGTTTCCTTGGCCTGGATGCCATGGCATCCAGAAGGAGTTACTTATTCCCGGTTGGTTATTCCCGTTTTATTTGTTATGGAATAATTAGCTTAAGCACACTGCTAATGTTGGCCTCTAATCCGAATTACCCGTGTGCAGGTTTTGGTTTAGTTTGCCTTATGCTTTGTTTCAGTTGGGCACCCTTGGCTGATATAATCAAGTTTCATCATTCGAGATCAGACTTTTATGTTACATTGGCACCTTGACCCTTCGAAAGGATTAAGGCACATTTTAGTGCCACATAAGTAAAAGAATTTGACTAAACGAATGGTTTATTCTATACTTTAGTATGATAGGTAACAAATTTCTCTCATCTCATATTAAATCTTAATTTAATATAGACCTATACAAATTTTATTCAAATTTAATATTTAATCTGAGTAAACGAATGTCTTTTTATTCAAATCCGATGCTTACTTAGATAATCACGCAGATTTTTATTCCAAAATCTAGATCTTGCCCCCTAAAAAGCAATGTTTCCAAACATGATGGAGAATATATTCCTCAATTGGGACATTGTAATACCATGTGCAACTAAACGTTAGTTATCATTTCAGAGGGCACTGCAATGGAATGCAATCCATGTAATCCATGTGTTTGAAAATTTTGAAATAGATTTAATATGTACTATTTGCTTAGTGAAGAGGTCTATACATTGAAATTGAATTTAGGATCTTTGTTTTTAATAATAGATGTATGCAACCAAGAGACCTAGATGTTATTGAACAAATAGTTGATAGGGAACGAGTGTTTTTGTAACACCATGACTTTCATCTTTGAAGACCAATCTATGATAAGATATAATATTACATCGTGGGGTTATATCCCATAACAAGAAGGTATGTTAGAAAATCTACCGTGACATAGTATTATGGATATGAGGAAAATGGAAAAAGGCATGTATAAATTTTTACTTTCATTTTGATTTTATTTTTTAATTTATATTTATATTTTACCTAAATCTTAGTGGTACATGTAATATATATATATATATTTTAATTTATATTTATATTTTGTCTAAATATTAGTGGTCCCTGTAATATATTTTTTTTTGTGTAGGTATAGTTATGGAGGTCCTTCCATCAAGAATAATTTCTAAACTTATAGTATTTTCAGATTTATAATATTATTTTTTATTATTATTAAAAGAATTGGAAAATGAGGATCACGTATTATGTTTATAATTTTTAACTAGTGTATGGTAAGAATGGTTTTTTTTTGTAACAATAATTTTTTTATGGTTATGCTTCGTCAATATATGGTAGTTTTTTTTAATGTGCATAAGTTATTCATCTTAATTAACATGTGTGCATATGCACACACGAATTACAAAGGTCTATGGTTGAAATGTAAATTGAACTTTTTTATCAAAGATATGATGATGTTTTTGTTTAACGGTTTATTATGAGTCTAGATAAAAGATATGATGATGTTTTTGTTTAACGGTTTATTACGAGTCTAGATAAAAGATATGATGATGTTTTTGTTTAACGATTTATTATAAGTCTAGATAAATGCATATGGATATAAATTTTAATAAAAGTTATTATTTTTTATGTGAAAGAGAAAATCACTATGATAGGTGATAATGTGTTCATGTTTTGGAAGAATAATTTGAAAGTGTACTCTAAAGTGTTAATATAGTTTTGAAAGAATGATGTAAATTAGCTAATAGGTCTAGGATTAGTATGGAGCATATTCTATGCTTCAATTCTTCAAATGTTTGTTGTTGCATTATATCATGTTGGATAATATTTTATTAACATTCTTATGAAAAGGAGAGTTGTGAGGATTTGTAATATGGGACAATCTAAATGCAAATATTTTCTGTACAAGAAAATTTATTTTAATATTAATTTCTGAGACAAATTTTTCAATAAAATAACTACTAAAACCTCCACTATTAGTACTAGAGGTCTTTATGAATGTTTTAAAAGATTTTTTTAGAGTTTTTTCCAAATATTATATAGAGGTATTTGGCAATGGACAAAGGTCTTTGTGAAGACATTTTTTTACTAGCCAAAACAAATATGGAGCATTAATGATATAAGTCCACCATAATTAGCAAACTTGGCTGTCTCTCTTTTTATATATATATATATATATATATATATATATATATATATTAAAATAGCAATCTTTTTTTCTAATTGTAGTTATAGAAATTTATTATGTATGTTTTTGTTTTCTATAGGTGATTGTTTGAATTTAATAAATATATTATTTATTTTATGAATTTAGGTTAAATTTGAGTGTGTTGTTCCAAGGTCAAAATGGAGCATTGATATTCTAAATCCAAAGAGGAGCATTGTTGCTTTGAGACCAAAGTTAGGCATAAGGCATGTAGATGGGTAGAGTCAAACATTGTGTAGGTGAAATAAATTCATGTGATTTTGCAAATATAGGAAGAGAAAAACCACTTCAAAATTGTGTCCATGTTGTGAAAAATGCATAATGCGCTTCTCCAATCTCTTATACTATTATAAATTCTTGTTATAAAACCCTGAGTAAATTTATGAATGACATCACATCGCTTGAAAAAAAAATATTACATTTTCATCAATTTAATAGAAAAAATACCATAAAAAATGTCTTAAAACCCTAAAAACAACAAGGATAAAATCCATAATGGAGAGAAATGAAATCATGAGAGAAACTCCCCCTTCCTTAGCATCTTGCATTTCCCTCAAATAAAATGTAGAAATGAATCAAATCTTATCATTTCCCACTATTGTGGAATCACATTGTAGATTTACCTATATGTTAATAAGTTTAAGAAATATGTAATATTGATTTGTGGATCAATGTATTATAATAAATTATGCTTCCTAAGACATGAATACATTTAAGGCTACTCGAATCCTCCTTCCTACCCTTTTGAAGCTTCTCAAGCCATGGGAGTCGTTACATAAAAATTATTGTGACTTCCATGGCTTGTTATGGAGATGGGTTACAAAAAACATGCTCTTTCTTCAAAGCTTGTAGAATTAACTTCTTATATTACTCTAGTGCTCAACTTGTCAAGAGCTTTCTAACAATATAAAATTTATCTAAATCTAACTCTTTGATCAAAATTTATGCCCATTTAAAATTTGAGCAAATAGATTTTGCCACATCTATGCCCATTTAAAATTTGAGCAAATAGATTTTGCCACATCAACAAAATACTGCCACGTGATACCCACATAGAACCCACCTGAACCTTCCATGACATCCAAAACTATCCTACACCTATCATGATTCCTATGTTGTGTCCACGTAGATATTGTTTAATCCTATCGGCACCTTCCACGTGAACAAAATATCATGGGTTGCACTGGCCCAACCACATCACGTTTTGTGACTATTCTCGATTATAACTGATCCACCTTACCGGACTATACCAGTCAGTAGTCTTTCCATCAAACTGTAGGAAAGAAAAGAATAAAGTGGGCTGCTCTCATGCACACGTCATCTCGACCATGGTCCTTCCATTAATCATCAGGAAAAATAAACTCACTGGGATCCTCCCATGTATGTGTCATTCTAACTGCGGGTCATTCCAAGAATATCAAGGAAAAGAACCCGATGGGCTTTCCCGGTGGATACATCGTCCTAGCTATGGGTTCTTCCAACAACTCGCGGACCAGAGGACCCAGTGGATTGCACTCACACATAAGTACTTCTTCCCATCCTTGTATACTTCCAAACTACTCCCATCTACTTGCATGAAAAGAACCCATTAGGTTTTCCCCTGCACATACATCATCCTACACATGGATGCTTCCAACAACTTGTAGACAAGAGGACACGGTGGTTCCCACACACGCATATGCCATCCCATCTATGGCTACTTCCAATTTACTCAAGGGAAAATAAACGAGTAGGATTAACCTCACACATACGTCATCCTAGTTACGGTTCCATCGAACAACTTGCAGGTAAAAGGAACATGGTAGGTTTTCCCTCATTCATATGTCATCTGAGTCGTCACCCTTCCAGCAACTCATAGGAAAGATTGGAAAGTGTCCCCCTAAACGCTTGTATCATCCCGACCATGGGCCCTTCCAAATACACTCCATTTCAAATCTAGTTGGAGAACTTAAAGCCACATGCCCACACGACATATCAAACTACATTTAACCAACAAATGAATAAAAAGGGTGACTACCTGAACTCTATTTCTCTATGATTACGACATGAGGGACCTAGGTCAAGAGGCCTTCGATGGTGAGCGATCTACAACAATGAGTGAAGGTACCTCTAAACACTACGAAACAATAGTTTCTAAGACAAGAAACGGAGGCAAGCCCCCAACACGAGTTCACACAACCCTCATAGGTTAGAAAGGAAAATACATGATTCTAGTCAAACAATATAGGTCTACTTGTTAAAATAATTGACGGAACCCTTTCCTTATCAACATTCGACTAATATCATATAGAGTTATAAGTCATTCATAATAAAATGTTGAAGAGGGGTTTCACTAGGGGATTAATATCATACCAGGGGTATTCATATTGGGGATATATATTCACGAAAAAATGACTTAATATATTGAGGATATATTAGGGAGTAAAGAGTTTTTATATTGGCAAGTATAAAAACTAGAGCTCAAAGTTAATTAAAAAAGTATAAAGGGATATAAAAAAGGTTAATAAAAAAATAGATACCTATAATATCTAGTGAAAGTAGGGGTTTTCTAAATTGCGAAGGTGTATTGGGTTCGTATTAGTAGCAGGTTAAAAAATGTAATTTTTAGAAGTATTTTCCAATATGTAGTAAAATTAGGGGTATTATTTAGTATGACATGAATGCACGTGATATGCCATAGGCTCATTGAGAGAGTCCCTCGTGATGTCGAACAATTAAGTCAAGATTTATATCACACATATTTGAGTCACACTCAGTGTATCCACATAGATTCATATCCCATTATGAAAAAAATAAGTGAAAAACAAAGTCCAAACACACATTACGTCCTCAGACATTCAAAATATCACACCAACCATCAACATAGATTTGGACAATAATGAAAGTTACTTAACTATGTGTTTTAAGGCTAACAACTCACGGAGGGACTTCAACTCTCCAGGTGCCAACCATAGGCCAGCTACATTACAGTATTTCTTACTGTTGACTACCCCTAAGCTGGATTCATATTCTAATGAGATAATTACTCAAGGGAATTTCACAGTGATATCAAGTTAACAAAATAAGTGAGAGAGTGCATTGTCGAGGTGGTTTATCAACAGCCTCACATAGTAAGCACCAAAGTGACTCTATTACTTCTCTAAAATAAATCACATGGACTTATCGAAGACTTAACAAAGTTATACTTAGTTCTAACAGAATGATCTCTCTATAGGTTTTTTATCGGCTCATGCAACAAGATCTAAGTGGTTTATCAAATTTATAACAAGCACTAAGTGAATACATGTCTCCATCATGTCTTCATTGGTCAATACAACACACAAATATGAGCCCAAGCGACAAAAAATTTACAGGGAATGAAATCCCTAATAAAAGGCATTGGCTCATAGATACTTCTTCTCCAAATATACTGCTCCAACACTCCTTCTCCTTTTTTATATTCTCTTCTTTCTCTGGGTGTTCTACATACAATTCCCCTTTTCCTTCTTTCACTTACCCACCTCCTTCTTTTTTTTCTTTCTTTTTCCTTACTCTTCTTTTTCTTTATGTATTGACTTTCCCAACACGTCCCACAAGACAAGAAGTGGCATGGGCCTCGTTCTTTACTCATATGGCCAAAACTTCCCTTCCCTTCCTATTGTGTAGGCCAGTTAATCTGTTAGGGAGATAGCTATGGGAATATATGAAGTGGATGTGGTTTGGGTACTAGTTTTACAAAGATCTTGGTTTGGGTTCAAAAACTTATCTTCAAAGTTTGGGTTTAAGAAAATTTTTTGGAAGCAAATTGATTTTACAAAGAATTGTTTTGGGTTTAAAGAATTTTTTTTAGAAGGCATTTCTTGGAGGCGGCCTGATTTTGGCAAAAATTGTTTTTAACTTAAAAAAAATTCTTGGACGTACATTCAGAAGACATTTCTTGGACGTATATACGTGTTTTGAGTTAAAGTAAATCTTTTGAGCTTTGTTTCATTTTTATAAGACATTTTTCTCTCGAATTTTTGTTGAAGTAAATCTTTTGAGCTTCGTTCCATGTATTTTTTGCAAAAAATTTACAGTGAATTTTTTTAAATTAAATCTTTTATGATATTTTTTGTAATTGAGTTATTGTCTAATTTTTTGAAGGAAATTTTTTGAACTTCATACCCTATTATCATGGGAAATCGAAGAACTTGTGCGAGAAAATATGATCGAAAAAGAGACCCTGAGGAACGTAGAGAAGATACGAGACAATATCGCAAAAGAAAGTTAGAAGCCCTCTCAACTATTGAAGAGGAAAATCAACCTCAAGAAGAAATTGAAGCAGGTATGTAAATGTAAATATTATGATCTATTGATATATTTAAATTTTTCCTAATGTAAAATGTGAAGCTTAATTTTTATTTGATGAACTAATTCGAAAAATATTTTGTTTAATGTCAACAGACAAAGATATTCCTCAAAATATTGAAGAAGAAAATCAACTTCAAGTAGAAATTGAAGCAGGTATGTAAATGTTAATATTATGATCTATTGATATATTTAAAATTTTTCTAATGTAAAATGTGAAGCTTAATTTTTATTTGATGAACTAGTTTGAAAAATATTTTGTTTAATGTAAACAAACAGAGATATTCCTCAAAATATTGAAGAAGAAAATAAACCTCAAGCAGAAATTGAAGCAGGTATGTAAATGTTAATATTATGATCTATTGATATATTTAAAATTTTCCTAATGTAAAATGTGAAGCTTAATTTTTATTTGATGAACTAGTTTGAAAAATATTTTGTTTAATGTAAACAGACAGAGATATTCTCAAAATATTGAAGAAGAAAATCAACCTCAAGAAGAAATTGAAGCAGGTATGTAAATGTAAATATTATGATCTATTGATCTATTGAAAAATATTTAAAATTTTAGATATATTTATTAATTTAGTTATTTATTGAATATGTACTATTTTTTCGAATATGTACAGATGAAATCACTATCGATAATAAGATGTTAGAAAATGTTGACACTCACACATATGGAGATAAAAAACATGACCATGTTATACGATATCGTGTTAACTACATTTTTGAAAAGTATTTCTTAAATGAGCGGGTGACAGTTCAGGCTCAAATGTTGAAAAGTCTCCTATCATTAAGGAAATTAAAAGAAGCTACGACACTATTGGGTATTCGAAAATCAACCAAATATAAAAAAAAATGAAGGAAGAGGTGATAAAAAATATGAGTAGTGCTATAAAGTCAATTAAGAGATCTAGAGAGAAAGATGTTTCAATTGTACGTAGAGGAATACAGATGGAAATGGTTTCCTCAAGTACTCAAGAGAATCGTTTGGTAACATCTATGGCACGAGCACTGGGAACCTCGCGAAAAACTTTGCACAAACATCAGAAATTTCGGTTGCAAATAGATGTAAATGATGAACTCTCTTGTTGGAGAGCTATTTGTAGGCAACCATACAAAGATAGACTTGGATAAAATGTTAAAAAAATAATAGATGAATATTGGAAGAAAAATTCGCGTGTTTCACCAACTGCAAGGCATGTGATGCGAAGAAGAATAGCACGAAATCAGTACGAAGAACATGAAAAACATCTCTTGGAAACCACTCAGATAGAGTTATTCAACAAGTTCAAAGAAGAGAATCGTCAAATTCATGTTTCACTCAGTGCTTTTGTTCAACAAAAACCATGGTATGTAAAACCTATCACCATACGCGACACTTGTTGTTGCCATTATCATGTGGAATTTGAGTTATATTACGACACATTCCTTGATTTCGGTAGAACATTATGGAAGGATTCACCTCCTCCTTCCACTATCCGTGATTTCATATCTCAAATTATATGTGAAAGAGAAAGCGATGAACTATTTTACAAAAAGAAATGTGTTGGTGGTAAAAAATGCGATGATTGTGGATATTTGACTAAATTTCAAAACAAATATCGTATTGATATAAATGATCAATCATTGTCCAACATGAAAGTGAAATGGAAGAGATATGAATATAGTGATACATCGATTCAAGGTGCAAATAGTATTAAAAGAATTGAATTACTAGAAGACGAAATTTTTCTGATAGACTTTTTGAGAAAGTTTGAGGCAGAAATTTACAAATATACCAAGCATTCCCATAGAGCTCAATGGAAAGACTTTCAATTCAAAAAATCTCGTGAAGTTTTTCCACCAGGGACCATTTTGTCAATGATTGATTTTGCAGAAAACTACACATTTGTTCCACAAAAAGAAATTCAGAGTGAATACTATCATTCTGACCAAGTCTCCATGCTCGTCCATATTCTATATAGACATTTTGAACAAAATGTCGATCATATAGAAAGCACGAGTGAAAATCGACATATCATTAAAGAATATCACTTTTATATCAGTGACGATCGTACACATGATACATGTTTTGTACAACATTGTTTTGGAAAAATTTATGATTCATTGAAAAATCGTGGAATAACATTCAATGAACATTAGATATGGTCAGACGGATGCGTAGGTCAATTCAAATCTGCACGATCATTCTTTTGGTTGTGTTGTCTTCATAAGGAGACCTGCATTAAACATTGTTGGAATTTCTTTAAAACTGGCCATGGAAAAGGAGAACATGACGGTGTAGGAGCATGCATAAAATGAGTACTTCGAAGATATCAAATGAACCACTCTGCAAGCCGACTTGTGAATGTTGAAGAAGTTGTTCAATGGTGCATCGCTGCTCTAAGCCATGGGAGAAACCCATCAAGAGAAGTGCGAAGGTACATTCAATTTAATTTATATTGGAAATCTAATTTTAAACATTGTACATTTATCATGCAATGATTATCTTTGATTGTATTTTGATATCATTTTTACAAATTCTTCTTCTAATTTTCCATATAAAGGTTTTTCTGGCATATTGGAATCGAAGACGTAGATAGATCAATTGGAAATGATGTTGAAACAATAAAAGGGACTCGAAAATTGCATTCAATTCAAACAAAGTCGTCCAGAAATGTGTTTGCATTGGATAAAAGAAAATACTCTTGTTTTTGTGATGTTTGCATAGACAACACAAAATCCAATGACGTTTGTGAAAACAAAATGTATGTGAACGATTGGAAACATACAGAGCTAAATACAAAGGGAAAAATTTCTGTTGCAATGTTTGAAGAAATGCAATTAGAGGAAACTACAATATCATCCGATGGTGATCAAGTTTCTGATCTTGTTAGAGAAGGTAACATTTGGATTACTTTCTAATGATTTAAAGATCTAGAAATAAATTTAAATATGCATAATTTTGTTAAATTCATTTTATTGTGCAGAAGATGTTTTTACTGTAATTGCACCTATTAACAACGATGAAAATGTGAAGTATTATTTGATGCGTTGCACCGAACGAAAAATGAAATTATTACAGAACTATGAAGATCACGGATTTCAGTATGACAAAGGGTCTATTATACTGAAAGGTTATTTTTTCAGACAAAATCATCAAAGTGGAGACTTTGTTTACTTTGAAGACTATGAACCTGATTCCATAAGTTGTCAATATAGTCACTTGGTGTGTGCAGCGCGCATAAAGTTGATAGAAGTTCAATCAAAGAAAAAATCAAAAATTAAGAGATGGAAAATGTCAAAATCTGATCATGAACGGATTATTGAGGATGGAATTCCATTAGAATTTTTTTGAGTGAATTGTCCAACAATTTATTATCTTTGGATTAAATATGTTTTATAACTTCCAATACTCAACTAAAAATTGAGCTGCTTATGTTATTTGTGCAAGTGTTTGCACATGTACAATTGTTTGGGTACAAGCATGTGCTCTAGTATCAACTGAAAGTAGTTTTTCTATACATGTGCATTGATGAAAAATGTTATATATGTGTGTGTGTGTGTGTGTGTGTTCTAGAATGAAATTAATTTTTCTAGTTTTACTAATGAAAATTTATTTACGTATTCAATATATATGTTCTAGAATGCAATTAACTGGAACTAGTTTTTCTATGTGCATTAATGAAAAACTTGTTGGATTTTCTGGTAAAAATTATGGAAAAAATGTAAATAAATCATCTGCAGTATAGTTTTGTACGAAAATTCCTTTCAAACAAGAGACTCGAAGCACTTCTCCGACTTTTGGTGGGATTTGACCCACATCTCTAATCCTGATTGAAAATCTAGTACAAAATCTGCTTGTCCAATGGTCGGATATGTTCAATGTGCATTGATGAAAAATGTTACTTGTCTTGGATTGAAATGTAAATTGAAACCATCTAGACTGAAACTCAACTCCCTTGTTACATTTCTTGTAACAAAACAAGGGAGTTGATTTCATTGTATATGTTGATTTCTGATTTGATATAATTGCATGTATGATTACAAGTATAGTTTATGTAGCATCCATAGTTTATAGCCCCAAATTTTCACCCCTATCTTTTCTTCTAAATATGTTAAATTATTTTATGTAAAAAAATTTCAACATAAAAATTCCTATTAATTACATATAATCAAGAAATTATATACTAACATTAACAATAATATGAATTTACATGTGACCAAGAATTTATAACCTACAAATTTTACAATAACGTTTTGAGATTATACATGAATGCCCATCTTTAAACTATATCCATTGAAGGTAGAATCATGTTTAAGTTATTCAATCAATTTAAAGTATCATTCACCCTAGGGAGTGTAAAATATTCAATGTAGGTTGGTGACGATGCTCACTCCTAGCTTGAAGCAGCTCCAATGACCAATTCTTTAATGAATTCCAATGCGCTAGACCAAAGTTGGTGACCTACTTGGTTTTTCACCCAAGAAATTCCAAGGTACTCTTCTTACCTTTGGCCCCCAAAGCTACAATGGAGTTATAGGAAGGTGAAGATAAATTTTTTCACTGAAGATAAACCTAGAAAGCTCCTCGTCCCCTTAATAATAATGTGTTTAATTTAGTCTTTTAGGTGAGGATTAGGTGTGAATCTTGTTTTCACATACAAAAATAATTAATTGTTTAATTCCATAAATTTGATTATTCACCAAAATACATGTCATATCCACTATTTGTCTCTCCTACAAATTCCCATTATTTTATTAAAATATGATTTTATCTCACCCAACTATCACATGTACCTAAATTTACTCCTAATTGTTCCCTATGCCCTAAATCTACTCCTAATTGTTCCCTATGCTGCGTTTCCCTTACTTATTTTTAGAAAGTTATTTTCCTAGATCCATCATAACTATGGATCTATCAAGCGCCGAGAGGGATCAAATATCTAAAGGTGCAAACCTCTTTTTGAGTGCAAAACTTGAAGAAAGGTTTGCACCTCAAGAGATTTGATCCCTCTCGGCGCTTGATAGATCCGTAGTTAAGATGGATCTAAGTTGGTTTCAGTCGTGTGCAACCAAGGAAAAACTATCGATAATATGAGAAACATATGATTAATTTTATCAATAATATGTAAATACATCTAATATTAATATAACCATTTTAAATATGCTAAATATGTTTGAGATTTATCAAGTCATTTTAATTTTAAATTTTCTTAGTTACCTCAATTTGTTGAGATGATAAATATTGTAGAATAACTTTAATAATGGAAAATGATCAAATAAAATTCTTGAATGCAAAGTGACAATGTAATAATATTGAATGATATAATGTGAATAATTAGAATGTAATCAATTACAAATAGCATTTATTGTGATCAATCTTAAACTATTTTCTTCTTCTATTCTCATTGTCACCCTTATTAGTTTTGTCATCTTTCCGTATCGATTATATTAAAAAGAAAGTAAAAATCATAAATCATAAACCATTTAAATATTTAGCTCGAACTCTTGTAGTAAACACCATACCTTGTCTCTCTTGCTCTCCAATATTATTAGGTTTAATTATTATAACACAAAAATCGTTCTACATTGTCAATATTTTTTTGCACTTACACTGAAATCAATGAACACTATTAATCCAATGACTTTACAAGTAATGTACCATCATACATGCAATTATATCAAATCAGAAATCAACATATACAATGAAATCAATGGGGATTGTCTTGTTACAAGTAACATTTCAATTTACCACATGTGCAAATGTAGATTGAAACCATCCAAAACTTTAAGTTGTAGATTGAAACCATCCAAAACTTTAAGTTTTAAAACCCTTTTGATTATATACTGTGCAACATTAAAACATTAAACATTAAACTATCCAACAAAAACATTTAACATTAAATATCACATGCCAAATGTAGTTCAGATGACAACATTACTTCACATTCACATGCCAAAAGTACTAAAACCATCCAAAAATTAAATAAAACAAATTATATAATAACAATGTAATAAAATATGTCCAAAAATTGTAAATCTCACAAGTATCAAAGTGTATCAAGTTTAACAAATTTTAAAACCATATAAATTTTGAAATCAAATCTACTATAAATGATGTCCATCAAATGGAGGATCTAGCGTCTTCCCTACTAGGGTCTGAGTCCACGCCCTATCCTGTGAATGGGAAACCTACATACACAATGCACATGTACTTGAACATTAAAATTTGAAGTTTTAAAAATGAATGAGAATATATCTATCTAGAACTTTATGTAAAAAACAAAATATAACAAAAAAATCATGCAATACCTTGTAAGGTTCCCTCTCCATTTGATGAACAGGTTCTCCCATAGGAACATCTGCAGTGGTAAACTGTACAATATACATGTACAATTATATATATATATATTAAAAACTTTCAAATGAAAATGCACGTGTACATATATAAACTTATTTTCAATAATATTAAAAAAAGGAACTAAAGACAACTTGTTCAAATGTTGTGGTTGTTCCTATCTCCGTCGCTTGAGTCCGCGGATTAAAGAAATCTTCTATAGGAACCTAAATTCAAAAAAATTTAAATAACTCAAAATATAGATCTCTCTCTCTCTCTCTCTCTCTCTCTCTCTCTCTCTATATATATATATATATATATATCTCAATTTTTAATGGAACTTTTTGAGGTAGAATATATATATATATATATATATAACTTTTAAACATAAATTTTAAACTTGTGAAAAATTGTCCATACTCGTGGCTCATCTCCCAATGAAGTAGAAGGTACATCTCCTAAGGAAGAAGAAGGTACCGCCATCCCAAAAACATCAGACGGAATCGATACCTGTTAAAACATTTTATCAAATTATATATATACATACATGTACATGTCTGGCAACAATTATTTATTTTAGAGTCACTTAAAAAACACTAACATGTGCCAACATATCATGATGGTCAAACCCATCTGCAGCGTTTGAACCGGAGGTCCCAAATGTAATATTAACATTTTCATCACGCATCATGCCTGAGAACTGCAAATGGTGTTTTAACATATAATCATACATTTTTGTTAGATGAATGTACACATACTCAAGAATAAATGTATACATGTACATACACATGTATTGATTACAAATTGTACACATGTATATGTAAAAATAATTTAAAACCCTAAGGTCACTAACACATACCGTTCCGGTGCCCTCTTCCTCATGAAAAACTAGGTCTTGCAGACCATTGCGACAATTTATTGCATATGTTCGAAGATCTTCAACATTCATGTTGTAAATCTCCTCATCTGTATGATAAACAAAATTGGCACGTGCATTTTCACGTGCTCTTTTTCGTTTTAAACAAAGATCGACTCCACTCAATCCGCTATGAACATTGTCAATCATAACATCCCTTGCTTCTCGACTTATTTGAGAAGTCGCATCCATCTCTGATCGCAGAGTTTCGACTCAAAACGGTCGACTCACCAATGGCGGCTCAGGGCAAGGCAACTCCACATCTCGCTTAGCGCCCTTACGGTTATATAATCGACCTTTCCCCGGGCCAAAAAATTCTGAAGGAAGGTCATTGTAGTTGGGTTTCATACCCAAAAAAAATTCTGCATAAAACATCTATGAAAAATAAACAGGAACCTCATCGTTCCATGGAAGCCTTCCAAAGGCCGCAAGATGTCGATCATACAAATAACGAGCTATTTCTGGGTGCTTGAAATACTGCACCTTCAACATTTTTCTTTTTGGCCCTTCCTTATAATTAAACATTGACTTGGCCACGTCTCTTGTAACTTTTTGTTTAATGTCCTCCCATTTATCGGTACCCATCACTATTTCTTTTCTCTTTCTCATCAGTTCTACAAATCAATCAGTCGTTGGCCCAAGATTTTTGTACACCTTTACCATTTCACCCAATGAATGTGCAACTATTTCAAGGCTTTGTCGACTCTCAGCAGGTAGAGACAAAGCCACGAGATCTCTTTGCAATTTTGCATGAAGGCTTTCACACCTTTGTAAGGTGCATTCTGCCATGTTGGTTTCCCATGGTATATCAGTAATCTCGGCCGGATAAGTTGTGCTAGGTTGACAGCCTTATTCTTGAATGTAGCAAGCTGCCCTATGTCTATTTTGACCACTAGCTCGAACATTTTCGGCCTCTGCATCAATATATATAAAACTTTGTATATTAGAAAAAACACGTGTAAAAAAAGTTGTACAAATTTAATGAAAAAATATTGAAATTGTGTTGGGAAAAATACTGAGAGGGGGCGGTGAATCAGTGTTTAGTGCAGACAATCAAACTTTTATTTTTTCCTTTCTAAAAGCCCATATGCTACTTTACTGAAGGAAACTAGCGTATATATGCGGATATCCTTTACAGAACTCGCATATGTCCAGAGATCTAATTATGTGTTTGAATCTTAACTCAGATCATTGCTTTATTCGTTCATCAGATATTTCAGAAATAGTAAATAGGTGCAGACAGAATAGAATAATCATCACACATATGCAACACACATGAACACCAGGATTTTTAGGTGGAAACCCAATTCGGGAGAAAACCACCGCTGCCGTCGTTTCAGCCTTCAAAATTTATTATTAAGAAAACTTCTTACAATCATGTACTAGTGCAGACTCAAACCAGCACATAGGCACCCACCTGCAGAAGGCTACAACCTTCTCTCGTTTACCAGCCTCTCCTGGAAGGGAGCTACTACCCCCTGCACTCATTTACCAGCCTCTCCTGGAAGGGAGCTCGACCCCTTGAACTCGTTTACCGGCCAGAGGGCCTCTCCACAGGAGGAGGTTTCAAGCCGCGGCCCGCACCGGCTTCGACCTCGGCACCACTGAGACCCACATTTCTCAATTTTCCAAAGTTTGGATCAAACAACCCAGCACAACCTTCCCACTTATCAACAATCACATACCTTGCTTATTGCTTCAAACGAACAAATTGAGATCATTTATAACAGAATATCAGATATAACCCAGACTTTAGAATAGATATGCAGAAACACATTCAACCTTCAGCAACCCTTAGATCAGAAATAATACACGCTTTTATTTAATCAGACCCGCGTATATACTCGCTTTCCAGAAGATGAACCCGCGTATACTTTAGTGCATTTTCTAAGGAAAAACCCTAACTGCATACATGCTTTTCCTTCCACAGACCCGTGTATACACGCGCTTTTCATGAAACGAACTTGCGTATAGATCTATAAAAGATAAACTTTGCAGTACATACCAAATCTATGAACTTACCCAGATTTCTTCAATCTCTTCAACAGGATTGCGCCAAGTCTTCTTCACTTCTTTTCAGATCATCCTTGACATTCACCATTTCTAGATCTAGAGATGTTCATAGGTGCATCATAGATTCAGATCTATCAAATTAGGAATAGGGTTTAACCATATAGATATACTTCAGAGTGAAGTATTCATCAAAGCCCAGACACATGCACACACTTTTGCACAATGATTTTCTTCTCCTTATATAGGGTTACCCTTCATCAATACCATGAGTCAAAACCACATAACTTCCAATGGTATTCATGGACGAGATCACATAGGCGAACCATTATTCATGACAATGGGTCAAAACCATGGTAGTTACCCCTGGTTTTACAAATTTAGTGTGCTTTTTCCCATACGCGACTTGGAATGTTATTTCCCGCGTGCATACGCTACTTCGTTTAGACAAATCCGCGTATGCCTTGAGACATACTCTTTTCATCATGTACTGACATTCCTTCCATCATTACCTTCTGTAACAAGTTCATCAAGATACATTCCATCAAGGACAACTTTATCAAGTAGGTTACCATCATCTTCATCAAGTGGGTTGCCATCAAGGACAACACTCTGCAACATATTGCCAACAATCTCCCCCCTTTGGTCTTGATGGCAACCAGGATGGTGTTTGATCACCACATCAGATAGGTACATTAATCATAATGATATTCTCCCCCTATTCAAACACCATGTCACATGTCATTCTCCCCCTTTGTCATTAAGGGCAAAGGGCGGACCAAAACCAACACAAGGTTTTTCTCCTTATGTAGAAAGAAGAGTGTTGCAGATCTGAAGTGCACTGTAGTTACCATGCTCCCCCTGAGTTCAAACTGAATCTTCAAACATATTTTACAATGAAGTACATGACTCTATGACCTTCCTATCACCAAGGACTCATACTTACATCACAGATCCAACCAAGTGGATTTATATATGAGACTCAAGTACCCAACCAAGTGGGTTTACATATTTTGACTCAACTACCCAGCCAAGTGGGTTTATAGATTTGAACAACTCCTTACATGACTGAATATTACAAATTTACATCATGGGTCTGAACATGCCCTTTTTCAACCAATTACAAAAATGACCTTTTGTAACAAAAACCAACAAGATCTCAAGAAAGAGATTATATTTCAGAATCATCATACTGCCAACAATGCATTATACTCAGCAAGGTTAATGCTTCCCTTGAAACAGTGCATCCAAGTCTCCTTTCTATATGACCAAGGCTCCTCCTTAGCTAGTGCAACCTGAACACTTTCAATCAGCAAGTCATCAAGGCATCTTTACCCAATAATAGAGAATGAAACAGATATATAAGAACTGGAACACCACCAGAGACATCAAACAACATCAGAGATACCAAACAGCACTAAGAAATGCTGACCCCAATAAAAAATTGTCAGCAAACAACCATATGCATCTTTCTGTGTATAAACTCGTGTATATAGGCGACTGCCTTTAAAGAAACCCGCGTATCCAATTTAATCTTTTGAATTTAATCAGATCTGATCTTCTGAGAGGCAGAGACAACACCCAGATTTTGTTTGAGATATTCGAACACTTCCCTGGGCAGAGGTTTGGTAAGAATATCAGCAACTTGTTCTTTGGAGGGAACATACTCCAACTTCACCTTTTGTTCAAGCAATTGTTCACATAAGAAGTGATACTTGATGGGGATTTGCTTGGTCTTTGAATGCATAACAGGATTTTTTGAGATATTGATGGCACTTGTATTATTACACATAATGGAGATAGGAGAAGTACATTTGATTTGAAAATCTTCCAAGGTTTGCATCATCCAAAGGAGTTGAGTGCAACAAGATGCGGCAGCCACATATTCTGCTTCAGCAATAGATAAGGCAATAAAACTTTGCTTCTTACTGAACCAAGATACCAGCAGGTCCCATATAGAATGCCACCACTAGTGCTTTTCCCGAATCATCTTTCAGGCCCAATATGCATCGGTATAAGCATGAAGAGTAAGATCGGCATTCTTTGGATACCATAGTCCAAAGTCTTGAGTTCCTTGTAGATATTTGAATATTCTTTTGACAGCACAGAAGATGAGACTCTTTTGGATTGACTTTGGAGATAAATCCAACAATCTCAAGCGCATGCATAATATCAGTCCTAGTCCCAGTGAGATAAAGTAGACTTCCTATCATAGATCTATATTCTGGTTGATTCACCGTGGGAGAATCATCATGAGAACTGAGGTTACATCCGGTTATCATTGGTGTACTTACAGGTTTGCACTCTTCCATGCCATACTTCTTCAAAATTTGCTTAAGGTATTTTGCTTGTCATAAGAATATACCATCTGTAGTTTGATGCACTTGCAAGCCAAGAAAGAATGTTAGTTCCCCAAGTAAAGACATTTCAAATTCTTCCTGCATAGCTGAAGAAAATTTCTGACTCATAGATTCTTCATTGCTTCCAAAAATGATATCATCAACATATACAACCACAATCAATAGTTTGTCATTTTCAGTTTTTGTGTATAGGTTGCTATCAGCAAACCCCTTTGAAAATCCTTGTTGATGAAGATATTTGTCAAGATGATAATACCATGCCATTGGAGCTTGTTTGAGACCATATAGAGCCCTTTTAAGTCTACAAACAAGATTTTTATCATTTCCCAAAATGAATCCTTCTGGTTGTTCTATATATACTTCTTCTTCTAGATAACCATTAAGAAAAGCAGATTTAACATCCATTTGATAAACTTTGATTTGTTGATAACTTGAAAAAGCAAGAAACATTCTGATGGCTTCAAGTCTAGCTACAGGAGCAAAAGTTTCTTCAAAGTCTATACCTTCTTGTTGAGTATACCCTTTGCAAACCAATCTAGCTTTGTTTCTTACAACATCCCCATTCTCATTCAGCTTGTTCTTGAAAATCCATTTAGTTCCAATGACATTTTTATCATGAGGTCTTGGAACCAAATCCCAAGTGTCATTCTTCTCAATTTGAACGAGTTCTTCATTGTAGCTAGTCAACATTCATCTTTGCTGACTTGATTGACATTGTGTGGTTCAATCGTGGATAGAAATGCCAGATAGCTAGGAGATCCCACAAGAGTCCTCCTTGTTTGTCCACCTGATTCCTTATCTCCCAAAATTTCAGATTCAGGATGATTCTTTTGAACATATCTGAATGGAGGCTTTCCAGATAAATCATCTTTAGGTTCTTTATTGGATGCACTGTCTATATCATTTCTATTTGATGTAGAAGGACAAAAGTCACCATCATCTTCTTCTGTTGTTTGTCTTTCTTCTTTAGGGACTGCATGAGACTCATCAATAACAATATCAATACATTCAACAATATTTCGAAGCCTTTTATTGTAACATTTGTATGCCCTGCTTGTATATGAGTAACCTGTTGTACCAATCAGCCCCCCCCCCCATTTGTATTTTGGACATAGTCTCTTTTCCTCTTTCACCGCTGCCCCTCCCAACATCAGAAATACATTTAAAAAGGGCTAAAGTCCACTTTTTAAAGATTATATAAGGTCTAGCCCCCTTCGCCTCCTAGCTCCGCGCCTTCCTTTTTACATATAACCAAGCACTGCCCCATTAAGTGTTTATCGCAAATCTCAAAATCGCGCCATCGCAAAAGCCCAGTTTCTCTCGCGCATTATCCCCCATCATCGCATTTTTCATTTTTGCGATATGCGCTCACCACGCCCATCGCATAGCGCAGGCGCGAAATTTTGGCTATTCCATTCTTCTTTTATCGCATTTTCCCCTCTTGTGATCCTGCGACACGCGCTCCGGGTCCCACCTTTAAAGCCTTCATTCCGCTGTCTTGTCGCGTCCTTTCTTTGTAACTCCTCCAAGGGTTAGTCTTCTGAGTTTCCACGCCATCAGCACCCGCCCTCCACTCTTCGTTGTATGCCTACATGTCACGCGCGGTTTCTCCGTTGTTCACATACTCTAGTCATGTGTCACACCTTTGCGTTTTCATTTAAAGTCTCCTCCCTGCGTCGTTATATCATCCGCTCATATCTTTTCCATCACCTCCATCAGTCTCACTGTGTCCACCTTTTGTGTGATCAGTTTTATTCAATAAGTTTTGGTTTTTGCAGGAACTTGCGGTGGGAACAAAATTAGCGGAAAAGATCCAGAAGTCACTATGATGTGACCTCCATTAAAGAAAGGTACTTCAATCCATGGAACTCTCCAAAGAGAAAATTAAAAGGAACGCATTTGGACAGTCGAAAACATTAATGCAACAACAGAGTATTTATGAAGAAGCAATAAATTCAGGGTCCAGCTCGAAAGAGGTTCCGAATTTGAATTCAAAATCTGAAGATCGAAAGTACCATGTACAAGAGCAGGCGCCCCAAGGTTTTATTGCCGCAGGTCTCCCTCCTCCAGAAAAAGGCCGAACGTTCTCATATTTTATTATTTATATCTTGTGTATAGATAGATTCCAACATTCATTCCATAAATAAATTGTAAAGTACAAACATTTATATTCAGTCGTTTCATAGTGTGGGCGCGAACATTTTCCGCCATTTGATTCAAAATAAGTTATTAAATGCTTTCTATCTACCACCTCCTCTAGAATTCTCTATCTCTTCTATAAAAGCTAGAAAGAAAGACATTGTAAGGGTTCCAGATTTCTGTCAGCAAATGGTGCAGCGAGAAGACTTCTGTATTCGTCTTGTAATATTTCTGTATGAAGTTTCAGAGCCCGTAGGGTCTCAGTGAGGAGGGGTTATAACTGTATTGAGGATTCTGGTCTTTGGTATCTCGCAGTATGTAAATTTTCTTATGTGTTAATACATTATATCTTTTCATGCAAATTATCTTCTTGTATCATGTTCTAGAATGCGAGTGGCTCACTAGTTTGCAGTAAGGATTCATCTTAAGTGGTGCCCTTTCTGGAATTAGTCAAGCGCTTTAAATAGGCCTAGAAGTGATATGCTGTTCCATGTTCACTCTTTCATATTTTCTGCTATATTAGTGGCTCAAGGATTCGTAAATCGGTGCGCCCTTCTGCCAGTAATATCTTCTAATGTTTCCTCATTGCACTCACTTTCTGATATTTGGTTTCTGTGATATATTATTTGAATCGGCCCTCTTTACAGTAAGCGGTCTCTTAACTGTCTGATGTGTTCATGCTGAAGTGTTACATGATGTTTTTACATTATTCTAATCTTTGTATCAGTTTCTGAGAGAGAATGGTCCCATTCAAAATCCAATTTCCTTGTTTTTAACAAGAGATAGTAGAGAGGCATTTGGACTGACAACCCAAGCTATATTACGTGTCTCCCTGCTATATAAGATTTCCTAGGCACTGGTCTATGGCAACTCTAGGTTGTCTCTAGGGGGGTGACAAAATCATCCACAACATCTTTCTGGCGCCGTTGCCGGGGATCGAATTCAAGAATATCAGTTTCCCTGGGTCTCGACAAAGTTATTTTCACTCTCTAATCAGGTGAGCATAGAGAGTTGAAGAGTTGCATATCTCTCACCTTGGCGACTCCACTGGTCTTTATTCGATAAATTTTTATTGGTAGTCCTGGCTCCTCGTAGGCCGCATTTGAGGTCAGATACAGCCCAACTGAAAACACCTTACGTGTCTGACCCAGAGAAAATCATTCGTAAAGGAGTTTGGAAGGAGAGGAAGTCAGCCCGTGCTGAAAATTTCGAGTGTTCTGTTGAAAATTATCCGCCCTCTTCTTCTCAAGAAGTTAGAACAGAAAATCCCGAGTTTTGTTTAGAGACTCCACGTAGAGGAAGCGCCTGGATTGAAGGAGAATCTCCTCCTCCTCTCGAGGCTGAAGAAATTAAAGAGGTCACAGAAGTAGCTGCTGTTAACCGTGAATTATTCCCATCTACGCCTCAGGCTTCTGTGCAATATATTCCCATTGTTATTCATACTCCGCTTCCTCCTACTCCTCTCCCTTCATTTGTTGCTCAGACTGTTGTACAACCCCCACCTCCCCCAATGGCCAATGTTCCTGCTTTCCTATTGAACAAATATGCGCCCCTGGCCTTACCTCAAGCACTGAATGATATGCCACAGGATTATCTGAAAATTCTGCCGAGATTTAATGGAGAAAATGAGATTGATGCGCAGAGACATCTTGAGACCTTCTGCTCTTTCGCGGAGAACTTGAATGTTGAACATTTGGATGTGGTTTTGAGGTTGTTTGTGTAGTCTTTAGAAGGTGAAGCCAGAAAATGGTTTAAGACATTGGCAAACCGTTCAATAACCACCTGGGACGTTATGGAGAATACTTTTCTTAGGAAGTGGGGAGAGAAGAAAGACCATGGTCAATGTCTCACTGAATTTAATACTATGAAGAAGAAACAGAATGAAGGAGTGGCAGAATTCATCAAAAGATTCAACAAGTTATATCTGAGCCTGCCTCCCGAGATGAAGCCTCATGAAGCTGCTGCCAAGATAATTTTCATAGCAGCCTTTGATTGTGATTTTGGTTTTGCATTGAGAGAAAGAAAACCTGCCAATTTAGATGATGTGCAAGCAGACGCTCTGGAATTAGAAGCGAACTTTGCCTCCACTGGGAAACTGAAAGGGAAAATTGAACAAGATACCAGAAGGAAGGGCAAAGAAGAGATTTCTGCTTTCAATCAGGAAAAAGATTCAGAAAATTTGGATGAAATAAGTAAAATGGTAAAGAATATGGTTAAGATGGAACTGGAGATGAAGAATGCAGCTCCCAAGAACTGTTATAATGCTCCAAATAGAGGATACCATCCCCAGTATAGAAGGCCACCATTGCAGATCCTGCCCAGAGAAGCAAAGGAATCACAGGACCAGGTGCCTCATCCCTTGTACCTGGAAGGGCCAGCAGATGACCCCACTGGAGACACAACTTATGGATTAGAAAGTTCAAATATGGCTCTTTCAAATAATGATGATATGGAGTGCCCGTTGCATGATGAAGAAGAGGAAGCAGAGATCGATCATTACTGTAAGCAGTTTGCTGATTTCATGGAAGCCCAATTCAACGTCAAATATGATCTCAGATCCTCGAGGAAGAGGACCAGGAAGAAACACCTCAGGAAGAAGCATCTGCTCAGAAGGAATCAACAACAAAGAAGAGCGCGAAGAAAGGTAAGAGTCCTCTAAATACTTCCTTGAAGTCTAATATTCAGATTCCTTCTTCCTCAAAAATAGTCAATCCTCCTAATACCGAGCCAATATCAAAAGAGATTAGGTCTTCAGTTGAAAATAAGGAGTCAAAAGAAGTAGTTATGGAAAAGCCCACATCGGCTTTCAATTTGCAAAAAGAACTTGAAAAGATTAAGATTCCTGTCCCATTGATTGAGTTATTAAAACAGCCTGTATATCAGTCCCAAGTTACTTCTTTTATACTTCCTCCCGAAATACCAATCGTGCCTGATAGTTTAAATCTTCAAGAAGAAAGACCCATGGTAGTCTTTGGCCCACACGTCGAGGAGATAGATCCTTCTACTCCTCCCTTTTATGTATCCCTAGTTGTACATGACCTGCTATTACATAATTGCATGTTAGATTCTGGGGCTTCCCATAATCTTATGCCCTTATCTGTCATGGAGCAACTAGGACTGCAGATTACAAGGCCATATAAGGATTTATATTCATTTGATTCTAAAAGGGTTAAATGTTTGGGAATGATAAAAGATTTAGTGGTCAATTTAGCTCAAATCCCAACAAAAAGTGTGGTCATGGACATTGTGGTTGCTGATATCCCAGCCCGCTTTGGCATGCTGTTGTCAAGGTCCTGGGGTACAAAGATTGGGGGATCAATTAAATTGGATTTAACATATGCTACTGTCCCAGTTTTTGGAGGGCAAGAGAGGAGGTTGTATAGAGAGACTAGATTTGTTAAAATGGTAACTAAGGCTGACTGCTCAGATAATTCCCCAGTTTATAACAAAGAGGGAGACTTTTCATGTTTAATGTTAGAAGAAAATCAGAATTATGCTCGTGAACCCCTTTTTGGCCAAACCCAAGCTAAGCAACCTAGAGGAAGTCAGGAATCAGAAATATGGACTTTGCATTTTGATGGGGCAAATTCCAGGGAAGGTAATGGAGCTGGAGTATTGTTGATTTCTCCTACAGGGAAGTGGGTACCACTGTCCTTTAAACTGGAATATGAAGCTACAAACAATGTAGCTGAATATGAGGCACTATTACTGGGGCTGCAAACAGCTAGGAACATGGGCATCCAATGCCTGAAGGTGTTTGGAGACTCTGAACTGGTGGTCAGACAGATTAAAAATGAATGTCAAACTAAGCATCCACGGCTCAGAGCATATAGAAATGAAGTATGGGACATGATAGAAAACTTCTTCTCAGCATTCAACATACAGTTCATGCCCCGGGAGAAAAACAGAATAGAAGATTCTCTTGCTGTAGCTGCCAGTATTTTCCGTCCTCCTCAGAACCCGCTTTTAAGATATGAAGTGGAGGTACGGTATAGACCATCCATTCCAGACAATATTAAGCATTGGCAGGTATTCGAAGATGATGAACAGATGAAAAGATTTATGGAGACTGTGGGAGAATTCTCCAATATGGAGATTGATGATAACGAAGAGGAAGAAGTTGAAAATATTTCAGAAAATAAATGGGAAGAGAATATAGCAGGAAGTAGAGTGCTGCAGCTGAAGGGTAATGTGATACCTAGAGGGTTGGTACCTATAGAAAGGTTATTTAATAAAGACGATGTTCCGATGCAGCCAAACAAAGTAGTAGAAGAAGATCAAGTGGGAGATTTGAATCTGGGTACTCCTACTGATCCCAAAATGATCAAATTATCTAAGAAAGTCCCAGAAGATTATAAAGAAAAATATTTGAATTTATTTCAATCTTATAAAGATGTTTTTGCTTGGTCCTATCAGGACCTAAAAAATTTTGATGTAAATATAATGCAACACAAGATTCCACTGAGGGAAGATGCAAAGCCATACAAGCAGAAGCTCAGACAGATTAATCCTTTGCTTCTTCCATCCATTGAAAAGGAAATTAAAAAATTGTTGAAGGCCAAGATAATCGTGCCACTAAGGTACTCATAATGGATAGCGAACCTTGTTCCTGTTCGAAAGAAGAATGGAGAAATAAGGCTGTGTGTGGATT
This sequence comes from Pinus albicaulis, assembly GCA_034641835.2. NCBI lineage: Eukaryota > Viridiplantae > Streptophyta > Pinopsida > Pinales > Pinaceae > Pinus > Pinus albicaulis. Next base: position 145,263,319 of record CM076579.1, on the reverse strand, counting down.
TCAGGAACCTGAACAGGGCGTCTCTCAAAGATAATTATCCACTACCTAAGATGGACCACATCCTGCAGAAAGTAGTGGGAGCATCCAGAATGTCAATGATGGATGGATTTTCGGGCTACAATCAAGTAGTCGTGCTCCCAGAAGACCAGAAGAAGACTGCATTTACTACACCATGGGGAACCTTTATGTATGCTAGGATGCCACTCGGATTAATTAATGCAGGAGCTACTTTTTAGAGGGCAATGGACATAGCCTTTGTTGGAGAATAGGACAAGTTCTTGGTGGTGTATCTTGATGATATCACAGTATTCTCAAAGAATGATGATGAGCATATTGAGCATTTGAGAAGAACTTTTGAAAAATGCAGAAGGTATGGCCTTTCTCTAAATCCTCAAGAATCTTTGTTTGCATTAGATGAGGGAAAGCTCTTAGGACACATTGTGACTAAAGATGGTGTGAAAATTGATCCTAAGAGAGTTGAAGTGATAAACAACATTCCTTTGCCAAGGAATAAAAAGGAAGTACAGGTATTTTTGGGCCGAATTAATTTCTTGAGAAGATTCATTCCTAACTATGCTGAGATAGTTAGGCATATAACTAATATGTTGAAAAAGGACAATGAAGTTAAGTGGTCCCAGGAGTCTAGAGATGCATTTACAAGGATAAAACAGGCTTTTTCTGAAGCTCCTGTATTAGAGGGACCAGACTATAGTAAGTCGTTCATGATATTCTCATTTGCTTCCCCTCATACGATTGCTGGAGTGTTATTGCAGAAAAATGAAGAGGGATATGAACAGCCCATAGCATTCTTCAGTCAAGTACTGTATGATGCTGAATTGAAATATAATATATTGGAGAAGCAGGCATATGCCCTGGTAAAGTCCCTTAAAGCTTTTAGATTTTATATTTTGCAATCTCATATCACTGCTTATGTCCCTACTGTAGCAGTCAAAGACATTCTGGTCCAGGGAGACAGCGAAGGTAGAAGGGGAAGATGGATTGCAAAAATCCAAGAGTATGATTTGGATATAAGGCCTACTAAATTGATAAAAGGACAGGGACTTGCAAAAATTCTATCTGAGTCAAATCATCAAGCCTTGGGCATCAATCTGTCTGTGATAGCAAATGAAGAATCAGAAAAAGAAGAAGAGCAGCATGGACTACAGATGGCTACCCAAAAGATACATGTGAAATATCTAACTAGTCCTTGGTACAAAGAAATAGTTGAATATCTTTTAACTCTAAGCTTCCCTCCAAGTTGTGATAAGAAAAAATACAGAGCTGTAAGGATGAAATCTCAGAAATATGTCATTACTAATGGGCAGCTCTATTGGAGAGACCCTCTAGGTATACTGCTGTTATGCCTCAAAGAAAATGAAGTGCAGAATGTAATGACAGAATTTCATGAGGGCATATGTGGAGGACATTACAGCTGGAGGGCTACCACTCACAAAATCTTGAAGGCTGGTTTTTATTGGCCAAAATTACATTCAAATACTTTTGCTTGGGTCAGATCGTGTGACAAATGCCAAAGATTTGCAGAAAGGCAGAAATTAGCGGCCTTGCCCTTGATCCCTATTCATGTAAATGAACCATTCCAGAAATGGGGATTAGATTTTATAGGAGAGATACATCCCCCATCAAGTGGCCAACATAAATGGATATTGACAGCCACAGACTATTTCACAAAATGGGTGGAAGCCATACTTACCAGAAATGCTACAGATGCTGTAATTATGAATTTTATAGAAGATAATATCATATCTAGGTTCGGCTGCCCTGCCAGAATCGTAACTGACAATGCACAAGCTTTCAAGTCTGCCAGGTTTGTAAAGTTCTGCCAGAGATATAACATCATCCTGAATCATTCTACAGCATACTATCCACAGGGAAACGGTCTAGCAGAGTCATCCAATAAAACCCTGGTGAGAGCCCTGAAGAAGACAATCGCTGAGAATCAGAAAAACTGGGACTCTCAATTAAAGTTTGCTCTATGGGCGAATAGGATAACCAGCAAAAGAGCAACAGGCAAATCACCCTATGAGCTGGTATATGGGCGAGCTGCTGTGTTTCCTCTACAATTAGCATTGCCGGCGGCACGTTTTATGCAGGAAAACCAGGAAGAACCAGATGAGATGATTAGAAGAATTAATCAGCTGGTAGAGTTGGAAGAAATAAGGAATCAGGTAGATCAGAGATTAATAGAATATCAGGAAATAATGAAGAAGGTCTTTGATCAACACGCAAAGAATAGGAATCTTCAAGTTGGAGACCTGGTTTTTAGATGGGATCTTCGCAGAGCCGAAAAGGGCAAGCATGCCAAATTCGACCCACTGTGGTTCGGTCCATTCAAAATAGTAAACCTAGGGAGAAATAATACTTTCATATTAGAAAACCTACAGGGAGATCTGTTGGATGCCCCCGTGAATGGACAATTCCTTAAACACTACTTTCAGTACTGACCCAGGCAGAGCAGGCCTGATTTATTTATGTATACAATTTAAGCAAAGGTGATTTCAATTTTGAAGTGTAAATAATGTAAATAAGCTAATAGGTTTTGAAGAGAATACAAAGGGGTCTGAGGTCTCATGGAAGCCCTCGTGATACAAAAAGCCCGAGATTTAACATGTCGTCCCTGGGCTTGGAGCCGATGTTAAAATTAACTTCCAAATTTCCCCCATTTGGATTTTGGACATAGTCTCTTTTCCCTCTTTCACCGCCGCCTCCCAACATCGTAAATACATTTAAAAAGGGATAAAGTCCACTTTTGCGATTATATAAGGGCCCACTCTTCGCTCCCAAACACACCTTTCCTTTTTACATATAACCAAGCACTGCCCCATTAAGTGTTTATCGCAAATCTCATAATCGCACCATCGCAAAAGCGCAGTTTCTCTCGCGCGTTATCCCCCATCATCGCATTTTTCATTTTTGCGATATGCGCTCACCACGCCCATCGCATAGCGCAAGCGCGAAAATTTGGGCTATTCCATTCTTCTTTTATCGCATTTTCCCCTCTTGCGATCCTGCGATACGCGCTCTGGGTCCCACCTTTAAAGCCTTCATTCCGCTATCTTGTCACGTCCTTTCTTTGTAACTCCTCCAAGGGTTAGTCTTCTGAGTTTCCACACCATCAGCACCCGCCCTCCACTCTTCGTTGTATGCCTACATGTCATGCACGGTTTCTCCGTTGTTCACATACTTTGGTCATGTGTCACGCCTTTTCGTTTTCATTTAAAGTCTCCTCCCTGCGTCGTTATATCATCCGCTCATATCTATGCCATCACCTCCATCAGTCTCACTGTGTCCACTCTATGTCATCGCTTTATTCAATAAGTTTTGGTTTTGTAGGAACTTGGGCGGGAACAAAATTAGCGTAAAAGATCCGAAAAGATCCGTAAGTCACTATGATGTGACCCATTAAAGAAAGGTACTTCGAATTCATGGAACTCTCCCGTAGATAAAATTGCAAGGAACGCATTTGGACAGTCGAAAACATTAATGCAGCAACAGAGTATTTATGAAGAAGCAATAAATTCAGGGTCCAGCTCGAAAGAGGTTCCGAATTTGAATTCAAAATCTGAAGATCGAAAGTACCATGTACAGGAGCAGACGCCCCAAGGTTTTATTGCCGCAGGTCTCCCTCCTCCAGAAAAAGGCCGAACGTTCTCATATTTTATTATTTATATCTTGTGTATAGATAGATTCCAGCATTCATTCCAGAAATAAATTGTAAAGTACAAACATTTATATTCAGTCGTTTCATAGTGTGGGCGTGAAAATTTTCCGCCATTTGATTCAAAATAAGTTATTAAATGATTTCTATCTACCGCCTCCTCTAGAATTCTCTATATCTTCTATAAAAGCTAGAAAGAAAGACATTGTAAGGGTTTCAGATTTCTGTCAGCAAATGGTGCAGCGAGAAGACTTCTGTATTCGTCTTGTAATATTTCTGTATGAAGTTTCAGAGCCCGTAGGGTCTCAGTGACGAGGGGTTATAACTGTATTGAGGATTTTGGTCTTTGGTATCTCGCAGTATGTAACTTTTCTTATGTGTTAATACATTATCTCTTTTCATGCAAATTATCTTCTTGTATCATGTTCTAGAATGCGAGTGGCTCACTAGTTTGCAGTAAGGATTCATCTTAAGTGGTGCCCTTTCTGGAATTAGTCAAGCGCTTTAAATAGGCCTAGAAGTGATATGATGTTCCATGTTCACTCTTTCATATTTTCTTCTATATTAGTGGCTTAAGGATTCGTAAATCGGTGCGCCCTTCTGCCAGTAATATCTTCTTATGTTTCCTCACTGCACTCACTTCCTGATATTTGATTTCTATGATATATTATTTGAATCGGCCCTCTTTACAGTAAGCAGTCTCTTAACTGTCTGATGTGTTCATGCTGAAATGTTACATGATGTTTTTACATTATTCTAATCTTTGTATCAGTTTCTGAGAGAGAATGGTCCCATTCAAAATCCAATTTCCTTGTTTTTAACAAGAGATAGTAGAGAGGCATTTGGACTGACAACCCAAGCTATATTATGTGTCTCCCTGCTATATAAGATGTCCTAGGCACTGGTCTATGGAAACTCTAGGCTGTCTCTAGGGGGGTGACAAAATCATCCACAACATAACCAAGAAGTATTCCTTCATCTGATCTAGGTTCAAACTTGCCAAGCTTTTCATCATTATTTTTGATAAATAATTTACTTCCAAAAACTCTAAAATGTTTCACAGAGGGAGAATTACCATACCAGAGTTCATATGGAGTTTTGTCACTATTTACCCGAACATGTGCCTTGTTAAGAATATTTGTTGCTGTGTGAGCTGCTTCTCCCCAAAAAATGTCAGGTGTTCCGAAATCATCAAGCATAGCTCTAGCCATTTGTTGAATTGTTCTATTCATTCTTTCTGCTACGCCATTTTGTTGTGGAGTGCCTGATACAGAAAACTATCTTTTTATGCCATGTTGTTCACAAAATTCAAAGAATTCATTTGATGTATAATCTCCTCCTCGATCAGATCTAAGACACTTTATTTTTAGATCTAATTCATTTTCAACCAGCGCTTTGAAGATCTAAAATTTTTCAAATGCTTCATCTTTGTGTTTGATCAACCCAATCTAACACATTCTAGAGAAATCATCAATGAATAAGATATAGTATTCTTCACCACGTGGTGAATTTTTCCTCATAGGTCCACATATGTCAGTATGAATGAGTTCAAGGGGCTTACTTGACGATCCTTCCTTGGCATTGAATTGCACTCTGGTTTGCTTACCGAATTGACAAGATTTGCATATGATACTTTCAGGTAGAGAAATATTGGGAAGACCACGAACAACATTAAGTTTGCTTGATTTGTTGATTTGAGAGAAGCTTAGATGCCCCAACCTTCTATGCCATAGCCAATTTTCTAAATATTTACTCAAGTAACATTGTTCTTTGCAATTCTTCAATACATACAGGTTGCTTGGAGTTCTTTTTCCTTTTATAATTGTTTTACCTGTATCAAGATCACGAACCACACATTCTTTTGAACTAAAGACAACTTCAGCTCCTTGATCACACATTTGACTTACACTTAACAGATTATTCCTTAATCCATCCACATACATGACATCATTGGCCTTCACCTTTTCTTTTAAAAACACAGACCCTTTTCCTTTAATTACAGCAGGAGTATCATTTCCAAAAGTAACTTTCTTTTCCTTTTCTAGAGCACTATATGCACGAAGTTTGTGTTTATCACCTGTCATGTGTCTCAAGCATCCACTATCAATGTACCATTGATTTTCTTCACCTTCCGCAAACAACGCTATGCCACAATTTTCAACCTGTGATTCCTTCTTTTTCCATATTTTGGATTTTGAAGGAAGATGCTCTTTTGGCTAAACTTTGCTCCTGCATTCAGATTCTTCATGCCCATAGTTATTTCAATAAGCACATTCAACTTCATTTAGAAGAGGAGAAAAGTTGTTATAGGTATTCTTCTTTGTTTCAATATCAACCATTTTCTTTCTTGCTTCTCTTGTCATGATGGTTTTATATGCAACACATTGAGCAGCTTTATGGCCAAAATTGTGACATGAGAAACATTGTCCATTGAAGAAGAAATTTCTGCGATCATGAAATCTTCTACTTGAATTTACCTGTTGATTGGGGCTTCTTTGAAAGATATTCCCGTTAGTGTTCCTTGCATTAAGATGATCATGCTTTACCTGTAAAGATTCTTTATTCCCTTGCTGAGTGGCAGAATTTTGTAAACCAGCTGTAGCTACTTTTAGATAATTTGGTGCTGAAGCTTGAGAAGATTCTCCAATATATCCAAGACCTATCTTTATAAGAGGAGAACGTTGTACCTTGATAATCTCATCTAAGGTTTCAGATCCTTTAGAAAATCTGAAATTCAGAGTCTTTGTTTTCTCAAATTCTTTTCTTACACTTACCACTTCACATTCTAATTTCTCATTGTGTTTCTTTGCCTCTTCAACCTGCTTTTCCAGAGTCTCGATGGTTATTTTCCTTTCTTCTAAGAGAATTTTATATTCTTCTAAGCGTATTTTGAGTTGATTGTTCTCTTCAAGAAAATCATTGTCCTCTAGAGCATCCACAAAAGTATCATTTTCTTCTTTGGATTCAAAAGCCATGAGAAGTCTAAGATTTTGTTCACATTCTTCCTCACTATCAGATAATCCATCACTGTCATCATGAGTATAGTAACTTCTTCTAGTGCTAGACCGGTTCTTATTTCTAGCTACTTCCTTTCCTTTTGCAGGTGTTTCTTTTTTAGGACACTTAGCAGCATAATGACCAACTCTTCCATAATTAAAACATTTGAAAGGAAGCTTACCTCTAAACCGTCCTGTACCAAGTTGAAGTTTCTTTACAAAATTTGCCTCATCTTCTTCCGAAATATATCCTGATCCTTCTGCTTCTTGTACTTCTTTCCCTTTTGTAGAAGCTCTAAAAACAACTTCTTTGACTTCAGATGGTCCTCCTCTTCTCATTTCATATGCAGTCAGTATGCCATGAAGTTGCACCACTGTAAGATTTTGAAGATCCCGTTTTTCTTCAAGAGCAGAGACTTTTGACTCAAATTTTGCCGTTAGCGATCTCAAAATTTTCTCAACCAAAGTAGTTTCGGTTATTGTTTCTCCCAGATTTTCATACGATTTACAACATCATCAAGACGTAAAAAGAAACTGGCAATACTCTCATCACTATGCATCTTTAAATTTTCATATTCAATTCTGAGAGTTTGGAGTTTTGCACTTTTTACCTTTGCATCACCTTCATAACTCAGAATGATTTTGTCCCATATTTCTTTTGCTGTATTCAGCTGCATGAATTTGACAAATTCTGATTCTGTTAGGCTTCCTGTTATAGCATTGACCGCTTTTGCATTTGATTCATAATTCTTCCTTTCAGATGGATCTATTGGTGTAGCAGCTGGATATCCTTGTTCAACAATGGCCCATACATCTGCTCCCATAGACTAAAGAAAGGATCTCATCCTCATTTTCCAGAAGATTAAATTGCTTCCATTGAAGAGCAGAGGCTTGATAGATGTTGTTCCTTCTTGATAGCTCATCTTGCTTGATCTTCCTTCTAGCGGCTAAGATTTTTCAGAAGGACCTGCTCTGATACCAATTGTTGGGAAAAATACTGAGAGGAGGGGGGGGGTGAATCAGTATTTTGTGAAGACAATCAAAATTTTATGTTTTCCTTTCTAAAAACCCATACGCTACTTTACTGAAGGAAACTAGCGTATATACGCAGATATCCTTTACAGAACTCGCGTATGTCCAGAGATCTAATTATGTGTTTGAATCTTAACTCAGATCATTGCTTTATTCATTCATCAGATATTTCAACAAACAAACAAAAGTGCATACCGTAATAATCATCACACATATGCAACACACATGAACACCAGGATTTTAGGTGGAAACCCAATTCGGGAGAAACCACCGCCGCCGCTGCTTCTGGCCTTCATTATTAAGAAAACTTCTTACAATCATGTACTGGTGCAGAATCAACCCAGCACACAGGCACCCACCTGCAGAAGGCTACAACCTTCTCTCGTTTACCAGCCTATCCTGGAAGGGAGCTACAACCCCCTGCTCTCGTTTACCAGCCTCTCCTAGAAGGGAGCTACGACCCCCTGAACTCGTTTACCAGCCTCTCCTGGAAGGGAGCTACAACCCCCTGACTGAAGGCTTCGACCCTCAGCACCACTGCAGACCATGTTTCATCAATTTTCAAACTGGATCAAACAGCTTCAACACAACCCTTCACTTATCAACAATCATACCTTGCTCATTGCTTCAAATAGAACAGTGAGACCATTGTAACTAGAATATCAGATATAACCGAGACTTCAGAATAGATATGCAGAAACACATTCAACCTTCAGCAACCATTAGATCAGAAATCATACGCGCTTTTATTTAATCAGACCCGCGTATATACGCACTTTCCAGAAGACGAACCCACGTATACTTCAGTGCATTTTTAGGGAAAAACCCTAACTGCGCATACGCGCTTTTCCTTCCATAGACCCACGTATACACGCGCTTTTCATGAAATGAACCTGCATATAGATCTATAAAAGATAAACTTTGCAGTACAGACCAGATCTATGAACTTACCCAGATTTCTTCAATCTCTTCAATAGGATTGCGCCAGGTCTTCTTCACTTCTTTTCAGATCATTCTTGACATTCACCATTTCTAGATCTAGAGATCTTGAGCCTTCATCATGTTCATAGGTGCATCATAGATTCAGATCTATCAATTAGGAATAGGGTTCAACCATACAGATATACTTCAGAGTGAAGTATTCATCAAAGCCCAGATACATACCCCATTTTGCACAATGAATTTCTACTCCTTATATAGGGTTACCCTTCATTAATACCATGAGTCAAAACCACATAAGTTCCAATGGTACTCCTAGACGGGATCACATAGGTGAACCATCATTCAATACAATGGGTCAATACCATGGTAGTTACCCCTGGTTTTACAAATTTAGAGCGCTTTTTCCCATACGCGACTTGGCACGTTATTTCCCGCGTGCATAAGCTACTTCGTCTAGACAAATCCACGTATGCCTTGAGACATACTCTTTTCATCATGTTCTGGCACATACTGACATTCCTTCCATCATTACCTTCTGTACTCATTGTAGATACATCAGATTTACATCATTTAATAGGTTCATCAAGACACATTCCATCAAGGACAACTTTATCAAGTAGGTTGCCATCATCTTCATCAAGTGGGTTGCCATCAAGGACAACACTCTGCATCATATCGCCAACAAATTGATGGCAACCCTGATGTTTTTGGTTAACATCTTCTCCAACATGACCCTGCTGAGAACCAGACCCAGAATGACGCTGCTGAAAACCAGACCCACAGTGACCCTATTGAGAACCAGCAGCCGTTGATTGGCCTTCGGGGGAATAAATATCACCCCCTTCCTGTAACCTGCTACCACTCATACCTTGACCAGTTGAACCTTAGCCACGCTCCACGGATGGAGTAGAAACCCTTCTCCTCTTACCTCCTAAGAATTAAAATATGAAACTTATTAACAACTAATTTAACTCACAAAGTTAATAAAAAATCAATTCCATATGTACACACATGTATGGAGATTTAAGATTATATTTAAATACCGTGAACATCCTCGGATCCCTGAACCTTCATATGGGATTCGGCTGATCTTCGTCGTTCATCCTCCATGATATATATCTATTGGTCGAAATTTACACAAAATAGATTTCAAAAAATCAATTTGTAATTTAGTGTACACAAATTATGTAGAACACAACTTTCAAAGAAATAATTGATCATGTGTGAAACTAAATTTAATCGAAAAAGATATTATAAAAATGATAAGTTCACAAAATTGCGCTTTACATGGTGGGAGCACACTTGGTATAAAATTTACCACTTATACACTTTAGTTTGTGGGAGAAATGACACATGTACATAGTTTACCTTAAATTTGTTATGTTTTATGGATATTAAAATGAAGAACTTCTATTTAGATCCATTCTAGAGATTGACTGTAGGGGTATTTACTAGATATGTCACCTTTTATAAAAGATGAGATCTAGAGGCTACCTGGCCCTTTACAGACTCTGCCTATAGAACTTGTAGAATTAAACACTAGAGGCATTAACAATATCAAATAACATTTTCATGCTCAGACATGGGAATGTGTCTCTTTCCCTACGCAAAAAAATAGTTCAAGGTAGTTAATATTCATATACACATCATCAAGCAATTCAATGTGATCATCCCCAACTTACTTTTCATGAAATTAGGCTTGGAATCCTCTACAACTTGGTGGATGGAGTTGAATGGGAACTAGGTCAAGGCCTTTACAAAATACATGCTAGCGAATAACACTTACTAGGTTATGCCAACAAATAAAGTGGCAGAAATGTTTTCTCCTCGAGGTTGTCAAATTGGGTGTGTAATACCAAATTCACCCATTTCTTAACAGGTTTCTCTCTTAGGTTACAAATGTCTTCCACCTTATTAGTTATATATTTTTCAATTTCCCGTGGATTCCTTGAATTTTTTCTCCTACCATCTCCCTCTCTCACTCCCCAAATTATTGTCATCAAACATGCCCCATTGAGGATCTGGAGCAATGTTTGCACCATACTTAGAACCGTCATTGTTGCTAATTGAAATTGGAGTCATGTATACTAGATTTCTTGCTTAAGTGGCTCTTACTTGGACAATATCCTGAAATAGTTTGACATGATGGTCATATGAGGTTGGAAGCTACTTGGTGTAATTTTCCTTAAATCTTCAAAAAAACAGAGAAAAAATGTCATTTTCGATCATTTTTTATTAGGCTTCTGCATACAGCAGATGTTATCACAATTGCAACACAATCATGTTCCATGAGCATGAATTATGAATGTCGCAAGCCAAATTGCAAGGAAATTTGCATTCATTTTAGACAAAAGAAGGCTATGACATAAAATGCTAGAAAAAATTATGCAAATAAGGTTGCTAAGTCTTGATACTTACCATGTGTTTCAAAGCCATAACGAAGGTTGGCTTTGAGAGTGTCCTCTCAAAGCCCTGTCTTGAGATGAAATTTAATTCAATGTCTCTTAGAGTTGTAAGGTGGAATTGATAGAACTATTTCATTTCTTTACCATAGATGGATATCTCAGGTTTCATCTAGATACCTTTCTCTACCATCTTATTTCCAAGTGAAATGGGAATTGTCACATTTTGAATGCCATTACCATGTAATTTGGTAGTCTACTAGCTAGACCTATCACAAGTAAGGTTGTCATACCAAACTATTTCTCTTGCTCAACTCAGTGACCATGACTCTCTTCTCACACTGCTTACCATATAAGATCTTCAATTGTACATGTCACGCAAAGTTGGGGGTTCTAGGTCTACACCTATTAGGTAAAGTTACATATTTTATGGCATTATGGTCCTTAAATTTGGAGGTGTTCCACGTGAAAAATTAGGCATTAAATATGGATGAAAAGGATTTGTTTTAACTTTGATAGAATTTCCTCGTGGAATTACTGAATTTATCGACAACATCATGCTAGCTTTGCTCAGAGAATAAGGTTTTGGAGGAGAAATTGAATTCTTTCGGCTTATTTTTGGCATTGAAGTTTGAAATATTAGTTTTGATGACTCCATTGATGACCTTGCTGAGGAATTTGATGCGCACAATATTGACTTTGAAGATGGTTTAGAAGATGTTGAAGAAGTTGTAGATTTTGGTGTTGTCACCGAATGTTTCTTTGTTGTTGGACTTGATCAAGACACAATTTAACTTTACAAGCAGATTGAAGACCTTGAAGAGGTTTTAGATTTTTTTGTTCTCACTAAAGGTTTTTGTCTAGTTTTTTTTCTTAAAAGAGGTTGATAAAGAATATAGGAAGACAAAAAACTAACCAGTGGTTTAATAAATGGATTTCTTGGGAGGTAGATTGGCATATGTACTTTTGGTAGCTAGAACTTTTCCAAATAAGTGAATGTATTTGAAAACCAAACCTCTAGTTTATTTTGGTTTAGACAAGGTCTAGAATTTGAAAAGTGAATTCCCTCTTTCTTCCTCTTACATGTCCAATGATCGGAATCTGGATTGAGGGAAAAAAATTTCCTAGAAATAAAAATTTTGCATTTTATTTGTTGTACATGAGTTTTTAAAAGCTAATTAAATAATAAATTTCTCACTAAATACACTTAAAGCGTGACACATATACCCCTTCCCAATTGGCTAACTTTAGATGATCCTAAACACATTTTTATTTAACTAATGAGGGAGATAGCCCAACAAAACTAGTTTGTCCATATTCAAATCAAGTTGGTATCAAAGTACAATTTATCTCATTTTAGTCAAGGTTAGTTAGAAGAATTAGCTATTGGTTCTGTCTTCAATTTCCTCTCAAAATGAATGTGTACGTGCTTTTGAGAGACACACTAGAGGAATAAGGTCCAAATTTTTGATGAAAATGTGCTATCAAAGTAAAGGTTTAAAGGCAAACATGTACAAGGCATAGTTGAGTACAAGGCATAGTTGAGCCAAATGTTGTTGAGGAAGGGCCTAATTATTTGGGTCTTGGTTATGGAAAACATGATGGAGAATGCTCCAAAGCCAAAGAGGCACATGAAGCTGTTCCAAGAAGAAATTTTATTTCGTGTTCATTACCTCAAGCTTGTGAAGTTTGTGTTCATGATGAATGGAAAGGTTTGACACCCACTTTGCGAGAAGATGTTAATAATCATGCAGCTAATGAGAATGTAAAAGAAGCGCCATTGAAATGGTTTGCTAACAAATGGTTAGATTTCTTATCCAATTAAGGCCTTGCATGTATTTTGATGTTTCATGAATTTCTTTGCAAATTCAAAGTATATTGCATATTGCATGAAGCAAGATGTTGAAAGTAGAGTTATGTTGACACACTTAAATGCAACAAATATGGTAATTTGTACATGAGCTATTATTTGACTTGAGAGTCAGTTGTTTGAAGAGGCATGTTTTGTCGACTTGTGTTTGGTTGATGGTTTTGTACACCAATATGTAGAGTACATGGAGATATTCGTGCATGATGTGAATTTTTTTTCTTTGAAGGAGACAAATGATACATGTCAGCAAGCTATGTTTCTTGCATGATGTGTTTTTCAGTTTGATGGTTTTGTTTGTGACAAGATGTCACAAGATTTTGGGAAGGTCCACTATTGAGTGAGAGCCTCATGATTACAACCTAATCATGAGAATCAAATGGGAGTGCATCCTTATTTTGAAAACAAATAGGATTCTAAGCTATCTAGGACTCAAACCATTATTTTTAAATTTTAAATATCATGGTGTGTTGTTTCAATGCCTGAATCCACAACCCTAAAAAAAAATTTATTCTTTTTTGCAGGATTTACTTGGTTATATTAAAAGTCAGTTGAATTCAAAATTCTTGGCTTAGTGGCACGAACCAAACATATTGTACATATTAAATGAGGAATTTTACTCTCCCAATCATTTTCTAAATCACCCATATCACCAAGAAAACATGTTTTAAAAGAACATACTTTGGTATGGGAAAGACCTTAGTCATTTCATTTTACAACTTGGTTTTAATTCAAAAACATTTCTTCAAAGTTTGGGGTTAAAGAACTTTTTTGGAAGACATTTTTTGGAGGCGGCGTGATTTTTCTTGGAGGTTCAAAGTTTGAGTTTAAAGAACTTTTTTGAAAGAAATTTTTTGGAGGCAGCGTGATTTTTCTTGGAGGTATGTACATGTTTTGTGTTGAAATAAATCTTTTGAGCTTCTTTGTTCAAAAACTTTTCTTCAAATTTTGGATTTAAAGAATTTTTTTGGAAGACATTTCTTGGAGGCGGTGTGATTTTTCTTAGAGGTATGTACGTGTTTTGTGTTGAAGTATGTGTTTTGGATTGGATTACGTATTTTTTAGAAAAGATTTTTTTAAATTAAATCTTTTGTGATATTGTTTGTAATTGAGTTATTGTCTAATTTTTTGAAGGAAATTTTTTGAACCTCATACCCTATTATCATGGGAAATCGAAGAACTTGTGTGAGAAAATATGATCGAAAAAGAAAGCCTGAGGAACGTAGAGAAGAGATGAGACAATATCGCAAAAGAAAGTTAGAAGCTCTCTCAAATATTGAAGAGGAAAATCAACCTCAAGCAGAAATTGAAGCAGGTATGTAAATGTAAATATTATATGATCTATTGATATATATTTAAAATTTTCCTAATGTAAAATGTGAAGCTTAATTTTTATTTGATGAACTAGTTTGAAAAATATTTTGTTTGATGTAAATAGACAGAGATATTCCTCAAAATATTGAAGAAGAAAATCAACCTCAAGCAGAAATTGAAGCAGGTATGTAAATGTAAATATTATGATCTATTGATATATTTTTAAAGTTTTCCCAATGTACAATGTGAAGCTTAATTTATTTGATGAACTAGTTTGAAAAATATTTTGTTTAATGTAAACAGACAGAGATACTCCTTAAAATATTGAAGAAGAAAATCAACCTCAAGCAGAAATTGAATCGGGTATGTAAATGTAGATATTATGATCTATTGATATATTTAAAATTTTCCTAATATTTATCGACATATTTATTAATTTAGTTATTTATTGAATATGTACTATTTTTTCGAATATGTACAGATGAAATCACTATCGATAATGAGATGTTAGAAAATGTCGACACTCACACATATGGAGATAAAAAACCTGACCATGTTATACGATATCGTGTCGATAAAATTTTTGAAATTTTTTTCAAAAATGAGCAAGTGACAGTTCAAGCTCAAATGTTGAAAGGTCTCCTATCATCAAGGAAATTAAAAGAAGCGACGACACTATTGGGTATTCGAAAATAAACCAAAGATAAAAAATGAAATAAGAGGTGGTAAAAAATATGAGTAGTGCTATAGAGTCAATTAAGAAATCTAGAGATAAAGATGTCTCAAATATACGTAGAGGAATACAAATGGCAATGGTTTCACCAAGTACTCAAGAGAATCATTTGAATCTAGCATCTATGGCACAAGCACTGGGAACCTCGCGAAAAACTCTGCACAAACATCGAAAATTTCGACTGCAAATAGATGTAAATGATGAACTCGCTTGTTGGAGAGCTATTTGTAGGCAACCATACAAAGATAGACTTGGAGAAGATGTTAAAAAAATAATATATGAATATTGGAAGAACAATTCGCGTGTTTCACCGACTGTAAGACATGTGATGCGAAGAAGAATAGCATGAAATCAATACGAAGAACATGAAAAACATCTCTTGGAAACCACTCAAATAGAGTTATTCAACAAGTTCAAAGAAGAGAATTGTCAAATTCATGTTTCACTTAGTGCTTTTGTTCAACAAAAACTATGGTATGTAAAACCTATCACCGTACGCGACACTTGTTGTTGCTGTTATCATGTGGAATTTGAGTTATATTATGACACATTTCTTGATTTCGGTAGAACATTATGGAAGGATTCACCTCCTCCTTCCACTATCCGCGAATTCATATCTCAAATTCTATGTGAAAGAGAAAGCGATGAACTATTTTACAAAAAGAAATGTGTTGGTGGTAAAAAATGCGATGATTGGGGAAATTTGACTAAATTTCAAAACAAATATCGTATTGATATAAATGATCAATCATTGTCCAACATGAAAGTGAAATGGAAGAGATATGAATATATAGGTACATTGATTCAAGGTGCAGATACTGTTAAAAGAATCGAATTACGAGAAGACGAAATTTTTCTGATAGATTTTTTGAGAAAGTTTGAGGCGGAAATTTACAAATACACCAAGCATTCCCATAGAGCTCGATGGAAAGACTTGCAATTCAAAAAATATCGTGAATTTTTTTCACCAGGGACCATTTTGTCAGTGATTGATTTTGCAGAAAACTACACATTTGTTCCACAAAAAGAAATTCAGAGTGAATACTATCACTCTGACCAAGTCTCCATGCTCGTCCATATTCTATATAGACATGTTGAACAAAATGTCGATCATATAGAAAGCACAAGTGAAAATCGACATATCATTAAAGAATATCATTTTTATATCAGTGACGATCGTACACATGATACATGTTTTGTACAACATTGTTTTGGAAGAATTTATGATTCATTGAAAAATCGTGGAATAACATTCAATAAACATTGGACATGGTCAGACAGATGTGTAGGTCAATTCAAATATGCACGATCATTTTTTTGGTTGTGTTGTCTTCATAAGAAAACCTACATTAAACATTGTTGGAATTTCTTTGAGACTGGCCATGGAAAAGGAGAACATGACGGTGCAGGAGCATGCATAAAATGAGTACTTCGAAGATATCAAATGAACCACTCTGCACGCCGACTTGTGAACGTTGAAGAAGTTGTTCAATGGTGCATCACTGCTCTAAGCCATGAGAAAAACCCATCAAGAGAAGTGCTAAGGTACATTCAATTTAATTTATATTGGAAATATAATTTTAAACATTGTACATTTATCATGCAATGATTATTTTTAATTGTATTTTGATATCATATTTACAAATTCTTTTTCTAATTTTCCATATAAAGGTTTTTCTGGCATATTGGAATCGAAGACGTAGATAGATCAATTGGAAATGATGTTGAAACAATAAAAGGGACTCGAAAATTGCATTCAATTCAAACAAAGTCGTTCAGAAATGTGTTTGCATTGGATAAAAGAAAATATTCTTGTTTTTGTGATGTTTGCATGGACAACACAAAATCCAATGACATTTGTGAAAACAAAATGTATATGAATGATTGGAAACATACAGAGCTAAATACAAAGGGAAAAATGTCTGTTGCAATGTTTGAAGAAATGCAATCAGAGGAAACTACAATATCATCCGATGGTGATCGAGTTTCTGATCTTGTTAGAGAAGGTAACATTTGAATTACTTTTTAATGATTTAAAGATCTACAAATAAATTTAAATATGCATAATTAAATGTTAAATTTATTTTATTGTGCAGGAGATGTTTTTGCTGTAATTGCACCTATTGACAACGATGAAAATGTGAAGTATTATTTGATTCGTTGCACTGAACAAAAAATGAAATTATTACAAGACTATAATGATCACGGATTTCAGTATGACAAAGGGTCTATTATACTGAAAGGTTATTTTTTCAAACAAACTCATCAAAGTGGAGACTTTGTTTACTTTGAAGACTATGAACCCGATTCCATAAGTTGTCAATATAGTCACTTGGTGTGTGCAGCACGCATAAAGTTGATAGAAGTTCAATCAAAGAAAAAATCAAAAATTAAGAAATGGAAAATGTCAAAATCCGATCATGAACGGATTATCGAGGATGGAATTCCATTAGAATTTTTTTGAGTGAAGTGTCCAACAATTTATTATATTTGGATTAAATATGTTTTAGAACTTCCAGTACTCAACTAAAAATTGAGCTGCTTATGTTATTTGTGGTTTCCATTTTCACATGTTACGAACTGTTTGGGTACAAGCACGTGCTCTAGTATCAACTGAAAGTAGTTTTTCTATACATGTGCATTGATTAAAAATGTTATATGTATTGGATATATATATATATATATATATTCTAGAATGAAATTAATTGTTCTTGTATATTGATTGTTCTTGTATATGTTCTCCGACCATATCGTACAAATTATTTCACTTTATTTTGTAAGGTCAGATTCGGTCCCCATATGGCCTAGCCTCCAAGGGACGAGATAACAAGTGGTTGTCCCCACTTGCCCGAATCTCAGCTTTTAAGTACAATTTTACTGTTTATGTCAGGTATCTTACATGATGTCCTAGCCAAATATAGATTCTCTGTTGGCAATATGATGCAGAGTGTTGTCCTTGATGGCAACCCACTGAATGAAGATGAAGACATGAGAATGTTGGCATGTGTTGTCCTTGATGGAAATCCACCCGATGAAGTTATTCGTGACTTGATGGACTTAGTAAATGATGTAAATCTGATGTGATATGATGCTGAGTGTTGTCCTTGATGACAACCCACTTGATAGAATGTTGTCCTTGAATGGCAACCCACTTGATGAAGTTGTGCTTGATAGAATATGTCTTGATGAACCTGTTTAAAGATGAAAATCTGATGTATCTACAGAAAGTACAGAAGGTAATGAAGAAAGGAATTCAATATGTGCTAGATCTATAATGAAAAGAGTATGTCTCAAGGCATATGCGGATTTGTCAAGGAGAAGTCGCGTATGCACGCAGGAAATAACATTCCAAGTCGCGTATGGGCAAAAGCGCTCATAAAGTGCAAAACCAGGGGTAACCACCATGGTATTGACCCAGTGTATTGGGTAATGATTCATCTAAATAACCTAGTCCGGGAATATAACGGAAGTAATGTGGTTTTGGCTCATGGTATTGAAAAAGGGTAAACCTATATAAAGAGAAGAAATTCATTGTGCACATTAGGTGTTTGGGTGCAAGATGTCTGAGCTTGAATGAATACTTCTCACTGAAGTATATCTGAATGGAAAGGGTTATAGTTGAGTGATAGATCTGAATGCATGATTCACCAATGAAGAAAATGATGAAGAAGGGTATCTAGATCTGAAATGTATTTGTATTTGCTAGATCTGTTTCTGGAATGATTAGATCTAAGAAGAGGCGAACATCTGTCTGAAGTAAAGGGTAAAATCTGAGTGATGTATCTGTTCTGAAGAATTGCAATGACCTAAATGTCTAAAGAACTATATGCTAGTTCGCCGCAGAAGAAGTGCGTATATACACGGCTTCGCTGAAGAGAAAGCGCGTATGCACAAAGAAATTAGCTTTGTAATATGTGCAGATGTATACGCGGGTTGATGTGATTGGAAGCACGTATATACGCGGCATCAGTGAAAGGAAAGCGCGTATGAAAAGCTAGGGTTTGCTGAAATCTGAAGTATAAAATGTCTGATTTGTTCTGCTGTGTTACTGCTATCTGTCTGGGTTATCTGAATTGACAAGTGTCTGTTGGTGATGCATGTTTGAGCGTAAAAGTATGGAGTGGGTCCAGTCTGAAAATATGATGAAATGTGTCCTGCAAGTTGTGTTCTAAAGGAAGCTTTGGATCCAGTGTGAAAATTGATGAAACGTGGTCCTTGGTGAGTCTTTGAGGTTGTGGCTGGTGAGGGGTTCTGGCTCCCCTTCCGGTCGGCGTAGCGAGAAGCGCGGTTGTAGCTACCTTCCAGGTGAGGCTGGTAAACGAGAGCAAGGGGTCGTAGCTCCCTTCCAGGAGAGGCTGGTAGACGAGAGCAGGGGGTCGTAGCTCCATTCCAGGAGAGGCTAGTAAACGAGCGCAGGTGGGTGCCTGCGTACTGGTATGAGTCTGCGCCAGTACATAGTTGTAATATGTTTTATTTATAATAAAATATTGAAGGCTGAGACAACGGCAGCGGTGGTTTTCTCCCGACTTGGGTTTCCACCTAAAATCCTGGTGTTCTTGTGTGATTCTTATGTGTGATGGTTTGTTGATTCATACTACTCATGTTTCTTATTTTATTCGAACCTCCCCAGTGAATAAATGATGGAGTTATATAAGTGAATGATGTGGCATAATAAGATCTTTGTGTATACGCGAGTTTTGTGAAGGGTATCCGCGTATATACGCGAGTCTGGTTCAGTAAAGTAGCATATGGGTTTTAGAGCATGAAAAAGTAAAAAAGGTTAGTGCTATTTTAATTCACCCCTCCTCTCGGTATTTTCCATAATTGGTATCAGACGAGTCATACCCAGGCTTGAAGTCGTGAGAAGTCGTCAATGGGAAGTCTTGAAGGATTAATGTTTATGAGCCACCTCTATTCAATGGAAGCAATCTGATATTACGGAAGGTACGATATGAACAAGCATATCTGCAAAGTCTTGAAATCTGAGATGTATGGGAAATCGTGGAAAGAAGGTTATCGATACCTACAGAAGTATTCCTACGTGCCAAACTGAAAGGAAGAAATGAAATCAGCCAAAACGGTGAATGTATTAGGAAGCATGTCTGAACCAGAATTTGCTAAAGTGATGTAGCTAAATTCAGCAAAAGAAATATGGGACAAAATCATTCTGAGCTATGAAGGAGATACAAAGGTAAAAAGTGCAAAACTGCAAACTCTCAGAATTGAATATGAAAATTTGAGGATGCATAGTGATGAAAGTATTGCCAGTTTCTTTTTACGTCTAGATAATATTGTAAATCAAATGAGAAATTTGGGTGAAACCATAGCCGATACTACTCTGGTGGAAAAAGTCTTACGATCTTTGACTTCAAAATTTGACTCTAAAGTTTCAGCTATTAAAGAAAGGCAAGATCTGTAAACTCTTACTGTTGTTCAATTACATGGTATCCTGACTACTTTTGAAATGAGACAAGGGGGTCCTTGTGATAATCTTCTTTGTGCAAGCAATGGTATAGATAGTGAAAGTAAAGTTATGGATCTAGAAGAAGCTCTCAAGATTAAAGTTGAAGAACTACAAAGTTCATCTAATAAGCAAGAATCTATCTACAAAGAGATGATCTCTCAAATGAAAGAGAAAATAGAAATTTTTAATGGACAGGTGGACAAGTATCAAAGATTTCATACTTATGCATCCGATCGAATTAAAAGACTAGAAGTAGAAATCAACGATCTAAATGCAGATCTCGAAAAATCAAGCAAGAAGAATGAAGGTCTTGAAGCTGGGTATTCTCTGTCTATTAAATCTTGAAGAAACATCAAATAAGAAGAATGAGGAACCTCTACAATCATTTGAAAAGGAAGGAATTGAAGCAGAAATCAACTCTCTCAAAGAAGATCTGGAAAAATCAAATAAGAAGAATGAAGAACTTTTACAAACTTTTGAAGAACAAGAAAATGGGTTGAAAGAAGAGATTTTAAATTTGAATGATCAACTAGAAGAAGGAAGAAGGGTTGAAGAAAGTATGAAGAAGCAATGCCAAAAATTGGAGGTTGAGGTAAACATTCTAAAAGGTAAATTGGAAGAAAAATATAAACTCTTGAGGTTTTAAGATAGTACTAAGATTCTGGACAATATTCTTAGTAGTCAAAGGTCTTCGTCTGTTAAACTTGGTCTTTGTTTTCATGAAACTATTAAAGGAGAATCTAGTTCACAAGGAAGTGCTAAAGATTCAAAGGATATCAATGCAAAGCCTAAAGTGTTGAAAGAAGCAAAAGGTCAACCAACAATCATGAACTCTCAAAAGAAATCATTCCCTCCTTTGATCAAGAACGTTGAATGTTTTAAATGTCATAATTATGGGCATGTTGCAGCAAATTGCAGAAGCAGAACAATTCAGCCACAAACAAACAGATTCTACTCAGAAAGGTACTCTAGTAACTTCAAGGGATATTGTTTTTCATGTAACAAATATGGACATAAAGCAGCTGATTGTAAAAGGAGGAAGATTAGAAATACTCATTATGATTCTTATGCTTATTTCTCTGGTCACATGAGATGTTATTCTTGTAAAAAGTATGGACATGTAGAAAAGGAATGCAGGTTGAACAGACATGAGAAATTGGATAACTTCCAGCACACAAATAGAAAGTTCAAACAAATCTGGAAAAAGATGGAGGACCGATCAGAAACGTAGGGAATATTGACCCTACTGCAGTCATCTGCTTCTGAAGCTTACTTCTCTAAATGACTGCAGAAGTAATGTGAGATACATTATGGGGATGCATCACCACAGGGGGAACAATGTATGATGATTCTCATGGTTGATTTAATTATTCTGGTTATATGTATTTTTGACTGAGCATCTGATATGAAGAAAATAGGTACAGGAAGTACAAGTTCAGGGGGAGATGAAGGAATGTGAAAAATTTCTATGCTTCACTTTCCATACGCGGGTTCGATGAACAAAAGTCGCGTATACACGCAAGTTACAGCAGACACAATCGCGTATTCAATTAAGGATAAGAAAATTGGGATGACAGCTGAAGATCAGGAGCAGAGTTTCAAGGGGAGCATCAGTCTGACTATTAATAACTGTATTATTGACTCTGTATCAGCTTAGTTTCTCGGTTCTAAATAATGATGATATGATACTTGGTTTCTTATGTTGAAAATTATGGATGAGTCCTGTTTGCTTTTTGATGAAGAGTATTCATTGCTGAAAGTCTTATAATTCAGAGATAAGGACAGATCATTCATAGAATTGTTGATGACTTGCTGATGAAGGTATTCAGGTTGCACAAGTTAAGGAGGAGCACTGGTTCAGGGGGAGCAGCAAGTTGAATACTAATGATTGCATTGTTGGCACTATAACTGCTTATTCTTTGGTTATTGTGATACTCATGATGATGACATGGTTTATTATGATGAGATTTTGAGCCCTGTTTGCTGAAAAGTATCTTTTGTGCTCACATATGGATGAGTTGGAAGTCTTATGATTCAGAAATAAGAATGGATCATGCAAAGTTTGTTACTATGGTTGAGACCTTTTCCCTACGTATGCTACATCATGTTAAATCTTAAAGATCATGGTGATATTGGACCACATGGATGATTGACACATATTTGAATATGTTGTTCTGGAATGATAATTTCTCTTGGAAAGATTGTATCGATGCTGCAAAGAATATGAAGGCTTGGTTCTAATATACTTATGCTACAACCATTGGATGACGCTTGAAGACACAACTACTCTGTTCTATCTATCTGTATTCCGGGGAAGCATTCGAATATCTCAGACAGAAGCTGGGAATAGTCTCTGCCATACAGAAGATCAGATCTGCTTAAATTCAGAAGATTAAATTGGATACGCGGGTTTTCTGAAACACGGTCGCGTATATACGCAAGGTCATGAACAGAACGCGTATGTCGGTTCTTTGACAAATTTCTTTGAGTCGGCTTTCTTTGACACGGTATGATCTTGTTTGGTATCTGCCTTCTCGCATTTGGTATCTCTGGTGGTGTTCCAGTTCTCATAATTTCATTTCTATTGTTTTGATAAAGATGCCTTGATGATTTGTTGGTGAAAGTGTTCAAGATGCACAAACTAAGGGGGAGCCTTAGTCATATGGAAAGGATGCTTGGAAGCACAGATTCAGGGGGAGCATTAGTGTTGCTGAGTATAATGCATTGTTGGCATTATGATGGTTCCAAATATGTTCTCTTTCTTGAGGAGTTTCTGGTGTTGGTCATAGTTGGTCATATTTGGCAATTTGATGAACAAAAGGTCTTGTTGGATTACAAGGTATAAAATTGTAATATTGAGTCATGTAAGGACTTGTCAAATTTGTAAACCCACTTGGTTGGGTAGCTGAGTCAATTTTTGTAAACCCACTTGGTTGGGTAGCTGAGTTGAAATGTGTAAACCCACTTGGTTGGGTACTTGAGTCTCATATGTAAATCCACTTGGTTGGATATTTGATGTAAGTATGAGTCATTGGTGATAGGAAGGTCATAGAGTCATGTACTTCGTTGAAAAATATGTTTGAAGATTCAGCATGAACTCAGTGGGAGCTTGGTTACTTCAGTATACATCAGATCTGCAGAACGCTTCTTCTACATAAGGAGAAAAGGGGAGAGTGTGTTGGTTTTGATCCGCCCTTTTCCCTTGATGTCAAAGGGGGAGAGTGACATGTTGTTTGAATGAAGAGAAAAAATGGTGTCAAAAATGGGGAGAGTGACATGGTGGCATTGTATTCTTAATGTACCTATCTGTTGTGGTAACCAAACACCATCGTGGTTGCCATCAAGTCCAAAGGGGGAGATTGTTGGCAATATGATGCAGAGTGTTGTCCTTGATGGCAACCCACTGAATGGAGATGAAGACATGAGAATGTTGGCATGTGTTGTCCTTGATGGCAATCCACCCGATGAAGTTATTCGTGATTTGATGGACTTAGTAAATGATGTAAATCTGATGTGATATGATGCTGAGTGTTGTCCTTGATGACAACCCACTTGATAGAATGTTGTCCTTGAATGGCAGCCCACTTGATGAAGTTGTGCTTGATAGAATATGTCCTGATAAACTTGTTAAATGATGTAAATATTATGTATCTACAGAGAGTACAGAAGGTAATGAAGAAAGGAATTCAATATGTGCTAGATCTATGATGAAAAGAGTATGTCTCAAGGAATACGCGGTTTTGTCTAGGAGAAGTCGTGTATGCACTCGGGTAATAACATGCCAAGTCGCGTATGGGCAAAAGCGCTCATAAAGTGCAAAACCAGGGGTAACCATCATGGTATTGACCCATTGTATTGGGTAATGATTCATCTAAATGACCCCGTCCAGGAATACCATCGGAATTAATGTGGTTTTGGCTCATGGTATTGAAAAAAGGGTAAACCTATATAAAGAGAAGAAATTCATTATGCAAATGATGAGCGTGGTGCAAGATGTCTGAGCTTGAATGAATACTTCCCACTGAAGTATATCTGAATGGAAAGGGTTATAGTTGAGTGATAGATCTGAATGCATGATGCACCAATGAAGAAAATGATGAAGAAGGGTATCTAGATCTGAAATGTATTTGTATTTGCTAAATCTGTTTCTGGAATGATTAGATCTAAGAAGAGGTGAACATCTGTCTGAAGTAAAGGGTAAAATCTGAGTGATGTATCTGTTCTAAAGAATTGCAATGACCTAAATGTCTGAAGAACTATACGCTAGTTCGCCGCAGAAGAAGCGTGTATATACACGGCTTCGCTGAAGAGAAAGCGCGTATGCGCAATGAAATTAGCTCTGTAATATGTGCATATGTATATGCGGGTTGATGTGATTGGAAGCGCGTATATACGCGGCATCAGTGAAAGGAAAGCGCGTATGAAAAGCTAGGGTTTGCTGAAGTCTGAAGTATAAAATGTCTGATCTGTTCTGCTCTGTTACTACTATCTGTCTGGGTTATCTGAATTGACAAGTGTCTGTTGGTGGTGTATGTTTGAGCGTAAAAGTATGGAGTGGGTCCAGTATAAAAATATGATGAAACGTGGCCTCCAAGTTGTGTTCTAAAGGAAGCTTTGGATCCAGTGTGAAAATTGATGAAACGTGGTCCATGGTGGTGCTGAGGGTTGTAGCCTTCCGTCAGGGGGTTGTAGCTCCCTTCCAAGTGATGCTGGTAAACGAGAGTAGGGGGTCGTAGCTCCCTTCCAAGTGAGGCTGGTAAACGAGATCAGGGGGTCGTAGCTCCCTTCCAGGAGAGGCTGGTAAACGAGAGAAGGGGGTCGTAGCTCCCTTCCAGGAGAGGTTGGTAAACGAGCGCAGGTGGGTGCCTGCGTACTGGTATGAGTCTGCGCCAGTACATAGGTTGTAAGATGTTTTCTTTTTAATAAAATATTGAAGGCTGAGCAACGGCAGCGGTGGTTTTCTCCCGACTTGGGTTTCCACCTAAAATCCTGGTGTTCTTGTGTGATGCTTATGTGTGATGGTTTATTCTGTTCTTACTGCTCATGTTTACTGTTTATTGAACATCTGATGAATAAATGATGGAATTATATAAGTGAAGAATTAATGGCATAATTAGATCTCTGTGTATACGTGAGTTTTATGAAGGGTATCCGCGTATATACGCGAGTCTGTGACAGGAAAGTAGCGTATGGGTTTTAGAGCATGAAAAAGTAAAAAGAGTTGAGTATGCCCTAAATACTGATTCACCCCCCCTCTCAGTATTTTTACCAACATTCTCTTTGTTTCAAGTTTCCAGTAAAAGTTGTCACCGAATGACCTGCTCGAACTCTTGTAGTAAACACCATACCTTATCTCTCCTGCTCTCCAATATTATTAGGTTTAATTATTATAACACAAAAATCGTTCTACATTGTCAATAATTTTTTGCGCTTACACTAAAATCAATGAACACTATTAATCCAATGTCTTTACAAGTAATGTACATCATACATGCAATTATATCAAATTAGAAATCAACATATACAATGAAATCAATGGGGATTGTCTTGTTACAAGTAACATAATTTCAATTTACCATATGTGCAAATGTAGTTGAAACCATCCAAAAATTTAAGTTTTAGATTGAAACCATCCAAAACTTTAAGTTTTAAAACCCTTTTGATTATATATTGTGCATCATTAAAACATTAAACATTTAAAGTTCATTAAATATCACATGCAAAATGTAGATTGAAACCATCCAAAACTCGATTTTTAAAAACTTCACATGCCATGCCAATTATAATTCAACTATCCAACAAAAACATTTAACAGATTAAATATCACATGCCAAAGTTGTTTCAAGTTCCCGGTAAAAGTTGTCACTGAATGACCTACTAGGATATTATAAATACTAACTTTGTAAGATCATTTGGCATTCGGAAAAATTTGAAAGTCTTAGACTGTCAATCAATTTAAAGTATCATTCACCCTAGAG
The DNA here is from genome assembly GCA_034641835.2 of Pinus albicaulis. NCBI lineage: Eukaryota > Viridiplantae > Streptophyta > Pinopsida > Pinales > Pinaceae > Pinus > Pinus albicaulis. The sequence goes on along the minus strand of CM076579.1, from coordinate 145,236,915 downwards.
AGTGTAAAATATTCAATGTAGGTTGGTGACGATGCTCACTCCTAGCTTGAAGCAGCGCCAATGACCAATTCTTTAATGAATTCCAATGCACTAGACCAAAGTTGGTTCAACCTACTTGGTTTTTCACCCAAGAAATTCCAAGGATGGACTATCTGGACAAACTGATGAAATTGAAAAGCTTGACATGGAGATATGACAAGGTGAACAAAGACTTCAAGAACTCTTTATGGAAAGGGCTCACTTGAAGGAAAGAAGCACCACGTTGCAGGCTAAAGTCAAGAACATGGAAGCTAAGATCAAGAGGGACTTTCTTGATCCGAAACCTATTGGTTTGAAGAAAAAAAATGCATGTGTTGGAACACTTGTAAAAGAAGACGACCACACTATGAGGATTGGTGCACTTCGTTTGGAAGGAGTCAATATATGTCGGATTGGAGCAATTAGACACAATTCGAAAAGGAAAGAGCTTGAACCAATTCAAGCAGACCCAGGATCGAATTGTTCTATGGAGCTTCATGAGAAGAGATATGTGAAAAGCACTGTTGAGCCAAGGGCTAGTTCGAAAGACATATTGGAAGAGGAAATGTTGAAGAAGATTGCGGAAGTAAGGCGCAAGACAAGGAGGAGGAATGATGATGAAAGTTCCTTCTTGAGATTCATGTCTAAAACCGTACATGGGAAAAAATTCTCTGCTTTGATAGACACAAGGGCTACCCATAGCTTCCTCAGTCGAAAGGCAGCTTCATCTCTTAAAAAGAGGAAGGCTAGCATCGAGAAAGAGTTGAGTGCTTTCAAGGCAGTCAACTCGAGGATGAAAGCAGTGACTGGTGTCATGAAAGGCACACATGTGAGAGTAGTGTCATGGTTTGGAAAGATAGAATTAAGAGTCATTGACATGGATGATCATTCTATGGTGTTGGGAGGAGACTTCATGGTTGCAGCATAAGCCATACCAATGATGGACCGAGACATTCTCTTAATTCTTGTGATCAATCTTAAACTATTTTCTGAAAGATAGATAAACCATTTAAATATTTAGCTCAAACTCTTGTAGTAAACACCATACCTCATGTCTCTCTTGCTCTCCAATATTATTAGGTTTAATTATTATAACACAAAAATCATTCTACATTGTCAATAATTTTTTGCGCTTACACTGAAATCAATGAACACTATTAATCCAATGACTTTACAAGTAATGTACCATCATATGTATGCAATTATATCAAATCAGAAATCAACATATATTGTAATGAAATCAATGGGGATTGTCTTGTTACAAGTAACATTTCAATTTACCACATGTGCAAATGTAGGTTCACATTCTATCATTCATGTAGTTTTAAAAACTTCAGATGGCATGCCAATTATAATTCAACTAGATCCAACAAAAACATTTTACATTAAATATCACATGCCATGCCAATTATAATTCAACTATCCAACAAAAAAATTTAACATTAAATATCACATGTCAAATGTAATTCAGATGACAACATTACTTCACATTCACATGCCAAAAGTACTAAAACCATCCAAAGAACACTGAAATCAATGAACACTATTAATCCAATGACTTTACAAGTAATGTACCATCATACATGCAATTATATCAAATCAAAAATCAACATATACTGTAATGAAATCAATGGGGATTGTCTTGTTACAAGTAACATTTCAATTTACCACATGTGCAAATGTAGGTTCACATTCCATCATTCATGTAGTTTTAAAAACTTCAAATGCCATGCCAATTATAATTCAACTATCTAACTAAAACATTTACAATAAATATCACATGCCATGCCAATTATAATTCAACTATCCAACAAAAATATTTAACATTAAATATCAAATGTCAAATGTAATTCAATGACAACATTACTTCACATTCACATGCCAAAAGTACTAAAACCATCCAAAGAACACTGAAATCAATGAACACTATTAATCCAATGACTTTACAAGTAATGTACCGTCATACATGCAATTATATCAAATCAGAAATCAACATATACTGTAATGAAATCAATGGGGATTGTCTTGTTACAAGTAAAATTTCAATTTACCACATGTGAAAATGTAGGTTCACATTCTATCATTCATGTAGTTTTAAAAACTTCAGATGCCATGCCAATTATAATTCAACTATCCAACAAAAACATTTAACATTAAATATCACATGCCATACCAATTATAATTCAACTATCCAACAAAAACATTTAACATTAAATATCACATGTCAAATGTAATTCAAATGACAACATTACTTCACATTCACATGCCAAAAGTACTAAAACCATCCAAAGAACACTGAAATCAATGAACACTATTAATCCAATGACTTTACAAGTAATTTACCATCATACATGCAATTATATCAAATCAGAAATCAACATATACTGTAATGAAATCAATGGGAATTGTCTTGTTACAAGTAACATTTCAATTTACCACATGTGCAAATGTAGGTTCACATTCTATCATTCATGTAGTTTTAAAAACTCAGATGCCATGCCAATTATAATTCAACTATCCAACAAAAACATTTAACATTAAATATCATATGTCAAATGTAATTCAGATGACAACATTACTTCACATTCACATGCCAAAAGTACTCAAACCATCCAAAAAATAAATAAAACAAATTATATAATAGTTCATTGTAATAAAATATGTCCAAAAATTGTAAATCTCACTTGAGTATCAAACTATATCAAGTTTAACAAATTTTAAAACCATCTAAATTTTGAAATCAAATCTGTAAATCTTGTCCATCAAAAGGAGGATCTCTAGCGTCTGGGTCTCGAGTCGCCCTATCCTGTGAATAGGAAACCATCATACACAATGCACATGTACTTGAACATTAAAATTTGAAGTTTTAAAAATGAATGAGAATATATATATCTAGAACTTCATGTAAAAAACAAAATATAACAAAAAAATCATGCAATACCTCATAAGGTTCCCTCTCCATTTGATGGACAGGTTCTGCCATAGAAATATCTGCAGTGGTAACCTGTACAATATACATGTACAGTTATATATATATATATATATATATATATATATATATAACTTATTTTAACAATAATATTAAAAAAAAGAACTAAAGACAACTTGTTCAAATGCTGTAGATGTTCCTATCTCTGTCGCTAGAGTCCTCGGATTAAAAAAATCTTCTACACGAACCTAAATTCAAAAAATTTTAAATAACTCAAAATATAGATCTTTCTCTCTATATATCTCAATTTTTAATGGAACTTTTTGAGGTAACATAAATTTTTAACTTGTGAAAAATTGTCCATACTTGTACATCTCCCAATGAAGTAGAAGGTATATCTCCTAAGGAAGAAGAAGGTACAACCATCCCAAAAACATCAGACGGAATCGGAATCTGTTAAAACATTTAAAATCAAATTATATATATACATACATGTACATGTGTGGCAAAAATTATTTATTTTAGAGCCACTTAAAAAACACTAACATACATGTGCCAACATATCATGATGGTCAGACCCATCTGCATCGTTTGAGCCAGAGGTCCCGAACGTAATATTAACATTTTCATCACGCATCATGCCTGAGAACTGCAAATGGTGTTTTAACATATAATCATACATTTTTGTTAGATTAATGTACACATAAAAATAAGTGTATACATGTACATACACATGTATTTATTACAAATTGTACACATGTATATGTAAATATAATTTCAAACCCTAAGGTCACTAACACATACCGTTCCGGTGCCCTCTTCCTCACGAAAAATTAGGTCTTGCAGACCATTGCGACAATTTATCGCATATGTTCGGAGATCTTCAACATTCATGTTGTAAATCTCCTCATCTGTATGATAAATAAAATTGGCACGTGCATTTTCATGTGCTCTTTGTCGATTTAAACAAATATCAACTCCAGTCAATTCGCTATGAACATTGTCGATCATAACATCTCTTGCTTCACGACTTATTTGAGAAGTCGCATCCATCTCTGATCGCAGGGTTTCGACTCGAAACGGTCGACTCACCAATGGCGGCTCAGGGCGAGGAAACTCCACATCTCGCTTAGCGCCCTTACGTTGATATAATCGACCTCTCCCCGGGCCAAAAAATTCTGAAGGAAGGTAATTGTAGTCGGTTTTCATACCCAAAAAAAAATCTGCATACAACATTTGTGCAAAATAAACAGGAACCTCATCGTTCCATGGAAGCCTTCCAAAGGCCGCAAGATGTCGATCATACAAATATTTTGCTTTGTCTGGGTGCTTGAAATACTGCACCTTCAACATTTTTCTTTTTGGCCCTTCCTTATAATTAAACATTGACTTAGCATCATCTCTTGAAACTCTTTGTTTTATGTCCTGCCATTTATCAGGACCTATCACTGTTTCTTTTCTCTTTCTCATCAGTTCTACAAACGAATCAGTCGTTGGCCCCAAATTTTTGTACACTTTTACCATTTCACTCAATGCATGTGTAACTATTTCGAGGCTTTGTCTACTCTTAGCAGGTAGAGACAAAGCCTCGAGATCTCTTTGCAATTTTCCATGAAGGCTTTGACACCTTTGTAAGGTGCATTCCGCCATGTTCGTTTCCCACGGTATATCAGTAATCTCAGCCGGATAAGTTGTGCTGGGTTGACAACCTTATTCTTCAATGTCGCACGCTGCCCTGCGTCTTTTTTGAGCATTGGCTTGAACATTTTCAGCCTCTGCATCAATATATATAAAATTTCGTATATTAGAAAAAACACGTGTAAAAAAAGTTGTATAAATTTAATGAAAAAATATTCAAATTGATGGCAACCTTGATGTTGTTGGTTAACATCATCTCCAACATGACCCTGCTGAGAACCAACCCCAGAATGACGCTGCTGAGAACCAGACCCACAATGACCCTGTTGAGAAGCAGCAGCCGTTGATTGGCCTTCAAGGGAATAAATATCACCCCCTTCCCGCAACCTGCTACCACTCATACCTCGACCAGTTGAACCTTGGCCACGCTCCATGGATGGAGTAGAAACCCTTCTCCTCTTGCCTCCTAAAAATTAAAATATGAAACTTATTAACAACTAATTTCACTCACAAAGTTAATTAAAAAATCAATTCCATATGTACACACATGTATGGAGATTTAAGATTATATTTAAATACCGTGAACATCCTCCGATCCCTGAACCTCCATATGGGATTCGGCTGATCTTCGTCTTTCATCCTCCATGATATATATCTATTGGTCAACATTCACAAAATAGATTTCAAAAAATCAATTTGTAATTTAGTGTACACAAATTATGTAGAACACAACTTTCAAAACAATAATTGATCATGTGTGAAACATAGAACTAGTGGAGAAACCTAAGGAAAAACTATGTTTCCAAGTCGAACCTTTGTAGAGGTTCTAGTACCTGAGAGTAAAATCCAGTTTGGGGCTGTTAAATCCAGTATGTTCTATATTTCTTAAATTTCTGCCCTCCTATTTTTCTTTCCAATCAAGGTTTATAAAATAACATGAGAAGCAACATGAGACTTAGAACAATCATTTTCATTATCTATATGGAAGGCAAGAAGGATTACTACAATTTGTACTTGGTTTTTAAGAATATATCAAATAAAGTTTTTGAGAAGCAAATATGGCTTGTTCCTCAGTATTTGGCACTTACAATTCCCATAACGCTTATAACCCCATCCTTACAATTTTTATAATTTCCATGATGAGACATTTGAATTTCCTTCCCCATATTTCTTGTTAATGATTATAACCTTAAAATGGCTAGTATTGGTTTGTCATCATCATCTCAAAATGACCTGGCAGATGAAAATTTACCATGTCCATCATCATCACTTCACACCATCTCATACATGACCCCTTCTACATATTATATGCGTGAATTTTTGGCATGTCGTCCTCTCTACCTATCCCATGAATGATTGTGACAACAGGTGAATAAAATACAATTTATAAGCAGAGGATAGTTTCTAGTTTGTCCTCCTCCATCCGCCCCATAGCTAGTGATTTCTCAATTTTCCACTTCCAACTTTCTATTCTCCAAATTCATTAGCAGCTAATTTTATCGATAGCCACACCACACTACATTAATGAACTCTACGTTGTTTGTTATTGTAAAGTCCAATAACAAACAATGTTAATTGAGTTTAGTAGTGTATATAACAATTTCTTTGACTTCCAGGTGTGTTGTGACTATTAGTAGAATTAACTACCAAAATGAATTTCCAAAATAAAATGTTGGAAGAGAAAAAATAGGCAATCACTGGATATGGAGTGGGTGGAGGACAAACTTATAGTGATCCCTTCCTTATCAAATTTTCTTTATTCACCTAATGTCACAATCAATCATGGTCTAGGTAGAGGGGATGAATTCAATCATATAATGTGTAGAAGGGTCATATGTAGATGGTGTGAAACGATGATTACAAACATGGTAATTTTTCATCTACTAGGTCATTTTGAGATGATGATTACAAACCAGTGCTAGCCAATTAAAGGTTATAATCATTGGTGCCTAATGTGGGGTGGACAATTTAAATCAAGTTTGTATCAAAGTACAATTTAGCTCATTTTAGTCAAGGTTAGTTAGAAGAATTAGCTATTGGTTTATGCCTTCAATTTCCTCTGAAAATGAATGTGTATGTGCTTTTGAGAGACATTAGAAGAATAAGGTCCAAATTTTTGATGAAAATGTGCTATGAAAGTAAAGGTTTTTAAAGGCAAGCATGTACAAGGCATATTTGATCCAAATGTTCTTCAAGAAGGGCCTAATTATTTGGGTCTTGGTTATGGAAAACATGGAAAATGCTCCAAAGCCAAGGAGGCACATGAAGTTGTTCCAAGAAGGAATTTTATTTCGTGTTCATTACCTCAAGCTTGTGAAGTTTGTGTTCATGATGAATGGAACATGTACATAGTTTACCTTAGAGTTGTGTTTTACGGATAGTAAAATGAAGAACTTCTATTTAGATCCATTCCAGAGATTGACTGCAGGGGCATTTACTAGATATGTCACCTTTCATAAAAGATGAGATCTAGAGGCTACCTGGCCCTTTACAGACTCTGCCTATAGAACTTGTAGAAGTAAACACTATAGGCATTAACAATATCAAAGAACTTTTTCATGCTCAGACATGGGAATGTGTCTCTTTCCCTACGCAAAAAAATAGATCTTGAGGTAGTTAATCTTCATAGACATGTCATCAAGCAAGTCAATGTGATCATCCCTCCTTCCCTCCCTTGTAAAATAATTATGTTTTGTGGGTCAGAAACCCAAAATATGGAGACAATTATCACCAAATCCAACGTACGATTATGCATGATGGAGAATCTCTAGCGCTTTCCCTTGTTAATATATTTAATAATCTCAATATTTATTTAAAAGTATCAATAGTATTTCAACGACATCACATTGTTCAAATCTCATGGTCAAAATACTATTGATACTTTTAAATAAATATTGAGATTATTAAATATATTAACGAGGGAAAGTGCTAGAGATCCTCCATCATGCATAATCGTACGTTGATGCTTATAGAGTGAAAAAACTAAAAGAATCAACTTGTAGGGTCATTTTAATGGGGGGTGGAGAATTCAGGTCTAAAACCTTTTGGAGTCATTTTGAGGTATTAAATGACATTTCTGGGGGTCAAATGATTATATAATTTAAGTTGAAGGCCCATGAGATAAATATGACTTCTATGTGACATTTGTAAATTAAATCATCTATTTGTTGTGTTATATGAACATAATTGGTACGCATATCTAAAGAGTCCAAATGCTCATTCAAGACCATATGTAATCCTCATCTAACTTAGCCAGGGATTTGCAATACTATATTTGAGTTGGCTAGCTCCATTTCAAGATATTATGGTTATTCAAGAGGGGATATAAAAAATTAAAAGAAGGATGTTGTTGTAGGTTATCCAAGTCGAACATAGAACCAGTGGAGAAACCTAAGGAAAACCTATGTTTCGAGGTCGAACCTTTGTAGAGGTTCCAGTACCTGAGAGTAAAATCCAATTTGGGGCTGTTAAATTCTAACTGTACTGGTAATTGTGCTAGGGGGGGGAAATAGGATGCAATTTCCTCTTCTCACGATTGGGAGTCTTGTTTTTCATGTGGATTCAACCAAACATATTGTACATATTAAACGAGGACATAATTATTACACATTTTTAATTTACATTCAAATGCTTCTATGTGACATTTGTATTGAATCATCTATTTGTTGTGTTATATGAGCATAATTGGTACGCATATATAATTTACATTACTTTAATATGTCATGCTTCTTTAATTTATCTTTTATAGATGACCGAAGCATCCTTTTTTAATCTATCCCTTTTGACTTCGTATATGTGGGCAATATTCATCTGCATATTTTTCTATCATAAAGCAGTGAGTAAAATTGTAAATTCCATTTGTGTCAATGTTAAGGTTAAGCACATGGATTAAATTTTTATATATTATATGAATACGCTATGTATTACATATGGTCTTGAATGAGCTTTTGGACTCTTTAGATATATATCTAAAGAGTCAAAATGCTCATTCAAGACCATATGTAATCCTCATCTAACTTAGCCAGGGATTTGCAATACTGTATTTGAGTTGGCTAGCTCCATTTCAAGATATTATGGTTATCCAAGAGGGGATATAAAAAATGAAAAGAAGGATATTGAACTATAGGTTATCCAAGTTGGACATAGAACTAGTGGAGAAACTTGAGGAAAAACTATGTTTTCAGGTCGAACCTGAGAGTAAAATCCAGTTTGGGGCTGTTAAATTCTAACTGTACTGGTAATTGTGCTAGGGGTGAGAAATAGGATGTAATTTCCTCATCAAATTCACCTAGGACTAAAACCATTATTTTTAAATTTGAAATAGATCATGGTGTGTTGTTTCAATGTCTGAATCTGAAATCAAATTAAATCTATATTAATTAATTTAATAGTTTAAATTCCTATTTGTGGTGTGCCAAATAGAAATATTCAAAGCGAAAGTTACAACTTACAAATATTACTCAAATATATCACAAAAGGAAATAGAATAACAAACATAATGGACAATATGAACCAAAGTATTATACCTTTATTGATATGGATGGATTCTTAATTACAAACATTTGATTAAAATATGTTGAAGATTTGGGGGAACTTTAATGAAACACTTTGTGGACAATATCAAAAGAGTTAAGAAAGTGGCTACTAACTAGTCTAAAAAGAAGGCAACATAAAATAAAAAGGATCTTTTAGAAGTAGAAGAATTCATTTCTAGGCTTTTTGATAATAATGTAAATGCAATTTTTACTGAAAAAGACTTGCAGTCTTTGAAAATTTTGGAGGGGAGAAAGCAAGCATTATTAGAAAAGGAAACAGTTTAATGAAGACTTCAAAGTAGAGCCATCTAGTTCGCTGAAGGTGATAACAACACTAATTTTTCCAGAAACAATAAGAAATGTTCTTGGCATGTTTTCCTGGAATGTTCCTTCTTTCAAAATGTTTGGAATATGTAAAACTTGTATTAGGTCATTCAATATTGGTCTAGTTCAAATCTGGAGGTGACCTAGCATTTGTGGAAATCATATAAAGACCTGTAGGTCTTCAGAAGCTCTTCCGATGGGGGATTTTGACTCGCTAAGGAGAAGGTTTCCTTTCAAAAGAAAGATGTGATCCTTCACGCACTAACAATTTCTTAGCCATTTGCTTCAAGGAAAAGATTCTAATGCCCCAGTACTAATCCAAATCCATGGAGTTACTTTAGTTAAAGTGCATCAATTGCAAATGGCCATAAAAAAGGGGGTCAAATTATTTTATTTTTATCTTCAAATCACCTGCAAAAATCGACCACTATTTACAAACGAAAAAGAGCTTTCACAAATTCACATTTTGGAAACTCAAAGTTTACAATCAACTGGCTATACAGGGGAAAAGGGAAAAGAAAAGAATCAAGACAAAGAATTTATCTAAAATTGACATGCATCTGGAAAAGGATATTTGAACAATGTTTGAACGATAGTTGAAGAGGAGGAGATAAAGAAGGATATAAGCCAAAGAACAATGGACATATTGAAGGAGTTTCAATGGTGCATGCTACAAGTTTATCCCTCCATAAAGTAATGATAATGATCAATCGAAAGCCATGGAGTTTTACTTTGATTATGCATCAATTCAAATGACCTTAAAAATAGGGGCCAAATTATTTTATTTCTATAAAAGAATTTAGACATATAGAAAAGGATATTTGAACTATAATTGAAGAGAGAGACATAGGGAAGGATATTTGAACCATAGTTGAAGAGAAGAACAATAGACATATTCAGATTTTTGGAAAATCAAACTTTACATGCAACTAGCTATTCAGGGAAAAAAAGGAAAAAGAATCAAGACAAAGAATTTAGAAGTTGGCATTTATGTAGAAAAGGATATTTGAACGATAGGAATTTAGAAGTTGGCATCCATGTAGAAAAAGATATTTGAACTATGGTTGAAGAGAAAGATATTTGAACTATAGAAAAAGATATTTGAACTATGGTTAAAGACAAAGATATTTGAACTATAGATGAAGAGGAGGACGAATTTAGAAGTTGGCATCATTGTATAAAAAGATATTTGAACTATATTTGAAGATAAGGGTAAAGATATTTGAACTATATTTGAAGAGAAGGGTAAGGATATTTGAACTATAGTTGAAGAGGACATAGAGAAGGATATTTGAACTATAGTTGAAGAGAAGGACATAGTGAAGGATATTTGAACCATAGTTGAAGAGGACATAGAGAAGGATAGTGAAGAATACTATTAGAAACCTTCACAATATATTGCTCTTAAAAAGTTACATATTACATTAGAAACCATGATACCATGCTGATTAATCTATTTTATAAAGAAAATATGTCTATAATCATATTACAATGAAAACCATAATTGTTCATTGCTCTTCGAAAGTCAAAACATAGTATTAGATACCATGATGATATAACTAGTATTAAAAAGTTATAGTAAGTTAAGCACCGAGCTTACTATGCAAACATTTGAAATATTCCTGAAAATATGTTTATATTTGGAACTGTTTTCATACCTACTGGCTGGCATGTATCTGACTGTATTATTTTTTTGGACTGATCAGTTGCACTACACAGCTATATGTAACATGTAATCTCTCACTAATGAAAGTTTACGAATTTTTTCTCTTTGAAAAAAACTAGTATTAAAAAGTTGAAAACTACAATAAAAACCATGATATCATTATACAACACCTACAAGGCAAACAGGAGAACTTTATATATTTGAAATATTCCTGAAAATATGTTTATATTTGGGATTGTTTTCATACCTGCTTGATGGCATGTATCTGACTGTATTAGTTTTTTGGACTGATCAGTTGCACTACACAGCTATATGTAGCATGATGGCTTAGCTAACGTGACAATTGAAAGTTATTATGAGTTTTTCTCCTTACCGCACCCCTCTTTAAGAAAAAAAAAAAAGAGTATTCCCAATTTGATCTCTTGCCAAAATTAGTATCCACATTGGTGTAGACAACTTACTTTAGTCCTTGCATTAATTCGATAATTGTTTCATTGCAGTTGGTTGGTGTGTTTTGTTATTTTCCTAATGAACACGCAAGCTAGAGGAGGTTAAATACCATTATGTTTGTAGATGACTCAACATTAATCTTATTGTTGCTGCAGTGGAGATATACGCTAAAACTTATTAAGGTGTTAAGTTCTTTGTGACTGCATCAAATATTTTGGGCCATGTCATAGTACTATTTACCTTGTAGAGAAGAATGTAATATTTCAAAAATATTTTTTTCATCAGTTTCCCAAATATTCATCCAATCTCTTTCATTTCACTACTGAAGAAGCTTAGCCAAGATTTTCTAGTATTTTCTGGTATATATCTGAATTAGAAAAAAATGGGATGTGATTGTGAACTGCCAAAGGTAATAAACTACTTACAACGCAAATAGAACCTCTAAACCGTGAAAAACCTTTCGGTTGATTCATCCCTACTAAAAAATGCAAGTATAATATTTAGATAGAAAAATCCTAAAACAGAAATTTAAAATATATATATATATATATATATATATATATATGTATGTATGTATGTATGTATGTATGTATGTATGTATGTATGTATGTATGTATTAATTTCACAGCACTTTACATAGTTTTTTCACTTCCAAGAGGTTTCCCATCACTCTGTTATTTCAGGGAGAAAATGATATCATTTTAATGGAAGAGTGTGGATGATTCTACATACTACATACTGATTTTAGGGATGGCGGACGTAACAAAATACCCGGAAGATTTTCACGATGGCGGACGTAACTACGACCAGCAACAACTCGACCAATGCGGCAATCAGAAACACAGCAACAACTCGACCAACGCGGCAATCAGAAACAGAGCAGCAAAAATCGCGCCAACAATGAAAACAGTAACCTTACAGCTTTCGCGGGTGATTTATTTATAGAAAATAGTTCGGCCGAACTCCTGTTGCCGGTTTTCCAAACCTCCAGCAAAAATTCTGTTTGCTGCGCCGTCACTGTGCCATCAATCTAAACGGACTCAAAAGTTCGGCCGAACTTTATAAAATGTTCGGCCGAACTATTGCCAAAAAAAAATTTCTGCCCCCGATTCTCACAAAAGTGTAACCCAGCTTCACGTTTCCGCCCTATAAGAAGGTTTTTGATATGGTTGAGAGAAAGTGGAAAATAGAATCCATAAACAAATTATTTTTCTAGAGCATCATTACTTTTTAGGGTTGCTTGTCTCCCATAAGGATTTTCTAGGAAAATAATTTTGTTGATTGTCTAGAGATATGTATGTGTGTGTTTCATTATCTTCTCTATTTCTTACGTTGTGTTTCATTATGTTTTATATTTCTTACATTTCTGCCCTCCTATTTTTCTTTCCAATCAAGGTTTATAAAGTAACATGAGAAGCAACATGAGACTTGGAACAATCATTTTCATTATTTATATGGAAGGCAAGAAGGATTATATCCCCTTAAGCTTAAACTTATGTATTTGTCAATTTTTATCATATATTTTTTGGTAAGGGTAAATGTTTTTTTTATCTATAGTACAAGTCATGAGTTCCCCATTTTTACCTTATGTAAAGCATGATTCTAGGATTACTACAATTTGTACTTGGTTTTTTATTGTGATGATGCCCTGTCTCAATCACTTGGCCATCCCTCAATGGGTAGTTAAATATTTATAGTTCAATACTTAAGTAATATTTATCTATTTGTATTATGTGAAATGTAAAAAATGGTATACTATTTTTCATAAATTTGGGTTGATTTTATCATATATTTCGATGTAAGTTGATTATATGACACGTTTTCTTTAAAAGGATCTAACAATTTTGTTAAGGTATGAATTTGCAATTTTGTGTGGCTCTCTATCAACCTTCACTTCCTCATTTCCAGAAAAAATCTACTTTCTCATTCGTATACCCACTTTCTATTCAAATGCATAAGTTTTGAACTCTCTGTAACTATGTTTTTCCACACAAGAAAATTGTATGTCACATTTTATACTAAAGTTCTAAATATTATTTTGAAGTTTGGATTACTGTTATTCTTTTATATAATTTAACATTAGATATAAGTTTAAATTGAAAGCTACTAAGATGAAATATAGCTTAGATATGGCATTTGCAAATTATTATCTATTTATTGAACTAGAAAGGACAATTATTACACATGTTTAATTTACATTCAAATGCTTCTTTGATTTATCTCCTATAGCTTAATGTAATGCTAGATATATAATTTAAGTTGAAGGCCCATGAGATAAATATGACTTCTATGTGACATTTGTATTGAATAATCTATTTGTTGTGTTATATGAACATAATTGGTACGCATATCTAATTTGCATTACTAATATGTCATGCTTCTTTAATTTATCTTTTATAGATGACCGGAGCATCCCTTTTTAATCTATCCCTTTTGACTTCGGATATGTGGGAAATATTCATCCGCATATTTTTCTATCATAAAGCAGTGAGTAAAATTGTATTCCATTTGTGTCAATGTTAAGGTTAAGCACATGGATTAAAGTTTTATATATTAGATGAGGAGGCTATGTATTACATATAGTCTTGAATGAGCTTTTGGACTCTTTAGATATATATCTAAAGAGTCCAAATGCTCATTCAAGACCATATGTAATCCTCATCTAACTTAGCCAGGGATTTGCAATACTATATTTGAGTTGGCTAGCTCCATTTCAAGATATTATGGTTATCCAAGAGGGGATAGAAAAAATGAAAAGAAGGATGTTGTTGTAGGTTATCCAAGTTGGACATAGAACCAGTGGAGAAACCTAAGGAAAAACTATGTTTCCAGGTCAAACCTTTGTAGAGGTTCCAGTACCTGAGAGTAAAATCTAGTTTGGGGCTGTTAAATTCTAACTGTACTGGTAATTGTGCTAGGGGGGAGAAATAGGATGTAATTTCCTCTTCTCACGGTTGGGAGTCTTGTTTTTCATGTGGATTCAACCAAACATATTATACATATTAAATGAGGAATTTCGCTCTCCCAATCATTTCTAAATCACCCATATCACCAAGAAAACATGTTTTAAAAGAACATACTTTGGTATGGGAAAGACCTTAGGTTTCAAATATTATAAGAAGGTTTTTGATATGGTTGAGAGAATGTGGAAAATAGAATCCATAAAAAAATTATTTTTCAAAACATATTACTTTCAAAGTATCAACAAGGAATGTACAAGGGTGTTCAATGAATTAACGCTATTTATTTAAATTCCATGATGTAAAACTTACTCATAATTTTAACAAATTATTAAATAATGATCTAGATTGGATAATTATATTATTTGTCATATATTTTGACGCTTATAGAGTGAAAAAACTGAAAGAATCAACTTGTAGGGTCATTTTAATGGTGGGTGGAGAATTCGGGTCTAAAACCTTTTGGAGTCATTTTGAGGTATTAAATGACATTTCTGGGGGTCAAACGATTATCCCTTGTGCCGAAATCTTGACCATTATTCTACACTTAAAGACATATCCAATGCTGCAAGAAAAACATCAAATGAAGCTCATTCAAAATTTATGCCTTTAGTTTAAGTTGACCTATCATGTTGACCACCATGGTACGAGAGAATCACATTTTAGCCCCATTACTCATGCATGGCAAGCTAGCTACATGTAGAATTTTAACAAGACTCTAAAAGGTCTAAAATCACAAACCTCGTTAATGGTTGACGAAGTCAAATCTTACACCTAGTTGGCTATCACGCTATGTTAAATACTTGGCCACTAGGAGGAATAAGAGTTCCATTTTGTGTTATTGTATTTTGTTCCATAGTTGAAAATATAACTAGGAGTGTGAAGTTAGAGAGAAAAATGTATAAATTTAAGTTTTTATAGCAACCTTACACGCTAAAATTCTTAGCTAATTCTAGAGAGATTACCTCCTTCTTTGTACTCACATATTTTCCATACCAGAAAAGAGAGAGTAGAGCATGTTTACATTTTAGTGTTGTTTTTCTCCCATAAGGATTTCCTAGGGAAAAAGGAGTCTAGAGCATCATTACTTTTTAGGGTTGCTAGTCTCCCATAAGGATTTCCTAGGAAAATAATTGTGTTGATTGTCTAGAGATATGTATGTGTGTGTTTCATTATGTTCTCTATTTCTTACGTTGTGTTTCATTATGTTTTATATTTAGAACTTACATTTCTACCCTCCTATTTTTCTTTCCAATCAAGGTTTATAAAATAACATGAGACTTGGAACAATCATTTTCATTATCTATATGGAAGGAAAAAAGGATTATATCCCCTTAAGCTTAAGCTTATGTACTTTGTCAATTTTTATCATATATCTTTTGGTAAGGGTAAATGTCTTTTTATCTATAGTACAAGTCATGAGTTCCCCAATTTTACCTTATGTAAAGCATGATTCTAGGATTACTACAATTTGTACTTGGTTTTTTATTGTGATGATTCCCTGTCTCAATCACTTGGCCATCTCTCTATGGGTAGTTAAATCTTTATATTTCAATACTTAAGTAATATTTATCTATTTGTATTATGTGAAATGTAAAAAATGGTATACTATTTTTCAAAAAATTTGGTTGATTTTATCATATATTTCGATGAAAGTTGATTATATGACACGTTTTCTTTAAAAGGATCTAAAAATTTTGTTAAGGTATGAATTTTTATTAGATGAGGAGGCTATGTATTACATATGGTCTTGAATGAGCTTTTGGACTCTTTAGATATATATCTAAAGAGTCCAAATGCTCATTCAAGACCATATGTAATACATAGCCTCCTCATCTAACTTAGCTAGGGATTTGCAATACTATATTTGAGTTGGCTAGCTCCATTTCAAGATATTATAATGTTAGATTATTTCTATAGATTTTGATTATGGTAGTAAAATGTTACAAAAAATAATATTATTCTAGATATATGTAAAAAGGACATGGTAGAGAAGATCAAACAATATTAAACTTTTCATAAATACTTTAGATAAAAATACATTTTCTAATTTTGATTGTAAATTCCAAGGCTTAAAACAATAATTTTTCTAATAATTTTGTTTTAATTAATAAATAAAAAAGAAGAATTTTCAATCAAAATCACATCCAACATATAATAAAAATAATAATAAAAATTTAAAACTTTTTATGCAGGTATTACTTATCAGCACATATACCGCGAAAAGAACAATGTTGCAGATGAGTTGTCAAAGCAGGGGCTACAGGATGTGTATGGAAAGATAAATTATCAGCTATTTAATATACAGGGTCTTCAGGCCGAAGGCTCAGTGCCCATCATCTAAGTAAAATGGTACCATAGATGTTGTGATTTTCAGTTTTCTGGATTAATACTTTGAAATACAAACCATGCCATAACATAGAACTGACAACCATGCTCCCGGGATCAAGTGAGCCAGACCTCTTCTACCGAACCTGGGTACGCTTTCTGTGGTTGGTATAACAGGATTTGGTGCACATTACCTGCTCCAGGTATTGGTGCTTTTTTTTGTATTTGACAGGTTCCAAACTGCCTACAATGTTAGTACCGGATGGAAATGATGCTGACATTTTGATATGGTATGACGGTCAGCATTATTTTGGACGGATCTCTAGCCCTCACGATTAATGATTTTGTTTTGGATGTTCTGGATTCTCTGAGATATTTTTAGAATCTATGTATGTCGAATGTCTGTTGCAAACTTTTTCTTATCTACCTAGGTCTTTTTCTATTAGTTGTCTGGGCAATTTTGGATACATATCAGTAAAAAAATATCTACATGTGGATCATATATGGGCTTTTAACAAGTCCCTGTAGGTGTTTTGGGATTATTATCTCTTGTCTGACATGGGTCACCCTTTTCTCCTCGATGGAAAATTTCATTTCTACCTTCAGATGCGAATGTAATGACTGATGGACTGTTTTCTCATTATATATAAACAAAACATCGTTTTTTAGAAATGTGAAAAAAAAAACACAGAACTGACAACAAACTAACAACTACCATATATCCACTGTATATCCGTCCAAAAATCTTTAATTTCAGAGAGATTAACAACGCCATGGTATTCTTGGTCGAAAAATAAGCAAACAGAGAAT
The DNA here is from genome assembly GCA_034641835.2 of Pinus albicaulis. Classification (NCBI taxonomy): domain Eukaryota; kingdom Viridiplantae; phylum Streptophyta; class Pinopsida; order Pinales; family Pinaceae; genus Pinus; species Pinus albicaulis. Next base: position 145,219,257 of record CM076579.1, on the reverse strand, counting down.
AACCAGTATAACATACATGGGAGTCTATGTTATAAACAAAACAACATTTTTTAGAAATGTGAAAAAAAAAACACAGAACTGACAACAAACTAACAACTACCATATATCCACTGTATATCCGTCCAAAAATCTTTAATTTCATAAAGATTAACAACGCCATGGTATTCTTGGTCGACAATTAAGCAAACAGAGAATAACCAATATAACATACACAGGAGTCTATGTTATAAACAAAACAGTGTTTTTTAGAAATGTGAAGGAAAAAAACACAGAACTGACAACAAACTAACAACTACCATATATCCACTGTATATCCGTCCAAAAATATTTAATTTTAGAAATATCAACAACGCCATGGTATTCTTGGTCGAACGAGTATAACATACCCGACGAACGAAGAGCGCGGACGTGACCACTAGCGCAGCGACGAGGAGCAGCGGCGACGAGGAGCAACAACGATAGGGACAAAACGCGGGAACAATGAAATCGGTAAACCATAGAACTTCGCGGGCGATTTATTTATAGAAAATAGTTCAGCCGAACTATTTTAAATGTAAAATTTCGGCCGAACTTTAGTTGCCGATTTTCCAATCTCCAGCAAAAATTATGTTTGCCCGCGCCGTCAGTAAGCCGTCAGTCTAAACGAAATCATGAGTTCGGCCGAAGTTTATAAAAAATTTCGGCCGAACGATTACATATTTCGGCCGAAATTTATAAAATGTTCGTCCAAACTATTGCCGAAAAAAAATTTCAACCCCCGATTCTCACAAAAGTGTAACCCAGCTTCACGTTTCCTCCCGGTAATCAGTTGGACAGGTAATTCCTCCTCCTCAGATATTTGAATTTGTGACCACTTCTCTACCTCATCCATATTGGTATTTTTACATTTATTTACATCAACAAATACACATAATGATATTTACATGACAAGTGGGAAAAGGGTTGTTACAGACCCCACACCCTTAAAGGAACATTGTCTTTTATGTTTTGTAAATAGATAATAGAAACAAAATTTAATCTTTATAATAAAAACACATGCGTCAATGACATATTTTGTGTCTTGCATTTCCACCATGGGAAATTTCATTCATATTTAATGTTCTAGATACCTCAAAATTGCCTGCATTTTGACACATTACTACATGGAAGTTTGTTGTTCCTCAAGGCTTATGCTGGAAACAAACTCATCTCATTTATTCGTGGTACATGCCCAATTAATTTATGATCCCAATGAGTATGTATATGATTCTTTGAAAACTATTTCACTCAAGTTTCCTCTTCTGGTGCAGTCACACACCTTCCAAGTTGAGGTATTCCCTTCATTGCCTCCCCAGTCCCTTAGGATATTCGTTCCTTGGCAAGGCTTCCTCGTACGAGAAGGTTCTTTATGGATTCACATAACTAAGGAATCCCTATGTCTCAATATAAAAATATAAAATATTTTTGAAACCATATCTCATGGAGATAAATGCATATCACAAGGTTTCAGTGTGGCCACAATGGGCTAGTCCCTAAAGACGTTAGCTCCACTATGCTTTTGCTACACCACTCTGAATTTTCTTGTAATCAAATTGATATGTATTTGATGTAAATTTTTGTAGCTTACCTACATCATAATCACACAATTCTTGTGAGGTTACTCATAAAAATTTAAATCAATTCAAACCGTAACTTCAATGGATAAATTCTTTAAAATAATAACTAATACTACTTATCTCTCTAGTTAGCCTTTTATTCCTCTTGTTATAAATGAAATAACAAAGCATTGGAACAAATAAAATATTGTATAAGCACAAACATAGAAAATCATAAAATAAGAGATACATAGATATATGTGGTTCACCCATTTTGGGCTACATCCATTGAGAAACAACTAATCCCTCCTTTATATTATCCAAAAGACTAAAGGAATACATTCTACGACAAAATTGTTGTGACCTCATCTTCGCACTCACATAATATCATCTTCATTTTTGTACCCTAATTTATTTGATGAGTCTGCTACACCATAGGTTTCTCTAAAAAATTTACATCTTTATCTTGCTCGATTAGATTACAATCAGGTACATAACAATGTTGTCTCATACTCATAAGATGAACATACTGAATCCCTTGTTCATGACCTTTTCAATATGAAATATTTAACAGACAAATAGAAGGATTATACATCTCAAAAATTTCAAGAAATTTGTTTGGTCAATCCGTCTTTATTCTTAATCCTTTAAGAGTCTTATGTGTCAAATAACCAATATGATAAAATTAGTGGCTTTAATGATTTCCATCCTATTGATAGTGTATTCACTAACACCTCCAATCATAGTTTTCTATATTCACTTGCTCATATCACTAAGCCACTGGAATTTGATGATTCACCTTTTGAAAGTTTAGGGACTTGTAAGGAAGTTGATGTACTTCAATTTATGTTGATGGTTATGGTAGGTTCCTATGATCCTGATGAGATCCATACACGAGTTCAGATTAAGGTTTCCATGCATGATTATTCTCTCATCACCATCTCATTGGATGAAAGCTCATATTTGAAATATTTTTATTCGAGTGATGTTTATTTGGGAGAATATTTTCATCTTCTATCAGTCACTGTGCACCACTCCTTGTACTCTGATTTTTTTGTTGAAGATATTACACCACCATTGTTTCAAACCCTTTTGATTCTCACCTAGATGGTGTATATTATGATCACGTATAAGTTGGTGTTATCTTACATTCCACTATTTGTGAGGCACGAAATCACACAACTCATCACTTTCATCCATATGATTTATGCCCATATTGGAAATAAAAACAATTTTCCCTATTAGAAAACCAACCTATCCATACAAGAACATTTGGTCAAACAAGCAACGTATTCAATGATCATTTTGTTTTCACAAATGATGATGGTCATGCACATTCATCTATTGATATTTCAAAGCCACTCATTTTCGATGATATACCATTTAGAGTTTTAGAGGTTTGTTAAAAGATTGGGCCACTTCAACCCTGATTGATGGTTATGCCAGGTCCTCACACTCTTGAAAAAATCCTTGAACATGATCAAATTAGGGTTTGCATGCTTGATTCCTCTTGTATCTTAGTTACACAAGATGTATCGTCACTTTTGGAAAAAATTTAGGATTTTCAATTTTGTCATTTTATATAGCATGATTGGATTGTTGACTAGCTAGAAGACTTTTATCTCGTGAACTCCTTTATAGGAGGATTCTCATCTCTCTTGTGTATGATTTAGGGTTAGACATGGATGAATTCATACCATGGATAAATTCTCAAGGTTTTCATGTTTTTCATTTTGTTTATCCTGATAGAATTGCAACATAGTTAGAACAATATTTTCTGACACATTTCCCTACCACCATGTGTGACTATATTTCTCTTATGCATGATTTAGAGGTAAGTATATTTGTTTTTGCACAACACTTTATATTAGTTTTAATCATTCACCTCTTTTTTTTGGAGGTGGGGAATAACTATGGTGGCTACATTAAAAGTTTAATTCATGTGACTCGATATCCTCTCAGGTTAAATTAAGGTTTTCACTAGTTTAGGGTTTACTAATTAGGTTTTTCTGGTTATAATTTTATTGTTAGGGTTTTATCCTTGGACTAGTGAGGGTTTAGGCATGTTTCCTTTTATTTTATTTATTTCAAGTACTTTTGGTCTGTTCATAATAGTATGCACTTATGTGGCATTCAAATTACTTCATTTGCACTTCACTGCATTGCATGAACCATTTAGTTGCAGTTAGATGATTCATTTCGCATTGCATTGCATTGCACTATATTATTTTTCCTATATTACATATAGCTTTTCATGTTGCATTACATCATGCATTCATCTTGTGCCTAGCAATACCTTATCCTAGCATTGCATTTTTTTGGTGTCTACCTAACATTTCATTTGTTCTCTTTGTTTCATTCCACCAAATCAACTTTCATATTTTTATCTATGCCTTTTTCCCTACATGTTATTTACAAGCATTTGATGTCATTCAAAATTTTTTTATGCCTCTATTCACATGTTGAATCCCTAGAATATATTCTCTAGTTGCTTTCCCCTAATGTTGAAACCCTAATTCAAATGGTTGCATGTGGATGTGATGGATGCTCTAAGAGATAGTCCCTCATAGATCCAGTTATTAAAACTACATCCCAAACATAATTCCTATGAGTGTGAACTACCGCCAAGGAAAATATGAATGGATGCTTGTGAGGAACCCTAATCAATTCATATGTCTTATATTTATAACTTGAACCTTTTGTCTCACATGGTCTTGTATATTTCATGGTATGTTTTCATTGTTCACCAGTCAGTTGGAGATATGATGGAGAAATTTAGCATGAGTGAAAACCTAAGTTATTAAGTCCTTTAGTTTCTGAAAATAAGGAACAACCTTTCTTTCCTGTAAAATAAGTCAGGATCCTTCACTCTCATTGGCACAATAAACACCTAATAAATGACACCAATTTGCACACAAAAAAAATAATCAAATCAAGGGTCAATTTTTCAGAAGGATCCATGTGCAGATATGTGATGCAAGAAACTTCACCAAGGTACTTAACGTGATTATTCGTAGCGAATAAATTCTTGCAATTCATTGAGTGACTCCATCAGGGTACGTAATAGGCCTGCTCGCAGTGGAGGAACACCAGAAAATTAGCTTAAATTTATGAATACAATAAACCCCTTGTCATGTTCTTTGCATCATTATTGAATACTTTCATGTCTGATCTCTTGTTTTAACGTGTAAAGAATAACATGGCCTACTTGGGAGGTAGAGGAAGAGAATATCTGTAAAAGGCCGAGTAACCCAAGGAGTACCCATAGTATCTATTCAATACTTCCTTACATCATTCAAAATACTTGATCTCTTGTAGGAACATAGGCCGATATGTTGGATTCTACCATTGAATCACAAAATTTTGTAGTCACTACAACAATCCCAAAATTTTAGCTTTCTCAACATTTTGGAGACCCCCATACCGAACTTCCTATCATCCTCTACCTAGAGACCCCTAATGATTTTTTACTCCCTTGACCTATCTAAGGTTTCCCTAGCCCTAAAAAACCTAACCCTGGAAGCCTAAACCTTATTTTCCCTCACCTAATCACTAGTTTCATTTGCAGTTTAGAGTATGAACACTAACGGTGGAACGTGTGAATATATTTGGGAATTATATGTAGGGAAATAAAAAATCACATTTTGAGATACAAAGGCATATCACTATGATATTAATGCGTGATTTTCAACCTCCCTATGCTCGCCAAATGTGATAATAATACTTCATGATCTTCACATGCATCCCCTCCATTGGGAACTTAGTTTGTGTCCTGTAACCACATCCTCCTATCGCATGTGATAAACTCTCCATGTGAGCCCAAAGTGTGACCTCCCCACATGTGTCATTTCATTATAAAACTCTATCGCTCTTACTCCTCATTTCATTTTTCTTTCACACCCGAGAAAGTAATTGAACTAGCAATCCCTTTCTTGCAGCCAACGATGAATGCGATCTCTCTGCAAATAAGTAATGCATGCCTTTTTGTAATCATTTCTCTTGGTAAAATGAAAATGTGTTTTATTTTTGTTGTTATAACCCTATGTATACCCATCCTAAGCATTTAAATTCTCATGTCATTCCTATGCCCTCCCATCATGCTCTCCCTCATCCCTTTGTTCCACTTCTTGATGCCTAATTGATAGCATTAATGGGTTCCCATTAGCATTTGTAAGCACATTAATGTATGATTATTGAATCCATTGTCTCTAATCCTCATCTAATATCAAGTTATTCATTGTTTTCAAATCCCAAAATCAAACCATCATTTGAGCCCTATTTAACTATGGTCTTAGCTAATGTGTGTGAATTTTGGTTCAAAATCCACACTCATCCATATGAGAGAATATGCCCTTCATTGTGGTTTTATATTGTGTGTTACATATATCTATGCTATCATAAGATTATGATGTTCATATTATGTTCCATTCCTAATGTATGTGTTTGGGTCATGTTTCCATTTATCTTGTTGACCCAAACCCTTTCAAGTCACCCAAGTATGAATTTTTCACGCATCCACTCACCTAGAAGAAAATTTATTAAATATCCACGCTTGTCGGAACCTAGGGCTTGAAAGCCAATGAGTCACATCTTTGTGAATTGCAACCTAAGTGACCCTCATTCTACTGCTTTATATCTCTCTCCAACCCATGATAACACATAAAATGCGATGAAACTTGGGTTGCATGTTGCATTTGCAACGCTACTCGGATTCATAGCTATGGACACAATTTGTGATATGTGACTTGGTTCGAGTATCGAAAACACAATTCAAATTTCCATTTAAAATTGTAACCAACATTGTTGAGTTGATTTGCGATCTATTTTTCTCTTCGAAAGTGACACATTATCTACTATTAAAATTATGACTACCTTTATAAGCCAATATTTCCAATTTGAAAATCACATTTGGAATCCTTAGTGATGCATTGGCAGGGTTCGAGCAGGCCTGCAAATGCAAATTACGGCCTTTCCAATCCTTCAAAATTGTGACCTTCAATGTTGATTTAAACCGTGACTCCCTCTACAACATGGAAAAGAGATTCATGATTGTACACAAAATGGTGGTTTTGAATTGGATGCTTATGGGGAATTATTTGATATATTTTTCTATGAATTGGAGAGCTTCAAAAATTGCATGCACAATGTTTAACAATATTCCCAAAAGGAATTTGGTTTCCTGAGATGTTAAGATTAGAGGCTATCCCCAAAATGGTCATACTAGTGAAGCTTTCAATATTTTAAAGTCATACAGGGTTAAGAGTAATCTTCTTATCATTTTTTTTTTCCACATTTGCAGTGATGACACCATGACAATAAACAATCTGAACCAGAAATTTCCAAAACTTCATCCAACATTTTGCAAATTCGAAGAGATTTTCTTAATGGAGATTGTAATGACATTTGTTGATTTGATTAAAGAATTCGATATAATTTTTAAAAGATGCAAATAATATCAATCTTTATAATTGTACTTGAGTCATGATGTACCGTAATTGTCAAAATAAAGAAAAAGGAATTTAATTATAAAATAAAATGGCTTATGAAAGCATGGGTTTCATGCTTGGGTCAACAATTTATTGGTCAAAGCCTCCATTGAAGGCTTCTAGGTTTTGTATTGAGTCAATAGAGTCATTTTCATTTTTATTAAACCCTTCTTGGGCTTTTGTATGAGACAAAAAAAAATATTTTTGAGTCAAAAATATAAATTTTCACCTCCACACCAAGCCAACCCTATCCTCAACAAGTCAGCTTGGATTAGGGCTATTCAACACAATTGGAAGGCTATGAATAAGAGGAAATTCGACCTATTTGGAACACTTACTCAAGAAGTCCGATCTACAAGAAAGAGGAGCAAAAAAAGAGAGTGAAATTGGTGGAGAAGGAGAATATTAGTTGAGAATACCTAAATCGAGTTTGTAGGTATTATATCTCTCACATTTACGAAGTTTATAGGCTATTGTTGGGCCCAACATTCCAAAACTACTGCATGTTCGAAGTACTGAACCTGGGACCGAAAAATGTATCTCGGGGGTGAAATTTTGGATTGAAGTTGCAACTGTGAAGTTGATACGTGGATACTTTGGCAAGGATCATCTACAGGAAGGAAGGATTGACTTGGTGGTTGGAGGAGGTATTTTTATAGGTTTAAAATGTCTTGGATTTTCTCATCTTGATTTGAATCTACTAGCGGAAGAGTTCACTGATTTTTCCCCTATAGAGGGATTTTAACCCTGACTGAGTGCCTACATCTCGTGTCACCGATATTCATATTTTTATTTGATGATTGGTTGATGAAAATAAGATAAAATAATAACAATAAAAATATAAGAATAACACAAGTAACTATCAATATAAGAAAATATTCCTTCCTTTTCGATTTTCTAACACAATATCAGAGCTAAGGTGAAGAAGGAAGAAAAAGAAAACTTGAAGATGTATTGAAGAAAAGGGAACAAAGGAATGTAAGTAAGAAAAGGGATTGTATAAGAAAAGAAGCCTACTATTTATAGAAACTATGTCAACAACATAGAGAGAAAACAACCTAGAAGGAGCCTTCAATTACAAAGCATGGAAAACCATGATAGATCTTATCTTTGCTAAGCATAAAGTTTTGTATCTTGTCCGAGGAAAATTCAAGGAACCTACATATGATGAAGGAAAGGAGACGCTCAAAGAAACCAAAATCTTAGCCATCAATCTGATTGTACATGGAGTAAATGACAACATAATCCCATACTTATCCAAAATAGACTTTTCTCAAGAAATGTATAGCTCTCTCCAAGTTATTCACCATCAAGAGCATTGCTATGATAGCTAGTCTCAAGACTGAACTAAGGACAATAAGGATGAAAAACGACGATAACGTGTCATCATATTTTGTAAGGATATCTTGAATAAGAGATGATTTACAATGAATATATTAATTTGTATGAGAAAAATAACTTGTAATTTCTGTTCTTCTAGGTCTACCAAAATCGTGGAGTTCTTTTGCATTAAGAATTAGCAGTTGGAAGGATACTCCAACTTTTGAAAAAATGTGGAATTCATGCAATCAAGAAGAATCCTGAATATCATTAGTAAACAACAATGGGGATTAAGAATAAAACACCTATAATGCTTATTCTTCTCATCACAAAAAGCGTTGAAATTTGCAACAAGAAACAGTGAAATTTGCATCCAGAAACAACATGACAACACACACACTAGTGTGGGACCACTGGTCATGTAGTGATGGGTCCTAGCAATACATTAGTATTCAATTCAATTTATTTTGATAAATTGGAAATGTGTCTAATTTAATTATCCCTTAATCAAATTGGGCAATAAATTTTAATCTTATCTCAAAAACACTTGTAATAGTTAACTGAGTGTGACAGTCTCCAAAGAGGAACATTACCTAAAAATAAAAATCAAAGATGCCATAGAAATCAAAAAAAGGAAAAATAACATGAATCGTCATGATGGTCGTAACATCATCAATACTTGGAAACCCTTAATATATCATACCACTCATGACATCAAATTTAAAATTAATAAATCCTAAAAGTTATAATTAGTCACAAACAAGTTCTTAATTTCTAACTTACCCTATAAAATAGCTTCTCTATTTAATAATTTCATAATTTTTAATACAATATTTCTTAACAATATTATTAAAAATTATATTTCAATTAAAGTTAAAATTATAAAAAAAAAATCAAAATTAAAATTAAATTAAATTAAATGTAAACTCAAATTTAAAATTAAAATTAAATTATTTTTTCTTGTTCTTCCAACCGACCACCTTAATTTTTTTTTCTTTCAATAATTCCTATTTATATAATTATTCCTTTGCCCTAATACTCAAAAATATTTTCAAAGGTTGTTTCGTGTTTACCCCTCAAGATGGACTCACTTAAGAAGTCTGAAACATTGGGTTATTAAAAAATTCAGAACATGTTATTCCTCTATTTGGAAAGATAATATATCTTGTTAGAACATTTTGAATTATTTTGATAAGTTTCATGTAGCCTGAGAAAGATTGGATTAAGAGGGATCCTTAACCATTTTACCAAAATATAAGTATGTCGTTCCTTATTTCCTCTTTCATGTTTGGTTTCCTCCTCACATCGAGATTTATTTGTATTGTATATTGATAACCTTTTATTTATATTTTTCCTTGGTTATGAAAGCTTGCAGAATACACAAAGTGTATGGAGGTTACTTCTAAGGAAAGTATTGAATCATGAAATAATTTCTGTTGCAAAGGAGCCCCTTCAAGAACTGAAGTCCTATAAGGTGTTTCAAAAGAAACAATCTAAGGTATGTCTTAGACTACAAGCTTTGTTACAAGTTTCTCTTCATACAATGGGTATTCTCATTCTCTTCAGAAATTTGCTTTATATTATTGACATTTTTAATGTCTATTGGTTTGAATCGCAAAGATTCTTGTTAGGGCAATTAGTAATTAGGTGGAATCTACCCTCTTTATTTTTCCATTTGATCATTCGTGTGAAACCCTAACCCTTAGGGTTCACTGTAAAAACTTAGCCTCCTTATTGCTATGGGTATTTCAATGTTAAATAATGAAACCCTAATCTACTGAGGGTTTGTTGATAAAGTATAGAAATCCTATTCTTTTGAAGCTTATGGTTTTGATAATGCTATGAAGAAAACCCTAGTCCTTTAGGGTTGACTATTAATGTATAGGTTATATAATGAAACCATATATTTTTAGGGTTTAGTAAATTAGGGCTTATGAAAAAAACCCTTTTAATAATAAAGTAAGATCCTAGGAATCAAACCCTAGCTATATATTTGTCCCCATGATTGAAACCCTAGTCCAGTCACAATTATTGTATATCTAAGTTTGAGGTATTAATGTTTGTGTCTTGGGTTTACCTAGAGGGTATGAATATTGATACGACATGCTAGTGCATGATAATGAAACCCTAGATATGTATATGTGAGTATGCTAACTTAATTATTGATACTCATGTTTCATTTTTTGAAATCTAAGATATGTAACAAAACCCTAGTAGAGATTGATATTTTAGGACATGATGATATTGTTTTCAATTATTGATGTGATTTAGTTTTGGGTTTGCAACAAACCCTAGTAGAGTGTGGCATGTAATTATAAAGACATTTTGTTATAAACGTTCGATTAAATTTATATGTTGATTGAGTTACTAATATCTAAGGCTTTATGTCTTGATGATGGAGTCTAGGGCTTATTACGAAGCCCTAGCAACAAGTTGAAATCTATTATATAAAAAGGTGTGGCCCTTATTGATTATGAACCAAACTAAGTTTACGTATTAATGTCTAAAGCATGAATGTTTTGTTGTTTCTATTGTAATGGCATGATTTTGATACATTTGACTTCATGCTTCTATATATTTGTATTTCTTGTACTTTCTATTGAAGTTTTGCAAGTACATAATGTTTAATATGCTCATAATTATGAGTGTGGTGAAGGGAACTATAAAAATTATGATGATCAAGATGACCTTGATCACATGAGAAAGTATGAAGCCTTGAAAGTGTTAAGGTTCATAAAATTTTGAATTGACTTTGATAAGTCTTGTAAATATGTACATACCTTGCATTCTGCAAGTTGTTTTCCCATATTTTACAAAGATGAAAAATAATGAAAAATAAAAAAGAGGGTAAAAGTCCTAAAAGAAATATCAAAGGACTTAGAAAAATATAACCCCAAAATAAAAAGAGAAATAAAACCTGAAATTGAGCAAATCCAAATGCCACTACTTTTACTTTTACTGCAAAAATAATGATTATGTGCATAGTGTCAATAAATGTCGTAATCCATGATCAGTTAAACAGTTTAATATTAACTTTTCATGTTTCAATTTCATGTTTTAGATAGAGAATGAAGATATGTCAAACTGTTTAAACTTGACAAATCAGTAGATAGGTAGAGAATAATGAGGAGCTCAATGGTTTAATCTAAGTCGTCGGATGAAATAAGGTAGATTTAGATTAGTTTTATGCTTTGAAAGAAAAAAATTTAAGGTTGCAAGCCTAAATGCACCTGCAAAATAAAGAAAAAATGTTAGAAATACAAGATTGGGTAGGTAGAAAGTAGTGGAGAAATCATGTAAATAATACATCATCAGGCTAAATCACTAATTTCCCCTCCCCCATGAGTGTTCAATATTCTAAGCTATCAGTCAAACAGGCTCAGAGCATTTCTCTGACTTTTGTTGGGATTGGACCAATGGCTTTATAATGGGTTAGTTGAAAATATTGAGTTCTTATGTTAAATCCTCATTTATCATCAATTACCCTTCATTCATGTACTAAAACCCCTTTCTCCTGCGTAAAAAAACACTCTTATTTAGTAAAATTGTAACCCTAGAATAATTAATTTCATCCCTTCATAAACATTTATAAAAACCCACAAAATCACATTTATCCTAATTATTATTGAAAGAAATATAAATATGAGCAAATGCTTGATTATTTTATACGAGAGATAATCTGAATTTTGTTTTCCACTCCCCTCTCATATTAACTTTTAACATATTTTATTAAATCCCTAAAAAATACCCTTTCCTACATTATTAATTCCATTATATTTAATAAACACCAAAAAACCCACTATTATAAACTTTTGACCAAGGTATATTATCCCATGTGCTTAAATGAAAATCTCAAAATAAAAAAAAAACCCTTTGGTCTAAAAGATTATCCATATTCAAATATCATGCCCTATAGTTTTTAAACTATTCAAAAAAGTTTAATAACTATATAATATAACGTATCATTATGCACATTTGCGAAACATTTTTAATAAAATGTTACAGTCCTAACTCGCCCGCTTATGTTTTATTAAAATCATTTAAACAAATTTTTTAATAAAAAAATTAACCCCACCATATATATATATATACCATGTCTAAAGCCCGCACTTTGTATATTGTATTAAACATTATTATAATGTTTAAATCATAAGCCCCCGCCGTTATATAGACTATGGTTTAAATGTGTTAAATCATTTACTTTTTAAAATTTAAACCATTCCCTCCTATTTAAGAACCTGGTCCCACCATTACGCTCCAAAGCAACTCTCAAAGAAATCTCAGCTCTTTGCATTCATTTCTCAAATCCAACGGTCAACAAGCGATATCGCATAGAAAAAGTACCCGACTACTCCATTGCAAAATCCACGCGAAATAGGTTGTTTCGCGCTGACCTCTCCCCTCCATGGGGCCCTTTAAGGTTGGATCGGGTGAGTTTGATTAAAACTGCTTACCACTTAAAATTCATGTGATAAACTGCCGGTTTTATGCACCTGTATAAATTCAAAACTGCTTCTCACCTAATGCGACCTATAATTAATGTCGAGGGTTAATACGACCAAATGTTTTAATAAAACCTTTGTTTATGTATTTTTCTACCTGTATATTGCGTTTAACCAATATTTTTCCCTCTCGTATGTGAAACACTGAAAAGAGCCTCCGATAGCCATTTCTTGCTATTTTTTACCCAGAACTTCTGAAACTGCCCAGGAACCTATAAAATTTGCTGAGGAGCCGCACTTGCTCCTGATAAACTATAGAAACTCGCCAATTCAACCAAAAGACTGATGTATAACCTGTTAAAACCTATACCTGCATCAAAACAGGTATTTTTCTCAGAATTTGACCTACAGTCAATTGAAAAAACCTTCTAAAATAAAAGAATTTGTCCTAATATTAAGAAATGGATTAAATTCAATTTCCCTAAAGTCCCAGAAATAGGAAAAACCCTGGAAATTTTTTTCTAGGAATCCTAGAATCCACTGCACACCATTTTCAAAGAAAAATATCATTTTTCCATAGTTTTAGGGTCAATTTCAAGCTCCAAAAGCCAGAAATCCTCTGCAGGTGCCCTGTATCTTCTAAAAAACCTTTTTCATCAAAATTTGAGCCCAATTTGTAGTCAAGAGACTCAAAAAACCCCTGTTTTCTGTGTTTGACCAGTTTTAGCCTCAAAACTTCATTTGAGAGACCTAATTGAGCATCAAATCCAAAGAGACATTCTATTTTTCTGAATTTGCCTAACCAATCCTTTGTTATAGTAAAATTGCCTCTGAAAACAGTTTAAACTTGCAGAAGCCAATAAAAATGCCTAAAAAACAGAGTGGAAACAAATCTGAAGGTTCAAAAACTCTTAAAGCTACTCATGCCATGACTCCAAATACTGCCATTGTAGTCAAACCATTGTAGGCCCCAGTTGTTGATATTCACCATATTCCTCTAGAAGACATTGACTACAAAATAGGTGATCCTATAGTTGAGTTCAATTTGTTAGATATACACAACTGGTGTTTTGAAAAATCCCTAGATGATCAAGAACATGTTCACATATGGGAATCCAATCTGCCCAAATATGTAGTCCCCATGACTCATCCTTGTCAAGAAATTATCAGTCTGTGTCACTAGTACTACATCCCTGAACAGAGAGTTATTGTTAATGCAAACAAAGAGGTCCTATTTACCATTACAGCAGAGTCTATATACCAAATGTTACAGATTCAATCAGACCCTCAAGCAGTCACATTATCTATTGAAGCCCTCACTAAGTTATACATTAACTTAGACTTTCCTAAAAGGTTTATGATTTTCCAAACTTTCATGCCTCTGCATGTTGAAATCCAAAAATTAAACCATCCATATTCAACTGCCAAGTTCCCTGAAGGTTCAATGCATGTTATCTCCATGTTTTCCTCTATACTTTGATATTTCATTGATGAACATACTAATGAGTCAATATTGGGATTTTTGTCTACATTTTCTCCAGGATAGTCACCCTCAAGTATATTTGAATATGTTGGTTTTATAGCTGATAGCATTCACTATCAATTGTCTAATTTGCAGCTACAAGGGGTATTCAGATATACCTCCTACCTTTTCCACTTGTTTCTATTTTTCCAATCAGAGAGCTTTCCTATTTCACTTCAGAAATTGGATATAGAAGGAAAACCTCTATCAGTTGTCTTCTGGACATCTATACTCAGAAAAGAAGGGATAGAATTCAGTTATTCAAAGTTTGCTGAGTTTTTTTAGCATCCATTGACCACCGTCTTGACAAAAGAAAAATAGCCTAGAATCAGTGAGGAAATGAAGAGAATTTTGCAGCTATCAGAGCAAAGAAAAGTAGGAGATTGGTATTTATATCAAAAATTCGCTGAAATCAGAGTTTTTGGTTCTAACCTGTTGCCCTACAAGTTACCTAAGAATCCATCTATGAGGATCTTTGCCTTAGAGTACATTAGGTAGATCCTGAATTCAAATTCAATTAATTTTATGGCAGCCAAGAAAAATACTCAGTTTAAACCCAAAAATCAAATTGGGCCTTTCATATGTAATCAAAGAGAAGCAGAAAAGGAAGAAGCAAGTCAATTACTGGAGTACAAATTAGAGGAAAGCTTCCCATAGAATTATGATCCACAAGGGATATTAAGTAAACTAAGGGTAAAATGTAAATCGACACCCTTTATCCATGAGTCAAAGCCAGATATAGAGAAATTTGCTAATCAAATTGAGTGGGTTGAGAATACTTTAACAGAGGCAGTAAACCAAAGGAATATTAGTCACCCTTTGGAAGTTTCCAAACAGCCAAAGACATCCACTAAAAGAATCGGAGAAGAAGGAGCTTATACTGCATAGACTACCACAGAGAAAAAGTTTAAAATCATTTACAATAAGAGGCCTAAACTAGATACAACAGCTAAAGGCAAAGTAACAATTGATGTTGAGGAAACATAGCCTTTGAATACCAACACTGCACAGACATAGACCAATGTATCCACTGTAATCATCAGTGAGCCAAATCAGAATCAGGAATAGTTGAATAATGAAGATGAAAATATAATGGAAAGGAAGCACAGTATGGAGGCTTCTTCCTCACATTCAGCTAAGGAGAAGGATTTAGATAATAAAGAAAAATACAAGCAAATCAAATTAAAGAATGAGGAAATAAAAACTGAAATATACTCTTAGTTTTTGAAGCAGAAGCCAGGTAATCAAAACAGATTCCTATCAGCCTTCGACTATTCAACTCAAAATTTGATTATGTCAGTTTTACAGCCCACTGTACTAGTGCCAAAAATAGTGGCTGATTTTAAAAAAGTTGATATGAAAGTAGCCACAGATAAAATCCATGAGTTGGATCAAATTGAATTCCACATGCAAACATCTGAGATGCTCTATTCCACAGTGACCACAAAAGCTATGAGTGGTCATAGACTTCAAAATACAATCTCTAATATGTAGGACCAAATGAAAATGGATAAAGCTTTACTATATGCAAAAGCTCTAAGGATAAAGGCCTTAGAAGAGTTAGTATTGCAGGTAGGATATGATCCTACAAACATCAAAGTAGTTGAAGCATTGGTTAAAAAGAAAAATGAGGACATTGTTGCCTTGAGAAAAAAGCTCAAGCTTCCTCAAGGAGACCACCCGCAAAAAAAGTATGTTTTATAGGATCAAAAAGAGAAAGATGAAATGATGAGCTTGATACTTCAACTAACAGCTCAAATCAGAGAAATGGAAGTACAAATGGACCAAGTTGTCCAAGAAAAGGAAACATTTAAGGAACCAGTCATTCCCACTGTTATCCCAGTCATCACAATAGCAATACCATCTACTTTAGGAGAGAAATTGGCACCTAAAGAGCCACTGGCCACTACAGTGCCAGTGAATTCTTCAACTAATTCAGTAAATCAATCCTCTACAACAGTGTTGCCACCTACATATGGAAGCAGTCAACTAATAAAGGAAATGGAGGAAATTTCCTTGAGGACCAATGAAATCAATAGATTGACCAAGATAATTGAAAATATTGAGAAAAAAATCAAAGCAGCTCAGATAGATGCTAAAATACATGAGCAGAATGCTCACAGATTGAGTGAAGAGGTAAAAAAGCTCCAAAAAAGAGTTAACTCTCAAGGACCAAATATCATATATTAAAAATTACTTATGGAATAATGTAATTGAAGCCATTCATGATGTTTGGACATCAATTCAAGTAATTTTTTAGCAGAGAGAGATACTATTGGCAGCTCAGGCAGAGATCCAAAAGACACAAGAAGAATTGGCAGATAAACTAGAACAGGTTGTTAGGTTAATCAGTTTCCTAAACAGCAAGAACAGACAGCAACTTGAAGAGTTAAAGATCAATGATAGGAAAACCACAATCCTAGAAATTAGGAAAGTGACTACCAAAATAAATCTAATGAGGCAACTTGAGGAGAAATGTGAAGAAATAAACACTGTTGTCACTAGATTCATGGTTAAATTCACCAATTTGAGGCAAAAGGGACTTCCAGATATTATGGTGATTAATGACAAGTTAATGCCTCATAATGATTATGAAAAAAATAACAGAGAACATGCTAAAGAGCAGGTGAACAAGTCAATAGGCCAAGGTATTCCCACAGGGAAAGTATTGCTAAAAGGTTTTAAAGATTTGTTTTACTTGCAGTATGAAATCAAACATTTGTTTGTCATCAAACCCACATTTTCCAGGTACGCTGAGGCTAATGAAAATTTTAGGAAACTAGAGAATATTATAATTCCTAAAAATGAGGAGTGGCAGGCATTGACTGATTTTATATGAAGAAATAAAGGCAAACACATGAAGAATAAAAATTATGTTTGTTGATTTCATAGTAAAAACAATTTTTTTTAGAAAGAAGGCAGTTTTACTGAAGGTAAAGAGTATCTGAAGTGAAAATGTATCAGTGAGAAAGAGTATCAGTGTGAAAGAGTATCAATGAAGGCAAGTTAGATTCTGAAAATATCTAAAAGGCCAGCAAGTAGGATACATAAGCAGCCAGCTACTTCTTATCTTAAAAAAAATTCTATTTATTTTGAATAAGATAGGATAGGATGCTAATTTGTTGAGCAAACTATCACTATTATTGTTGTAAAAGATTTAATTTTCCTAAGTGTATTCCTAGAAGTCATCTAGGATATTTTGTAAGACATTTTGTATAAATACGTCACTCTTGGAAGTATTTTGGTGTGGAATAAAATTGCTAGAGATTACTATAGATATTTTGTTGACTTGAAGGCTTTGGATTTCGATTTTGAGTAGGAGACTGGATAACCTTTTTGGCATCATACTTCAGGATCCCTATGATAAGCTATCTGGAGTGAAGCACTCTCTTAAACTTGTCATTGTTATCTTATTTTGTTTCATGCATACATCTATGTTTTAATTCTAAATCTAAATGTATAACTAGGAGTATTACTACAGGACATGTTAATAGCACCTTGTTTTTAACTAGTTATCATTTCTTTGTTTTGTTCTAATTTCTGATGTAGGGAACCCTTAATTGATTCCTCTCTCGTTTGACCTCTATCTTCTACGTCTCTTTTTCGAATTTAAGGATTCTTAAGTGCCCTTTATCCCGATCATACCATCTCTAAAACCATTTTTCCCAAGGTCTCCAAGGGTTATCTACCTTGCCTTGCGGACATTTTACATTTTAGGCCTTGATCCAAGTTCTGTTAACTTGACTTAGACTCCATAGCCCAATGGACAAGTAGATTTCCCTCTATCTACCCTCCAAGTGAAATTTTCCCACCAAATCCAACAAAACAAAACCAAATTGCGCTTTAATAACTAGCCTAATATTCAAAACCAAAGCAAAGTTAAACTTGAAAGAGAGATCCCTCTATGAGCCCTAGGAAGGACAGATCGTAGAGTTTGAAGTAGGTTTGTGGTTACCTCTAGTATTCTTTGACTAAAAACCAAAATCCCACAACTTAAGAATTTATTGGAGTGATAACATTACTGGTGACCATACTGGGAAAATAACCAGTCCTCAGTCATAAAATTA
Organism: Pinus albicaulis; assembly: GCA_034641835.2. Lineage (NCBI taxonomy): Eukaryota > Viridiplantae > Streptophyta > Pinopsida > Pinales > Pinaceae > Pinus > Pinus albicaulis. The sequence goes on along the minus strand of CM076579.1, from coordinate 145,200,846 downwards.
GCCTTAAAGAAATATTTTAAATCATCCTTTTACTTTAATATTGTTTTTATAGGTTGTGGGTATTGAAAAATTGTAATTATGGCTTCTAGGAAAGTCTGTTATACCAGGTCTAACCTAGATCCTAAGCCTGCTATAATATTAGATGACCCAGACTGAATTTCTAAAAAGAAAAAACAAACAGAAAATTTAGAGGCTGAAATCTCATTGATATGAGTCATTTCATTACCCAGTGAATTAGAAAGTCTGCAAGACATTGATTTTGATATGAAATTTGAGCATTCATTATTTAAAATTAAATCTGAAAATGATTTAAAAAATGTTTTTTTAGACCCTGATTTTATTTCATTTTTGAATGAAAAACAAAAATCTATTGCAGTAAGTTCTAAGAAAGCTGAATATTAGACCAAAGTTGAGGAAATTAATGTTTCTATTCTAAAGGATATTGGTGAAGCTATTGAATTAGGTAATTTATTGATTTATGCAAACAGACCTTCCGCTTCCCAATTACATACCACAATAATTCCAGCTAAATATTCATCTCTTTATGTTGTCACATCATTCCTAAATCCTACTACTAGCTCATCTATAGATCCATTTATCCCTAAACTACCTCTACAGCCCAGAGTATTATTTCCACCAATCACTTCATCCATTATATCCATTAGTTCACCTTTTGATTTCTTAAAAGCATCATCCTCATTTCCCAGCACTTCAAATACTATCTTTAGTTCATCCATTATCATTTCTAGCACAGCTCCAAGCAGTTCATCCTTACCTCCTAGTCAAGCTAAGCTTCAAGCTATGGCTACTAGATATGCCCCCCTTGTCCTACCACAACAACTTCATGATATGCCACAAGACTATCAAAACAAAATACCATTGTTTCATGGCACTACTCAATATTCTGCTCAGCAACATATTACTAAAATGACAAACTTTTTTGAAATTGATGATTCAGATGTTCAAATGAGATTGTTTGCTCAAACTTTAACAGGAGCAGTTAAGAAATGGTTTAAAGATTTAGCTGCTAGTAGTGTAACTGATTTAGCTGTATTTTTTACTTTGTTTTTATATAAATGGGAGAAGAAAAAGAACCCCCTCCAAATTTTGTCTGAATTTGATAATTTAAAAAGAGCTCCAAATCAGTCAGTTCAAGATTATTGCACTAGGTATAATAGTGTCTATAATTCTATCCCTGCAAATCTGAAACCTACTCCTTATTCCGTTCTGCTCAAATTCCCTAATGGATTTGATATGGATATGGCATACCAATTAAGGGAAATAGATGTAGATACCTTAGAAAAAATGCAAACTAATGCAGTAAGTCTAGAAGTGAACATCCTAGCTAGAAAAGCTAGACTTAGGAATGAAAGAAGGGTTACTATCAAAGAAGAAAGTGCAAATTCAGACACAAAAATGGATGTTATAGCTAAAAATTTAGAAATATTGATTGATAGATTAGATAATATGGAGAGAATCCTTCAGTGGGATAACCAACAGCAGATTAGAAATCCCAACTTTAGAAAAAATATAAATTCTAGACAAGGAAAAGAAACACCCTCAGACCAAACCATTAGGCCACCTTTCCAAGAGAACTATGCTGAAAGTTCTCAAAATAATAATGATGATGAGGAGGATACTATTAATCTAATGGGATTGGTGATAATAATACCATTTTCTTAACTCAGGAACATCAAGAATTGTTTGAACTTCAATAGCTTAAATTAGATTCTAGTGAATCCTTTGATTATAAGCAAGGTTATGAATATGCAATAAATGAAATACACATCTAGTATAACCTTATAAACAAGAAAAATAATGAGTCTTCTAATAAGAAAACTTCCCAAAATCAAAATCAGAAAACAGCAAAAGCCCCAAAACAAAATTTTTGTAAATTCTCCCAAGGGAAAATAAGAAAAACTCAAATTATTCCCAAAACATTTCTAGTCCTAAGAAAGGATCAGGACCTAAAATTGTTGACATTACTAATGAAGTTGCTCAAGCTGCAAAATATTCTCAAAAACATGCTACTACTAAAGCTTCTAGCTCTATAAAAATAGCCACTTTAGATCTCAAAAAGCCGTCTGTTGATCCTAAAATGGGAGACCCAAAAACTGTTGCTTCAAAAGCATCTGCTGAAAATTCTAAATCAGAAATAACATCTACTGCTTCAAAAACAATCCCTGAAAAGAAATTTAGAAGTAGTAATACATAGGAAACACAAACAGAGAATCCTAAAATAATTGAAAATGAAAAAAAAAACTGTAGAAAAGCAAGATAAGCCAACCCAAACTACAGTTACCAAAGAAGAACTGATTCAAATCAGTAAAACTCAACCTGCATTCAATGTACACTCAGAAATTGCAAAACTTAAGATACCAATTCCTTTGATTGAATTGGTAAAGAATGACTTGTATAAATCAACCATAACTGAAACATTAAATATGAATGATGGAGAAGACTCCATAAATCTAAATGATGATCAACCATAGTTGATTTTTGGCCCAGATATAAATGGAATCCATGCAGATGGTGCGGTTCCTCCATTCTATATCAGTTTAACCATTCATGATCAAATTCTACATAACACAATCCTAGATTCAGGAGCTTCCCATAACTTAATGCCAAAAGCCATCATGGAAACTCTGAATCTAGAAATTACAAGGCCATAATAAGATTTATTTTCTTTTGATTCCAATAAGGTCAAATGCTTCGGTTTAATTAAGGATTTGTGTGTAACACTAGTTCAATACCCTAGTAAGAGTATATTAATGGACATTGTAGTAGCTGATATCCCACCAAAATATGGTATTCTACTTTCTCGCTCATGGGGAGCAAAGTTGCAGGGATCTCTACAACTGGACATGTCTTATGCTACTATCTCATTGTTTGGCTAGCCTAAAAAGTTATACAGAGAAACATTAATGAAATACGTGGTCAGTAGTGTTGAAAGATCTATAAACTACCGAATTTACTCTACACCAACTGACCTTGATTCCTTTATCCTATGTAACTCTGTAACAAATGAAATCCAAACTGAACTAGTAGATAAAAAGAGAGAACCAAACAATGATAACATTTTTCATGAATCTCAATGGAATTTGGATTTTGATGATTCAGTGAATAAGTTAGGACCAAGAGCAGGAGTATGGATAACAAATATGGAGACCATTCATTCAGAAGGTCATGCTTTCAGGCTAAATTTCAAATGTACAAAAAATATGGCCGAGTATGAAGCCCTTATCCTAGGACTCCAAATCGTTAGAAACTCAGGAGGAAAAATAATTTTAATCATGGGAGATTCAAATTTGATCATTAAACAAGTATATGGAGTTTATTCAGTTTACAATCCCAGACTAAGCAGATATAGAGACACTGTCATAGATTTAACTGATGATTTATTGGAATGCAAGTTCATTGTTATACCTAGAAAGAAAAATATAAAAGCTCATTGTCTTGCAAATTTTGCTAGCACGTGCAATTTACCATTCCAACCTAATCGCATATATACTGCTGAAGTCAAACATAGGCCAATAATTCTAGATAATCTTAAGTATCGGTAGATTTTTTCTCAGGATGAAAAAATTTACAAGTTTATGAACAATGAAGGATAATTTCATAATTGTATTATAGATACAGATCGTACAATAAATCATGATTTGGATTGTGAAACAGATTTAAATGACTTAGATGTAAATAAAACAAAGTTTGATAAACCCACTAGATTTAGTCAAGCTGACATAGATAGCTTAGAAAAAGTAGTGATTGAAGAAATTGTTGAAGATGAATCAGATATAGCGAATCTTAAGGATAATTTTTTACCTAAAATTTTAACCCCCTTAGAAGATATTTTTGACTCTAATGATGTAGCTAGAAAACCAAAAATGGAGCCAGTAAGATCTGACATAGAAGAGTGTAACATTGGTACAGAATCAAAACCAAAGATAATCGAATTGTCCAAATTTTTACCTCAACAAGAAAAGGATAAATATATTGAACTTGTAAAGGAATATCAAGATGTGTTTGCTTGGAGTTATGACGATTTAAAATCTTATGAGACAAACATAATCCAACACAAAATTCCAATAAAAGAAGATCAAAAGTCATTCAAACAGAAGTTGAGAAGGACTAACCCTGTGCTATTACCTTTGATTGAAAAAGAAGTTAAAATAATGTATGATGCCCAGATCATTGCACCAAACACATATTTTGATTGGGTTTCAAACTTAGTTCCAACAAGAGAGAAAACAGGAGAAATCAGATTGTGTGTTGACTTTAGAAATTTTAACAAAGTATCCTTAAAGGATAATTACTCTTTACCTAAAATGGACCACATATTACAAAGGGTAGTAGGTTCTTCAAGGATTTCATTGTTAGATGGTTTTTAAGGATACAACCAGATCCTAGTTCACGAAGAAGACCAAGCTAAAACAACATTTACCACTCCTTGGGGCACTTTTATGTATGTAAAAATGCCCTTTGGACTAATGAATGCAGGAGAAACCTTTCAAAAGGCTATGGAAATAGCCTTTGCAAAGGAAATACATGATTTCTTAGTAATTTACTTAGATGAAATTATTGTGTTTTCCAAAACATATAATGAACACTTGGTTCATTTGAGACAATTTTTCATTAAGTGTAGGAAATATGTCATCTCTTTAAATCTTAAGAAAAGTCTTTTAGGATTAAAGGAAGGTAAGTTACTTGGACATATAATCTCAAAATAAGGAATTAGGATTGATCCTAATAGGATAGAATAAATTCTGAAAATCAATCCACCAAGAAACATCAAAGAATTACAAGCTTTTTTAGGTAAGATAATTTTTTTTAAATGATTCATATCTAATCTAGCTGAGATAATTAGAGAATTGAATAACATGCTCAAGAAATATTTAGTTCTTAGATGGAATATTGAGGTTAAAAAATCATTTTACTCTATCAAACAAGCCTTAACTAAAACCCCAGTCCTAATAAGTCCTGATTTTAAGAAAGACTTCATGATTTTTTCATTTGCTTCAAAACACACCATTGTTGCAGTTTTACTGCAGAAAAATGATCAAGGATTTGAACAACCCATAGATTTTTTCAGTAAAGCCCTTAGAGATGCCTCTTTTAAGTACAACATTATGGAAAAAAAAAGCCTTAGCCTTGGTTAAGGCCATTAAATACTTCAGAGTTTATATTCTCTACTCACACATTATTGCCTATGTCCCAAATTCTGTAGTTAAAGACATTCTCACTCAGGATGGTCTTGATGGAAGAAGAGGTAAGTGGATTGCCACTATATTAGAATATGACATAGAGATAAAACCCACCAAGCTCATTAAAGGTCAAGGATTAGCCAGACTTATGGTTGAATCCAATTTTAATGTCCCAGATATAAATTTTATTGCTCAAGTTGATGATCAGAAAGAGATGGTGACTCCATTGATCAGTGAATCCTTTTCACACTCACCTTGGTATACAGATATTATATTTGTACTCCAAAACTTACAAGCTCCTCCTGGATTGTCGAGAACCAAAGCTAGATTTTTAAAACTTAAATCAGTAAGATTTTGTATCTTAGATAATGTACCTTTTTGGGGGGATCATAGTGGGATTTTATTAAATTATTTACTAAAGGAAGAAGCTGACAAATTACTTGAAGAATTTCATGCAAGTTACTGTGGAGGACATTTATACTAGAAATCTATTACAGACAAGACTCTGAGATCTGGTTTTTACTGGTCTACCTTGTTTGTTGATGTCAAAAAATATGTTACTTCATGTCATAAATGCCAATTTTTTTAGGGCAAGAAGAAACTATTACCCCTCCCTTTAAAGCCAATTTCAACTAAAATTCCATTTCAACAATGGGGTTTAGACTTCATTGGTGAAATTCACCCCCCCTCTTCAGGTCAACATAAGTGGATTTTGACAGCCACTGATTATTTTACTAAGTGGATTGAAGCCATACCCTCCAGACAATCCACTGATACTGTCATTATTTCCTTCCTAGAAAACAACATCCTTTCAAGATTTGGGTGTCGTCAAAAAATAATTATTGATAATGCAGCAGCATTCAAATCCAAGAAAATGATTGAATTTTTCCACAAACACCATATTACTCTAGGCCACCCTACTGCATATTACCCCCAAGGTAATGGCCTAGCTAAATCCTAAAAAAAATCCTAGTAAATATCATCAAAAAATTACTTCAAGACAATAAAAAAACTTGGCATAAAAAGTTAGTCAATGCCTTATGGGCAGATAGACTTACTACTAAGAAATCCATTGGTACTTCACCTTATCAACTAGTTTATGGAATGGATGTTGTTTTTCCTTCCTCCCTAGGTGTACCAGTGATGAAAATGATCCAAGAATTACAAGTTGAAACAAATGACATCCAAAGAAGGATAAATCAAACTATTCACTTGCAACAAACAAGGAAAGAAGTTTATGTCAAATCTCAAGTCATTCAGGATAAGATCAAGAAAATCTATGATAAAAAGACTAAAGAGGATGATTTTTACATAGGAGATAAAGTGTTAAAATGGGATTCCAGAAGAGAAGACAAAGGAAAACATGGAAAATTTGATTTTCTATGGAAAGGGCCTTATGTAATTTATGGATATAGAGGTAATAATGCTTTCTTTTTGAAAGAAGTGGATGGAACAGATCTACAAGAAGGACCAGTTAATGGTAGAATGCTAAAGAACTACTACTCACCTGAGTTAACCAATAGTTAGCTTTTATTCACTTTGACCATTTTACATATACATTGAAAAGTTTAGATCGGATTGGATGTTTCCGTAGCAAAGTTGAAGCACGAAAATAAGGCCCTAAGCTTTGAAAAGTAAATATCATAAATATGAATAAGTTGTAGATATCAAAAGACATTTACAGGATTATTACAGTCAAATTTCAAAGGCTACTAAGTCTTAGAGTTTTTGATATTTCACCAAGAAATGTCATCCCCGTGTGGAGCCACTGTTAGGGTCCTATAATAATAGGGTTCATAAAATTTTGAATTGACTTTAACAAGTCTTGTAAATATGTACATACCTTGCATTCTGCAAGTTTTTTTCCCATATTTTGAAAAGATGAAAAATAATGAAAAATCAAAAAGAGGGTAAAAGTCCTAAAAGAAAGATCAAAGGACTTAGAAAAATATAACCCAAAAAAAAGAGAAATAAAACCTGAAAGTGAGCAAATCCAAATGCCACTAATCTTACTTTTTACTGGAAAAATAATGATTATGTGCAGAGTGTCAATAAATGCCATAATGCATGATCAGTTAGACAGTTTAATCTTAACTTTTCATGTTTCAATTTTATGTTTTAGATAGAGAATGAAGATTTTTCATACTGTTTAAACTTGACAAATCAGTAGATAGGTAGAGAATAATGAGGAGCTCAACAGTTTAATTTGAGCCCTCGGATGAAATAAGGTAGATTTAGATTAGTTTTATTCTTTGAAAGAAAATGTTTTAAGGTTGCAAGCCTAAATGCACCTGCAAAATAAAGAAAAAATGTTATAAATACAAGATTGGGTAGGTAGAAAGCAGTGGATCAATCATGTAAATAATACATCATCGAGAAAAATCACTAATTTCCCCTCCCCCATGAGTGTTCAGTATTCTAAGCTGTCAGTCAAACAGGCTCAGAGCATTTCTCTAACTTTTATTGGGACCGAACCTAAGGCTCTATGACTGGTTAGTTGAAAATATTGAGTTCTTATGTTAAATCCTCATTTATCATCATTTATCCTCCATTCATGTAATAAAACCCCTTTTTCCTAAGTAAAAACACACTCTTACTTAGTAAAATTGTAACCCTAGAATAATTAATTTCATCCCTTCATAAACATTCATAAAAACCCACAAAATCACATTTATCCTAAGTATTATTGAAATAAATATAAAGATGAGCAAATGCTTGATTATTTTATACTAGAGATAATGTGTATTTTGTTTTTCACTCCCCTCTCATATTAACTTTTAAAATATTTTATTAAATCCCTAAAAAATACCCTTTCCTATATTATTAATTCCATTATATATAATAAACCCCAAAAAACCCACTATTATAAACTTTTGACCAAGGTATATTATCCCATGTGCTTAAATGAAAATCCCAAAATAACAAACCCTTTGGTCTAAAAGATTATCGATATTCAAATATCTCGCCCTATAGTTTTTAAACTATTCAAAAAAGTTAAAAAACTATATAATATAACGTATCATTATGCACATTTGCAAAACATTTTTAATAAAATGTTGCAGTCCTAACTTGCCTGCTTATGTTTTATTAAAAGCATTTAAACAAATGTTTAAAAAAAAACATTAACCCCACCGTATATATATACCATGTCTAAAGCCCGCACTTTGTATATCAAGTATTAAACATTATTATAATGTTTAAATCATAAGCCCCCACCGCTATATAGACTATGGTTTAAATGTGTTAAATCATTTACCTTATAAAACTTAAACCATTCCTGCCCGTGTAAGAACCCGATCCCAACATTCTGCTCCAAAGCAACTCTCAAAGCAATCTCAACCCTTCGCATTCATTTCTCAAATCTGACAGTGGACAAGCGATATCGCATAGAAAAAGTACCCGACCGCTCCATTGCAAAATCCATGCGAAATAGGTTGTTTCGTTCTGACCCCTCCCCTCCACGTGGCCCATTATGGTTGGATCACGTGAGTTTGATTAAAACTGCTTACCACTTAAAAGTCACGCGATAAACCGCTAGTTTTATGCACCTGTGTAAATTCAAAACTGCTTCCCACCTGATGCGACTTGTAATTAATTCCGAGGGTTAATAAGATCAAATGTTTTAATAAAACCTTTGTTTGTGTATTTTTCCACCTGTACATCGCATTTAACCAGTGTTTTTTCCCTCCAGACTGTGAAAATATAAAAAGAGCCTCTGATAGCCATTTCCTGCTATTTTTTACCCAGAACCTCTAAAACTGCCCAAGAACCTATAAAATTTGCTGAGGAGTTGCACTTGCACCTGATCAACTATTGAAAGTTGCCAATTCGACCAGAAGATTGAACTATACCCTGTTAAAACCTATACCTACATCAAAACGGGTATTTTTCTTAGAATTTAACCTAGAGTCAATTGAAAAAACCTTCTAAAAGAAAAGAATATGTCCTAAGATTAAGAAATTGATTAAATTCAATTGCCATAAAGTCCCAAAAACAGGAAAAACCCTAGAAAATTTTTTCCAAGAATCCTAGAATCCGCTATGCACCATTGTCAAAGAAAATTATCACTTTTCCATAGTTTTAGGGTGAATTTCAAGCTCTAAAAGCCAGAAATCCTCTTCAAGTGCCCTATATCTTTTGAAAAACCTTTTTCATCAAAATTTGAGCCCAATTTGCAGTCAAGAGACTCAAAAAACCCCTGTTTTCTGTGTTTTCCCAGTTTTAGCCTCAAAACTTCATTTGAGAGACCTAATTGAGCATTAAATCCAAAGAGATATTATATTTCTATGAATTTTCCTAACCAATCCTCTATTATAGTAAAATTGCCTCTATAAATATTTTAAACTTGCAGAAGCCCATAAAAATGCCTAAAAAACAGAGTGGAAACAAATCTGAAGGTTCAAAAACACCTAAATCTACTCCTGTCATGACTCCAAATACTGCCATTGTAGTCAACCCATTTCCGCCCCTAGTTGTTGATATTCGGCATATTCCTCTAGAAGACATTGACTACAAAATAGCTGATCCTATAGTTGAGTTCAATTTGTTAGATATACGCAACTGGTGTTTTGAAAAATCCCTACATGATCAAGAAGATGTTCACATATGGCAATCCAATCTACCCAAATATGTAGTCCCCATGAATCATCCTTGTCAATAAATTATTAGACTGTGTCATGAGTACTACATCCTTGAACAGAGAGCTATTGTCAATGCAAACAAAGAGGTCCTATTTACCATTACATCAGAGTCTATAAACCAAATGTTGATGATTCAATCAGACCCTCAAGCAGTCTCATTATCTGTTGAAGCCCTCATTAACTTATACATTAACTTAGACTTTCCTAAAAGGATAATTATTTTCCAAACTTTCATGCCTCTGCATGCTGAAATCCCGAAATTAAACCCTCCATATTCAACTGCCAAGTTCCCTAAAGGTTCAAGGCATGTTATCTCCATGCTTTCCTTTATACTTGGATATTTCACTGATGAACATACTAATGAGTCAATATTGGGATTTTTGTCTACATTTTCTCCAGGATAGTCACCCTCAATTATATTTGACTATGCTGGTTTTATAGCTGATAGCATTCATTATCAATTGTCTAATTTGCAGCTGGAAGGGGTATTCAGATATACCTCCTATCTTTTCCACTTGTTTCTATTTTTCCAATCAGAGAGCTTTGCTATTTCACTTCAAAAATTGGATATAGAAGGAAAACCTCTATCAATTTTCTTCTAGACATCTATACTCATAAAATAAGGGACATAATTCAATTATTCAGAGTTTTATGAGTTATTTGTGCATCAATTGACCACCATCTTGACAAAAGCAGAACAGCCTAGAATCAGTGAGGAAATGAAGAGAATTTTGTTGTTATCAGAGCAAAGCAAAGTAGGAGATTGGTATTTGTATAAGGAATTCACTGAAATCAGATTTTTTGGTTCTAATTTGTTGCCCTACAAGTTACCTAAGCATCCAGCTATGAGGATATTTGCCTTAGAGTACATTAGGCAGATCCTAAATTCAAATTCAATTAATTTTATGCTAGCCAAGAAAAAAACTCATTTTAAACTCAAAAATCAAATTGGGCCTTTCATATGTAATCAAAGAGAAGCAGAAAAGGAAGCAGCAAGTCAATTACTGGAGTACAAATTAGAGGAAAGCTTCCCATGGAATTATGATCCACAATGGATCTTAAGTAAACTAAGGGTAAAATGTAAATTCACACCCTTTATCGATGATTCAAAGCCAGATATATAGAAATTTTCTAATCAAATTGAGTGGGTTGAGAATATTTCAACAGAGGCAGTAAACCAAAGGAATACTAGTCACCCTTTGGAATTTTCGAAACAGCCAGAGACATCCGCTAAAAGAATTAGAGAAGAAGGAGCTTATACTGCAGAGACTACCACAGAGACAAATTTTAAATTCATTTACAATAAGAGGCCTAAAATGGATACAACAGCTAAATGAAAAGTAACAATTGATGTTGAGGAAACACAACCTTTGAATACCAACACTGCACAGACAGAGACCAATGTAGCCACTGTAATCAACAGTGAGCCAAATTAGAATCAAGAACATTTGAATAATGAATATGAATAGATAATGGAAAGGCAACATAGTATGGAGGCTTCTTCCTCACATTCAGCTGAGGAGAAGGATTTAGATATTAAATAAAAGTACAAGCAAATCAAAATGAAGAATGAGGAAATCAAAACTGAAATATACTCTCAATTTTTTAAACAGAAGCCAGTTAATCAAAACAGATTCCTATCAGCCTTTGATTATTCAACTCAAAAATTGATTATGTCAGTTTTACAGCCCAGTGTACTAGTGCCAAAAATAGTGGTTGATTATAAAAAAGTTGATATGGAAGTAGCCACAGATAAAATCCATGAGTTGGATCAGATTGAATTCCATAGGCAAACATCCACAGTGACCACAAATTCTCTGAGTGCTCATAGACGTCAAAATACAATATCTAATATGCAATACCAAATTAAAATGGATACAGCTTCAGTATATGCAGAAGATCTAAGGATACAGGCCTTAAAAGAGGTAGTATTGCAGGTAGGATATGATCCTACAAACATCAAAGCAGGTGAAGCATTGGTTAAAAAGAAAAATAAGGGCATTCCTGCCTTGAGGAAACAACTCAAGCTTCCTCAAGGAGAACACCCTCAAACAAAGGAATTTTTACAGGATCAAAAAGAGAAAGATGAAATGATGAGCTTGATACTTCAACTGACAGCTGAAATCAAAGAAATGGAAGTACAAATGGACCAAGTTGTCCAAGAAAAGGAACCAGTCATTCCCACTATTATTCCAGTCATCACAGAAGTAGTACCATCTACTTCAGGAGAGAGATTGGCACCTAAAGAGCCATTGGCCACTGCAGTGCCAGTGACTTCTTCAACTACTTCAGTAAATCAATCCTCTACAACAGTGTTGCCACCTATAGATGGAAGCAGTCAACTAGTAAAGGAAATGGAGGAAATGTCCTTGAAGACCAATGAAATCAATAGATTGACCAAGATAATTAATCTTGAGAAAACAAGAGAAGCATCTCAGATAGATGCTAAAATACATGAGGAGAATGCTCACAGATTGAGTGAAGAGGTAAAAAAGCTCCAAAAAGAGTTAACTATCAAGGACCAAATATCATATATTAAAAATTACTTATGGAATAATGTAATTGAATCAATTCATGATGTTTGGCCATCAATTCAAGTAATTTTTTAGCAGAGACAGTTACTATTGGCAGCTCAGGAAGAGATCTAAAAGACATAAGAAGAATTGGCATATAAACCAGAACAGGCTATTATGCTAATCAATTTCCTAAACAGTAAGAACAGATAGCAACTTGAAGAGTTAGAGATCAATGATAGAACAACCAAAATCCTAGAAATTAGGAAATTAACCACCAAAATAAATCTAATGAGGCAGCTTGAGGAGAAATGTGAAGGAATGAACACTGTTGTCACTAGATTCATGGTTAAATTCACCATTTTGAGGCAAAAGGGACTTCCAGATATTATGGTGATTAATGACAAGTTAATGCCTTAGAATGACTATGACAAAAATATTACAGAACATGCCAAAGAGTAGGTGAACAAGTCAACAGGCCAATGTATTCCCATAGGGAAAGTATTGCTAAAAAGTTTTGAAGATTTGTTTTACTTGCACTATGAAATCAAACATTTGTTTTTCACCAAACCCACATTTGCCAGGTACACTGAGGCTGATGAAAATTTTAGGAAACTCAAGAATATTAGAATTCCTAAAAATGAGGAGTGGCAGGCATTGACTGATTTGCTATGAAGAAAGAAAGGCAAAAACATGAAGAACAAAAATTATGTTTACTGATTTCACAGTAAGAACATATCTTTTTAGCAAGAAGGCAGTTTTACGGAAGGTAAATAGTATCTGAAGTGAAAGTATATCAGTGAGAAAGAATATCAGTGTGAAAGAGTATCAGTGAAGGCAAGTTAGATTCTGAAAATATCTAAAAAACCAGCGGAGAGGACACATAAGCAGCGAGCTGCTTCTTATCTTAAAACAGTTTCTATTTATTTTGAATAAGATAGGACAACATGGTAATTTGTTGAGAAAGTTGTCACTATTATTGTTGTAAAAGATTTAATTTTCCTAATTTTATTCCTAGAAGACATCTAGGATATTTTGTAAGACATTTTATATAAATACTTCACTCTTGGAAGTATTTTGGTGTGGAATAAAATTGTTGGAGATTACTATAGATATTTTGTTGGCTTGAAGGCTTTGGTTTTCGATTTTGAGTAGCAGACTGAATCACCTTTTTCGCATCATACTTCAGGATCCCTATGATAAGCTATCTAGAGTGAAGTACTCTCTTAAACTTTTCATTTTTATCTTCTTTTGTTTCATGCATACATCTGTGTTTTAATTCTGAATGTATAACTGGGAGTATTACTACAGGACATGTTAATAGCACCCTGTTTTAACTAGTTATCATTTCTTTGTTTTCTTTTGATTTCCAGTTTAGGAAACCCTTAATTGCTCCCTCTCCCATTTGACCTCTATATTCTACTTCCATTTTCTGGATTTAAGGATTCTTAAGTGCCCTTTATCTCGATCATACCATCTCAAAAACCATTTTTCCGAAGATCTCCAAGGGTTATCTACCTTTCCCTGCAGACATTTGACCTTTTAGGCCTTGATCCCAGTTTTGTTAACTTGACTTAGACTCCATAGCCCAATGGACAAATAGATTTCCCTCTATCTACCCTCCAAGTCAAATTTTCCTACCAAATCCAACAAAACAAAACCAAATTGCACTTTAATAACTAGCCTAATATTCAAAACCAAAACAAAGTTAAACTTGAAAGAGAGAGCCCTCTATGAACCCTAGGAAGGCTAGATCCTAGAGTTTGAAGTAGGTTTGTGGTTATCTCTAGTATTCTTTAACTAAAAACCAAAATCCCACAACTTAAGAATTTATTGGAGTGATAACAGAAAGATTGAATTTTCTTCGATATTATAAAACATGATAGTTTTTCATATTTGACAGGGAGCTTGGATAGGAGAAAGGGTATATCTCCCCATTTAAGAGGGAGAGCATATTATGACAGTCATAATGAGTACCTTGAAGAAATAATGAAACCAAAGAATGAATAAAAGAACTACAAGTGAATGTTCATGAAAATTACCTGATAAATACTCAAGTTGTATTTGGGGCTACTAAAGAAGTGAAAAAATAAAAGCTTCGGAAGTTGTACTTGTACAACTTGATGTTGATATGAGTAGCATCAGGATGATGGAAGACCCTGAAGGTTTCTGATTATATATATATATATATGAAAGTTTATTACTGAATGGATTTGTGTGTGTATAGGTAAATATCTCCATAAGAATTTTGAACACTTTGAAGCATGCTTGGAATGGTGGATATATCCAATTTAGTTTATGAGAGATGAAGTATCTTGTGTAATACATAATGCATGGGAGGAAAGTTGGTTGGCATGTCTGTTAATGTCTAGATCCTGAAGTAGGGAGGGTGGTTTTGGTAACAGAGCTCCGACCTTAGATACAGAACTAGATCCCTAGTTTGGTGATATAGCTTAAAATCGTGGTGGTACCTAGAGTGGCTAAAGCTTGATTTCACCTTAGTCCCACCCAATTACTGTACCTTGGTCGTATATGTAATATGTAGCACTACATGTGTGTTATGACTCTTCATATTTCATATCAGTTTGAGATATTTCATGTACCTATATATGTAATTATGAATACCTCCATAGTTAAGAGGGGTGCTAAAAAATGTAACTATTGTATGCATCCATAATTGTACTTTAGTCATGATGTAATGTAATTGTCAAAAGGTAGGAGAAATAATTTTTTTTATAAAGTAAAATTAATTATTAAAGCACGTTTTTCATTCTTGGTTCAACAATTTCTATGTCAAAGCCTCCATTTAAGGCTTCTAGGTTTTGTATTGACTCATTAAAGTCATTATCATTTTTATTAGACCCTTCTTTGGCTTTTCATCATGTAAAAAGATATTTTTTGAGTCAAACCGATGATTTATCACCTCCACACCAAGTCAAACCTATCCTCAAAAATTCAATTTTTGATTAGGGCTATCTAACGAAGCTGGAAGACTAAATAAGAGGAAATTTGATGTATATGGAACACTCACTCAAGAAGTTCGATATAAAAGATATAGGAGCAGAAAAACAGGGCGAATTTTTTGGAGAAGGAGAAAATTAGTTGGTAAAACATAAATCTAGTTTTTGGGAAGTCTATATATCACATGTGCAAATATTATTGGTTATTGGTGGGGTTGAAATTCTAAATCTATTTCAGGTTGGAAGTTCAAGTGTTGGGGAATGAAAATTTGTAGCTAGGGGCTGAAATTTTGGGTTCAAGCTGCAACTATGATGATGTTATTTAGAGATATTGGGAAGGATAATATACAGGAAGAAAGGGCTGACTTGGTGGTTGGAAGAGGTCTTTGTCTATGTCTAAGAGGTATTGGGTTGTCTCATCTTGATTTGAATCTACTAGTGGAAGGGTTGACTAGGTTTTCCCCTATAGAGGGGTTTTAACATAGTTGAGTGCTTACATGTGGTGTCATTTATCTTAATGTTTTGATTTTATTATTTCTTGATTAAAATAAGATAAAATTGAATAATAATACAATAATAATAAAAGTAATTATCAATATAAGAAAATGTTTCTACCTTTCCAATTTTCTAACAAGAATGACTCACCCAGATCAATGTCAAAGATTTATCTTTCTTCATGCAAGAAATTATTTGAAATCTAAGGAGTTTCAAAAGGAAACATATCGATCATAAATCTATTCAAAAAATTAAATAGGAAAATATGTATGAACAACAGAAGAAATTAATTTCACTTAGTGAAAGAGGTATGTTTGGAACATTGGTTTTGAGTTGGATATACATCATGATTTCCTTCTAACTAGTATGTTGAAAGAATGGTTGTAGGTTGAGAGAAATATTCAGTAAAATTGTTTTTCCTCTTAGTTATACCCAATAATTTCATTTTGCATAAAAAAAAAAAGTATTGATTAAATTATTAAAATCAATCAGGGTGCATTCACTAAAGAAAATCGTGAAGTTTGAAAGATTAAACATTTAAAATTTGTTGAATACTATAATGGTGATAATGAAGAGAATAGATATCCTCTTCTTGATGAGAAATATGGTTTTCCAAAAATAGATTCAAAGAAGTGGGCATCTTCCATAAAAAATTCTAGATCGCAAAACTGGTAAAAATATGTGCCTATTGTCACTATAAAATAATGAAATTGTATTTAGCATTTTCTCCATAACTTTTAATGATAAAAAATGGGAAAAAATTGTGGCCATTGGAACTACAAAGGACCATACATGGGTCCAAAAATGATGTGTGATTTTCATGAATATATTCTAGTATTTTTCTTTAAATGCAAATGTATGCAACCATTGTAAATTTCTTGTAGGTAGAAGAAAGGGACCAAGAATGTTGACCTATACAAAGGAAGATGGGATAAAGTTGAAGGAACTAGGGGTTTCTCACAAAGGATGTGAAACTAGTGTTTTAAGAAGAAAATGAATTAGGTCTATATAGGCTTCTAGGACCATATAGCCACCGAAGGCACTATGTCAACCAAGCGGTCGAATGTTGGTATCATTCCTAATGACTAATAAACTTGATGATAGATGCAATAGAAGGGAAATAGACATTTAACACAATAAATTCAAAAAAAAAAATTATCATCTCATGCAATCCTTCATGATTTTGCAACAACATTGGTAACAAGCACTCTAGGGTTTCCCAATAGCCATATCTATTCCTCCTCATAACCTATCTTCTATCATGATGTAAATATTTATTATCATAATTCTAACAATTGTGAAAAGATTGATTTGAACCTATAATAACCATTACACATTATATATTCATGTGGAAGATGAAGAGTCATAAGGGTAGGCTAAAGGTCACAGAAGGTGAACAACCATCTCATTTCTATAAATATACCTTCATGCCTCATTTTGGGTGGGGGGGTTGCTTTTGTCACTTGATCTAGGACTAGCATTATATAGTTTATTTGTGCTTAAGTAGCTAGAGTCACTCAAGCCTTGGAAGGTAGTAGGGTGAGTTATGGTGAGGCTAGGGTTTCTCTTTGAAGATGGTGTGAGAAACCCATGTTCCACTATTGGGTTTTGATGCACTTGTGCAATATGTGCTTGAATATGCAGCATGGACAATAAGAAGTTCTTCACTTTTGGAATTCATTGCCATGTATATTTATGGTAGTTGTATTAGCTTTCTTGTATATACATCATGTTTGTATGTATGCCTTCATGTGGGAAATATGTTAACAAATTAATTCAAAACGTATGGCTTGCATGTCTACTTTGAATCCTTGCTTTCTGTTTCCACGCAATGTTTTCAACTTATTATGAATTGATTTGCAGTTAAACCCTGACACCATTCCTATTCATCTATGTATGAGATGGTTTTAGATCACTAACTCTTCTTGTGGCATACTTCTTATTGTTTAGTTGTTTTATTCTTGTATCTCATTCTACATTTTTTCAATCATGAGTTAATCTTAACCCCATTCTCTCAGAATTTTATTATTTCACTCACTCTAACATCTCCACATCTGGTATCCAGGAGTGAAATGTTAAATGATCGTGGAGAACCTAAGTGCATGTTTTGAAGTCTTATGCCATTAAAAATAAATACAAGTAATAGGATAATTAAAAATTAAATAATATTTTAAGACAATATGATAATATAAGAAAAAACAATAGCTTTGTATCAGGGAAAATTTTTAAGCGTGGATATCTATTTGAAATTTAGAAACGTTGGCGAATATTAATAATCTAGAATAGAAAAAATGTAAAACAAATTATGATATTTTTGTAAAAATATCTAAAATTTTTATTATATTATATTATTCTATATAAGATCCTGGCAATTTTTAAGGTAAAATAATTTCATAGTATAAAATTTGGGCGAATTGACTTTAGGAAATAATGGAAATTAGCGAATATTTTTTGGGAAAAAGTATAGAAAATTAGCCCACCTGCCAATATTAGCCCCTAAATTTTTCCCTTATTTGTATAAATAAATAAATACCCTTATTGTGTAGTAGTGATTGCAAGAACATTTCTAAAATGTTTATGGGAAGCAAAAGGGTATTTATATTTCCATTCCTAGAACTAAGATTTGTAGGGGAAGTTACACCATGATCTTTGACATTGAGGGGTGGTTGGAAAACATGGACTTGGAATTGTAGATTCAATTGAGGGGTGAAACAAGGGGTTATTCAAAGAAATTTAGCCAACTTCGAAATGTTATTTTTTATGCTTGTATCCTTGTGTTCTTTTTCTTAGCCTTGTTAAGGGTTTCCACTAGTAAGTTCCTTTGCTTTATAACATCTTGTTCAACACCAAGGAAAGGATCAGTATTATGGAACGAAATACATGCAACCATAGATATTTTGGTATAATTTACATTTCACCTTTAGTGATCCTGGAATATTTTCATGGTAAATCAAAGAAAAAATTGTCTTCTTTGGAATTTTGACTATGTTGGCTAAAGGTTATGGTATAGAACTGTTTCAAATGTGGGATGGAAGCTTTTCCTCTGTGTATAGGTTTATATGTTTGATTTTTTATGGTTAGTAGAAAATATACTTAAATAGGTAAATATGAAATTCTTGGAAAAAGAAATCACCAAAAGAAAAACCTTAAATAAATAACTTTACCACCTTCCATTTTCCTATTGCACCAACTAGAACCCCTTAAAAATAAAAAATATAAAAGATTTAAAACTCTTAAAATGATACATATAACCCTTACAAGTACTAAAAACAATGATTATTACAAAAAAAATACTAATAGTAGTGAATACAGGTGATAATGAGCATGTAGATGTACCTATTAGGCTAAAAAAGAAGATGTAATTTTTCTTGGTATGAAGTTTATTGTATTCTCATAGTAAATTCTTACATTATTTTGTTGTAATAATTCCATACATGTGTTAGTGTGCCCTTATTTCATTGCATTTGTGCGTTACACTTTTTGTGGGAGAGAAAAATGCAAAAACACAATAAAAATGTGCAACGCCATAGTTTTGGGTATTTTTTTTTAAATGTTGTGTGTGTTTGACTTTTCCCACAATATTGTTGGGTGTGGAACCACATTATATTCTTGATTCCTAGGTCTTGCTTCAATCAAGTGTATACCCCAAGAAGAGTGTACACCACTCCATGTAGGGGGTTGCGGGGGGGAATCCCCCCCCTATAGGGGTCCGAGGGCTAGCGAGACCCCAGTGGGGGTCGGGGGTAGTGGCATCGATGATAAAATAGATGAAAAAATCACCTTGTAAAATATTTTAATTTTGTATTCAATCTAGTTCGTTCATTAGGTAGATGATGTGACGGTATAATTTATTTTAATTTAGGTATTGTTTCCCCATAAGGCAACCCTCAACTTATATGAGGGAATCGTATTGGGGTTGTGTATTACTATTATGAGTGAGAAAGAGAGAGGATATTGTGTGAGAGCATAGAATAAATTACAACTAATTTGTTGTAAGTTGTATCTTCTCATTTTGTTGGACAATATAAAAGGAAGGAATGGTTTCTTCTCCATGGACGTAGCCCAAATTGGGTGAACCATGTATATTTATGTCTCAATTGTTTTATGTGTTTTTGTATTTGAGTTTTCAAAACATTTTGTGTGTTTCATTTCTCTGTTGATTAATCTCTAACAACTACTATTAAAGTCAAAGGTGTATTTGGCTGATAAACTTGCAGGAGAGAAGTGTTCTTGGTTTGAGTGGGAGAAATGTCAGAAGATGGTAGGTTTAGGGTCGAGAAATTTAACGACCAAAACTACTAGCTGTGGAAGATGAAAATGGAAGATTATCCCTATCAGAGAGATTTGTACCTACCATTGAGCATAAATTTAAAGAATTCGACAAGTATGACGAACGCGGGATGGGAGATTCTCAACAGATTGGCACTAGGAGTAATACGGTTGTGTCTAGAAATGTCGGTGGAATTCAACATTTCAAAGGAAACAAAAACATAAGGTTTAATGATGGCATTGGCCAAACTATATGAAAAACCCGCAGCCTCAAATAAGGTATTTCTTATGAAGAATTTATTTAATATGAAGATGTCATAAGGTAGATCTGCTACTGATCATTTAAATTAATTTAACGTGGTTACCAATCACTTAAGTTCTATAAGGGTAAATTTTGATGATGAAGTTAGGGCTTTGTTATTCTTGTGAACATTGCTAGAAAATTGGAATGACTTAGCTATGGATATTAGTAACTTTGTCTGTGGATCTAGTACATTAATTTCAATGGTTTTGTTGGAGCGATCCTTAGCAAGAGAATGTGATGGAAAAGCTTTGATGAGACATCAGGTAATGCTTTCAATGCAAAGAATAGGGGGGAGAAAAATGGAAAGAGTAATAAGCCCAAGAAATCGCAGTTAGTAAAGAAAAGGTGGATCCAAATCCAAAATATGGATAGTTTGCTCAAAATGTGGGAAGGAAGGACACCTAAAGAAAGACTACAAATCTTGGAAGGGAAAAGAAGGAGATGGATAGAAAATAACAATCATGAAGGGAATGTGACCAGTGGTTTGTTGCAATATGTTTTGATTCTTTCATTAGATAATATTATTGATGCCTCACTGGTAGATTCAATGGATTCATTTCATGCCACATGTGATAGGACACATTTTCATGACTATGTTCAAGGAGATTTTGGACAGGTTTTTCTAGGTGATGATAAACCTTGTAAAATCATTGGAATGGGTAAATTTTTTGTAAAGGAAAAAAAAATGGAAAATAATGGATATAAAATGAGGTAAGACATTTTCCATATCTATAAAAAAATCTAATCTAAATATGATAGTTGGGAGTGAAATTTGTGTAACTACATTTATCACTAGTACAAAATGACTAATTAGTTACTAAAAAATGACTAAAATTTTCACATAAACGACTATTTTTCAGTCGATGACCAATAGTAGCTAATTTATAGTATCTTATAATACGACCAACTTTTAGTCGTTTTTAGCTTAGTCATTAATTGGTTATCTCAATTTTGTTGTCTAGTAGCATATTTCCTCATTAATTTAATCACTGACTTGGTCATTGATTTGGTCATTAATTTATTCATTGATTTGGTTATTAATTTAGTCGATGGTTTGGTAATTGATTTAATAATTGATTTGGTCATTAATTGTCACAATTAATGATCAAATATACAACAAAATATATTACTATATGATAACCCGAGAAAACCAATTAATGACCAAAGAAATGTGACTAAATTGTTGGTCATTTTATAAGATACTGTAAATTAGATAATAATAGTAATATATATGCAAATTTTAGTCATTGTTTGAAACCAATTAATGACCAAAGAAATATGAATAAATTTTGGTCGTGTTATAAGATACTGCAAATTAGCTACTAATAGTCGTATATATGCAAAATTTAGTCGTCATTTGTAATCACAAATTTATCATTTGCAGTAGTCATTTATCTTTTTTTTGGTAGTTTTATATTCATTATATAAATGAATAATTTAGCAGTTTATATTCATTTCATTTACTTTCATTAATAATCATTATAAATGACTAATTTAGTCAAATATTCATTTTATTTGTGTGCATCATTAATCAATATAAACTTCTAATTTAGTAGTTTTAAATTGATTTTGTGTTCATTACTATTAAACATAAATTAATTTGAATGATTTAAAAAATGTCATACAATGTGCATGTTCATCTAATATGAAAACACAAAGTTTCATATGTTAATTACAATAATAAACAATATCAAGTGTAACTATAAATAATTTCAACCACATAAATTATATTACATAAAATGTCAAATATTACAATATGAGTTTCCAACTTAATATTGGTTGGAATACAATTTACAAATGAAGTATTGTTTCATCACTTCAAAACATTATCATTATGTTGCCAAGGCATTGCAGGTGAATTCACCAACTCTGAAAAATTAACCATCAATCTCCATGTGTGTGTCTTATGTGAGATATTGGATCTACGAGTACCACTAGACCAATTCTCTTCTCTCTTTTTAATTTGTGTTTTGTTTCTATTACATGTTATTGTTCTCCTCTTTCTTTAATCCCTGCTTCTACAACCAATACTGAGTTCATTTTATGACACACAAAAAAAAGTATAAGACATGAAAGTTAGTGAAAAGAATAATATAAACTAAAGTAGACTATAAAGGATTTATACAATATATACCTCAACAACAACGATATTGTTAATGACATTTTTCCCCATAAAAGCAAGAAACTCGAACAAATTTTCTTCAGTTGGACAATGGTGGTCACTGTGTGGCCAGATGACATGTATAAACAAAGAAAACAAAATTTCACAAATAAACACAATGGAGCTAGAAAATTTGTACTAAGAATGTCTCATGCTCCACTTTTATAGTTGTATTGGTTCCTCCAGTTATCTCTAAGAAGCAGTGACACTTCAATAATAAAATTGTCTAGTAGAGATCTAATGGGTGGAGAAAAGTATTGTTGACATAAGATTACAACAAGAAACTAAAAAATAATAAGACAAGACATTGCAAATTGCGATACTAATCAAGAATATAGCTCAATATCATAATCTTCAATTGTCAACATACTATTCCACAGGAAAAAGGTTCTAATTCCCATAAACCAACAAATTATGTATGCCACTTGTTTTTCTTGTAATTAATTGAGAAAGTTTAGCACATGCAATTTCCATTTAGAATCTTTGAAATGATTGTATAAATATTCAAAGCAAACTTAAAGTTACTCATTCATTTTCTCTGATGCAGACAAAACTGAATATGCTAACATGTTTTTGAGTTGGAGAGTTCTGCAATTAATCGTATCCAAAATCATTGCTTATTGTCATGGTTTTTTCTTTTTAATGACTAGGAAACAGTCCTATATTTGATCAGAAAACATATTTCTTAGAACATATTCCATTTTTCTAATTCAAAGCTAAATTTCCTTCTAGTACAAGTTTCTTTGAAATGAGGATTAGATTAATGAATAAGAATCTGGATTTTCCACAGTGTGAGAGAATATTTGTCGATGTTTCGAATCCCCATGGAGATCCATCTTCAGGATGAATGAATGAAGGATTTAAAGGACTTAGGTCAAATTTATAGATAAAGGAAAGGAAAATTAAAAAGAACCAATAAACATTAATATCTAAGAATTAATTAATTTATTATTATTATTATTATTATTATTATTTATTTAAATCAAATTAAAATTTATTTATTTATTAATTAATTACTTATATTGAATAAATTATATTACTAATGATATCTCTATATAAGAATATCTAATAATAAAATAATACTACTTTTATTATTTATTTTAGAATTTTTTAATAATTATTTATTTACTTTATGATTAAATTTTAATTTATAATTCCTATGCTTTTCCTTTTCTTAATATGGATTAGAATTAATTAATAGTTATTTAATAACTATACCTATTACAATAATAAATATTACTAATAAGAGGAATAAGTATTAATAAAATGTAATAATGGTATTTAATAATGATAAATTATTAATAATATATCCATTAATATTTTTTTCCATAGAAAAAAATCGAACCATCCATTAATATAGAAAGTTACATAGCATATGCGTAGCATTTCAAGAAAACTCCATTTCTCGCTTTGTAGGCAGAGAAAAATAGTTTCAACTGTTTGTAAATACAGCACAGGTATTCACCAAACAGTCCAAACAAAATGATCTCTGAGAATAGATTCCTATCCTTTTCCAAGCTCCCGGCTTCCTTTTATAGGAGATAGTCGAAACAGAGATTGGAGAAAGACAGTTCCATTAAAGCATATTGCTTCCAGTTTTGTGCCAGGTAGTAAACACTTTACTGGTTTGACCCAAAAAGTTAAAGTATCATTTTCGGTCGAACCCCAGAACCTCCTCTGACAGGAAAACAACCCTAGATCCAGTCTTAATATTTGCAGATAGTTTTTTAAAAGAAATGCAGTTATATACATAAACAGGAACAAAAAACAACTAACATCTCGATCGTTAAGCAAAAACAGGTTGTGCAATTGGGCGAGCCAATCCATTCTCCACTTCCTCTGCTATCCAAGCCCCAAAATCTTGTTCAAGACCTTCTTTAAAAAGGCGTTTTGCTTCATTGTTTCGTTCCCTGTAAATATGGCAAATAGATAGCTCAGTGAAAAAACTTTTTAGACGGGAAATCTCATTAAGCAAAGGAATTAAAATGTAGTTTTTGCATTGTTGTGTTCCATTGAACCACTTTAATATATTTATAGAGTCTCCAAAAATCTGAGCCTCGCGCTCATTACTATGGGATAACCAGCATAGAAGAAGATGCAAAGCTTTTAGTTCTGCAAAATTGCTTGTCCCAATTCTTAAACCAACTGATGCTCTTAAGATTTTTCTAGAAGGGAAGTGGATAACCAAGCCGGCTCCACACCTCCGGTTTATATCTGACGCCCCGTCAAAATAAGCCCAAGGAATTGTTCCTCTAACCACTTCCATCTGAACTGCTCTACTTTGCTGAGTGTCTATAGAGACAGGTATTTTTTCATAAATAGCTTCCCCTTCTACCGCCAGTCTACCTATTGATAAAGGAGTGTCTTTGAAGATCGTCTAGTTCCTTGCAATCCACGTTCCCCAGGAAATTAAAAGGGGAATATATCTCACTTTGTCGTTTGGGGCTTCCTGCCACCACCTTTTCCAGGCTTCCAAAAACACCTGGCCCTCCCATTTCTGCGAAATTTTAATCAACCACAGAGTTTCATTCCAAAGAATGATGTTGAAGGGACAGGAGAGAAAAACATGATGCAGTGTTTCCTGACTTCCCTTGCATAGAGAGCACCATCCTGGTCCAATCTTCCCCCTTCTTTGAAGGAAATCCCAAGTGGGAAATTTCTTTTGGAGTATACACCAGAAGAACAACCTTGTCTTGGCTGACCCTTTTAACTTCCATAAAGTTTTTTCCCACCACGCTGGATCCTCCCACCCATTCTGAGTCATAAGCCAAGTGTATCCCAATTTAGGCGTATAAATTCCTGTCTGAGAGTGCACCTACCGTAGCTCATCATTATTGTAAATTATGCAGATATGAGAGTTGTGAAGGTCTGATATGTAATTCTCCCACTCCTCAAGCCATATTTCCTGCAAGAATAGAGCATTCCTTGAGAACCATTCTTGTCTCCAAATCGTAGAATTCCCAAGGTCAGCTACTTGGTTTAGATAGTGAAAACCTCTGTTATACAAGTGCTCAATCAGGTCTCTTGAGAGCACAAAAGTCCCCAAAAAACCCACCCAAGGTTCACGACCTAGTTTAACCTATGTCCCATCCCTTACATTCCAAGCCAATCCCTATTCAATAATATTTACCGCTACCACCAAAGCCTTCCACACCGCCAAAGAATTTTTGGAAGATTTTTGAGGCAGTCTTAGCCAGTCAAGGGTTGGCAATGGGTCTATATATTTCGTCTTGGTTACTGAAGTCCAGAAATTCTCCGTTGAGATGAGTCTCCAGGCTATTTTATTCCCCAACCACCCCATCCTTTAGGTCTGACAATTTTTTCCCATGCAACCCATGGGGTCACATGTTCCGTCTTTGAGCCTGCCCACAGAAATCTGCTACATATTTTTTGACGGACATCAGAATGCTTTATGGCACCCAAATAAGGCTAGCCCAGTAAACAGGGATTTCCATCACCACAGATTTAATTAGAACCAGTCTTCCTACTCTTGACAACCATTTGAAACTCCAGTGGTTCATCTTCTCTATTTTATTGTTAAGCCATTTCCAATCCTGTATCTGGTAGTTGTCCGACTTAAGAAAGAAGCCCAAATACTTAAAGGAATCCTGTAAGGATTTGACTTCAAAGTGAAGGTACTCTTCACTCCTGCCCACTTCCTCCCTTGAGAGTCCTGACGTGGTCAGGTACGATTTCTACCCATTTATGCTAAGCTCGGTGGCTTTTAGGAAAAGATACAGGATCTTCTTTAAGCTTCGACAGTCCTCGATAGTCCCATTACCGAACAGCAAGATGTCGTCCACAAAGAGGAGATGTGTTACCCAAAGATTGACCGCCACTTCAATTCCTTTGAGTTCCCCTTGCCTCTTAGCCTCATGAATCATTAAACTGATACCTTCTGCTGCCAGCAAAAAAATAAGGGGAGAGAGAGGGCACCCTTGGCGAAGAACCCTTTGAGGGTTGAAAAATTCTGATGCTGCACCATTTATTAGGATGGCAATCGAGGATGTTATAATGCACCCCATGACCCATCTTACGAATTCAAACCTGAAACCAAGATGTGTCAACAAAATTCTTAAGTACATCTAGCTAATCCTATCATAAGCCTTCGAGAGGTCAATTTTTACTATTGCTCCTTTTTTCCCACTCTTTTTAGACTTTGGAGAGTCTCTTGAGCTACCCCCACTGCTTCATGAATTTTCCTTCCATCCAAGAATCCAAATTGCTCAACATATATATATTTGGAGAGAAAGGGTTTCAACCTAGAGGCTATAACTTTTGAAATTATCTTTTATAAACAGGTAGACAAAGATATGGGCCGAAATTCATTAAAAGAGACAGGGTGATCAGACTTGGGAATAAGAGCTAAGAATGTGGCATTGAAAGGATGATAGATAGCTCCAGTGCTCCTAGACTCTTCTATCACCGCAACCAGCTCATCTCCAAGAGATTCAAAGAAATGTAGAAAAAAATTTACAGTCTAGCCATCCGGCCCTAGGCTTTTATCCTTCTGCATCGACTTTAGGATATCTTCCACCTCTTCTCTCGAGACAGGGTCCATAATGCTTTCGTTCCCTTCCTCATCAATGTAACTTGGAAAAAATTGTGCCACTCTAATGACTCCTGTAATAGAAACTTCCTCCGGGGCTCTGAAGAGTTCTCTAAAATGATCTACCCCTAGAGAGGCTATATCTTTGAAGGACTGGGCCATCTCTCCATTTTCTTTCTGCATTTCCCAGATCATGTTTAAGCTTTTCCTTCCTTTTGAATAGTTTTGAAATAACCTAGTGTTTTCATCTCCCACTTGGAGCCAAATTGCTCTACTTTTTAAGCGCCAGCTTTCCTCTCTTATCTGAAGAATTTTCCTCCTTGCAGCTTCCAATTCACTGATTCTATTCCTGGATTCTAGAGTAGAGTAGCCATCTCCTTCAGGTTCTTCTAGGAAATCCAACTCATCATTTATTTTCCTCAACTCCTCCTCTTCTTTCAAGTTATTTTGGATAACCCACTCCTTTGTTGCTGCCTTTAGTCTCTTAATATTGTTCATAAACAATTGACTCCTGCATTATCCTTCTCTAAACCTGTCCCTTCTCCACGTAGCATGGAATAAAGTTATTAAAGATTCATATGTTAACCAGGAGGAATTGAATTTAAACGGAGACCCTGGTTTTTTGAAAGCTCCTTTAGTTTCCAGCAGGACTGGAAGGTGATCAGATAAGCCCCCTTTCCCCACCAAATGCCTAAACACTGAAAGTTTCTCCACCAGGTCTTCGCTCAACAGAAAATGGTCCAGCTTTTTTCCCACCCAAGCATCTCCCACTCTTATCTTCCTCCAGTTAGGCCAAGGCTTAAGTAAGGAGGCGTCCACCAGATGAGAGGCCGCCATGTTATTAAGGAAGAACTCTGTCAGAGGGTCTGATCGTGCAAAGGCTCCCCAAGATTTCGAAGCTCCCAGAGAAAAATTGAGGTCTCCTCCTATAATGAGATTTAGATGGTTGAGACAGGACTTCAAAAAGAAGGGGGTCCAAAACCGCTCCCTATTCAGACAGGGTCCATACACATTTAGAAGAAGGATGGGATGGCACAGTTCCTTAGAGTATAATTCTAAGGCCAAGGTATTTTCAAAACCCTAGGACGAGATATCTTTTAAATTCCCATCTTTAAACCCCAAGGCCACTCCCCCAAATCTTCCATTAGCATCAAGTGCATGAAAAATCCACCCAACGAACAATTTTGAGAGGATTCCCTTAATTTCCTCTCCCTGACCCAGCGTCTCTTGAATCATAATAACATCCAGGTTATGGGATTTGACCAGCTCCCTCAAATCTATTTTTTTAGGCTGACTAGCTAACCCCCTACAATTGTAGGAAAGAAAAATCATCGCAAACCTTGAGGGGGTGGTCGCGCTGCTCTAAGCACCCCAGACAAAGATCTCTGTTTCCCATCTGCTATATCTAACTTAAATTTCAACTGAGCCTTTAAGAGGTCCGATTTCCTGCCTCTCAACTTCCTTGGTCCTATGGTTATAGGATCTGACTCCAGGCCCCCAACGACCAGCCCTTTCCTAGTGCGATTAGCTAGAGGTCTAAGATTATAAGGAGGAGCTTTAAGGGGAGGCGCCCCATGAGGGATTAGAATCAAAGGGCTTTCAAAAATAGGAGAAGGAGACACAGAGGAGGGCGGGATTGCCATGATAATACTATCAATAGACGCTTGAATAATATTCAAATCTAAAAGATCATTTTGGAGCTGCCTGGAGGGACCAGGCTCTGAAAAAAACAAAGAAGAAAAGCAAGATGATGAGCAAAGGGAGGAGGGAGAAGAGAGATTCATACCCGTTTGTGTCACCCTATCTGTCTCAGTAACTGAAAGAGGAGCCAGAGAAGACAATAGAGCAGGCATCTTCTCGGTGGCAGTAAGCTTGACAGTCTTCTGAGTCTGGTCTAAGGACTCCACCTTCTCCAGAGTTGCCCCTGAATCTTCCTCCAAAGGATTCATATTGAATACCTTTCTTGCCTCTACTTGAGCTGGATCCACTGGTTTCCTTACAAACTTATTTTTCTTCTTCTACGACGATGGCCAAGCAGACATTCCTTGGCCAGATGACCATACTTGTGGCATCTGTGGAAACGGAAAGGGAGATTTTCATAATCCAGTGTTTGCAAGAACTCCAGATCCTTGTACTTCAAATTCATTGCGTCTACCAGTCCTTCTCTTGGATTGAAGCTTACCAGAATCCTTTCCACACTCAGATCTCTAGTTTATAAAAATGACCTGTCAACTTCCAAGAATTTCCCCAAGGTATTTCCAATAGAGAGGAAAGCAGATTCGGTCCAGAAAGGCATTAAAAGTCCTGGCAGTTTAACCCAGACTGGTGATTCCGCCATCTTTTCCTTTTGAGCATCGAACAGAGGAGTCCATCTGTGAAACAAGATCGGTCTCTTCCCAAAACACCATTTCCTTTCAAGCACCCAATCAACATGATCCTTATGCTCAAATTTGATGCTAAACCAACCTCTATCCAAAACTTTGATCTCCACTGGTTGCCCAGGAGCTTCCTTCCATTCTGTCTGAACCCACTCCGAAATGTAATCTGCCGAGAACTTCCTTCCACAAACTCTGCCAACCAAAATAGTCTTTGTGGCTTCCATGACTTCGTCTATGCGTATGTCCACTCCAAGAACACAGCTTGGACGTAATTCTTTCCTTCTGATGGGTTTTTGCTTCTTTCTTTTCTCACCCATTGCCTCCTTCTGCCCTTCACCCCCTCCAAAATCCAGAGTAACTAGAGAATCTATCTCTTCAACCACATGTGACCCCTGTGGCCTTACTTCAGTTTCTCTGTTAGCCCCTTCTACCAAGTCCCTTTCCAAAACTTTCCCTTCTACCAGACCAGCTTTCTGATCCAATACAAGCTCTTATTCTTCTTCCACAAGCCTTCTAGGCTCTCCTTCTACTGCTTCATTAGAAGAAACCCTAGATTGACTAAGCACCGGAGCCTCCACCTGAGACTGACAAAACTGTGCTTCTCCCTGAACCAGGTTCAAACTGGCCGCTTCGATTGCGAGAGAAGTAGGAGCAGGAGAGAAATGCAGCAACTGACTCAGTGAGGGTTTCCTATTTACAAGGGTTTCCCCCCTAAATTTTTCTCCTCTGGGGTCTAGGCTTCTCTGGCTAGCTTCTCATATGGCTTTTAACCTCGCATGACCGTGCAATCCATAACTGACCACAATGTCTTCTAACCCACCAGTAAACGATGGAAAAAGAGAAATGTCTGGCCCCGAAGGAGGGTTATTGGAACAACGATCATGATTTTGAAGACCGCCAACCTTGCCGACCCTAGGGTTTTACACCCGCACCTGGCTCGAGGCACTGCCAACCTTCCAGCGCCCACACAGTGTATTCTGGAGTGTCTCTTCTAACAAGGGTGCTCTATTAGTAAAGCCCCCTACTCCTTCTTCCTCACTGAAACAAGGGACATTTGCTACAGGCTTCGGGAAAAAATGGTCTAGATTCTTCTCAAAGACTTCATGGCCCAAAACAGTAAGCAAATCTTCCAGCGTCGGCTATATGGCCATGTATTCACACTCAAAACCCATACCTGTGGCTAAAGATGCTTCTTATCCCGACACCACGATATCAAGATGTCCGCTGCTAATTAGAAACCCTAAAACTCGAACCCCGTCGCGTGAAAAGAGAACAATAAAAAACCTTGACCTTCATCCTGCTGCTAGTTAGAGCTGGACGGTCTTCAGGCCGCGTTCCGTACACCTCGTGGCCAACCCAGGGTGGTCCAGATGTTTGCAGTAATCTGACAAAAGCGTACGCCTGTCACTTCAACCAGTTGCACGTCTTGATGCCCTGGGGCTTGCCTGTAAACCCTAAGGGTTTTCACCATGAAAGCAAAATCGTCCACTCTCCTATCTGGGAAAACACCTAATTCATATCCACTAATATAATAGTATTATAAGATTTATTTTTATTCCTAAACTTTAATAAATTTAATAATTATAATTTTTATTTTTTAATTAATATTATCTAGGATTAATTAATATTTAATGATCATTATTAATAATATATAAATATCTATTACTATAATAATGATTAATAATAAGATTAATATTTTTATAATTAGTTTATATTGTAAAAACCCTATTTAATTTTAATTTTGTTCTTTAATTTTTTAAAACATTAGATACTAATAATAATTATAATTTATTAATTAATTAATTTTTATTAATTGTAAATAAAAATTAATTAATTAATAGGGTTAATTATTAAAAGTAAATATTTAATTATTTGTATTTATAATTTTAATTTTAATATTAAATTTATATTAAAGTTAGGTCAAAAAGCCCTTAAACCCTAGAATATAATAGGAAAGAAAAACAAACCTGAGGAACTATACCTGGGAGGTTGTCGAACTAGAGGAACAAATTTGACGAATTAGAGGATGCCAGCGGTCACTGATTTCACAACCTCCATCTCTGTTAAGGTTATGGGGATGCTTTAGAATCTCAATTGTCTCTCTAATTTTCCTTCTCTGATAGTGATCTTCTCTTGCAATGATTCTAGCATCTTGGAGACACAAATGATGATTAGTTTTTGCGGAGTGTTCAGCCAGGGCTGAGGTACGAGATCTTTCATTCTTAATATCAGCGCCATGCTCTTTAAGACATCTTTACAGGGAACACCCTGTTTCCCCAATATAACTTTTCCCACATGAAAATCCAATCTTGTAAACTCCTTTGAGTTATTCGTGACTTATACTATCCTTAACTGACCGCATACTTTGTCTTAATGTTCATGTTGCTGAAAATTGTGTGAATATGTCTTTCTTCCTCATAACCTTAGCGATTTTATCAGTAACACCCTTGATGTATGGAAGGAAAACCCTGCCACAATTTTCCCGATTTTCCTAAAGTCCCTTGTGTTTCTGAGACTTTGTCTTAATGTTCATGTTGCTGAAAATTGTGCGAATATGTCTTTTTTCCTCATGACCTTGGAGATTTTATCAATAACACCCTTGATGTATGGAAGGAAAACTTTGCCACAACTTTCCTGATTTTTCTTTCCTATTATATTCTAGGGTTTAAGAGCTTTTTGACCTAGCTTTAATATACAATTAATATTTAAATAAAAATTATAAATACAAATAATTCAATATTTACTTTTAATACTTAACCCTATTAATTAATTAATTTTTATTTATAATTAATAAATTATTATTATTATTAGTATCTACTGTTTTAAAAAATTAAATAATAAAATTAAAATTAAATAGGGTTTTTACAGTATAAACTAATTATAAAAACATTAATCTTATTATTAATAATTATTATAGTAATAGATATTTAAATATTATTAATAATGATTATTAATTATTAATTAATCCTAGAATATAGTAATTAAAAAAAAATTAATTATTATTTATTTATTAAATTATAGGAATAAAAATAAATATTATAATACTATTATATTAATGGATATTATTATTATTAATTTATCATTATTAAATATATTATTAGATTTTGTTAATGCTTATTCCTCTTATTAGTAATATTTATTATAGTAATAGGTATAATTATTAAATAACTATTAATTAATTCTAATCCATATTAAGAAAAGAAAAAAAACATATGAATTATAATCAAGTGCTATATGGTAGTTATTACCTGCTGGTTACTTTAAATATAGTTAATTTTAAATAAAAAACAATAAAAAGTTACAATTGTATATATCTCAAAAATTGCACAGAATTGCTTTAAGACAAAAAAATATATATTTATTATTTATTATCTTTGTTTTGTTGCTTTATGTTTATATGATGTTAGTAAATGAAATTTGAAAATCCACATAATCTGAATCCATTATAATTTAGTGATTTTTCCCATCATACAGTCAATGACTTTAGCCCTCCAAATGAACTCAATGTTATTAAGTAAACAAACAATATATAAATAATTAGTCAAACGCGGAAATAATTGATATAAATTGATGCCCATTTGCTACTATACATTTTGCACTCATTACCAGACATCATTTTTTTAATGAAACAATGTTCAACTCACTATATAGCTTGAGTGGGCCTCTAGAAAGTCATAAGTTCAAAAGTAGAGAGATACAATATGTATACATTGTTTAATTTATTAATATAAATATAACAATATCCCATGCTAATAAATTTTAATTAATAAAAAAATGATTTTATTAAAATTTATATGATGTATTTAGCATGAAAAATAAAAAAATATAAATATAACAATATCTTATACTAATAAATTTTAATTAATAAAAAATTTGATTTTATTAAAATTTATGTTATCTATTTCTCCTAAATAAATTAAATTAATAAGAAACAGAAATAAAATCAAACACGCTATAATGTTAACTCTGTGAAATGTTGTTTAATTTTTGATGAGTTGTCTAACTAATTGAAATTGAACGCAAAATTGAATGGCTATACCTACAAAAACTCATGGGATTAATATGGTTGTTGCGTTGTGCTAGTAAATAATTTGCTACTGCTTTTGTTAAAATGTCGACAAATGTCAAACTTATATTTCACCAAGTGCTTTTAACACACCTAACAGAGGATATGGTTTAATAATTAGGTAAAGAGGTTTGGTTTTTATATTTTACATCATCAATCTGTTCTATAACAAATTAATCTGAAGAATATGGTCCAATAATTAGGTAGACAGAGTTAGTTTCCACAAGTCTTAGCGTCTAATCTTAAACAGAACTATATGTCTGGGAACTACTCTAAACTCTTTTGAAAAAAAAATTACATTGAATCCACACTTACGAAGTGAGAATTACTAAATGAGAATGTCCAATCTCGAGCATATTTATACACAAATTTGATTGGATATTGATAATAAGATCAAATAAATAAATGTTTAATTTAATTGGATTGTAGGTTTGGAAAATAAATTGAATTGTAGGTTTGAAAATAAATGAGTGCGAGAATGTCTAATCTTGAGGATGTTTGCACACAAATTTGGAGATTATTAATAAGATCAAATAAATTAAGTGTTAAATATAATTGAATTATATATTTGGAAAATGTTTAAATTTGATGGGATGTTAATAACAAGCTCAAATGAATAAGTGTCCAATCTAATTAGATTTTAAATTTTGAGAATATTTTAAAATTGAATGAGAAAATAAATTATATTTTATGTCTCTTTTAAAATTTGATGTTGCATCGGAAGATAAGAGAAAACAATATTATATATACAGACACGTTACAAAATTAGAGAAATTTGATGTTACATCAGAAGATAAAAGAAAAGAATATTATATATATACACACGCTTAGATGTTATATTTTGCTTTGGGGGAGATCACTTAAAATTTGTAATTCCATAAATATTTTGCAGACGATAAGAAGGTTTTTTGGGTGCCTACATCACTGCCCACCACCCGGGCTACTACCATACGATGAATATAAAATATTAAAAATAATATACTAAATAAAAATTAAAATAAATATAATTTTGTATGCACAAACATTTATTGGTCCATACAATTTAAAATTACAAAGAAAAAGTTTCAGGTGAATCTTGATATAAGACTGCAGTCAATATGGCATTTAATTTCGAGTATTTTAAGCACATACTGTAATTAAATTTGTATTAAACTTATCTGGAATGCTTTGAGTTTATATTAATGGTAGATTTTAGTATCTAAATACGGAACAAAGTCACTTTGATAAGTATGCCCTAAAATGCCAATAAGCGTTTAACAAACTAAACGTCATACATCTTCATCATTGCAGGCATAAACACGGTAATCATGAAAAAGAGTCCTCTGGCAAAAGCTGGTGTTAGATTGGCCAAAGTGATGTCACAGCATTCAATTTTCTAGAATCCCAAGAAGATCCAGTTGTAGATCGTGGTAACACACATAAGTGTCCTGCCTTACTGATTATTATTATGTGGACCCTCCATTCCTTCCAAAATAAATCAATGCATTCTCTGGATCTCTTTGTTGGGCGGACTATAGTTCTGAAATAAAAAAATCAAAATCGCTACACAGTGTTGAACGCGTTTTCTCCGTATGAGCCGCCCATTATGGTCTGTGACATAACACGCACATACATAGAGAGCTATTTTTTTGGAACTTTATATCTCAGTGTATTGGCTCATAAATGCTCCCAGAGAGAAAAGGACCACAGTCAGATTAAAGCAATAAATGATCCTACGGTGGCCATTTCGTCTCTCCGTGCATTTATGAACCGATTGACTGAAATATAAGGCTCGCCCTTTCTTTGTATTAGTCACCATTTCGGCAAAGCTTATTTATCAGTCCATACGCCCATTAATGCGCGTAGGGATGAAATTGCCACCGTAGGATGATGCACTGCTTTAATCTGACGGTGGGGATTTCACCCCTACGCGCATTAATGGGCGTATGGACTGATAAATAAGCTTTTCCCACCATTTCTGGTCTCTGACAGATTGTATACCTAAACTCCTGAGACCATGTCAAATTGGTTTCCAGCTGGCTTTGAGCAGCGTGCGAATAGGGATGACAGATATTCGTATTGGTATTTTTTCAAATCAAACTTGATTTTGCAGGGTAATAAGATTGCTGAATCGGGGATTGACGGGGCTAATAAGAGTGCAGAATCGAAGCAATAACATGTTAAAGATATCAAACAATAGAATGTCAGATAAATATATTAAAATATTATTTAAAAAATATGAATTTTAATTTATAATGTTTAACGTTAAATAAATGTTAAATTTTTTTGAATTAAAAGTAAATTAATGTCAAATTAATTGCAAAGCCAATGCAATATAGATTGTCTCGTACATATATAATAATATTTAATCATAAAGTAAATAAAATAATTATTAAAAAATTCTAAAATAAATAATAAAAATAGTATTATTTTATTATTAGATATTATTATATACAGATATCATTATTAATACAATTTATTCAATATAAGTAATTAATAAATTAATTAACTAATTTTAATTTAATCTAAATAAAAAATAATAATAAAAATACATTAATTAATTCTTAGATATTAATGTTTATCGGTTTTTTTTTAAATTTTCTTTCTTGTCTCCATAAATTTGACCTAAGTCTTTCTTTTAATACTTCATTCATTTGTCTTGAAGATGGATCTCCATGGGGATTTGAAACATGGACAAATATTCCGGATTCTTCTTCATCAATTGATAACCACAAAAGCTTGAAAACGAGGATTAGATTAGTTGGAATTCGGCAAAAATCATCTCCGTAGGTTACAAATTCTATAATATAGTATAATATACAATTTCAATATGAAAATATGTGTTGCAATGTCACTGTATTTTGCATCCATAATTCTTAAATATCGGCAACGCAAATGCATACGGTGGTAGCAAATCATAGAACAAAAAAATCCATAGAGAGAATCAATCTTGGAGACATGACCAAATGGATACCATAAACATTAAAATGCAAACAACCTTGTAAAAAACGCTTCCAAAATCATGGTAGAAAAAATGTTAAGAAAAAAATCCTCACTTTGTCATTGGAAAGTGTTCAAATGGTCTAGTTGTTGGAACAGTCCCTCAAAAATTATTATTTGAGACATCCCTTCAAGTGAAAATCAAATCATAACAATAAACCATTAAGAGTTGGAGTAATTTATATTCAATTGTTAGATGTAAGTAATAATAATAATACGGAGATAATGTACAAGAAATCGACTTACATGACTTTAAGGTTTGAAAATTTTGTCAGTTTCTTGGGAATTTGTCCAGTTAATGAATTATTGTTAAGGTAGTTGTTCATTCAGTGATTATCATACAAGCATCAGTAAGAAATCATATGACATGAACAATGAAAAAGAACTAGAGTACCTGAGTTTTTTATCTGAGACATTATCTCTAAAAATTATAATCCTAGTTTGGATGTTTCCATCATGACCATTTAGACATAACAGAAAGAAAACTTACAAAAATACAAGTGCCTCCAAATTCCCCAATGATCGAGGAATTTCATCGGTAATGTTGTTGCTATACAAGTCCATGTTGATAAGGTTCTTCATATTTCCAAATTCCTCTAGAATGCTTCCTTGAATATGACTTTTGTAGAGATCACTTTCGAACATTGACAAATTAAGGTAAATTTCAATAATGATATAATGACATGCAATCTAACAAACATGCCTGACATAATATGAAAAAACCAAGGTCAAATCAAGAAAAGCTTTGCATAATATGCTGAAGTTATGAAAAGCATGGTTGTATACAAAATATTTCCATGAATACCATATTCAAAACCACAACTAAGTACTTGATACCAAATCCTATACAGACCAAAATTACAAATTCCACATGGAACTAGACACAAATAAAGAAATTAAGCTATATTATTTCAAACATAAAACCTATGCAAAAAGGATAAGATCTCTCATAATACAAGTTGGAAAAACCAACTTTTAGTCAAAGGTTCCCATTTAGCTAATAATCATGACCTGAATTTCTTTCTTATGCTAGCATCTTTCAATTATATTACTCTATATGCCATCATACCTAACAACACTTTCTGGTGCATAAGATGAACGCTTCTCCTTGTGAGATCAGAAACCAACTTACAAACATCCAAATTAGAATTATGTTAGCCACATAATGAATGAACTGCAGCCTAAGCCTAGTTGAAAGCTAAACCACACATGTAGATATCCTGCTTTATCACAGTTTCAAGCTAAGAAAATTGAAAAAGTACCTGACAACACAAACTGGATAACCCATCTTACAACTAATTAGAAATGCCTCATTAGGTTTAACGAACTTTTGGTCAAAGGACTGCTCCTTATTTTTTCTCTTATTCCAACAAAGATCTCTTCCACCATTGTTGAAAACATAGCAAAGTCATAATTTTTTATCATAGAAAGTATTATACTAAAAAGTGGAAGTAATTTTAGTATCATAGGCATTTTTATTAATAAAAAATCAATAACAATAATGAAAATCTTTTTTATGTCATAAAATCATGTGGATTGCGCTTTCATCGTAAAGTACTAACCATTCCTAGATTCGTAGTTTTAAGAAAAAGAAGTTGCACACCTTCTAGTATAAAGAAACCATTCACCATGGTCCTCATCATACTCATACCCACGAGACAGTGCTAGAGATTGAGCACCATAGTCAGACTACCTAGAAATACCAACAATATGAGGAAGATCAACGCCCCACAGCTTACATTCCATTATGTCTCCCCAACATTCTCCCACAAGCATACTTTGGTGTCATTCTGGATCGTTCTCTAGAAGTATTAGACCAAAGTGATTTAGTGGAACAGTAACAAAAATTTGTCCACTAGTTGCATTTGATAAACCCTTGTGTTTTGCACATTCATTAATAAAATCTTTATTAGGCTTTTCTTGATTCTACATGTATGTATAAAATTTTGAAGGTCCAGATTTGGATTCACCCACATTTTTTACAGCCTTTTCCATATGGATAGCTATTAGAAGGGTTACATTGATTCTGGCCTAAGAGGCCATTTTGGAAGGAATAGGAAATCAACATTTTGCATAGTTCTTCTACCCCTGTCCCACACATTTCTGGAAGCACTTCTGGCATAAATTGTGGCCACAAGGAGTTTGGGAAAAAGATAGAAACAAGATATAAGAAAAGAAACCACACATTTATTCCAATTGCATGACCTATGGCAGTGTATACATAGGTAATAATAGAAATAACAAACGTAATCAAAGATGGGCTGCAACGAAAAAAACATTGGATTTCTCTAGATAAGTAGAAAAAAATTGAGAAATTGAGCTTGTAGAGTGCAGACAAAGACCTTTGGATCCCTTCGAACAATGATAAAGCCTCCATCAAATGGTTTCACTAACTATTGTTGGACACCTAATCCTCTATGGGTAGGTGTGGAAGGCGAACAGTCAAAAATAGAGTCAAAGTGACATTGGAATGCAGAATCCAAGGGTCACACCTAATGTACTATAAAAGCACATCTATCGTTAATAGTAAAGCATCTCACACTTATCCTTCAGTTCTGTCTATGTGTGTTTATTGTCATGTGTGTTTAACATGCTATCAAAGCCCTGGGTGTAAAGGTCCCCATTAAGCTTCTGAATAACGCTAACATGTGTTGCATTAGTGCAACCTCTACCATTTCCCAGCATATGCGCTACCTCTCATTTACTCTATTCCCATTTATTTCTATATTTGGCATTCCCGCTACTAAAATATTCTATAACGCTCCACTGCACCAACTGTATCAGGTGGAGGACTGAACACTGCATTGGCCTGACAAGACGCCTAAGAATTTATGAATTCCATTCTGTCCTCTCTGCGCAAGCATTATTAAGTGATAAATTCCATTCAATCTAAGAATTATTAACTTTCCATCGTTGGACGCGGACTTCATATTCGACTTCACAGTCGACTCACCTCCCACCGACTGTAACTCCCACCGAAATTACCTATCCCCACTACACAGCGGAACCTCGACTCCTCTACTCTGTCATACACACAGTGGCTCGGGCTCCCACATGCTGCCCACTATGCTCCTCCCAAATGTTGGCCGTAACTATAGAACTGTTACACATTGAATCAGTGTCCTAAATCCTTGTCCATCCAAGGGAGGCTCTGAGATTTCTCTTTGTCCCTCATCCATACACAGCCTCT
The DNA here is from genome assembly GCA_034641835.2 of Pinus albicaulis. Taxonomy (NCBI): domain Eukaryota; kingdom Viridiplantae; phylum Streptophyta; class Pinopsida; order Pinales; family Pinaceae; genus Pinus; species Pinus albicaulis. The sequence continues at coordinate 145,161,141 of CM076579.1, read as the reverse complement.
GACGCAGCTCCCTTTTCACTTACTGGACGGTGCCCTCCAGGCCCATCACATCTCCTTCTCAGCCTCCTTACGCCTCCTTACCCCTCTCACTTTCCAGCCTTCGTGTTGTCCAAACCTGTCATCCCTCCATACTTCTCCTACACCGTTCCACTATTGTGGCATTAAATCTTCGTTGCTCCACATCCCAGTCAAATCCTCAGCATCGGTTCATCGCCCATATCATATTAAACTACTCACAGTATAACGTTCATGATATAATTGTTGCTCGGCCCTCGGTTTCACGGTATATGGGAAGAAAGCTTGATGTCAGCACTTTAATGGTGAAGTATGGATATGTGATGGCAGTGACCTTGACCTAGGGCCTTCAATGAGTTCATGGAGGTCATTGGGGATGTTGGTAAACCGAGAAAATAAAATAGAAAATGTAGAACATCACCATCTTCGTGGGTGGTAAGGTATTTGTTGGAGCATGATTTTTAATGCAATTCATGTTGAACGCCGATTCAAATCCTATGTTTTTGGCACATATATAAGTGTTACAGCATGGGAATGGAATGAAACCCCGTTTGCATACATGTTGCCTGCACCATAGTCGTTTTGTACATACGTTTGCTTTTTTCATCTACCTTATTTTAAGCAGCTCCATGTTGTTGGTTTAGAGGAATTGTTGCTTCTTGTTTTTTTATATGTAATATCTGCATCACAGGAAATCAAAATGCTTGAATTCCTTTTTTAACCATTTCCTTGACCCATTTGAGAGACTCTTGTTTTCAGTGGGATTTTTTAATTCTTAATGGCATATACATCAGAGGGAAGACAACATATTATAATACATTGAAATATAGAAAAAATGTCATATCTTCAGTTGCGGTGAAAACACACGGCCTGTATAATGCCGACACCTTATTTTGCTTCAGATGGTAAACTTTAAATGGATGAAATCAGCGACTGGAAAGCATTTTTTGTCTAATATGAAGCAATAGCTTGCCATTAAGCTTCACAAATATAAGGCTTACATCACCTCCTCTCCTCCAACTTTGAATCATTGAATGTACTGTGATGTCCCTTCTTATGCTTGCCGAATATTTGAAGGTCAAAGGGAATAGAAATAGTCTTTTGTTGTATCAAATAGAATGTTAAGACTCCCGGTGTTGTTCCATGACATTTATGGTAGGTCCCTCTATGTTGAAACAACATCATTAGCTCTGATGGTCGGTTTTGTGAGGGTTTTATTAGAGTTGGTATATGTGTTAAGATTTTCTCCTTAGAATCCATATGGTTGAATGATGCTTAAATTTTGTTGATTTCCCTGGGATGGTGTCTCCTCACCATGCGCACACATTAAATATGACATAGTTTTGGCATATAAGTCTGTGCATAATAAACTAAATTGATATTTTTAATAGAAGGGTGTCAAAGATAGTTCTTATCAACAAATAATTCTTTTCCGAATGGCTCGAATTGGTGAAGTATTAGAGTTCTTAAAAAATATGATACATTCCTCTAATCATGACATAGTAAGAATCAATAAAACTTATCTTTCTGACATTAAGTCCTGCTTGCAAAATGTACATGAGAAGATTGAATTTTTGCAGCTTTAAACTTAGCTTCAACAAGCAGAATTGCAGCAGTGGAGTCATCATTCTAAATGTGTTTCTGTTCAGAAAATTGAAACAGAATCCCATAAGCAACAATTCAATAATGTTTCAGTCGATTCACATTCAGTGCCTAGTTCAACAACAGATTTGTATGCAGATGCAGAAGCTCAGGTTCTACCTCCCAAGCCGATCATCAGAACTTGGGAAGAGCTTGTTCATAAAAAGCACCGAACAGGTCTTGGATATGAAAAGGAATTGTCCTTTCATATTCCAGACTACTCCAAGCCTATAAAATTTCGGAGTGTCGAATTTCTTTATGACAGTTCACCTGCAGCTGTTCCAGATCTTGATCCTCTTCCAAAGCAGCAACAACAAATTGAAAAATGCCGACACTATGATCGAGTTGGCCATATGAAATATTATTGTTTCGATCTTCACCCATGCAAGCACTATGGTCGACACACCCATTCTTCACACAGATGCTTTAGAAACAAGCCTCCCGCAAGAACAAAGATTCATCTTGGATGGATCGCTTCTTGGAAATGGGCACCAACAACCAAGAAGATGTTTAAGTCGCATGTCAGAACTTGTTCTAGAAAATTGAACAATCTTGCAGTTGATTTTTCGCCGTCATCTCACCTTGTACTTGACAAGGGGGAAATGGTGGTCATCTACAAGCTTCAAAGTCACATCAAGTGAGCCTAAGCCACAATTTTTCATTCCAGATTCAGAGTTGTGGCCAGAGACACAGATGCCCATGAGCATGCCTTTGGTTGGTGGACAGCCTTAAACGATCTATGCGAGGTTCATATTCTTCCTCTTCAAATAGTTGGGGACACTTCCTCTAGTTGAAGACTTCAGCGTCTTGCCAACTTTGGTAGAGTTCTGGGAAATGCATCAAGCATTCCAGTGTTGGTGGTCATCCTTAAACCATCGCAGGTTGTATACCTCCCTTATTCTAGGTTGAAGGTCTCCCTCTTCAAATATGAGGGACACTTCCTCTAGCAGAAGCCCTCAGCTTCATGCCAGATTTGGAAGAGTTCCGGGAACTGCAATAAGCATTGCGTTCCAGTGTTGGTGGTCATCCTTAAACCACCTCTTTATGCCAACATTTCAGAGAATTGATTCAGCCTAAGTGCTGCCATGCATACTTTGCATATTTGTATTACAACTCTCTTCTTGGACTCACACATACCCCTTCGAAGGGGGGGAATGTTGGACACCTAATCCTCTATGAGTAGGTGTGGAAGGCGAACAATCACAAATGGAGTCCAAGTGACCCTGGAATGCAGAATCCAAGAGTCACACCTAATGTACTATAAAAGCACATCTATGGTTAATAGTAAAGCATCTCACACTTATCCTTCAGTTCTGTCTATATGTTTTTATTGTCACGTGTGTTTACCATGCGTGTTTAACAACTATGATGCAGAGGGCACAGTTAAAAATGAAGAAGAATTCACAAGGTACTTGAAAAGGCTGCAATAGCTTCGTAATGCCTCTAACAACCAAGGTACATGCTATAGCTTGTCATTTTCACTATCTTTTTCATTTTATGTTTCCATTCCTTGCCGGGACATAAATGGTATTGTCCACAGTGAATGACCTGTTGCTTCAAAAGTATTCAAAACACTTTGAGTTGTACCCTGAGCATAGAAATAATTCACCAATATTATATTTCACATTCGCTTATGGTTGTCATATATAATTATTGTAATACCATCCAAAAATTTCATAGGGTAGTGACGCTTTGAAGAAAGTGATGATTCAAACTAAGATGAGCCAAAGTTATTTTTTTATTTTCTCGGTCCATGTAATATGCCAAGACAAAAAAGCTTCACAATTGACAAAAATACAATCCCAATTGAAGAAAATTCAGATTCATTATCATCTTACCAACTGAAGCAAATTAGAGTCATTATCCATAGCTTTCCTCCCTGTGAGTAGTTCTAAAAGAACAAATTCGTAGTTGTACACATAATAATTCTCATTAAGCCTTGACATCCTTGCATATTCAAGGTCAATGTAACCAATAACACCCATAACATAGATAGAGGTGTGGGTTTTTGCAGACGGGATATACTTGGCAATGCCAAAGTCTCACAAATGTGCTTCAAAATTGTCATTGTAATATTCCCTCTCAAATTTCATCCAAATGAAATTTGGTTTTCCGAGTTCTGGGTTTTATTTAGCAAGAGGTTTTGTTTAAAATTTTGAGAGTAGAACTACTGTAGGTGGACCTTTCTTCAATTTAATTTTAAATGAACAACACAGTGCTAGAAAATTCCCCAAAACAATTCAAGACAACATTATACCATTTAAATTAAACTTAGCAAGGGATACACCAATTATATGCACTATACAATAGAAAACTGACTCCTTTCCACTCATGAAATTAATTTAGAGTTACATAGCAGCATGTTACAAAATTTATGGACTGATAAGAGAGCCATAAAAGTAATTAGCCATATATATTTATTTCTCAACCCAAAAAATAATATTAAACCCATAAGTTTTATACATTGTTGATATAAGGAAATATGAAGATATTGCCAAGTCATAAACAATCCTTTATTATCTTGAAATCAACATATACAATGAGAGAATAAGGGCAATAGAACCTGGTTTGTAGGCTTATAAATAAGTGACAAATATCAATTTTGAAGGCACAAATGGACCAACGTTGACCGCTTGAATAATGAGCTTAATTTCTGGATTATGACCAGCTCTTCCTCATTTTAGAAACTCAACAACATTTATGGCTCCCTTTTTCTCCTAAGTGACACTCTCTGCACACATGTAATTGAGGCATCTTCATAACCCAGGCACAAAGATTATGATAGCAGCCAAAGAGGTTAAATCAACCCACAATAATGTTACAGCAAACAAGGAAATTTGTCTAGGAACTTGTCCTTCAACACAATGTCACTCTCAGAAGGTACGAACTTCAGAAAATGAGAAAAGTATCAATCCTACCTTCCAAAAACATGCCCACAAGACAAAGACTAGATTTGAGCTCCCTTGTGAATGGTTATTATACTTCCTTTGTTACAGAATTAGGCCATCTGAGTGTAAGAGTGAATATGGACCTCTTGTGTGGAGAACTCGACCCCTTGGAAAAACTGAACTTGACCCACGAAATAGAGGGTTTCAGCCTCTTTCACAATACTAAACTTGTTCTTCCTTGAGATGAACTTGACTAGCAATGAATAAGGATGAAATCAACCCTAAATTCATTGCTCACTTCCTTTCTAAGAATTATTGAGAGGCTAGAGACTTAGAGGTTTATGTAAAATTTCACAACTACATTGATCCACACTTGATGCTAATGCCCAAAGATAGCCTTGCCAACAACAAGGAAGCTATTTGTACATATAACTGTCAAATCAAGCACAAACTAGCAAGTATGGTCATCGATAATGGAAACCAAAATAACCTTCTCTTGCTTCAATTGGAAAAGGAACTCAAGTTACCAAAATCAACTCATCCCCGCTCAAATTAGCTTGGATGGGTTAAATATACACATTAGCTTGTGCTAATCACTTGAAAATAGATCAAAATGTTTCTAGAAGATGGCAAGACTTTGCCCAATATCTTATATGTTCTTACAAACATAGATGAGAATATTTATGAAAACAATATGATGATAACAAGTGTAACTAATTGCTCCTTTTCCTAATTTCTCCTTTTCCTTGAAGTAATATAAGTGGAATTTAAAAAATAAAAGGAATCCTGCAAGAGAGGAATGCCACAAATGCAGATATATTGTAGTACGTAAAATAAAAAATATAAGGAATTTAATTAATGGAGTAATTGATGGAGAAATCAATGGGTTCATTGGTAGTTGTTTGTATCCTAAACATGAGAGTTACAATTAGATTTTTACAAATACACTGTGATACATTCCCACTTGCCACTTGTCACCTAGTATTACTCTCACTTCTTCCTCATTGCTTACAATGGGAAATGTTTCCTAAATTAGCAAAATAGAAACCAGTAATTCCTTAAAAATCCTAGAATATTATCTGATATAGTGACAAGACTAGCCACCTCTTAAATCATATATGGAACCTTTGATAGGCTTTCATCAGTATTGTCACTATGTGCATCCCTAAGGAAATGTTCAAACTCCTCAAGCAGAACTAGAAACACTCTAGTAAAAATATCTCTAGTATTAAATCTTGTCTGGGATTCATAAAATTGCATTACAATAACCAGTTTCTTTCTATCTGAGTGAATAAACACAAACAATAGAGCCTTTTTACACCATTCTAGCGATAAAACTGGCAAAATTGTATTCAACTATGTTTCCAATTCATGCAAAGTAGCTAATGCATGTCAATTTGTTGTTGTAAAACTACAAGCTTTGGAAGAGCCATCGAGACCATCTCCTGAACAAGATCTACACTTGGTATACCCAAAATGACCTCTACAAATTCACTTCTCATAACTAGGTGTGTGATAAACCTTTCATTCAAGTATTCAAATGAAGCATCTCTAATTCCACCAAACTTGAAAACGATTGATCTGATTCCTCCCTTCTATTTAAAACTAGAAAATTTAGGTATTAACCTAGCAACTGTTGTTCTTACCCAACTATTTTAATTGTCAAGTTGATTAATCAATAAATAAAATGAGAGAAAAAATAAAAATATCCATGGACATCAGCCATTTTCATAATTTCTGCTACCATTTCCAACAAAGTCTCAAATACATCCGGATCCTCAGTGTCTTCCAAAGCATGTTTCAATATTCCAAGAATATTTTCTTCTTTTGTTTTGTTGCATGTGTCATCATATTAAAACAAAATATCCATTACATTATCCTCAATGAAGTAATGGATTTTCGAAAAAAATTATCTCCTCACAACCTTCTTCTCATAAAGTGGAAGTATATCCAATCATTTTATCCACAAAGGTTTTGTTCCGAGAAGGCCACTTTTGATTGCATGTCATAGAAGATGATAAATTCTTCCCACAGTAGCAAAACGAACTTGCTATAATGATTCGCTAAAAAGAAGTCGAGAAAAGAGAGACTAACAAATACTGAAAGAAAACTCTAGCAGTTGTATTATTAAGCATGTATTTGCTTTATATTTGATATAAAGTTACATCAAGGTCATTTTTCCCTGAGTTAGCTGAAATTTGTTTATCACATTGAGCACAAAAGATTCCTGATATAATAACATCTATGTTTCCCAAATTCACTTTCAAACCAACATTTTTGTGGATTTGACACAAAAATTTGGTTACATAATTGGTTGCTAAAGGAGTAGTAGATAACCATGCAATGTATCCAATATCATGAAATAAAATTTCACAAACTTTGTCAAATTTGTCTTCAACAAAGACCTCCAATATTATACACATGGTTGCAATAACATCAAAGCTAGAATTGAATGCAAGAATTGGAATAGATGCAACATCTTCAGCTTGGACATCAACAATCTGATCTTGCAATGCTAAGTCCAAAACCTTAAAAATGTTTTCACTCATTGCTTTGATCCCTACCTTATGAAACATACTCATAATTCTGCACTTTGTCTTCTTGATGATATCAGATAGGATGTCAATATCAGAAAAAAAAACCATGGAAATTTTAAAATTGACAAAAGAATTTCTGTGTTCACAAATCTTTCTCTGCTACTTGTATTTTGAAATATCTTAGAAAACACGCTTAGCATTGAGAAACGCCTTAGTTGTAAATTCAAAAATGCATCTACGGAATATGGCATATAAATTATGAAGGAAAGCACCCATGGTTAAATCATAAATAATGGTCCACTGGATGTACAATATTCTTGATAGGAATTATTTCTGCGTCCAGTGATGATGATGCTAAATGTATAAGTCGAAACAAGGCCTTTTTAATGTATCGTCTCCTTAAGCAAGTAAACTGCAAGATGCAAACATTAATGATGAGCTAATAAGGCCTTCTACTTGAAGCCTTACTTCGACAAGGCATCTATTCAGCAATTTCAAAGTCCAAGATACCTCGCCTATAACATCAATTAGAATACCCACACTGTCTGGCGACTTGGAGAAAGTAGGAAGGTCATAGAAAGGTGTTAGAGAGATGTAGATATAAAATTTAGTAAAGGACATGTCAAAGCATGTTATAGATAAAGCAGTAGAAACTATGAAGATGGATTCATTTTTGTAAAATGATGCAACAGATAATAGGTATGCCATAGGATAATTACATAAATTCCATTTTCTGGAATAATAATTTATGACCAACCTAACTGCTAATGAAGCATTTCTAGCTGCCTAGGTGTAAAATGAATCTCTCTCCAAATTGAGAAGTGTGACTCCTTCACCCAGAACATAGAATGGTCTACTAGATAAGTAAGCCATTGGCCTGAATAGACTATATAAGTAAGTTTTTGTGTGTTGTGAAAAGAGAGTTTTGGACAAATTTTGGAAATTTTCTATAGAAAAAACTAACTCTCAAGCATGGCAGGAGAATATTGATGCACATATTCTAGAGCCTAATGATTTCTGACAAAAAGAAATAAAGAAAATTTCATGAAAATTTTCAAAGTAAAAAAAATAAAAGCAAGACAAAGTTCATGTAGGCTAAGAAATCCAAAACAACATGAAGAAGCCCCATACTACTTTGACTTCATCGGATGTGGAAATTAAAATAGTGTACGGGGGTTGTTTCTAGCTCAACACGTCACTACTTACAAATCAACAAATTTATACAACCTGTAGCAAATATTTGAGAATAGTTTGATTTTTTTTTTACACACTTGAAGAGGTCAAGCCACTAGTGAATAACTGATAATTGCCAACAAACTATACTCAGGATTTAGAAAAAATAAGGTAACACGAAATATAGTAGTAGTCACACATGCATTCAGAGTGTTGAGTGATCAATTTTTCTACCTATGTGAAAAATATATCACTTTCTCTTAGATCTATAACAGTGTGTTCAAGTCTCACTTGCATCTCCGACGATAATTCAAACACCTTTTTCAGATCTGTTCATCAAGGAAAACAATTGATATGTTGGACAGACATATGATTATAAGGCACTCCCAATTTCAATAGATATTTTAAAGGTCACTACCCCTTTGAGGAATTTGTTAGTCAATGGGGAGGACACCTTATATGAGAGGACGTCACCTTGCACATATTTCCAAGCTATTATGATGAGGATGTCCACTTATTGATAATTAATTCGTCTTCTCCTTTGTATATTGTACTTCTACCATGGGATTTGCCAAATGGAGCCTTCTTCATTGAATGTTGATGGAAATTTATACTCATGATGCCACAAGTGCCACTTTATTGGAGTTTTGCATGGTCTTTGTGCATTCATTCAAGGCTTGAGAAGGAATCCACTTTGGAGAAGGCCACACATGCTTCTAAGGAGGATTCATTCATTGTTCGTGAAAGTAGATAAATGGTAGACCACTTGGAGGAGGAACTGTACTTCATGGTGCCATTTTTGGAGGATTTTTGCAAAACCAACTCCATTATCATGTTATCGTTGAATTCTATCATGGAGTTGGTTGATTAAGAGCATTATTTTAGTCTATTTCTAATATATTTTCATGATTATTCTTGGAGTAGAAAGGGGATCTCAACATCCTATTGCTATCTCTAGTATAGTGTTGTTGAGGAGTTTTGAATGGTAATATTTTATTGTATTTCTTGCAGAGAATACTGAAACTGGGAAAAGGTTGCAGTAATAGTTGTGAGCATGCTTACAATGCTTCAGTTGCAACAAACTAAACTATGGCTACTAAAAATAAGTGGTAGCAACAAAATTTCAAGGTTTGGGAATAACACTAGCCATTCGAAAATGCAAGAAGGAGATACAAACATTGAATATCATTTTCCAAAACATTCAGTAGGTGAAAAGACAAAGCTTCCTGGACAATATAGTTTAAATTTTTTTGATGTATTGTTTGTTAGGGGCTGGCATGCATTAGATGTCCCCTTATTTTCTGCAATTGATTAATCAATGGTTTCAATCATAGCCTTAGTACTTGTCAAGAAGTTATGTACTCTAAATTTGTTATCCTTGTTACTTGGTAGAATTGCTTTCATTCACATTGTAGATGGGAGCCTTTTGAAGGAAAGGGAGATTCATATTTAGTGTGGTTATTGTTTTTTCAAAAACAAAAGCTTTTCAGAATCCCAACACGGAGTGTGAAGTGTGTGGTTTATGAATTAAGCAGATATTTCTACTTAATAGGGAAATTTTATAAGCTAGTGTAGTCTGGTATTTGAATATGCCTCATACAGTTTGTTAAATGAGGTTGTGAGGAACTATGGTCTTTTACTAGCTGATAGACTACTCATGTACATCCAAAAGTTTTGCATAATCACTCCAGGTTTGGTTTTCTCTTTTACTAGTTGATTGAATACCCCTTTACATCCCAAATTTTTTTGAGAAGCACCCTCTATAGGAATTTAGTGCAAGGCATGTCAAAACCTTTACTAATAAATTATTTAACATTCATAGAGTAGCCTTGCCTTCCAAGAGAGATTTGGATGCTTTAAATATTTTACTATTAGAAAATGAATCCACTTTGGAGAGCACCCAACCAAGGGTCAAATGAAGTTATTAGAGTAGATTTTAGGATGGAAAAATCATTATAAGGGTGGGCATGGATGTTGTAAGGATGATATGTGGAAAAAGAGACCACTTAATGGCACAAGAAGGCAAGAATAGGGCGGCGCTCCTCTTTACAAGGGATATGGACACCATATCTCCACAACTTAACCAGTAAATGAGATACACCCTATAGTGTGATGACACTTGGTAAGATTGATGATTTCCAAAAGGGGCCATATAGAAGAGCACTCTAGCTTAAGAGACATATACTTTTGTTGATGTTTTATTATTATTTCTTTGAATAAAAGATGAATCCATAGCTTTCTAAAGTATTCTCTATAAAATTTTATTAGAAATTCATTAGTAAGACAGACTATAAAAGGAGGAGCACTATTAACCTAGAAATTGAATTAATGTGAAGGAAAAACCCCATAGTCCAAGTAGAAAGTTCTTTGCAAGAAAGGGACGAAAGGCCCATTACAGATTTATGCTTCTGTCATTGTCTTCATTTATGTAGATTGGATTGATGTGTAAGGCTGCCATTGTAATTTGGTAGTGTACATTCTTATCTGGAGGTGCTGATTTTGGCCATGGAAGAAGGCTTTGGTAGTGATCTTTTAAACCTTTCATGCTAGAAGAGAAGCACGAATTCTGAGAAGGAACAAGTAGAATTTTCCAGCATTGATATCTAGGTTGAAAAGGTGATCTGGTTGCACACATTTCTAGGCATTTAATCTGGGTATGATAGCCTATTTTTCAAGGAACAAAAGAAGTTCTATCAACTTGAATTTCAAGGAGAAATTTGCAAGTCAGTGGCATAGATTTTGAGGAAGGAAATTATGAGCAGTGGTATGAATTTCAAGGGAAAGTGGTCTGTCAGTGGCATGAAATTTATGTTGTTGGTTTAAAGGACAGTGATGTTTTTCTGAGCAGAGAAAGTCTATTAGTGGCGCATGTTCCAAAGTAGTGATTGTTGGACAGTGAACAAATTTTAAGGACAATGGCATGATTTCCTAAACATCAATAGGGAGAGATAAGTACCTTGTGTGATGTAATTAATGTTGTAATTAATTCTCTGAGAAAAAAAAAAAAAAAATCCTTCTTCAAACTGGATTTCCCCTTTGGGGTTTTTCCGAAGTTCTTAGATTGACCAAAAAATAGAGTCTAAAAATTTGTTTTTATAAGTAAAAGAGTAGTGGTAGCCTAGCAATGTTTATTTTGAATTTTACATTCATGTTATATCAGAAATTAACCATGGGATGTGGGCATTAAAGATAATGTTTAAAACAAACTAAAACCATGTGGGGCTATAGGACACACAAGAGTTATCTACACTCGCTAGTGGGTAATGTGGCTCTGCTGCTGAGAGCCTTTGTCTACTAAGAGAGAAGCAATGTTAATGAAGAAACCACATATCAGACATGTATCCGAATAAAACATTAAAACAATAATTAGAAGAAAATTGTGAGGGTGATAAAACTAAGGAACTGAGAATTGGTTATTTTATATATAGAGTAGCAAACAAGTGGATCAAATGTAGTCTGGTGGTGTAACATATGGTGCCACTCGCTTCAGGATTTATGCTCTTAAAACAACATATCAAAGCTCTCTGATAATATCTCATAAGTGGAATCTTATTGAAGTTTCATAGTCACTTTTGTTCATGAGATGCATTTGGATTGATAGTATCCATTTCCAAGCCTCAAACAATGAAAATTGCAAGTCCCATGGTTACTATTCGCATTAAAGTGTGTTGGTGGATTAGATAAATTTGAATTCTTGTAGTGCAGGTTCATGTACTTCTCCTCCCTGAACTATGAGAAGATAAACCCCATGTAGAATATCTTGGTTGAGTTCTTGGTTGAGCAGATCAACCTTATGTAGAATATCTTGGTTGGATTGACTACAGGATTATCCATCCTTCCTAGTATCCTAATATCCAATCAAAATGCCTGGTCGGTCTTGCTCAGCTAGCAAGTTTGCTTTTCGAAACTTTCCACTTCATGGTCATTTTTACAAACAGTGTTTTATAATAGATGGATTTGGTGGGATCCACAACCTAATGATGAAATAAAATTAAAGGAAATAAAGACAGTGATCCTGATTGGTGTAGGAGAAGATTTTACGAGTCCTGTCAAAATATTGAACTTTTCTTCTACATGAAGCTTGAAATGTACCAATGGATAGCATTTCATTCTCTTAATCACCATCTGCTGAGATCAACGATTGATACTCTCACCAAATGGAGATTCAGTCGCCATCCGAAGAAATGTATTTGGTTTTTGACAGTTTAATAGAGGTCACGGTGGTGGCAGAACAAGAATCAGTCGTGCGAAGTCATAGGAAAAAGCCTAAGTTGGTGGCTGCTAAGGATTGGGGAGTTCACTTAAAGAAAATCAACCATCACAGGTGAACACAGAGTGTGAAACTAAAATACTAACTCCAAAACAGGGCTAGGCTTAGAAATCCCCTCCTCTGAATATTTAAAGATTAGCCTAGAGATATCTTAGAGTGCATGCATCTAGTGTCACAACAAGGGGATCAAACAAAGAAGACATGTCTCTAAGAAACACATAGGTCATCTTAGGCTTCAATAATCCTAGTGGGTCAAGCCAAGAGACCTAGATATATTAGTTTTATATGTCATCTATGATGAATGTGTTCATAACATGTTTATTCAACAAAAGATGTCCAAGAATATCCAAAGTAGACCTGAAAAGAGGGAGGAAATCCATCAGTTAAATGAACATAGAAATACATGATACTTTGAAAACCAAAAACATTTAGTGCTGGAAGAGAAGCATGAATTTTAAGAAGGAACGGGTAGAGGTTACCAACACAGATTTCTAGGATGAAAAGGTGGTTTGGTTGCATTCATTTCCAGACATTCAATCCTGGTCTGATAGCCCATTTTTCAAGGTACTAAAGTAGTTCTGTCACCATGAATTTCAAGGAGAAATTTGCAAGTCAGTGGTACAGATTTTAAGGAGGAAATTCTTAGTAGTGGCATGAATTTCAAAGGAGAGTGGTCTGTCAATGGCATCAAATTTGTGGTGTTGGTTTCAAGGACAGTGACAATTTTCTGAGCAGAGAAAGTATGTCAGGGGCACACATTCCAAAGTAGTGTTTGTTGGAAAGTGAACGAGTTTCAAGGAAAATGGCATGATTTCCTAGATAGAAATAGGGAGAGATAAGTACCCTGTGTGATTTAATTAATGTTGTAATTAATTCTCTGACAAAAGAAAAATAAAATCCTCCTTCAAACTGGGTTTCGCCTTTGGGGTTTTTCCAAGGTCTGAAAATGACCAAAAACTAGAGTCTAAAAATTTGTGTGTGTAAGTAAAAGAGTAGTGGTAGCCTAGCAATGTGTCTTTTGAATTTTATATTCATGTTATATTAGCAATTAACTATGGGATGTGGCCATTAAACATGATGTGTAAAACAAACTAAAACCGGGTTGGGCTACAGGACACACAAGAATTTTCTACACTCGCTAGTGGGTATTGTGGCTTTGGTGCTCGGAGCCTTTTTTCTACTAAGAACATCGAATAGAAGGATGAAGTTGTCCAATTAATTTCTAATAAAGAAGTGGCATGTGGAGGATTGGAGGACCAATGCCTTCCTCATGGACAATGCTAAGCATTGTTGATCCAAGCATCAAAAAAATATGGAGGGTTTTGATATTCACTAAAAAAGTAACCTAACCATCCTTATATCTCGTAGTATAAGACAACAAAAAACAAAATGTTCCATCTCAATATATTCTATATGACAATTACAAAAGCCTATTCCCTTGAGGAATCTATTGTTTAGCCTCTACCAAAGCCTATGTGACCCCACTCAAAACTAGCCCAGAGATATATTAGAGTGCATGCATCTAGTGTCAAGGATTAAACAAAGAGGACATGTCTCTAAGTGATCTGAAAATGAAACTATTTGTACTGCTATGCAAAGTATCCATTTCCATTTAATTTAATGTGCAAAGTGTTCTCCATGACTAGCAGGTTAAAAAAAGTATTTTTGGTAATGTTTCTAAGTTTTATGTGTGAGGATTTTTTATTTAAATTTACTGTTTAATATATCATAGTAGAAATACATAGGAAGTAAACTTCACCATATCGTAACACAACAAAATGATGAGGCAGTTCACCCCTCCTGGGCTACATCTATCAGTCCAAGGCTCCCCAGTGGTAAGTCCTTGCTCTATTAAATTGCTCAAAATGGTTACACAGTGAAAAATATGCCTAAATAAGAAAAAAAAGCTATGAATTTGACTTCAGAAGATAGAAATAAGCTAAAAATGGCTTTTGTTTCACCTCAAACAGTGAAGTACAACCCAATATAGCTCCATCTCTCTGATGGCCCTGATGGTTCTCTCCTCTTCCCTGAAGCAAAAATGGCTGAAGAACACCTCTGTTCACTCTAAAACTTGTGCCAAACTCTACAGAATGTTGAAGAAGGCCAAAATTGATTAAAAATTTCATCTTGTTTGGTCGAAAATTGAAGAAGTTATGACCCAAACAAGATTTTGCCCAGTGGCACTAGAAAACCTCCTCCAAAACTGGAGGAACTCCAGTTAACTCCTCCAAATTTGTCAGAAAAGTGGACTTGATGAAACCGCACTCCAAAATAGGGATAAAATTTAATGTCACTTTCAGTTTATCAGTGCGTTCATATGCGGTTTTTCCGGGCGGTTAGCGCTGGCGGATAAGTTTTAAAACTGTGCCCTTGGTCACAGCCTGAAGATTACATGGAGTCAGGGCTAGCTCCCTTACTTTTCTCCAGAAAAAATGTTTTAGTGCTTGGTTTTATCTGTTGACAGTCGCATGGATAGGGGTTGGCTTTGTAGGGGCTTAACCCTATTTCTCTGCCATTCAACACACGACTTGACTCAAACGTTCATGCCCGCCCGACTCTACAACGGTTTCCTCTGTCGTGCTGGTCGGGTCTGCCCTAGCCGAGGAGTCGGGTCAAGGGTTCGAAACCCATGAACCTCCATAATTTTTAATTCACCTTTCAAGCAATGGCCTGGGGCCACGTGGCAGCCTATGGACAGGCCACGTGCCACCCACTGATAGGCCTATAAAAACTTAATAAAAACCAATTTTTTGCCATATAATTTTTTTTTACAAATTGACAAAATCATAGTCAAAAAGTCTTATTTTAGAGGTCACTAGACATATTCAAACCTCAGTAACGTTCACATACGACATTGGATTTGAGTCCCATTGCGATGCCAGAATTGTAGCAACGAGACCTTTTCGGTCGTTCAGACTACAACCATTTATGAGAATTTCCATTTTAAAGCATTTTTTTCACTTGGACATGATCTCCTGATCACAACTCCCCATTGGGAATATTTTGGACCCCAAAAGCCTTCAATTACCTGTTAAGAAGATGAGGGTATAGATCACTCACCTTTTCCACCTCCATCTATTTTTCCTTACTCGGTTTGCTGCCTTTAAGACCAATCTGAAGATAATCAACACTTCCCCTCCTCAAACTTTGTGTCCTTCTATCAAGGATAGCATCCTCTTTCAGCTCATCCAAAAATTCTGGCGAGAAATCCTCTATGGATGGCAGCTGAATGTCACTTTCATGATCAACAATTAAAGGAGGTTCATACAAACGTAAATTTTACACATTCACAACGGAATAAATTTTCATATATGAAGGCAAATATAGTTGAAAAGCATTATTTCCAACTTGTTTAAGGATCTTGAATGGACCATAATGAATAGGCTTTAGCTTTTTACCTTCTCCTTGCATTATTTCCTTGCTCATATGCAGCCAGACCTCATCTCCTTCTTGAAACTTATGATCAACTCTGTGTTTATCATGCCTCTCCTTGTACTTGCCTTGAATTTTTTCAAGTTGTTCTTGAACTTGCTGATGTATTAGTTGAATTATTTCGATGAACATGCGAGCTTTGTCAATTTCACTATGCCCATCAATGACAACATCCTTCTCAAGTATGAAATATAAAGGTGACTTAGGCAAATACCCAAAACAAGCTTCAAAGGGTGAAGTATTTGTAGAAGAGTGCTTGGCCCAGTTGTAAGTATGTTGAATGTAATGCAAGCGCTCATCCCAAAGCTTGGGATGCTTGCTACAATAACCTATCAAGAGATGTACAATGGTTTTGTTCACTACCTCTGTTTGGCCATCTATTTGCAGATGAAAAGCAATACTCTTCTTCAACTTGGTGTCCATCATCTTCAATAAATTGGACCAAAAATTCCCAACAAATATTGAATCCCTATCACTAACAATAGAAGTAGGCAAGCCATGATGAACCCATACATGTTGAAAATATAAATCAGCAGTTTTTTCAACAGTTATAGATTTCTTACATGGCATAAGAATAAACATCTTGCTGAATCTATCAACTACTACATAAATATAATCATGCTTCTTTCTAGACAATGGTAGACCTCCCACAAAATCTATAGAAACACTTTCGCATGGTCTAGAAGGTACCGGCAATGGCATATATAAACCAAGCTTCCTATTGCTAGGCTTTCTCGTAGCACATAATGAACAACCTCTAATGAAACGTGAAACACTATCTACCATGTGAGGCCAATAACAATACCTCTGTAAATGTGCCACCGTTTTTCTTACCCCGAAATGTCCAACAATAAGAGAAGAATGAGCTTCTCTCATGACATTTAGTCCCTCCCCTTGTGGTATAGATAACTTTCCCATATGAAACAACAAATTATTATGCAAGTGATAATCATTCTCCTCAACATGATTCCCTTCACTCAAGCTAGCATAAACATCCTTAAAATCAACATGTGATGCATACTGTTCTATATAACTCTCATGTACAATAGAATCATTCTTAGGTAAAGTAGTAGCACTAATAATAGGCCTTGAAAGCATATCAGCAACTTTGTTGAAAATACCGTTATTGTACCTTATTACCAAGTGAAATTGTTGTAGGAAACCCATCCATCTAAAATGTCATGACTGCTGTAATTTACTTTGTGACTACAAGTACTGTAAAGGCTGATGGTCGGTATGAACAACTGTTTCTTTGCCCATCAAATAGTTTTTCCACTTTTGATGCTTTGTACCAATGCATACAAATCCTTATCTTATGTAGTATAATTCACAATATCACCATTAAATGTCTCATAATGAAATGTGATAGGCTTACCATGCTATAAGATAACTGCACCCATGGCATAATCACTAGCATCAGTGTGAATCTCAAATGGTTGTCTCAAGTCCGGTAATGCAAGGACTGGAGTTGAACTTATCTTCTCTTTCAAAGACTCAAAATCTTTTTTTTGCTTGCCCCCCCATTGGAAAGCATGCTTCAAACTTGTCACTGCATGCATAGGAGCTACTATGGTAGAGAAGTTAGAAATAAACTTCCTCCAATACTGAGCTGAACCCAAAAAAATTCTTACCTCTGTAATGGAATTGGGAGTAGGCCAATTCACAATGGCTTCTACCTTAGAAGGATTAATTCTCAAAGCACCTCCTCCTACTATGTGTCTGAAATAAACCAGAGAATTCTTTCCAAATTCACACTTTGACATTTTAAGAAATAACTGATTCTTCTTCAAAGTATCAAGTACTTCCTTAACATGCATGACATGCTCTTCTATAGTCTTGCTGAAAATTAGGATGTCATCTAAGTAGACAATAACGAAATAATCAAGAAAAGGACGTAAGACATCATCCATTACACGCATGAAAGTTGCAGGTGCATTGCATAAACCAAATGGCATAACAAGCCACTCAAAGACTCCCTATTTGGTTCTAAATGTTGTCTTCCAAATGTCACTTTTTGCAATTCTAACTTGATGATAACCACTACGTAAGTATAACTTAGTGAAATATTTATCATCTTTCAGCTGATCTGACAAATCATCTATCCTTGAGAGTGGGTAACGATTCTTTACCATTATCTTGTTCAATGCCCTGAAGTCCACACACATGCGCCAAGTTCCATCTTTCTTTGGAATCAACACTATCGGTGACCCACATGAAGAAGTGCCTGGTCTTATGAAACCTTTGTCCAACAAGGCCTTAATTTGCCTCTTGATTTCAGCATTCTCCATGATAGACATGCGGTACATGCCTATGTTAGGAAGAGGAAAATCTTGTTGTAACTAGATTTCATGTTGAATCTCCCTTTTAGGAGGAAAACCTGTCGGTTCCTGAAAAATATCATGATGTGCATCAAATACATCATAAAATCTGATTTTAGCTTGGAATCACAATTTTCAAATGACTCATGATTCACATCAACCTTGGGCTTAACCATAAGAATTACAAAACTCTTCCTAGAATTCACTAGCCTTTTTAC
The DNA here is from genome assembly GCA_034641835.2 of Pinus albicaulis. Lineage (NCBI taxonomy): Eukaryota > Viridiplantae > Streptophyta > Pinopsida > Pinales > Pinaceae > Pinus > Pinus albicaulis. The sequence continues at coordinate 145,142,646 of CM076579.1, read as the reverse complement.
CTGTCCTGCATTTACCATCGCTATATTTGTCTTCTTGCAATGTGCTCTGACAATAAACTCCTTGCCATATTTAAAGAGATGATACTTATTTTCATGGCGATGGATGATCGCTTTCCTGTCAAATAAGTAGTGACTTCCCAAAACAAATCCTGATATAACAAGCAGTACTACATCAAGTTCAACTGTGTCAATAAAGTGTGCAGTAGTTGCAAATCGCAATATGCACTTTCTTGAGACTTGTAAGTTTTCATCCTTGCATATCCACCCAAGTGGATAAGACTTTGGATGTGGAATGGTCTCAAGTTTAAGTTGTTTGACCAAGTCTTATGATATGAGATTTTCTTGTGACCCACTTTCAAACAGTGCGTCAATTTTTGTATGTTTTGAGACTACCCTCACATGGAACAATTCAATTTTTTCTTCCTCATTTGGAGCTTGTACATGATAGTTTGAAGTACTAGTGCTTGGCTTAGTTTCAGTTTCTTTACCCTTCATACTCTTCAAAACCATGGCTGCAATTTTGGTTTCGTCACTTGAATCATCACCTAAGTCTTGTGGTGTAGTTTTAGTAGCTGCAGTTTTCTTCTTTCCTTTGTTTTTGTTAAATTGAGTTATTTTTTCAGGATGAAGTTTCCAACAGTTTTTCTCTTCACGGCCTTCTCTTAAACAATGTTTGCATATCGCTTTCTCACCCTTCTGTTTCACAGATGCATTCTTTTTTCCTTTTCCCTTAGAGGTTTTATCTTTGTTTTTCCCCTTGAAATGCTTGTTTCTACCCTCATCAAAAGTGTTTTTCCCTCTAGCCTCTAATTGCGTAGCTTGTACACAAACTTCATCTAGACTAGTAAGATTGAACATAAGGATAGTATGTCTAAGTTAGCTGTGCAAACCACCTATATATTTTAGCAAAGTATCTTGACTTTGTAAGTCTACCCCAAATAAGAGTGCTATTCTCCTAAACTCTTGGGTGTAGTCATGTACATTTTGTCGCTTAAGTCATCTGAAGTTTTTCCAATTCATGATAGCCTTTTGTAAATGAGCTAATGGATAAAATTGCTTTTTAATTGCAGTAATAAATTTAGCCCATGATAAAGTGATCTTAACATGTTTTTCAATTTCATCCTTGGTCTTGGCTTCCCACCATACCAATTCTGCTCCATCCATTCTCAAAGAGGCTAACTGTATCTTGGTGTCGTCATCATGAAGGTTCTGTATCCTCAAGTAAACTTCCAACTGTCTTATCCAATTTTCAATTTTCTCTGCATTGACCTCACCATTAAACATAGGCAACTCAAATTTAACATCAAGCTTTAATAATGGCTTTTTACCAATGGTTTTAGACTTGTGAGATTGATTCACCGAAGTAGAGGATGACGATGTAGAGGAAGAGGATGAAGACGGGGATGGTGGATTAACATTACCTCCATGTCCTTTCTTTGACTTTTCATCACTTTTCTTTCCTCCTGAAGAACCCTATCCTTATTTTTGGTGTCTAGACCCTTCTCCTACAAGCCTATCATTCCTTCCTTGGTAGAGTATCCTCACCATCTCCATCATGTCTAAGAAAGCCTTTCGGAACACCCATTCCTCTTCTTTGGGATAAATGTCTTCAGGACCTTCTCCTTCCCTTGAAGACATGCTTGAGGCTTCTTCTATGGCTCTTGGAGGTGGCTCTCTGTCCTTTCTTGGTTGAGGATTACTTTGTGCTCTAACCAAGTGTCCTTCCCCTCTCTTGATTTTAAGCCTAGTAAGCATCAAAACTTGCAAACAATCAACCATATCTTTGCACAAGAACAAATGCAAAGTAAAACTATAGCTCTGATACCATCTGATCTGAAAATGAAATTATTTGTACTGCTATGAAAAGTATCCATTCCCATTTAAGTTAATGTGCAAAGTGTTCTCCATGACTAGCAGGTTAAACAAAGTATTTTTGGTAATGTTTCTGAGTTTTATGTGTGAGGATTTGTTATTTAAATTTACTGTTTAATATATCACAGCAGAAATACACAGCAATTAAACTTCACAATATCATAACAAAGCAAAATGATGAGGTAGTTCACCCCTCCTGGGCTACATCTATATGTCCAAGGCTCCCCAATGGTAAGTCCTTGCTCTATTAAATTGCTCAAAATGGTTACACAGTGAAAAATATCCCTAAACAGGCAAAACAAGCTGTGAATTGGATTTCAGAAGACAAAAATAAGCTAAAAATGGTTTTTGTTTCACCTCAAATAGTGAATTACAACCCAATACAGCTCCATCTCCCTGATGGCCCTGATTGTTCTTTCCTCTTTCCTGAAGCAAAAATGGCTGAAGAACACCTCTGTTCACTCTACAACCTATTCCAAACTCTCTAGAATGCTGAAGAAATCCAAAATTGACTAAAAAATTCATCTTGTTTTGTAAAAAATTGAAGAAGTTATGACCCAAAAAATATTTTTCCCAGTGGCACTAGAAAACCTCCTCCAAAACTGGAGGAACTCCAGTTAACTCCTCCAAATTTTTTGGATAGGAAGACTTGGTGGAACTGCACTCCAAAATAGGGATAACATTTAATGTGATTGTCATTTTATGAGTGCGTTCATATGCGGATTTTCCAGGTGGTTAGCACTGGCGGATAAGTTTTAAAACTACGCCCTTGGTCACAGCCTGAAGATTACATAGAGTCGGGGCTAGCACTGAGGGCTAGCCCCCTTACTTTCTGCCGGAACAAATGTTTTAGCACCAAGTTTTATCCGTTGACGGTCGCATGGATAGGGGATGGCTCTGTAGGGGCTTAACCCTCTTTCTTCTTCGTTCAACACATGAACCGACTCAAACGTTCACGCCCGTTTGACTATACAACTGCTTCCTCTGTCATGCCGGTCAGGTCAACCCTACCCGAGGAGTCGGGTCGACGGTTCAAAACCCATGAACCTCCACAATTTTTAATTGACCTTTCAACCAATGGCCTGAGGTCACGTGGCAACCTCCAGGCAGGCCATGTGGCACCCACTGATAGGCCTATAAAAACTTAATAAAAAACAATTTTTTGCCATCTAATTTTTTTTTAAAAATTGACAAAATCATAGTCAAAAAGTCTTATTTTGGAGATCACTAGACGAATTCAAACCTCAGTAACTTTCACATACAACATCGGATTTCAGTCCCATTTATGGTGCTAGAATCACAGCGACGAGACCTTTCCGGTCGTTTAGACTGCAACCATTTATGAGAATTTCCATTTTTGAGCATTTTTTTCACTTGGACATGATCTCCTGATCACTAAGAAATGCATAGAAATTCATGTTAGGCTTCAATCATTCTAGTGGGTCAAGCCAAGAGACCTATATATATTAATTTTATGATGAACATGTTCATAACATGTTTATTCAACAAAAGATGTCCAAGAATATCCAAAGTATATTTGAAAAGAGGGAGGCAATCTATCATACAAATGACCATAGCAAAACATGAGACCTTTGAAATCTAAAAACCTTTCGTGTTGGAACAGAAGCACGAATTATGAGAAGGAACAGGTAGAGGTTTCCAACACAAATTTCTAGGTTGAAAAGGTGTTCTGGTTTCACGCATTTCTAGACATTTAATCCCAGTCTGATAGCTTATTTTTCAATGAACAAAAGTTCTGTTAGCATGAATTTCAAGGAGAAATTTGCAAGTTAGTGGCACATATTTTAAGGAAGGAAATACTGAACAGTGGCATGAATTTCAAGGGACAATGGTCTGTCAGTGGCATGAAATTCATGGTGTTGGTTTCAAGGACAATGAAGATTTTCTGAGCAGAGAAAGTTTGTTAGTGGCACACATTCCAAAGTAGTGATTGTTGGAAACTGAACGAGTTTCAAGCACAATAGCATGATTTCCTAGAAAACAATAGGGAGAGATAAGTACCTTGTGTGATGTAATAAATGTTGTAATTAATTCTCTGAGAAAATAAAAATTAAATCCTCCTTCAAAATGTCTTTCCCCTTTGGGGTTTTTCTAAGGTCTGAGATTGACCAAAAACTATAGGTCAGAAATTTGTGTGTATAAGTAAAAGAGTAGTGGTATCCTAGCAATGTTTCTTTTGAATTTTATGTCCATTTTATATCAGAAATTAACCATGGGATGTGGGAATTATAAATGATGTGTAAAAAAAACTAAAACCAGGCGGGGCTACTAGACACGAGAATTTTCTACACTCGCTAGTGGGTAATGTGGCTCTACTGCTCAGAGCATTTGTCTACTAAGAACACCGAATAAAAGGATGTAGTTGTTCAAGTAATTTCTGATAAAGAATTACCTCTGGAAGATTCGAGGACCAATGCCTTCGTCATGAACAATGCTAAGAATTATTGATCCAGGTACCAAAAAAATATGGAGAGAGGGTTTTCCTCATGAAAAATGCTAAGCATTGTTGATCTAGGTACCAAAAATAGATGGAGAGAGGGTTTTTATATTCACTAAAATGGAAACATAACCATCCCTATATGTCATAGTATATAAGAAAAAAAAAAATTTGTTCCATCAATCTCTTCTATATGGAAATTGGAAAAGCCTATTATCTTGAGGAATCTATTGTTTAGCCTCCACCAAATCCTATGTAACCCCACTCAAAAATAGCCTAAAGATATCTTAGAGTGGATGCATCTAGTGTCACAAACAAAGAGGACATGTCTCTAAGAAATGCATAGAATTTCATCTTAGGCTTCAATCATCCCAGTGGGTCAAGCCAAGAGACCTAGATATATTACTTGTATGTGTCATCTATGATGAAGGTGTTCATAACATGTTAACAAAATATGTCCAAGAATATCCAAAGTATACCTAAAAAAAGGGAGCCAATCCATTAGCCAAATGACCATAGCAAGACATGAGCCTTTTGAAAAAAATGGTGATCCCGTCGAATAGGTGTAGTCAAGGCCATATGTTAAAAGTGGTAACTAGGGAAAAATTCCACTTTGTATAGCTCCTTCAGGGAAGATAATTGCAACAATGAGTTTATCTTTTCGAGAGAACCAAAATTGACCTAAAGATCGTCGTATTTGGTTAAGTAGAAGTATGATTTTGAATTTATGTTTCTCTCATGTAAAATTAACAAGGTCAGACTCACCTATATGTCAGATCAATGTGCCCAAAAGTCACGTCTTTTCAATCCCACCGACTAGTATATATTGAGGTGCCCTCAAACTCATCTCAATAATATATCTCATGGCTCTTTCTCTCTGAAATAGCCGTAGATGATCCTCAACGAAGGCAAAAGGGTTTGGACGTCATCTTTTGTGCGCTATGTTCCTCTGGCATGAGGTTGAGGCTGTTTGGGCTATCATATATCTGTTCTAGGCCAATTTTATGCCATTTTGTAGTCAAATATATCTCATATATGGACCCGCATTAGTTGAGGGAAATTTTGGCTATGTTATGGACCATTTGAAGTAGGGTTATTCTCCTCGAAGCTGGCCACATTCCACAGAAGCTCTTCCAGGTGAACTGTGAGTGTTATCTCCCCTAGATTGGGAGTTCATATGCCTGTATAATTTCAGGATGGGCCATGAAACGAATTCTCTTGAATTTTGAAGGTTGCGAGGCATATTAGAGGACTAGAAATAACCTTGTTCAGTAGAAGAATGTGGGCTAATTATATTGAATGGAAACCATAGTCAAGGAAGGATTCTAAAAGAAGTGGAAGAGGCTTGTTGAAGCCTCTCATCAAACCCTAACCGACTCACCAGAATGTTAAGCCTCTACAGCAGCAAGCCTCAAGCCTATGAGGGCTCAATTTTCCTATTCAAGAACATAATTATTTTGGACCAATTATTTACCTAAAGACGATGAAATTGAATCTTCAAACTGGAAAGTCAATTTTTACCTTGATATATTGTACTCTCTCTCGACTAAACATTTTATATTAATAATAAGAATATTTGATCAAGGATTTTCCCCATCAAGTTTTGTAGACCAAGCTTGTGGCCAAAGTCTTCTCGCAGATTAAGGGAATATACTATGAGGATACCTTTTCCCTAGTAGCACATTCTTCATCCATCAAGACTATTTTAGCACTTGCAACATAGATGGGGTGGAAGATCTAGTAGATGGGCATGAAGACAACATTCCTCAATGGAGTTGTTGAGGAGGAGATATATATAGAGCAGCCAGAGGGGTTTGAGAAGTTCAACGGAGACACACACATGTGAAGGCTTAAGAGAGAAATTTATGGGCTCAAGTAAGCTCCGAGAGCATGGTACACTACGATTTAAAACTACCTTTGAGGATTGGGCTTCACTAAGAATGAGGCGGATGCCAATTTTTACTACATCATGGTTGGATGGATTCCACTCATTGCAGTTCTCTATGTCGACGACCTTATATTGACTGGAGATGAGAGCTTGATCCAGGATTACAAGGAGGACCATGCAAAGGAGTTTGAGATGAAGGATATGGGCCTTATTCACTATTTCCTTGGCTTGGAGGATTTGCAGGGTGATGGTGAGATCTTTGTGGGATAGGGCAAGTACAAAGTAGAGATTCTCCAAAAATTTCATATGCAATATTGTAGGCCCATGGCCACACCTATAGTCACAAACTGGAGAAAGGTGGGTGCTACTACAACAGAGCGAGTGGATCTTAGAGTATACAGGAAACTCAATGGATCATTGATGTACTTTGTCAACACATGAGTTGATATTGTTTTGCAGTCAAACAGCTAGGTCAGTTTATGGTTGAACTGAACAAAGTGCATTGGGTTGTTGCAAAGCATGTGATTAGATATCTCAAAGGAAGAACAGACTATGGATTGTGGTACAAACAGGTTGATTGAGTGAGGCTTGAGGGCTTCAATGATGTATACTGGGAAAGGACCTCGACAGATAGGAAGAGTACTTCAAGTGGCATCTTTAGCATTGGGTCAGCTATAGTGTCTTGGTACAAAAAGAAGAAGAGATCAGTTGCACTTAGTTAAACAGAGGTCGAGTACATGGTTGCTAGTGAGGCAACTTGCAATGCTATTTGGATGAGGAATTTCCTTGTGGAACTTTTCAGACAAAGGATGGAGCCTACCATGATACATTGTGATAATCATAGTTTCATTAAACTCTTTGAGAATCCAATGTTTCATGATCGCTCAAAGCATATCAAGATCGCGTATCACCATCTTAGAGATTGTCTGCAAAAGGGTACAGTCAAGCTACAATACATTCCAATAGGGGAACATACGACATACATATTTACCAAGGCATTGGAAAGAGGTAGTTTTGTTCATCACGGAGATAAGTTGGTAGTTGTACAAAATTCCTTCCTCACTAAGAGGGATTTTTGAAAAGTAGCAAAGGAATGGCTTCCTTGATGTTTGCCTTGATTCAAGGAATCAATTTGGAAATATTCTTAGACATATATGAGTTCTAGTGAAGAGTACAAGTTGAAGAAGTAGTTTGAATAATGTGATTTTTTGGAGGATGGGCTATCTATCCTCTAGTGTGATTTAAATTGGGAACTAAGTGAATGAGTGGAGTTAGCCTCCCAAATTTTACGATGATCTAGTTAACTAAGAGTGTTGACTTTTGTTAACTAGAAAAGCTTCAATTCAACTCCTAGTTTTGAAAATTCACTAACAATAACCTAAACGCAAAGCATATAAGGAGATAAAAAGCACACAATTAATCAATCAATTCTTAAGCACGAGTTTGTGAGCAAGAGAGCTTGTTGAGGAATGAGCCAAGTGTTCCTTGCGTGAACTATTGAGGAAGAAAACATTATCTTAGGAGTGCACAAAGAAATAGGGGAAATCCCTATTTAGTAGGAGCTTATCAAACGATAGGAAATAGGAGATTATTTCCTAAGGTTTTGTGTTGGAAAATCAAAGCCTCTAGTGCATACAGGATAAGGAAGTAGGTAAGCTATCAGGCAGAAGTTTCAGGCCTAGGATAGGGAGGAAAATTCTTATATTTTCAGATTAGAACTAGCTTGTATATGTATCAGATTTGTTGCTCAATTTTCTTTAATAAAATTATGAAGCAAGCGAGGATTTCCTTGTTGGGTTCCCTAGAAAAATTGTGTGTTTTATTGTGTAAATTTTGTGAAATTATTTATGTTCTACTCCGTTGCTATTTGGTAGAGAAATTATGCATCTGTGTGAAAAAAAAATGTTTTCAAAATTTTCATAATAGAAAATCAGAACTTCTCGAAAAATTTACAGTGAATGCCACATTAAATAAATAATCAAATATGATAAAATTCCAAGAAAATGAATCCAATGTGATCTATTGGTTGAAGAGGGCATATATTTATCCCGGAAACAAAGTCATTCATTTGGGTAGTCTAAAAGATATCAATACTTTACAAGAAATATCTTTGTCTGAAATAAGTTAATAACCCCAACTATGAATGTTGTCAGGATGTCATGCCAAAGACTCAAAAGTTCCTATTTGATGAAAGGGCAGCAGGTTTAAAATCTTATCAGTTATGTTTCGGGTTTCTTTGTAGCATAAGTTTGTAGAAGTGTGACCCCATGAGTTAGTACATTTCCATGCCATGGAATCAACATTGGTTGATATGATAGCTTGTAGGGATTCCTTAAAAATGCTTGGTTCATTAACAATAATTTTTTTAAAAGTTAATATTGATGAAACTTCACAGGTCTAGCAATGCCATCCCAAAAATTATGTCAATAGAATGTATAAGGACAAACATAGTTTTGTTTTTTTTTTTTTTTCAAAACTGAGATCATGTAATTTTCACATTTCTATATGACCTTAACTTAGCATCATGGAAATTTATATCATCTCTTATAAGGAGGAGTTCTGGTCCTCCAGAAAGGAGATTCTAAAAATTTTCTGAAGAAACCTTAGAAAATGGAGTCCTGGAGATTACTTTATCAAGCTTGCAAAGACTGAAATATTTTCTCCCTTCAGGGTGGTAGTTAATGTATTGTTGAACAAATATTCTCTCTAGGAGCGTAAATCTGGTATAGGAACCACACTCTTTCTTAAGAATTTTTTTTTCTTAAGCCAAGCAAACATTTTTTATCTTGGTTTCATCCTAACCTCGAGATCAAAGGTGAAATATTTTGTAAATGATGGAAGAACCTGTAGTGGCTTAAATGTCATACTAAAAAGAAAATCGAATTGATTTTAGATCAAATATGAACTTCTACTCAATAATTTTGGTCTTGTTCTCAACATTTGAAAAACATCATTGAAAGGTAACCTAAGTCTCAAAACACAACTTAACCTCTCTTGTAGCTTATTGCTTCCACAAGGAATCATTCTAGCATCTTTGAACATCGACTCAGGGTAATGTATCAAGCCTAATTTGAACCAAAGCTTTAGCTTGTGTCTTTGAATTGTCTCTTGAAAAATTTTAGTGATATTTATTTCTTGGGTACCTAGTGAATTTCTAAGCTTAGCATCACAGACATTGAGATCATCTCTTCTACGTAGAATTTTTGATCCTCGAGAAACACTATTCTGAATTTTTTTTAAGAAACTTTACGCAATCGAGTCACATGCATTGCTATTTTCAAATATTCTCTTTTAGAGCCATAGACAACTAGATCATCTCTTTTATGGAAAATTTTTGATTGTATAGAGGAGATATTATGAAATGTTTCTGAAGAAACCTTGGACAATGGAGTCATGAGATTTATGTTTTTTAGATGTTCTATGATAGACACAACAATTCCCTACTTCTCAAGCCCAATGCAATTAATATCTTCAATCAACTTGATCAAGTTCTCATGGAAATAGCAAGGATGACTCAAATTTGTCTTTGTCATCTCCTTTTGATACAAACCAGTGCTTGAAAAATCTAGATTGTCTGCCATGGATTTTCTTGGGTCCCATCTAATAATCTCAGGATAATTTAAAATAATGTTACTTATGCTTTCCTTTCTTAGTCCTAGGTTTGAAAGAACATCTACAGTGTTGTCTCTGAACTATCCATTTAAAAAGTTAAGGCTTTGTATGGTATAGCTTGCTAATCTCATCCCAAGGGTAACTAATACTTGCCAAAACCATTAGCTTTTCTAAAATACTACTACATTTCAGTGGATTTTTTTCCAACAAACAACAAATCCTGATCTTCTCAACTTGAAAACCATTCAAACCATTAGAAACAGTCAGAAAATTTTTATATACTTCATCCTTGAGAAGCGATGGGCAACATGTACCATAGTTACTGTAGATATATTGTAGTTATCCTAGAAATATTCAAATGCATTCGGTTTCAAAATACAATATAAAAAACCTACTACGGTAAAGAATCTCAAACAAACAAGTAACACAAAAAAAAAGTACAGAAAAAAGAAAAAAAACACAAATAATGTCAGATGTGAGAAAAAAACCTCTACTTCATCTATAAGTGTCCTTCATCTTTGTACAAAACTCCACAGTGTGTGAGAGCACAATCGTTCTGGGGATCAAACGCAAGAGCTTCTACATTAAAACATTCAAATGCCTTTAGCATGAGACCTTGTATTTGGAGACATATTTCATTTCCAATGTGAGCTTCGATGGTGATAGGCTTTGTTTCCAGAACAAATTCATAGATGCCAAGTCCATCCGAAAAATTATTCCCCCATTATAGTATATTAAAATATTATAATGCATCCTTACTTGAAACCTTCTTAGCGACGAGGATGAATGGGAGGAGACTGGAAGAAGAGAACAAGTAGAATTAGGGCTGGCTCATTGAATGATGTTTCATTGAATAAAAACTCACTACTTCATGTACACTCGAAAGGTAATGCCCTTTGTGAGTGCCCATTTTTTCCTGCAACATCCCCTGCTATATTCCAACATTCACTAGGCAATGCCCTTAGTGAGTGCCCATTTTTGCCTGCAACATCCCCTGCTATATTCCAACATTCACTATTTGACAGTGAAGAGACTAAGTGAATTGATGTTCTTTCCCAATGATGAGACTAAGTGAATTGAGGTTTTGTCCCTGCCATCGCTGGACCCATTCCACTCTTCACTGCCTCCATTTTTCTTCAACGCACCTAGTTTTCCACTGTTCCACCTCACAACACTATTTTACCAAAATGAATAAAAATACACATGGTTATCTTCCCAAACCTCACCCAAAATTTATCAGAACACACCACATTCAAAATAAAAGGCCCTATTCCAAATATAGAAAATGAATTCAGCCTTTGGGATTAATCGAAATCTAGCCGCATTCAGGGTTTGGGATAAATTAAAATCTCGAAAATGCATTTAGCATTTGGGATTCAACATTGAGATGAATACCTTACCCTCTGGAAGGACATAGTCTGAGATGGTTACCTTGGATGATTACAATAAGCGTCTTGTGAGTGTTGAAATAGACTTTGAAACCATGGAATTTTAAACTCCGACCAAATTATTGATGTTAAACTCCCACCAAATTATTAAATTCTTTGAGGGAAATATAAAAGCAAAAGTAAAAATCAAGATCACTTAAGAAAAGGAGGGAAACAAATAGTGCGCTATGAACTCTTAATTTGGTGACAAATGGGTAATGAAGATAATGCTATCGTTTATAATAAAAGGAATATTTCACACATTGCATGACTTTTAACTAGTTTTTATTTTCTTTATTCATTTTTTTAGTTCTTTATTTTGAAAATGGTGGTATATGTTGTTAGAATGAAGTATATTAATTTTTTTTTAAATCGTCTTTCTAATTTTTAATTTTATTTTTATGTTTTTATGTTTTTTTATTGATTTTTATAATTCTTTTTATTTTCTATGTTATTAAGAAAATTTAAAAAATAGTCCAAAAAATAGCTCTCTAAACTAAAATAATTAAAAAAACAATGAATTTTATTGAATTTTATAATTCTTTTTATGTTCTATGTTGTAAAGAAAATTTAAGCAAACAGTAAAAAATATCTCTTTAAACTAAAATAATTTAAAAAAAAAACAATGCTTTTTTATTGCCTTTTATAATTCTTCTTATTTTCTATGTTGTTAAGAAAATTTAAGTAAATAGTCAAAAAAATCTCTCTAAGCTAAAATAATAAAAAAAACAAAAGACTAATAGATGTTGATATAGAGAACTGGAAATAAATTCTTAAACAATTATAAGAGGAAGAAAATATCACAAGTGATATTGTAACATGAAGAGTGGACCTTAAGATACTAGCATGCATGGTGGAATATTTATATCCCTTGCACCTTGTAAATTTTTAATTTCATATAACTAGATGGAATTATAAATTGTTAATTTCATATAAATAGATGGAATTATTTGATTTGTTTAATTTGATTTTATTATTTTCTTCGAGATTAATATTTATGTCAATTGTGAAAACGGCCCACTTCCCTATTCTCAAGTCTTTATTTTGAGTTAATACACATCTCTTCTAATTTTATGTATACTTATATATTTAATTGTTAAAAACTAAATTAGGGTGAAAATGTGGTGGTGGTGATAGTCGTTAAGAAGAATCGTGTGCGTTTATATATAAACTGAGTAAATTAGGAGGCTTTCAAATCACATATGATGCTTACAAGTGTATAAAGAGCACATTTAACCATGTTTGAGGGTACATTTTATACGTATCATAATGCATATGAGGGGGAAAATGGTTTTTAGTTCTAGTGATCTAGTCGCACAAAGGACTCCATGCATTTTTTCTTTGGGATATCCCCAAGATTCAATGCATAATCCAAAGTGAGAGGATTCATTGCTAAGGTGAGAGTAGAAACAACCCTCTAGTGTTAAAATTTAGAGACAAAATGGTATTCAAAATTTTAACATTGTAGATGGATTCAAAGACCCCTTTGTCTCTAAATTTTAACACTGTAGATGGATTCAGAAACCCCCGTAGTGAAATGTGACACTTTGGTATCAAAATTGAATTTTTTATTTTCGAAGTGACACCATTAAAAATTACTAACATAAATGACTAATTCATATACTTGTTGTACTTTCTATTTGGTCATATTCTTATTCTTTGCCTATAATAGTCATTTACGTTAATCATTATTAATTTTGTCACTTATTATCTACTCATATATTCTATTCCTAGACTAAATTGGTCATTTAATTTAGTCTCTTTTAGTTTAGTCGTTTATTATCTAGTCAAATATTTCAGTCCTAGACTAAATTAGTCATTGAAGTTAGTTGTTTTTATTAGTCACTCATTTTCTAGTCGTATATTTTATTCCGAGACTAAATTAGTCATTTAAGTTAGTCATTTTTAGTTCGGTCAATTAAAACTGCTCAAATGTTGTGGTAATTCACTTGAAATAAATGCGTTGACTAACTTTTTTGGTCACCTAATCACTAATTTAATCATTTTCCACTAGTGTATAGAAAAAACTTGGAAGGTCACTAAAGGATACCTAGCAATAGAAAAAGGAGAAAGGTTGGTACATTGTATTTATAAAATGATATTTCTAATTTTTATAATGCTTTAACCTCTATAGGAGCATATACAACATTGTGGCATTATATGCTCGTGCACATGAGTGAGAAGGGGATTCAGATTCCTCACTCGAGAAATTTGTTTCTAGCTTTGAAGCATGTTGATTTGTATTTCAGTGACATTTGTGTTTATGGAAAGTTGAAGAGAGTCATATTTATCAAATTTGGGAAAGAAAAGAAGAGTGAAAAATTAGAGCTTGTGCATACAGATGTATGGGGCCTAGCTCAAGTATCATCTCTTCATGGCTCTCGCTATTATGTTAATTTTATTGATGATGAAACTAGGAAAACTTGGGTTTATTATATTAAAAATAAATCGGATTCCTTTGACACTTAAATGAGATAGGAAAGAAGTTGAAGTGTCTTATATAATATAATGGGGATTAATATTGCATCAAGTTGATTGATAATTACAGTTCAGAACATGGAATTCATAGAGAGAAGACAGTTCCACGAACACCACAATAAAATGGGGTGTCGGAAAGGATGACTCAGGACAATCATGGAGTGTGCAAGGTGTTTGAGATTGCATGCAAGGTTACCTTTACAATTTTGGGAAGATGTTGTAGATATTGTTGTTTATCAAATAAATAGAGAGCCTTCAAGTTCCTTGGATGGTGGTATTCCACAGGAGGCATGGACATGTAAAAAGGTTAAATAATCACTTTTAAAGAATTTCAGTTGTGAAGCCTTTGTCAACATTAATAAAGAAATTAGAAGAATGCTTAAGGAAAACTCAAAGAAATGTACCTTTATTGGATATGGTGTTAATGATTTTGGTTATCGATTATATGATTATGAAAACCATAAAATAATTAGGAGAAGAGATGTCGTATTCAATGAAATGGTTTTTTATATCCAGGGAAAGAAACGGGAAAAGGTAAACAACGAATACACAGTGTTCGATGAGATCACAAAAAAGGTAAAGGTGCCTGAAAATCTTAATGATAATCAGAAACAAAAACAACAAAAAAAACAACAAGAGGCACCTCAAACACCTAAAAATGGTGTTAGAAGATCCAATGGGATAAGTAGAGCCCCTGAATGATTCCCTCCTTTATTATATTTGTATTGTTGACTTATTCTGGTGAAACAGAAAGATATGAAGAAGAAATGTAAGTGGAAACCAGGATGAAATGGGAGCAAGCCATGGAAGAATAGATGGATTCCTTGATGCATAACCAAAATTAGGACTTAGTTAAGTTTCCTACATGGAAAATAACATTGCAAAATAAACGGGTTTACAGGTTGAAGGTAGAAGATGGAGGTAAACCGAGGTATAAGGCTAGACTTTTGGTGAAGGGGTTTGCACAAAAGAAAAGTATATAATTTGATGAAAAATTTTCTCATGTTCTTGAAATGGCTTCAATCAGAACTATTCTAAGTCTAGTGGCAATAGAAGATTTGTATCTTGAGTAGTTAGATGTAAAGACAACTTTTCTCCATGTGGATTTAAAGGAAGAAATATATATGCAGGAACCACAAGGGTATCAAGTCAAAGGGAAGGACACATGTAAGTGTGCAAATTGAAGAATATCTTGTATGGCCTAAAACATGATCCAAGATAATCATATCTAAAATTTGACAGGTTTATATTTGAACAAGGTTATACTAGATCTAATTTTGATCAATGTGTTTATATTAAGAAACAAAACAAATATTATATTTCTATTGTATGTAAATGGCATGTTTGTTGCAGGGTCTAACATGTAGGAAATAAATGCGCTAAAAGGAAAATTGGCTAATTCATTTGAAATGAAGGATTTGGGTGATGCAAAACAAATCCTTGGTATGAGAATAACTAGAGATAAGAAAATTTGAAAATTAAAATTGTCCCAGAGTGAGTACATAGAAAAGGTGTTGGAAATATTTAATATGGAGGATGAAAAACTATTAAGTACGCCTTTGGATATCCATTTCAAACTAAGTAAGGAGATGTGTCCCAAGACTCAGGAAGAGATGGATCATATGTGAAAAGTTCCATATGCATCAACAATTGGAAGCTTAATGTATGCAATGATCTACATAAGGCCTAATCTTTCACATGTAGTGGGAGTTGTACTCAAGTATATGAAAAATCTAGGAAAAGAGATTTGGATGGTATTGAAGTGGATTATCAGGTATTTGAGAGGTACCAAAAATCAAGAATTATGCTTTGGTGCTTCAAACATTTCTCTACAGGGATATGTTGATGCAGATATGGAAAGTGATGTAGATAAGAGGAGGAGTAACATAGGGTGTGTGTTTACCGTATGTGAAACAACTATCACATGGGTTTCAAAACTGGAAAATATTGTTGCACTTTCAACAATGAAAGAAAAGTATGTTGTTGTTATAAATGCCAGTGAATAAATGACTTATTTGCAAAGGTTTATGGATGAATTGGGTAAGAAGCAGGAGATGGGCATGTTATACAGTGACATCTAAAGTTCCATAAATCTTGCAAAGAACTCAATATTTCACTCCAAGACTAAACATATACAATTCAAGTACCATTTGATATGGTCAGTTTTGGAAGATGGATTGTCGAAGCTAGAAAAGATACACAATAGCCAAAATCTTGAAGATATGATAACAAAATTTGTAACCAGGGAGAAACTCAGATTCTACTAAGTTTCAATTAGTATTCAAGTATGACAGTGAAGTTGAGAAACAACCAGGTCAAAAGTGGAAGCATTGTTGAGCAAGTGAAGAAGTGGTAGAGTTTTTATAATCAGTCTCTAAGTGGGAGATTGTTGGGTGAGGAGCCCAATTATATTCCTTTACCTTATTCATAGGTTTTTATTTCAACCGGGTGTATACCCCAGGAAGACTATACAACCCTCCACATGGGTTTACGCAGGCTAGCAGGCCCCTAGAAAGGGTTCAAAGGTAGAACCCCTGAAGCTAAAAATAATTTAAAATTTTGCCTTGTAAAATATTGTAATTTCATAGTCAATCGAGGGCATTCATTAGGCGGATGATCGGAAGGTATAAGTTATGTAATTTAGGGTTTTTTTCCCTAGAATGAAACCCTCAATTTATATGAGGGAATTGTATTTCAATTGTTTATTATTATTCTGAACGAGAAAGAGAGAGCAAACTATGTGAGAACGAAGAGGAAATTATAGCAGATCTTATGTAAGTTGTATCTCCTCATTATGTTGGATAATATATAAGGAAAGACTAGTTATTTCTCCGTGGACGTAGCCCAAATTGGGTGAACCATATATATATATATATATAGATATCTTGTTTTATGTATTTCTGTATTTGTGTTTACGCAATATTTAGTGTATTTAATTGCTCCATTAAATCATTTCTAACAAGTGTTAACTCATACTTAATCATGAGTTATATTTTTACCCACAATATATCACAATTCAAATTTGGTCAATTCAAGTCAACTTAGGTCAACCTAAGTTTGATTCAGTTAGACACCAAAAAATTGGTTTCCCACTTGTTCTGAGTTGGTGAGTTTGTCTCATGATTCTTGATACTTTTCCAAAGTACTATTTAATAAATACATGCTTTAAGTAAACGTAACACATTTTATTCCAACTAATAATAATGTTGCTTTGTTGAAAATTTTCTGAAATTCATAGTTTGGGAGATGTAGATTTGAGAATGTTACTCTTTTGGTGAAAGGTTTCCTTCTCAATATGATCATGGGTTTAGAGAGGTTCTATGCAATTTTTTGTTTATAAGAGATTCTCTATATGCTTAAGTAAGAAAACTTTGCAACGCTACTATGGTAGCATGTGGTAAACATTGTCACATCTTTCTGCTTTGTCTACAAGGTTCAAGTTTCTAATTATATGTGATTAAGTGTTGTAGCTTTGAAAAGGTCAAATTAGGGAAACCTATCTCAAGTTTCGTACTAGTTTTTAAAGAGCATACATAATGCTTACCATTTGGAAAATGTGAGATCAGTATGACTCGTTGTCAATGGGATGAAGATTGAGATGTGAGTACTAGAAGATTGTAATGGAAGCAATAAAGTCGAGAAGCAAGTAAGAAAGATGGATTAGGTGGAAAATGTGGATTGGACAAAAATGGTAAATAAGAGAAGAGGTTGTCATGAGGAAATATACCCATTGGAAAACAAGGGATAATGGGAAGAATATTCGTGATTGAAGGAACACGTGGAAGGGTAACATGAGCGAACTAATATCAGGGGGATGAAGCAACATGGAGCATGATAAATCAGTGACAAAGGGAGTGAGAGTTTAAGGCCCCAACAGTGAGGATGGTTAGAAGTAGCTAAAACTAAAAAAATGAGACAACATAGGGTTATAGGTGAGATGATGCCATCTAAAGGAAAATTACTGGAACTTGGAGTGAAGCTAGAGAAAAGGTTGGAACAAAAAACAATTACACAAAGAAAAGAAATGTCACTATAATAAAAACCAAAAAAGAATATGTTATGCATGTTTAGTTAGTTGTCCATAATATAATTTCACGTAAAGTAATTAAAAGTCGTATGTAATATCTATAGATAGAAAGTAAGTTTTATGGTTAAAACATTAGAAAGAGCCTTAATATTTTACAATTTAGTCCTTTTTTAGGTATATGTTTTTTTTCAAAATCCAACAAATATTTTTGAGACTTATGTACTATGTATAGAATTCAAAAATACAATTTAGATAACAAAAAATACACATTGTATTTTAGAATTTTTTGTACTCTAAAAACATTTGCAAATAAAAAAAACTTTAATGAGTCTCCGTATATTTGTCCTTCAAATAAATTTATACTAATTTAATAATACATCTTCCTACCTCATACAAGTCCACTAACCATGCTCACAAAGTTTGGTTCAACTCCGGATACCTACAAGTTAGAAGTTTCAATTAACATGGATCGATGCCTAATTGGCATGTATTATCTCTAATATATAGAATAATATCACTGCGTCCATTAATACTTGATGGAACGCAGCCACAAGTTCCTTCCGTTCAGAGTACACCACAACATTGATAAGCTCAGCAAAATTTCTTGTTGCGTTTCTCTGACCCGCAAATAGTCATGTTAAGGGAATCACCAATGTACCAAAATAATAAAATCTCACATGTGCATGGACTCTCTCTCATTTAGTGGCTTTTAAATCATGCACACTTTTAACTGAAGATATACTCAACACAACCATCAAACACATATCGACCTGGGTTCCACACTTTCGACATCATATTCCAAAATATGGAAATAATATAACTCTTATTAACGTTAATTCAGACATGGATGCAACCTACAATTACACAGCATGCTAGTGCATAAAGTGTTTTTCTCTCTGTTTATAAGAATGGCAATTGGCTTTCATCTTTCTGCAACCTATGTATGTCTAGCTCAACTCCCAGCTCACCTAGATATTGCCTTTGGCTCAAAAAAGAGAGAGAGCCTTTCTCTTTCTTGATTCTACTACTTATCCTTGCCATCAATTATAATTTCTCCTTGTCATAATTCATAATTCATCTTGGAAGTTGGCTCCATCCGTCTCCATGCTTTTTCAATTCAACATTCCCTATGGTCTAGAAAATACATTGATTGAACTTCCATAATCATTCTTAGATACGAAACCCTTTTGGCTAAATTAGCAATAAACCATATAAAAGAAAAGGGAAAACTAAAGCCCCAAAGAATAGAGTATAGCGACACATCAATGAGACGGTAAAATACCTAGGACTAGCATTTCTGTCACAACTAGACCAGATATGAATTGATAAAGAAATTTTAACAGAGGTTTGCCTGGAAACTCAAACCCTTGATAAGCTTTCGCACCAAGACAATAAGGGCCTTTCAGAAGTCTGCAATCGAAAAACATAAAAAACACAATCGAAAAACATAAAAAACATGAAAAAGAAATTACTAGTGAAACCTCGAAGAAAGAAACACGAAACAATACTTAGCATTTCTAAGAAAGAAGTTAAGAAACTTGAAAAAGAACTTAGCAATTCCAAGAAAGAAGTTAAGGGTATAAATTTTTAAATTATCTGAAACGAAACTCTGAGTTGGCCATTATCGTTGTAAGGATCTTGATTTAAAAAATATATGAATTTTGTAAGTTAAATATTTCAAATAAGAAAAAATAATAATTTCAAAAAAATATTCCATAAAAATATTTTTTGAAAAGGTGGACAGTGCAATGGGTAATCAAAATATTGAGAAATTTGTGAAAATAGAGCTATTTAAGGTTCAAATCTTCTCAATTGTGACTTAGTTTATGGAGAGAAAGACAATCCATAAACCTCATAAGAAGTTGTTGGGTTCTTCTACAAATAATCTCATCAATTGTGATCTAATTTATGAAAAAAAATACAAGCTATAAACCCTTTAAAAAGTTGTTGGGTTCCGCTAAAGATTAAAAACAAAAAAAACATAACACCAAAAAACAAAATCCTTAGACTACTTACAATACAATGAAGGGGCAAATGCAAGGTGATAAGGTCTAAAGGGTAGTCATTTTCGGCCAACTGAACTACTAAACCATCACCACTATCTAATAACATGGAAAAAGTGAGAAGCTAGTATTTTTTTTTGGTATTAAGTGTCGAGTTAAGACAATTACTATACTTTACATGACCTCGGTCAGTAAATATGTTTAAGAGGAATTGTTAATTTAGTTGAAATAGTCTTAAATAACTCCTTTGTGTAGTAATGTTTGTTAATAAATTTTTTTATTTTGAAGATTATATTTAAATTCAAAAATAATTTTTATTTCAAAACTTATATTTAAAATTTAAAATTTGTAAAGTGTAATATAGAGTGACTCACTAAATTGACAAAATCTAACTCTATATTTCATTATTTTCACCAAAATCCCATGAAAAAATCTATAATAAATTATAATTTTTAAATATTTAAAATATTTTTTTAAACGAATAAAAAAAAGTCAACCATATAAAAACCCATACCCCACTCTTGGATAATGAAAATTTAATATAAATTCAAACTTATAGTGGGAGCTGACGGTGATACCATAACCCATAACCCATACCCCATATAATACTTGGATAATGAAATTTTAATAATTCAAACTTATAATGTGGGAGCTGACGGTGATACAGTGATACCATAGTCGTTGCAGAGCGGCAATTAATGTGCAGATTTGTCAGTACATTCTCAGTCATGATCTTTCTTCCACTTCGCTCAGAAATAATAAAGAAAATTGCGTCAAACCGCCTCTGGTTCCTCAGCCGTATTCTCTGCTCCACTACATTTAGAAATAATAAAGAAAAGTTGTGTCAAACAACCGCTGGATTCTCAGCCATATTCTCTGCTCCACTCCACATAGAAATAATAAAGAAGAGTTGCCCCACTTCTGCAGCAGTTGAACGGTCCCCTTCGGTCTTAATTACATGCCACATGGATGGCTCCTCTTCCTCGCATCGCTGCGAACACCGAAAGTAAGTGCGCAGCTGGTTGGAATTCCACGCTGTCCAAACAGCTCCAAGAAACGAATTCAATTATAATAATAACAATAGCTGTAGCGTCTATTTTTCTTATTCCTCAATTATTGGCCTGTGAGTTCCATTTATCAATCCGCCTGGCCCTATTTAAGTGACCCAATTGTGCAGAGAATGAAACCATTGGGCGAGATTATAATTCAAAGTCCAAATCGTCTGTGTTTGGTGTGAATTTGTTCGTTATAATGACGGCTCAATCATCTCGTATGTTCCATTTCCAGGTTGTGGGTGCGGGTGTTCTGTATCGTTTTGCCAAAAATGGTTTTGGTTTGACATCAGATTTGGGCACTCAGGCTATGTAAGTTTTCTCTGCAATATTATACCATATTTTATGATATGAGCTCTATTTTCAACATCAGTGTTGAATTTGAGAAAAAGCATCAGTGTTAGATTTTGTTTGGACGATGAATCATACTTTATATTTCAAAAGAATCAGTGTTAGATTGTATTATATTTTGTCATTTTATGTCTTGAGGATGAATCATATTTTGTTTTTGTTATACATTTTGAAGATAAATCATATTTGATGGTTTTAAATGATCAACCAATGAAATTTTGATGATATAATTTTTACCCAAAAAAATTTAGTAGAATTATTGAATCAATCTGAGTTTCATTTCAAGCAAATTTTGATTATATGATTTTTACCAAAAAATATTCCTAGAGTTATTGATTCCCATAATTCTTTTTGCAGGTTTCATTTCAGGCGAGGATACAGCGTTGTAGCAGCCAAAGCAGATTTGTCAGCACGATCAATTCTGGCGGACCCAAAACAAACGGATGATAAAGCTGCTGCAGGTTATAGAGAGACGCCTTGGATGCCAGATCCTTTAACTGGTTACTATATGCCAGAAGACCACTTTGGTGAATTATTCACTGAAGTGGCGGAACATAGATTGAATGTTAAGCCCCATTCTGCTACTAGCCGGGAAGCAAAATAACAATGTTCAGTTCATATGAATTAATTAGAGTTTTTTCATTAAGGCATGAAGATGCACTTCTAATTGCTCCTCTTGGTCGGAAAAGATGTACAGTTGATGGTCAATATCTGAATGTTATCCATCTGTAGCTGCAAAATTGATTTCCCCAACGATGAATCAGACAAAACAATGTCAAAAGTACAAATTTTAAGTTATATATCGAATTTCGTTTGCTATGAAGTTGCTTGTCTATTTGTCCAAAGTGGACATTCTGATGATGTTGCTGTAAATGAATCCCCTAGATATCGATATCCCTGCGAATTTATGCTAAAATGGAAGTTTCCTTCCGATCTCCTACGATCTCTTGAATAGTGACAATTGCTTTAGCCAGTAAACACTTCATAGTCCAGTAAATACGAATAGACTGCTTGAATAGTGACAGTCTACCTGTAGTGTTCCTTGGATCTGTCAACATGGATCCATCTCGTCATCAAGAATGTCTTCCTCCACTTTAGTTTTGATGTCTTGTTCCCATCCAGAAAAAAAATAATATTTTACAATCACAAATGAATATTAATATGATTAAAAATGAAGAATAGGTACAACTAAGGGAAATGTTAAATAAGAAAGAGAGTAGAGGATTTTATAAAGAGGAGGGAGGAAGGGAAGGGGGTGTGTGAGGAGGGGGGGAGGGTGTGTGGGGACGGTAGTAACTGGTTAGGAAGGGTTCCACTTGGGAATAGAGGAAGGCCGTTTAGAAGATATAAAGTGGACAATGGGATTCCAAGAATGACTCAATTGATAACCATCATGACGGTTAAAGCTGTTAGGATTCTTTTCAATTTCAAGGGCTTCCGGAATGACCCGGTTGGAATGAAAGGGAGCAGAAGCTAATATCTTGAATTTGTCAAAACAAATAAGGTGTTCAGTAGGAATGGAAGGCCTTCTATTCCTATTTCCATCCCCGGCAAAACCCTCCTCATGTAGCTAAAGTAACCCTTCCTTATATTCAAGGTGTTACTAACCATCTTTCTCGAATCCTTGCTAAAAATAACATTAACACCTTCTTCAAACCCCAAAGTACCCTCAACCAGCTGTTTAGGCCAACCAAGGACAAAAATGACCACATGTTGGGCCCTAGGGTTTATGAGATCCCCTACTCCTATGGAAAATTTTACATAGGGAAAACTGGTAGATCTTTCAAAACTCGGTTAAAAGAACATATGGCTCACACTAACCACAACCAGATAGCAAAATCAGCCATTGTTGAACACTCCCATGCTACCAAGCACCTCATCTATTTTGATAAATCTAGAATCCTAGCTTCTGCCCCTTATTATTCCACCTGGATCATTAGGGAAGCCATAGAAATTGAGAAACATCCTAATAACTTCAATCGTGACGATGGTTATTAGTTAAGCCAGTCCTGGAAGCCCACGGTCAACTTCTTATCTTCAACTCCAATTCTAATAT
This sequence comes from Pinus albicaulis, assembly GCA_034641835.2. Lineage (NCBI taxonomy): Eukaryota > Viridiplantae > Streptophyta > Pinopsida > Pinales > Pinaceae > Pinus > Pinus albicaulis. Next base: position 145,119,422 of record CM076579.1, on the reverse strand, counting down.
GTCCTACGTCGCCCCACCCCCCCCCCCCCCCCAACTTTTCTCATTTTAACCCCTCCTTAATTTGCTTATTCAAATTATTTCTAATCATTGTTTTATTTCTTCCTCCTATCTTTTAACCCCTATACTTGAGTCTCTATTTGATTATTATTCTAAGCTAAATTCAATAATTTATAACGTTAACTTTTATCCTTAATCCCTAAAAAATTAAATTCATATAGCCTAACTTCAACATCATTAAATTTTCGAATTTAATTATTGTTCTCCTTTTAATCCATCCCCACCCCTCTCTCCCTCCATTCCCTAAGGGCTAGCTCCCTTAGTTAATTAATTATTTGTCCCATAATCCTTTAATTAATTAAATTAATGTAATTTCATTTAAATTAGTCAATATACATTAATGTATTTATTTATTTTTTAAATTATTATTCCTCTCCTTTTAATCCGCATCCCCCTCTCACCTCCCCTTCCCTAACCGCTAGCTCCCTTTGTTATTTCATTTATATTAAGATTCCCTAGTCTAGTCCTTAGATTAATTATTATTTAAATTAGTAAATTTACATTAATGTAATTAAATTAGTCAATATACTTTAATGTATTTAATTTATATTAATATTATTTTTCATCTCTATAGGCTAGATATATATTCCTTTACCCTCATTCCCTTACTCCTAATCAATAATTAATATATTTTAGAATTTTTATTCTTATTAAAAAATTATTTTTAATCCTTAAAATTTCATCTCTTTCTTCAAATTCAAATTTTAATCATTTTTCATTCCTCCAGATTCCCCTTAATATATGGTTATAATATTAAGGATATTAAAATACAAAGAGTAAAGGGATCTCTAATTGAATGGTTCATGAGACACAATACTTTCTAAGGTTTTGAAAATGTGGTAGCAAGCTAAGTGGGCTTGATTGTGGGGAAAAATCCACAGTTAAGCGCGCTTCAGTCAGAGGAGTTTTGGGATAGGTGACCTCCCGAGAAGTCCTGGTTACCAAGTGCAAGCCTCGGAAGTGTTGATTGACGCTATGTGATTCATTTCACTAGTTTCAATACCAATTCTTCACCCCTGTGAGCATCACCCAATGCAATGAGTGCTAAGTGAACTCTTAAAAAATCATGAGAATGACCTCCTGAGAAGTCCTGGTTACCAGGTGCAAGCCCCAGAAGTGTTGATTGACGCTATGTGATTCATTTCACTAGTTTCAATCCCACTTCTTCACCCCTGTGAGCATCACTCGATGCAATGAGTGCTAAGTGGACTATTCAAAAATCATGAGAAATTTCTCAATTACGATTACCTCTCATGGAAACTTTCATAGATGAATGACTTACTTAATGTAGTTGAATCCCAAAAATGATATCAAATATAATGCACTGCGGAAACCCCTCATACTTAAAATACAAAGAGTAAAAGGATGTCTACTTGAATGGTTCCAGAGGCACAATACTTGCTAAGGTTTTGCAAATGGGGTAGCAAGCTAAGTGGGCTTAATTGTGGGGAAAAATCCACATTTAAGTGCACTTGAGCCAGAGGAGTTCTGGGATGCGTGACCTCCCACGAAGTCTTGGTTACGAGGTGCAAGCCCCAGAAGTCTTGATTGATGTTATGTGATTCATTTCACTAGTTTCAATCCCACTTCTTCACCCCTGTGAGCATCAGCCGATGCAATGGGTGCTAAGTGGAATATTCAAAAATCATGAGAAATTGGTTAGTTATGACTACCTCTCATGGAAATGGTCATAGATGAATGACTTACTTAACACAGTTGAATCCCAAAAATGATATCAAATATAATGCATTGCGGAAACCCCCCATACTTAAAATACAAAGAGTAAATGGATCTGTACCTGAATGGTTCATGAGGCACAATACTTAGTAAGGTTTTGCAAATGGAGTAGCAAGATAAGTGGGCTTGATTGTGGGGAAAACTACACAGTTAAGCGCGCTTGAGCCAGAGGAGTTATGAGATGGATGACCTCCCAGGAAGTCCTGGTTACCAGGTGCAATCCCACTTCTTCACCCCATACTTCAAATAGAAAGAGTAAAGGGATCTCTACTCGAATGGTTCATGAGGCAGAATACTTGCTAAGGTTTTGCGAATGGGGTAGCAAGCTAAGTGGGCTTGATTATGGGGAAAACTCCATAGTTAAGCGCAAACCAAGTGGGCTTGATTGTGGGGAAAACTCCATAGTTAAGCGCAAACTAAGTGGGCTTGATTGTGGGGAAAATTCCATAGTTAAGTGCAAACTAAGTGGGCTTGATTGTGGGGAAAACTCTAGGATGGGTGACAGTCCTAGAATTAATAATTCTAATTTATAATAATTATTTCTTTCATTCATCGATATTAAAGGTTTTTGAGAAAACCTATGACTGCCAATATCTCTGTGCCAATATCTTTTTATCTCATAAATATCCAAAAGTAAAATATGTTTATTTAACTCTCGATCTCTAGAAGTGCAAACCTCCAATATATTTCTTTCTCACAAATATGCAAAAGTAAAATATATTTATTTAACTTTGGATCTCTAGAGGAGTAAACCTCTTTTTTGAGTCCAAAACTTGAGGAAAGATTCGCACCTCTAAAGATTTGTTCCCTCTGGGGGCTTGATACATCCAGAATTAAGATGGATCTAGGCTGGTTTTTTACACATTTAGAAATATATTCTTGAAATCACTTTGTTTCAGAGGGCAAGTCAAAAATTAAATCATTCTAATTTGGTGTTCTTTAGCCCAAGGAAGAAATTAAATCATTCTAATTTGGTGGATCGCATTCATCAAGTCTAAGTAGATGAAAAAGTAAAAAAGAAAGGTAGAAAACAAACAAAATCAAACCTAAAAATTTATCGCAGTTCATACTATGAAAAATCATTTCCCGCAAATATTAAACATTACTTTTACATTTACAATTCCACACTTTATTTGTGTTAAACTTATATATTTAGGGAGAGAAGTGAGTTTTCATTAGGGTATTAGATTAAATTTTAAATATTAAATGTTAAACATTACTTTTACATTTAAGTTTACGTGAGAGTCAATGCATGTAGTGTACTCAAATACAAACCTTATTAAATTTAATAATATTAATATATTAATATGAATATTATAATTAATAATATTATTAGTATTAAAAAATTATTAGGCTTCACCTAAATAAAACATTTTTCCGAGTGTTTGTAAATATAAAGAGGAGTATGGAGTAAATATAAAAAGAGGTTTTATTTTTACCATACCTCTTTTATTTACCATGGTATTTGGCCCATAGGTTTGGTATATACTTAGATGTTGCTTTCTAATCATATTTGATATACTTTTGTGTATTTACCATACCTCTGTATACCTTTTTCTATATTTATTTATTTACCATAGATCTTTCATAAAAAGGGTATTTCACCCATAGTATTTAGTCCATGGTATTACTAATAATTTGTTCCATGGTCTTTGGCCATGGTATTTGGCCCATAGGCTTCCCCGAAATAAAACCTCATTTTTTAGTTTTCCTAAATATAAAAAGGTTTATGTAGTAAATATAAAAAGAAGTTTTATTTATTTACCATACTTCTAGTCTATTTATATTTGTATTTATTTACCATACCTCCAATTTATTTACATTTGCATTTATTTACCATACCTCCCATTTATTTATATTCTTATTTATTTACCATACCTCCAATTCATTTTTATTTATTTATTTATTTATTTACCATACCTCTTTTTAGAGTGTCTGTAAATATACTCCAACCTTACATTTCTCACATTACATCTATACGTGTGTCTTATTAAATAATTAAATAAATTTTGAAAAAAAACCATAATTAAATACATTTTATATGAATATAATAATGTAATATGTATAACTACATGTAAATAATTGTAAATGGATTTATATAAATAAGGCCAAATATAAAGAATTGCCTTGTGATTTCATGCAACAAATCTTCAAAAAAAAAACTTAACTTATAAGTTTCAAGGTATTTTTTTGGTCCCATAAGCTTCAATGTTCTTAGATATCTGTAAAATTGAATTAAGTAAACATCCAATATTATTAAACCAAACCAAGTAGATAATTATCCCACACTTTTGATTTTAAAATGTACCATATGCCACCAATTTTGATTGTTTTTAAAATTATAGATTAAAATTGTATTTTATCCTCTTAGTCTATAGGAGCCACAAAATGATTTTGAATTGCAAAACAATAATTTTGAATGGGTAGATTGCAGAATGTTTTTAAGGCTTTAAAATAATGTAATTTGATAAACAATCAAAGGTTATTGTAAATTAAAATGATATAGTGCACTGATATAATAGTTTTTTTCTTGACATATGTATATAAAATAATATATCTACTCACATTGTAATAAGTTTTGCTACAACCACATCAACACAAAGTTTCCTACTGAGTTTTTGTTTTTTTTCTAAGTTGGACTAAATTATATTAATGTAACATAATATACAGGATGTGTAGGGCCTCCGAAATTGCTGTACTAGCCAATTCCAGAGGCATTATAAGTCAAAGAACAAAATAATGACCGCCCTAGATGGGGAAACCGGTCATGATATAACTGCCCTCAAAGGGGAAACCAACTTCAGACAAAAGAAACTTAAAAGCTGAGAAAATGTTCTAGAAAGACACTTTAACATAGAAAATAAACATAGCAGTAAAATACGACCTCTCCATGATAGGTGTCATTTTTTTGAAGCAATGATTCCTCCACAATGAGGCACCTGTACTTGTCAAAGGAGTCATCAGCATGCATTTCCTGATGGGCAGCTGGTTCAAGTGTCGTAGCGGTGCGAATTACGTTGGCACTGCCCTTCCTGCAATCTTCAGCCGACCATTCTGGACTCCAACTTCCACTGCTACCACTACCATTACTGCTGGAGGAATTGGTAGTAGGCTTAGCAGGTAAGGCCTCAGACTTCCTCGAGAGCTGCAGAGGCTCTGTGGCAATGGTGGATTTTCTAGGTCTCTTCTTGGAGCTGTATTCTGCAGAAAAGTGGGCTTCTTTCTGAAAACTGATGGTGATGGTGGCAGTACGATGGGGTCTGTCCAGAGCATAATTGTAATGAAATTGCGTGGAATTCTCCTCAGGCAGCTGTGGGCATGGCTCCAAGTGAATGGAGGATGAGAAGCCTAGCCCCACCCTCTGCCTTGGCCTATGGAATGGCACTGGACAGGATTGTATTCAAGTGACAAGGTACATTTCTCAAGATGAACAAAAAGAGGCAGTCAAGAAGCATGACCTCTACCTCTGCCTCGGCGAGTGGAAGGATAATGGGCGAAATTCTCTTCTGAATGCAGAGAAGGAGACGTTGAGCGAATGGACAGAGGGGGGCATGACGTTTGATCTCAACCACTACCTCAGCGGCAGTGCATTCTGTGTCGTATGGTCATGTTGGAGCGGTCATAATCATTTGCGAGGTAGGTTAGTGAAGGCGGTGTGACAAAGCGAGCGGAGGGATTGAATTCCTGAAGCGGAGAAGCGAATATGGGGCTACAATAAAGAATGTGAGTGAAATGGAGGTCCATAGTAAGCATGAGACAACAATGGAGGCTGCACCGCCTCCCTGTGTGCGTTCGAGAGCTCAGCTCAGAGACCGCAGAGGGGTAGATACAATGGAAGGGCAATGGAGGAATAGTGAAACACAGAGCCATTATGTGGAGAGCAGAATGGAAATTCAATCTGAGCGCATTAAAGGTGGTAGGAGGCGAGCCGCTAGCTGTTTTAAATGTAGCCAGACAGAGCCCATGCGTGGCCATGTGGCACATGCTGGGCTTGTTTTCCTCCTCCAACATTTATACACCCACATCCGAGAAAGTTTCCTACTAAATTACTTGAATAATAATTGGTAATTAAAAAATAATGTAATGAAAAAAACTTTCATTCATAAAAATATGTTAGAGTATATTTATGTTTCTAGAACTAAAAGTAAACCTAATTCAAATTAGATCGTACACATACACTAACTATCTATATATATATTCCATTTATGTATATAAAATGGTTAGTGAATACATTACTTCTTTGAACTTAAATGAATTTTTTTTTTCCACATGAATTGACATGTCTCTTTTAAGATGTTTGAATCTATAATATTATATTAAATTTTAACTATAATAATTAATATAAATTATACCACTTAAAAACATATACCAACAATTTTGATTGAAATTATGTATTTACATAATATTATATATAATTATATAAATGTGTGAATGTGCTTTCTAATATATATATTAAATTAAAATATATTAATTTAATAAAATCAAATCACGCGTAACAATCATAGATGGTTGAGTGGTGGGATTTATACAAACCAAAAAAAGATATAGTTAAATAAATTCTATAAGAATGTATTAATGTAATATATATAAGTGCATATAAAGAATTTCAAAGAAATATCTACAAATAAGGCCGCATATAAATAATTTCTGAGAATATGCCAACGAATGAGGGTCAATCTTTTTCTTTCCTAGCACAAGTCTCAATGTTTTCAGAAAGATGGGAAATCAATTTAACTAAATATATGTAATTAAATCACCTTGGATAATTAACTCACCAATTTTGATTATAAATTATAATAATAATATTTGATTTTTGAATAAAAATAATAAATATTAATTTAATAATATGAATAATAATAATAATAATATTTGATTTTTTATTATAAAATATTAATAATATTTATTTTGATTATAAATTCTAACTCATCTCACTGATTTTGATTGTTTATAAATGTATGGATTAAAATTGTATTTTACTCCTAAGTGGATTACAAATGCCAAATGATTTTGAATTGAAAAACGATAAATGTTAATGGGGTAGAAAGCATGTTCCTTTTCTTAGGCTCTGAAGTAATACACTTTTTTAAACAATCAAAAGTTTTTAATATTAAAATGATAAGCTAAAGTGATATAATAATTATTTCCTTAGACATATTTTTATAAATTAATATCTCTACTTACATAGTAGCAATGTTTGTCAACCACGTCAGTCCAAAGTTTCCTGCATGATTTTGAATAATGATGGGTAATTATAAAATAATAGAAGAAAGAGATTTGCAATCATGAAAATATGTTGAAATACATTTATGTTTTTGGCATTGAAGTAAGCATGTTACAAATTTGATTATGTACATAAATTTTGTAATATATAATATGTAAGTTTTATATTTATGCAATTAATATTTCAATGACATTTACATTTATGTATATAAAACTATTATGTACATACATTTTGTAATATATAATATGTAAGTTTTATATTTATGCAATTAATATTTCAATGACATTTACATTTATGTATATAAAACTATTAGTCAAATTTTATATTTTGTGGGTTTTTTTTGGAATTAAATGATTCTTATTTGCTAGAGATAAATTCATTTTCAGTATTAAGGTAACATTTAAAAAAAATAAAATTGCTTAAATCTTAAATAATATCTTTTACTAGATATGAAGATGTTGTTTAAATATTTGAGTGAAATAATTTTTTTTTTTTTTTCTCGTTTAGACTAATCCTAATCTTTCCATTTTTTCTCCTCCCATCCCACCCACGGGTTTCGAACCGGTGACCTTACAGAACGGAGTGCCTTAACAGTGCACCCCATCACCGACTGTTCTACACCACGTGGGCTAGTGAAATAATTATTATTGTTATGCATCTCTTTATAGATTAGGATTATCTATTATATGATTTAAAATTATTGTTTTTTATGAACAATTAAAATAGCTAAAATAGATGTTAACTATTTAAATTGGAAGTGATGATTGATGATATGTGATTCATTTCACTAGTTTCAATCCTACTTCTTCGATCTTGTTAGCATTAAGCGATGCAATAAGTGCTAAGTGGACTATTCAAAATTATGATAAATTAGTCAATTGTGATTGCCTCTGATGGAAATGGTCATATATGAATGACTTACTTTAAGGAGTTAAATTTCAAAAAATGATATCTAATATGAAAACCCCTCAATATTTAAAAAAAAAAAATTATCTATTTAAAAACAATAAAATATATATTATCATTGTGAATATATGTGGTAAGAAATTTATGTTCAGCGTTAATGAATTTTCAAGTATTAGTATTTTAAGTTGTATATTATTAATAATTTTTAAAAATGAAGGGTAATGAAGGCCCAAGGGTAATTATATGCAAGAGGATGGTTACAATGGGTTAATAATACATGTAAATTTAACTAATAAGTGAAATTAATTATCGAAACACTTACCATTTAATCTAAATAGTCCAGAACATTCCATCTATTAATTATATTACAGTATTTTTTCCGAAGGAAGAACCATATTTTCATTAAAGAAGGTGAAAATTAGATTTGAAGATGAATTATGGTGCATTCAAAAACAAGTTTTCAAAAATAAAACAACCATCCATCATAAAAAGTCACAAAAAAGAATGCCTTGAATTATTCTAATTTTTTCATTGGAGTATAGTTAAAGACATAAATGTCATCATAAAAAACATCATAAAAAAAACCTCCTATAATGTGGGAAGATCCAAAAAAAATACATGCCATGAAGATGAGGTAAAACAAAAATTGTAATCCTACAACTAGTCCATCTCCAAGCCTTTCATGAAAGGCCTCTGATAGAACTAGAAATGTGCATCTCCATTCCATTATGATACCTTTCATGTGCCACGAACTTCTTGTGTTCCCACATTGTAAAGGTCATCAGCCACAGTTTTCCTTTACCTATAAATATGAGAGCATGAGATTTGGACAAAAATTCCTTTCAATTACAATACTTCTTCCAACATAGGAATGAGTATGTGCACATGAAATCTAGTAGATTCCTTAAACCAGTTAATAATAATGAGAGAATGACCAAAAATATGGAATTGTTTGCATTCCTTTTATATAGCAAATAATAAGGAAATATTCACAATATATAGTTTTAGAAAAAAAATTTGTGCCCCACCCAATCCACTTTGGAATTTGAAGAAATGGTTTTCATTTAAATATAATATTGCACCTCCCCTGCACTCACCATCACCTTAAGAAGCACCATCAAAGCAAGCCCAAGGGTGAGTTTTGTCCACCGCTTCAAGAGAAGTGTGCCTCAGCCTATGGGAATTAGATATTTCCATATTCATAAAATATATTTCCAAAGAAGTTTCTATTACTCTGTGAGTGGTTGTAGCCTTATCCTCAAATATAATATGATTTCATGATAATCAGATCCCCTAGTTGATAATGGGTTGAATATTTCTAACCTTCATAGGAGAAACATTTTCCCACCATAGGTGCCAAGATTCCATACATGATATACCCTTCCATATTAAATTCATATACAAAGATATATGGACAGTGTTCCACATAGCTTTGGCAAAGGGGAAATCCATAAAATGATGGGTCGTTGTTTCTTCTGCCACTTTACAGAGAGGGAGCTTGGCCCAAAGGGGCATCTCTTTCTTCTTCTTTTTTCATGTAGGGAGTTTATTTTCAAGAATACACCATCGAAAACTACACAATTTCATCAGGCGGTTGAGCTTCGACAACTTTTTTCACCACAAATATAACTCTCCAGGTTTCTTGTCTCCGATATTAAAAGGACCTTCAAACCTGGGAGTATATTCCCCTTGGGAGGAATGGACCCAATGAAAAATTTCTTCCTCATTTATCAATCTTACATGGGATGGATTAAAATACGTAGTGTAATTCTTCAGCAACCTAGAACAGTTAGGTGGAAAATTTAGTTGAGTTGTGTCCATCCAACTTTTTGCCCACATGGATGTTATGTTCAAATTAACCTCCTGATTAAGAGTCCCCCCTTCATGAAGGAAATTGAGAAACTCTTATGCTAATTTGTAATTCTCCCCACAACTTACCCAAGAATCTTGACCAATTCTAATATGTTCACTTGAGCGAACCTTCCATGCTAAACCTTTTTCAATCACATGAAAATACTCAATAAAAACCTTCCAAAATACTTAAACATTTTTCTTGTGTTTGTTAGGGGATATGATCCAAACTTTAATGGAGAAGAAGAAAAAATTATTTTATGTAGACAACATCCATAAACGTTCTGTGGATATCAACCATAATCCTACCTTAACATCCAATGCTTTAGGAAAGAAACTATAGTTTTCAAACCCTAACAACCCCATTTCTTCGGAAGAGATATTTCCTCCCATTTGACTCATGGGAAAACTATGCCATCCTTTGAGCCCAACCATAAAATAATAGAAAAAAAATTATGAATATAATTTAGGATTCCTCTTAGAATCCAACATAAAGGTATCCACAAGACCAGAATCACTTCTAAGACAGATTTGATAAGCAAAAATCTTCCTACTAGAGAAAACCATATGGAACTCCACACTTTGAGCCTTTTTTCTATCTTGGAAAATAACTCATGCAAATACACCTTCCTATAGTCATTATATTTAAGATCAAATCCCAATTATTAAATCCCTTCATCAATAATATTTGTTTGAAAATTGAAGATGTTTCGAGCATTAGTAAGTTCATCTCTAGAGAACCCCAGTATATTAAAATTTGATTTTTATAAGTTAACTCACATACCTATTGTAAAACCGCACCCCACATTTACCCACTTTTACAAGCTCATGAGGTAAACAAGAGCTGAGAGTTACTATGCATGACACAACCTCCAAGTCTTACATGTCATTTTTTCACCATGACACTTGACCATTAAATGGATCTCTCACTATCCATAAACATGTTTCAAAGCACTCCCTTGCAAGTCAATAACCTAATACCCTTGAAGAAAATATGAATTTTTGGTAACAAATATTTATAACCTATTTTTTATAACCTTCGCGCATTTCATAGTAAATTTTCACACATTCACAATTTCTACCATTGAAACCTATACAGAATTGCACTCTTTCTTCCATTATAGACCATGCAAATAACTCAATGAAATGTAAAAATAAAAAGTGAATTCTAGAAGTGTTATTAGGAAAATATATCCCAAATGAAATATTCTAGGTCATGTCTATTTGAGCCTTACCCGTCACATCATGGAGCTAATTCCATATCATCAAGGAACCTTAGTCAAAATATTAGTGGATCTCATCCTTCTCTTATGGATTTGAAACCTCCTCTTCTTGGCCTATAAATTGAATACAAACCAGAGGGTTTGGGAAGTTCACAAAAGGTATTATTATGATGTTGGATTTATATTAGGAAGCTTATCATCCAAGGAGAGGGTTGGAGGAATTTTGGAGGAACCTCACGAAATCAAGGCAGAGGTTGTAAGGATATTCTTTATCCTTGAAATAATAAAAATGAATCATTTTCTCCATTGTATTGTATTACTGAAATGAAGTGTTATTACTATTAAAATCCTCTAAATTCAGTCAGTTCATATTTGTTCTTAGGTCATGATATTAGATAGGGTTTGAGTCATTTTTATGTTTTATAGGGTCTAAGTCATAGTTTTAGAGTCTCATTTCATCACCAAACCAAGTTCATAAACTTTGTTTTACACTTTAGTAGTCTCATGCCATGTTTTGAAACCCATATTTTAATTCTTTAAAAAAAAAAAATCGAATAAGCCACGAAACCACGTTTTCGTAGCATGATCAGTGTAAAAAAAACTACCTCTACACTACGAAAATGCTGGTCTTTTCGTAGTGCAAAATCCTGAAATAACACTACCAGCACTATGAAATGAGGGTTTTGGAATTTTCATTTTAGCTATCACATCCATCAACTTTGGGTTAAATTTTCATGATTATAGTGTCAATCCATGATCATGGTGTCAGTCCACGAATCCTCCTTCATGCATGCAATCATCCAAAGTAGTTATTAAATCATTATGAGACTCATTAGCGGTCATTTTTCATTGGTCCTTTGCAAATTTGTAAAGGGAATTGGTTATTATTGTTTTTCTCTCATGTAAAGAAAGCACTGCGTGCATATCTATTGCTGAAAGAGAAGCTCATGATAAGATACCAAAGCTCTCATTAAGTTTTCAAGTGAGGCAGAGTTTTCAATCAAACGAGGTAGAATTCAATTGGTGATTATGTCAGTAGTTTCGATTGCAAATCGAGTAAGTTTGAAAATAGTTGCTGACTGAAACAAGGTTTTAAATCAAGCGAGGCAGAGTTTTCCATCAAGTGAGGCTGAACCAAATTCTTAAGCGAGCTAGTTTATCCAACAAGGAGGTTTATTACAGTTTTTCTGAAGAGATAGGGTTTCCAGGAAGAAGATGGCAGAAGAAAAAATAAATCACTGGTCGAGTCAATGCCTGAGGATAGAACCTGAAGGTTTAGAAAATCTCACCAGGGATAAATCTATTGAAGAAGCCATCAAGAAGGTAGGGTGCTAGAGGTTCTATGAAAAGCTTCAAGGAGGGCATAATCAGGTCACCAAAGAATTTGCTACCAGCTTCACGGGGTCAAACACAAAGTTTGGTTTTCTCAATTTACCAATTTCTCTTGAAGTGATATCAGCAGTCATAGAAATCCGAAGAGGCGAGGGAGATATCCAAAGATACTTCACCTGCGAAGGGAGATATCACAAGGTGTACACTTATCACTTTAAACTCTTATTGCATTTCATAGGAAAAATCTCTCTAGACTTACCTTTCTTTCTATTTCGAAGTCTGGCCAAGATGGCAGACAAAGTTTAGATGAAAAATCAGGCATGTGAAACCTCTTTATTTCATCATGGTCTAGCCAAGTTAATAGTTTTGCATGAGCTTCGGAAAGTGAAAAGAGAATGGACTGCATTTCTCTTTTTGAGTGGAATAGGGGTTTAAGGAATGGGTGCTAGCCCTCAGGTCAAAGAAACATCTTCATTAAATACTACTGAACACGCAGAAACAAAATCAAGGAGATTTGTCAAGCTTAAGCCCAGGAAATAGGTTAAGGAAACTATGATAAAGACATCACTAAAATTCCAAAGGAATCCTCAATCTGCACAGAATAAGTGAATTGAGGTCAAAAAGACAATTCAGGAATAATCAATTAGTAAAATAGCTCAGAAGAAGTTGACTAGGAGTCAAAGGTCAAAGGAGAAGGGTAAGGTTGTGGTCAAAAATGAAAATTCGCAATTAAGAGGTGACTTGAATGATATGTTACAAGCTATTAACATTGAGGAGTCTCCCCTAGATCAAGCAGAGCTCATAAAGCTGGATACAGGTGGCAAATCAAAGAAATTGAAAACATCCAAAAAATTAGACTTTGAGGATGAGGTGTCAGAGTTTGTTTTTAAGCCTATAAAACCACTGGCTAAGCATTCTAAGAAAATGTAGCAGCTAGACATGGAGATAGACCAAATAGGAGGTGAGGATGCAAGTGTTTTTGAAGAAACCATTAATACATCATCTCAAATACTTGAAGAAGACAGAAACAAAGTCTTTAATACTTATATAGAAAGGAGTAGTTATGAGGAGGTTAAAGACAAACTCAGACTTGAAAAAAATGAGATTGATAGATTGAGGAAGAAAGTGGGAATGCATGTTGTGAAAAGGTCAAAATTTGAGAGGCTGAAAGGTCTGTGAGAGCTAAAAAAGGTTTCAAACAGTGAGTCAATCAGCAGTCAGGATCAATTCTTCATATGGACTGTCCCTGCAATCAGGGAAGAAAATTTCATAAGAATGGTTAACACCAAACTGAGGGCTAATAATATAAGGCTTAAACAGTAGGTTGAAGACCTTAAAATATAGCTAGAAAAGCCTGAAGATAAACCACAACAAAAATATGTGTAAACATTAAGTGACATCTCCTAACACATTTTTGGAGTTTTGTGGAAGGTTTCATTTTTTAAAAAGTTCAAAGTTGATTATTGAGAGCTTATATATAACTTCAAGGATGGTAGTAAAGGTGGGAAACTCAAATTTTTGGAAACAAGTTGTGAAACGAAAAAGACACAGTAGTTTCGTAGTGTGCTACGAAACTGTTGTAGGTGTCATGCACAACAGTTTCGTAGCACGCTACGAAATTGCTGTAAGATGCAGTTTGATCGATTTTGAAATTTTTAAAAGGGTAAAAGGGCATGTTTATTAAACTTTGATGTTTTTGGACGATGCATAAAGACCACAAATGAAGATCCAATGACAAAAAATAGAAAATTGAAGGTTTCAAATGAAGTTTTCAGAGGTGAAGTTCTGCGCTACGAAAACAACAGACAATTTCATAGCACAACAATGTTAATAGTTTTTGGCACTTCTTCAAGCATTTTTTTTTGGGCACAGATGGGAGGACGAAGTCGTAAGAGTTTAATATGCCTTTGCCACATGTTTTGAGCACAAATTGCTCAACAGATGTTGTGAAGAACCATAAATTAAGAAGTACACATATTTTGCAGGAAGCATGTTCCTATTTTTCGGGGCAAATAAGAAGCAAATCATTACAGTTCAACAACAAGGAGATGGACATCATCAAGGTTGAAGTTTATGAGGAGCAATTGTTAGATATAATATTTAATGCTTAGATAAGGTTGTTAAGTTATAATAAATAGTTTTAATCCTAGTTGTGTTAGGACTCTAGAACAGATAGTTTAACTGTCAGATGAAATTAAAGTTTGTTTTAGCAGTTGATAGGTGTCAAGCTAGCAAATTAGAATTCTCTCAAGTGTTTGGAGAGAATCCAAGAAATGTAATGATGACTCTATAAGAGACAAGTAGTCGAATTTCATAGGGTTGGCAATTTTGATAAGCAAGCATACTATTGTTGTAGAAAGGAACTTTGTTTTTATGTTAATACAAAGATATTGGTTTCATCACTTAGGATTCAGAAAGGGTTATGGTTGTGTGATATTCTCATATTTTTCCTCTTTAAATTTCTTGCAGTGGCATGAATGTATGTTACTCAGAATTCACTGAAGGTGCTCTAACTTCCTTCATATGTTCATGAACCATGTTATTTTTTGTCCTATTGTTTCCTTTGATGCATCTAAACCCTGAAATTCCCTGACTTCCAATTGAAGCCGATACTCATGTTTTGTGAAAATACACTTGACTCCATAAGCCCAATAAATGTTTTTTGATTAGTAGTACAACCAATTATCCATTTTACTCATAGAGTTAGCCATGTAATCCTTATTTGAAAATCATAAACCTATTGAGAGAGCCCTCTCAGGTTGAGGAGGCTAAGCCTCAACTAAAAGTCTGGTTTGAAATAGTTACTCAAGGTCTTCTTGATCAGCAACCTATCAGGGTCTGATTTTGAGATAACATGATGAATGATCTATGTTACTTTTTTTTCATAAAGATGATATCAATTTCTAATCTCTTTGATCATTATATTAATCTTGTTTGAATTATTATATTGCATATCCCATTGATCTCAATTTATGTATGTGATTGCAGGTATTTTCGAGCATTGAGGAGTTGCATTGGGATGAAGCGAAGATATCCATCAAGAATTTCACAAATAGGTAATGGTTCCATTCTCCCTCTCTTGCATTTATGATTCAAACAAGGTAGGCTTAGGGAAAGAGTTATTCAATTGTCTATTTGTTTCTACTTTTCCTTAGGAATTTAGGGAGATCTCTCTTTTTCATAATATGGATTAGTCCA
This sequence comes from Pinus albicaulis, assembly GCA_034641835.2. Lineage (NCBI taxonomy): Eukaryota > Viridiplantae > Streptophyta > Pinopsida > Pinales > Pinaceae > Pinus > Pinus albicaulis. The sequence goes on along the minus strand of CM076579.1, from coordinate 145,103,897 downwards.
CATAAGAAATTGACAACTCGGCTAGTTATAATCCTCCTGGGGGGAACTAACTCCACCTGGAGGGAAACATTTTGCTGGTTCATATCCTATGGTTGGAGGAAAGTCTTTAATTGGAATTATCAAAACTATGATTAGATACCTCAAGATGGTTTAGGTCAACCCGTTTTGTCACAACCCTTAGTTGGTAGTCCTTATCCAAGGATGAATACAATTTGAAACCCTTTTTTTGTTCAAAATCCTTTGCAAGTTGCTCCACAGGTACTAATTTACCAACATCTTTAGCCTACTGGACAACCTATTCAACAAATACCTTTTCAAATTATTCCAATTCAAGTCCAACAACCTATTCATGGGATTCCTCAAGTTAATATACAAATATATTTTTAGTAACCAAGTCAAAAACCTGGTCAAAATAGTCCACATGCTCCTATCCAATCTATTGTACAAAAAATTGTTCAACAACCAAGTACACCTCAAACACCCATCTTGGGTTTATCTCAAATTTTTGTTCGAATTATCCCTTAAGTATCGGTGCAACCAATTACTTACGCTATCCCCCACACATCTGTCTATCAAGATGGTCCTACAATCTAGTCTATATCTAAAATACCTTTGGGACAACCTATTATGGGAACTCCTCAGACACTCTATCAAGGAAAATATTTTCGAGGATAGCCTTTCCACAACTAATTCTTTCAAGGTCAACCTTATCAGAGTCAGTTCTTTCAAGGAAATAATTTACAAAGACAACCTTTTTAGGGGGAGTATTACTTGGGGAAGGTGGGCCAAAATTCGCCTTTCCAGAGCCAAACACACCGTGGTCATACTTATCAAGTTCTATCTCAACCATAGTTTGGTATGGCTCACCCTGGTTATCCTCGAGGTGAAAATTTTAACCACTCAGGATATCCCAAGATATCCTGGATATCATCCACTAGGTAAAGGAATTATCACGTGGGGTAATCATTTTTGACAACAAGATCCCAACTGACAATTAATATTCACTTCAAATTTAGATTTACCATATTTTTCTTGGCTAATAAATTATACTATTTACTATTTCTTGTTTTGGCCGATAATTCCTACTAAGTGCCACAATAACATTCTGAAATTTGAAGGAAAATGAGGAGAATACCCATCAAACCATGTCATGACATATCATCTTTGGTGTGTGTTCAGTTTAGCAACAAAATGATACATTGAATTATCGCGAGATTCTTTTCATAGCTTCAATTCCTTAGCCATTGATTTCTTCAAACATTTTCAATTACCAATTCGTTATGATACTGGTACCAAAATTTTGAATTCCTTAAAATAATCTTCTTCTACTCATATTTCCGATCATATACATGAATGGAGACATAGACGTCATTTAGTTAAGGTTTTTGTTCTAGATTATATTTTGGCTGAATCGTTTACTAAATATTTTCTTCCAGTCATTACTGAAGATGTGGCCAAGGGAGGTGTTGTAACTAAAGAGAAAATCATTACTTGTATGATATAATTCTAGATTTTCCTCGCCCTGTTCAAATACCTTGAAATCCTACAGGATCTCACACCACTGATGGTGTGATCGGTTCTGTTAGCCAATCTAAGAGTAAGAAGAAAAATTCCAAATCTAATTTGATTATAAATTTACCATATTCACCCAAAGGAAATCCTTCTCCCAAAATTACTTCTGAGATTAATGTTGTAGATTCATCTACTAGTAAGAATAAATCGAATGGAGGTAAAAATAAAGGAAAATGTAAAGGGAAAAAAAATACTTCATCAAAAGAGAAATAAGATAAGACCAAACCATCCTAGATGCGGGTGACTTGTCATGAAAGGAGGGGCCACATGGGCGCCATGTGGCGGGGTAAATGTCCACCCCACATGCCCACACATGGCCTCCTACCCAACGTTAAATGCACTAGCTTTACGGGCTTAATTTCACTCCCCGCCAGCTTCATTGTGACATCCTCCCGTTGTATAGCATTAACAACTCTTGATTCTACTTCCATGGCTATTAAGCCTATTCACCACACTCCTCAGGCCACCATTCGGCGCTCTCTTCAGCTTTATATGCTCGCCTCCTATTCTCCCTTTCAGTCCTCGACCCTTGGCCTTGCACAGTCCTACTGCAACCATCCCTCGGCATTTTTTGGTGGTGGAAACACCTCTCCAGATCCATCGAGCATCCCCACCCTATCCTTCTCCTCTGCTCCTTCGTCTGTCATGATTAGGTATCATTGTATGCGGTGTCAAAGGGATGGTGGTCGCAGCCTCCCCTCTAGACCACCTCTGTCGAATTCCATTGGCATGGAATTAAACCTTTCTGTGGACTGGGAGGAGCCAAGCAGGCTCAACCCTGTCAACCTCTCTGCTCAATTATCCTTTCAGCTCCCTATCTCCCTGCCGACATCCTCTGGCATTCGGCCCAAAAATCTCCCACACAAGTCGACCATTCAATTCGAGCCAACCTTCATTCCTCGCAAGATGAAAGCTCTACCTATGTAGAGCACCTCCAGCAATATCCATTGCACCAGTAGCAATTCCGGTTCCAGTGTTGGTCGAAATTCAAATAGCGACGTAAGAGGTGCAGACGAGGACACCATTCAGCTTGTTGCCACCTCCAACCAGCGAGATGCTCAGGAGTCGCCACAGCTTTAGGCTACAATCCACGTGCCAAGCAAGGAGAATGATGACTCATTTTATGCTTGCAGGATCAAGGACAAAGACCCCCACCCAAGCCAGAAGAATGAAGGTCCACCATAATTTCAATTGTTGGGTGATCTTCTCTCACTTCAGTTTTTGCATAGCATTCTCTAGGTTGAAGATATATTGGAATCTTTCGTTGTTATGTTTTAGTTTTAGTTTTACTACTATCTATGCTAGTTTCCCATGCTGGGCGGTCCTTATTTTGTGCTACTTGTGGACTAGTTTCCCCATCTGGGGAAGTCCATATTTTGTCTTCAAAAGCTTTTTACTTCCCTTCGGAAATGGCTTTCCAAGTCCAGAGGAAGAGATATGTAATATTTTTACTTGTATAATATAATAGAAGTAGTCTAACTTAGAATATATATATAACAAGGATTTTTATTTTTCATCGAATGGTTTGGTCTTATATATATATATATATATATATATATATATATATATATATAAAAGACCAAACCATTCGATGAAAAATAAAAATCCTCGTTATCCTTGTCTAATCTGTGATGAATATCATTACACCAAGGAGTGCCCTCGTTGTGTTGAGGGTACTAAATTCATTAAAGGTTCACCCACCCATGTTGTTTTGAATGAGCAATTCCCTTCTTAAGACAGTAAGATAGTTTCACACAATCCTTCCTCTTCTTCCACATCGAAGGATATCATGATGACATCCTCACAAGTTATGGTAGCCATGATATTTAGTTATTATAAATCTAAGGGTCCTTTTGCAAATGGAAATGATACCAGTTCACCCATTCAATATTCCACATTAATTCCTCCTCCTTTTGAATAATTATAGATTGAAAATCCTAATTCTAACATGGTGACACTAGCACATTTGCCCCAAATTCTGACGGCCAAAATGTCGCTCTTGCGACACATAGGCGGCCCAAGAGAGACGTTTTATGGTGCACCAAAACATGGTTTCTCCTTACGTTTAACTTACGACACTTGACTTAAATGTCGGTATAGCGACAATAGATTTGACGTTTTACATTGGTGTCACACTTTTGACATTTATTGAAGTGTCATAGTTCCGACGAGATAAAGTGTTGCTAGTCTGACACCCTCAAACGTTGATGTTCCTTGCCTCCAAATGTCACTAGTACGACGCCTTTGATTAGCTCTAGTGCGACATTTCTAAACATCACTAGAACGACGGTCCTCATTGTCGAAAGACTGACGGAACGAACATTTAAAAAAAAAACTATTCGTCGCTACATCGATGGCACTATAGGGTCAGAAGACTGACGAAACCGCAAATTGTCATAAAAGGAAACGTCGCTAGAGCGACGAGGCTAAAATTAAACGTTGGTATACCGACGAAAACAAAACTTTATTTAAAAAAATTAAACGTCGATATTCCGACGGGCACAAAACATTGTTTAAAAAAAACTAAATGGCAGAATAGTATGGCCCGAAAATCAAAGGCAATACGAAAAGTCACGTTAAATTTTTTAATACAAAAAAATTTAAATGTCAAATTTTTATAGACACAAAACATTTTTTTTTTAAAACTTAAAAAAAAAAAAAAAACTCAGAATAGTATGGCCCGAAAACCAAAGGCAAGACCAAAAGTCAAGTTAAATTTTTTAATAAAAAAAAATTTAAATGTCACGTTAAATGTTTATAGACACAAAATATTGTTTAAAAAAATAAACGTTAGAATAATATGGGCCGAAAATCAAAGGCAAGACCAAAATTCACGTTAAATTTTTGAATACTACTGATTTGATAAATTTTACATAGTCCTTCTCATGTGATAAATTATCTAATCATTGTAAAGACAATGTATGACACTCAAATGAAAATTTTCTAAGCTTCACGTGGCATAATGAACAAATTTTCAAACAAATCTAATAAATGCATTGACACTAGGGGCTTTACTTATCAAGTAACCAATAAATTTGTTTATTCAACAGCATGACTTGTTGAAATTCAGACAAGATACTTCTTGAAAATTAATAGAGAGGCACATGCAATCAAAATAAAAGTGGATATCCACAAATATCTTCCTCAGGTCTTAATAAATGAGGGTGGTGGTTACCCTTAAAATACATGTTCACGTATCTAGAATACAACCATTTTTCTCAAGTATACATGAAAAATGACCTCATTCAATGATACACTTCGAACTACTGTTTAGTGAGAAACATATGATGCGATTACAAGCTGACTTAATACAAGATTCTCTCAGGATCCCATGAATAAAATCAATTCTCTGATGTTGCAATCATGCAATCTGGTTCAAAAAGGGCACCTTTTTGGATAGCCTACCATAAGCCAAATGAGAACCTCTATATTGACATAAAACCGTAAATCCAGGACTGGCATGATGAAATAATTGGAACGTAAAATAAAGTCCATATACAACAAGCTCTACAAAAGCATCCTCTACAACCCTATGACATAAGGTCAGTCCATTACCTCTTACAGTGGGCAGAATTCCCCAATCATTCAATCTCCCTCGAATCCAGTTCAATACTCTGTAGACAATAGAGCTGACGAATGTTACCAAATGTTGTAAAAAAAAAAGTTAAAACATTAAAAATATGAAATAACAAAATATTTACTCTATAAATATTCGACAATGCCTAAAATGTATCTAGAATTAATCTACAGAACACAATTCTAAATCCTGAAATTACCAAGCACATTTGAGGTATTAATAACAAACTACAGGTGAGAAAAAATTCAAGATTGACCAAATTTGTATATCCATGATCAAAATCCAAAAGTATAATTGAACTAAACGAACTAATTATAGTGTGCAATGTGTGCACGTGCAAGGCACATAATCACAGGGAATGCGGACAAGAATTTTGGCATGCCAAAAGCATAAGTAAATTAGTGTGTGATGTAATAAATGTACAGACAATAGAGCACAGGCACAGAACACATGCACAGAAGCAATAGAAACCAAAGATTGATGTTAAAACAAAATGGAGATACATTTGCATGTGTTATTATTTTAATGGATCAGCTTAGGAGTGTTGCAGAGATAATGCAGGGGATTAATGATTATTCGGGGTATAGTTTCTTGAATTGGTTAGTATGCTTGGTACTTTTTTTTCTCTGAAGCACTAGTACGCTGACCCATTTACACTTCTCTTTTTCATTCAAAATAAAAGTGTTTGTGCCAGTTTCTTGGTGTATAAAGATTCCATCGTGGACCCCTAAGGTAGTTAAACCCTCTATTAATTAGCACAGGCCGTTGTCCCCACCAGGAATTTATCTCAATTTTCGAGTGCCTTTTGGAAGCTTAATGTGCTTTCTTTCTTTCCTGGGTTTACACATCACAGTCTCTGAGTTTGGTCTTGGCCAATGGAGAGTTCTTGGTTCTTGATATCTACCATTATGTCTAAACATGTTAAGGGGTCCCAAAGGCTACACAGGGAATTAAGAATATTTTCACAGGGGCTTGGGCATACTATAGCAGGACTTCACTTGCATTTTGTAGTACCTGATGATAATTTGTAAGACCTCAAGGATGACACAAGGAAAGATATAAAAATTTAATGTCTTAGATTTGACAAGACTCGTGAGAGAAGGGGCAATATATCACAATATATTTAGCAGTCAAATCACTGCATGGAGGGAGGTCCCTTGTCCCACAAATAAGGGGGGATTTCATACACCAATTTCATGTCTAGCTTGGATGTTACCTAAATTATATTAATCATTATTATTATTATTATAAAATATGTGGTTGAACTAGTATTTTCTTTTTTCTTTATTAGAAATTTGTTGAAGCAATTGGCAAGATGTTAATGCTTCAACCTTAACAGATTTTCAGTTTGTCATCCTTGCTCATATCCTAGAAGATGAATTTGTTCTCTTAAATTCTAGACTTCGCAAAACAAGGATTATTTATGTCATAAACTATCCCGAGGAAAAATTCCATTATCAAATGGAAATGTGCAGTTGAAATATCCACATCCTTGGTCATTTCTAGTTTGGATTCAGTAGGATGTGCAACACAATAGCACAGATCATATCTTAAGATATGCTTTGCAAGCCACTAATCCATAGATGCCACATTTATGGGAGGCCATAATGAAATTTGTGCATGTGAGCCTTTTTTTCGACCATCAAAATGTTCAGTACTCTTCAGTAAATAATGAACCGTGAGTCCTAATCTGAAAGGTTAGTGAATAATGATCTTCATAAACATAGTAAAAAATTGACTTCTAACGATTATGGGTCAATGATGTGAAAATTGAAACAAAAGATGGAGATATATTGGGAGATGCAAGCAATACTCATTAGGCCAATAATAGGGAACAACTCTGTTTTCAAGAATGGATTCGACCCTTCTTTTGAATCTGGTGATGTCTTTGATTTCGGTGGTGTATGCCCTTGTGTGGACAAAAATTCAAGTTGCACATGTGAATGGGTATATATATATATATATATATATATATATATATATATATATCTATATATATATATATATTTTCCATAGAAAAAAATCGAACTTTCTATTAGGAATAGATAGTCTTAGAACATATGCAGAGCATTTTAGTGCAGCTCCATTCTCCTTTTTTCAAAGAGGAATGGTGAGCTCCGCTACTTTTCAAAACCTGGGGGTAATGCCAAAGCAGCCAGTAAAAACAAAATAGCTCTCTCATATTAAAGGCACCTCCCTTTATTCATCATCCCCTAGACAAGAACTGAAACAGAGATGAGAAAAAAGGGTAGGAGATGCCAAAACAAAGCTCGAAGCTTCCTTTTTCAAAAAGAGAGACTGGCATTAGAAACTATCCCAGTCCCCGAACAACATTTTTTAATCAAAAATGGGACCCAGGGCCTCCTTACATAAGGAAAATAGCTCTGAGACCACGGACGTAGCAGTTTAAGGTTTATACAGCAAATATGTACATAAGTAAATAAAACAAAACAACAAAGTTAAGCAAAGACCCGCTGTTCCTGAGCATGAACAACCCCCTTCACTGACTCAGTTACTGACCAGGACCCCAAATCTTGTTGAGAACCTTCTTTAGATAAGCGATATGCTTCATGGTTCCTTTCCCTGTAAATGTGACAAACATTAATCTCAGTGAAAAAACATTTGAGTCGATTAATATCTTTAAGAAAAGGTAACAAAATGAAATTTCTGCACTGTTGAGTCCCATTAAACCAATTTACAACATTTCTAGAATCACCAAAAATTTGAATCTGCCTCATATGTTTCTAAATCAACTAGCAAAGGAGAAAATGAAGGGCTTTAAGTTCAACAAATGTTTTTGTCCCTTTCCCAAGGCCCACCAAAGCTCGATAGGATATGGCAGGAGAGAGGTGAATTACTAATCCAGCACCACAAGAACCATTTGAATCTGAGGCCCCATCAAAGAATGCCCATGAAATTGTTTCCTTGATCTCTTCAGGTTGTATGTTATGTGTGGGTCCAGGTCCTGGAGAAGAAGGAATACTGTCATAGATGGCAGCTCCTTCCACAGCCAATCTTACAATTGGGAAAGACTGATCATGGAAAATAGCCCTGTTATGAGCTATCCAAGTTCCCCACGCAATCAGGAGAGGAATTGATCTCTCTTTATCATTTGGAGCCTCTTTCCACCACTGGTTCCAAGCTTGCAAAAAATCATCACCACGCCATCTGAAAGGAATATTGACCAGCCTTAAAGTTTCTACCCAGAGGCTGGAATTGAAAGGGCACTGGAGAAAGAGGTGGAGAATAGTTTCTTCAGCTGTCTTGTAGAAGGGGCACCACCCCGGCCCCGATTTTCCCATCCCATGTTGGAACCTTTTTTTGAAGGATGCACCAAAAGAAAATTCTGGTCTTGGCTAGGCATTTCAGTTTCCAGATTGGTTTTTACCACTAGTTCGGGGCCTCCCTCTCAAGCTGGGACATCAGCCATTTATAGCCCGACTTTGGAGAGTAAAAACCTAACTGAGCATGAACCCAGCGCAGTTCATCTCTTGAATCCAAAATCTAGACAGATGAAAAATGTAAGGCTGAAACATACCTACACCATTCTTCCAACCACTTGTATTCTAGTTGCAGCTCCATTCCAGAGAGCCAGCCTTGTTTCACTAGGGAGGTTGATATGGGATCAGCTATCTCACTCAAGGTATAAAAACCTCTTTCATTAAGAAAAGCTACCAAAGCCAGAGAAAGAGAGAAACTGTCAGAGCAACCAACCTAGGGGTCGCAGCCAAGACGGACCTGTGTACCATCACCTACATTCCATGCCAAACCTTTCTAAATAGTTTGAATTGATGCAACAACAACTTTCCATACAAAAGAAGCATTTTTTGAGGACTTTAGTGGAGAGCGAACCCAATCCAGAACAGATGCTTTGCTAATATATTTCCTTTTGATGACCGACACCCAAAGAGAATCTGTTGAGATCAAATGCCAAGCAAGTTTGGCTGCAAGAGATTTTGAAAAAGAGGGTAGATTTTTTATCCCCCAACCTCCCCATTCCTTAGGTCTTGTGATTTTGTCCCAAGCGACCCATGCGGTGACATGTTCCAATTTTGACCCTGCCTAAACGAATTTACTGCACAATTTATCAATGGAGGCCAAAATGCCTTTTGAAACCCAGGAGAGGCTGGCCCAATAAATCAGAATAGCCATTAGCACTGACTTAATTAGGACCAGTCTACCTACCCTTGATAGCCATCTGAAGCTCCATTGATTAGTCCTTTTCTCTATTTTTGCAAGAAGCCACTTCCAATCACAGATTCGATAGTTGTCAGGCTTGAGGTAAAAACCCAAATACTTAAAGTTGTCCTAAATGGATTTGATTTCGAAGTTCAAAAAACTTTCCACTCTTCCAATTTCTTCGACGGAAAGACCAGAGGGAGTGAGAGTCAATTTTCGGTCATTGATTTGAAGACATGTAGCTTTAAGAAAAAGGTCCAAAATATTTTTTAAGGCACAACAATCCTCCAAACTCCCATTTACAAACAACAAGATATCGTCCACGAAGAGAAGGTGAGTAATCCAGAGATTTTCCACCACTTCTATACCTTTTAGATTGCCCTGCCTTTTAGCTTTATGGGTCATTAAGCTTAACCCTTCCACTGCCAGGAAGAACAAAAGGGGAGAGAGAGGGAAGCCCTGCCTGAGGCCACGTTCAGGATTGAAAAAAGAGGTTGCAACACCATTTATCAATAATGCAATAGTAGTAGAGGTTACATAGCTCATAATCCATCTGAAAAAATCAAATCTAAAAGCAAGATGAGTGAGAAAAAGGCGTAGATACATCCATCTAAATCTATCATAAGCTTTAGACAAATCAATTTTAATAATAGCCCCTTTTTTGCCACTTTTCTTCAAACTATGAAGGGTTTCTTGTGAAACCCCTACTGCTTCGTGAATTTGTCTACCATCTAGGAACCCAAATTGTTATGGGGAGATATATTTGGAAAGGAAATGCTTAATCCTGGAAGCTATGAATTTTGCAATTAATTTATAGACACAAGTGCAGAGGGAGATTGGGTGAAAATCAACAAAGGAGTTAGGCTGGTCGAATTTTGGGATCAAGGCTAGGAAGGTAGAGTTGAAAGGTAGGTAAATGGACCCCAAGCATCTGGACTCTTCCACAACAGCGACCAGCTTATCTCCTAGAGTTTCAAAGAAATGATGGAAAAATTCAACAGTCCATCCATCTGGACCTGGACTTTTGTCCTTCGGCATGCATTTGAGGATGTCCTCCACTTCTTGTTTTGAAATAGGAGCCATAATAGCCTTGTTACCTTCTTCATCAATGAAACCAGGAAAAAAATGGGCTTCTCTGATAACTTCAGCAATGGAAATTTCTGTGGGAGCTTTGAAAAGGTCTTTGAAGTGATGAATGCCCAAAGAAGCCAGGTCCTCAAAAGAAGAAGCTTGTTCACCATTTTCCTTAGGAATTCCCCAAATTGTGTCTACAAGTTTCCTACCTTTTGCATAGTTTTGAAATAATTTGGTATTCTCATCTCCCGCTTGGAGCCAAATCGCTCTGCTTTTCAAGCACCAGCTTTCTTCCCTGATCTGTAAAATACTTCTCCTAGTGGCCTCCAACTCCTTAATTTTTTCCCTAGATTTGGTAGATGCATATCCACCCCCTTCAGAATCTTCCAACAATGCAATCTCTGAGTTAAACTTCTTGAGCTCCTCTTCTTCTTTTGCCTTTTGTTGAGCAGCCCATGATTTGGAGACTGCTTTCATTTTCTTCAAGTTATTCATAAAGAAAGAGCTCCTTGATGTTTCAGGGCTAAAGCTATCTTTCTCCTAGGTAGCAGAAAAGAGTTCGTTATACGAAGCATCCTTTAGCCAGGATGAGTTAAATTTGAAAGAGATTCCTTGCTTATTTCCATCACATTTAAATTCCAAGAAAATAGGGAAATGGTCCGAGACACCCCCTTTGCCCACCCAGTGTCGATAGATCATGAATTTTTCCACCCAATCTTCACACATCAAGAAACGGTCAATCTTCTTGCCCACCCAATCTTGCCCAATTCTTTTGTTTCTCCAGGTAGGGTGCAGCTTCAAGAGGGGAATTTCCACCAGGTGAGACAGGGCCAGATGGTTCCTGAAGAAGTCAATGAGTAGGTCAGCCCTGGCCGAGGCTCCCCAGGACTCCGCTTCCCCCAAAGAAAAGTTCAAATCTCCGCCAATGATTAATTTGGGGTGAGAGAGCCAGGAGGATCTGAAGAATGAGGTCCAGAAATGTTCTTTATCCACACAAGGCCCATATATGTTTAAGGAGAGAAAGGTGAGATTAAGCTCACTTGAGAATAACTCCAAGGCCAGACAATTCATAGAGCCCCAGGAAGAAACATATCTTAACTTCTTAGGGTTAAAACCAGTTACCACACCCCCAGATCTCCCCATGGCATCAAGAGCATGAAAGGCCCAGTCAGGCAGAATTTTGGAGATGGAGCTAATAACATCGACCCCTTTCCCCAAAGTTTCCTGAAGCAAAAAAATATCCGGATTCTGTGATCTCACAAGTTCTCTAAAGGCTAGCTTTTTTGGCTGGCTAGCTAAGCCTCTACAGTTAAATTAAAGGAAGATCATGGTAAACCTTCAGGGGGTGGTTGCTATGCTCTAAGCACCTCGTTAAGAGACATTTGTCTTCCATTAGTAATATCAACAATAGCTTTCAACTGAGCTTTGGAAAGATATGATTTTCTACCTCTTGTCTTCCTGGCCCCAACCACTACAGGATTCGGTGCTAGACCACCTACAGCCAGACCAGGCCCAGCCCTGTTTGCCCGAGGTCTAAGGTTATAAGGGAGGGAGTCTGATGAAGAGGCCCGGGAGCAGGGGGGAAAAGAAACACAAATATCTTGGGAGGAGGAAGGATCAGGATGGTCAGGAATGGAGAGGATCACACTATCAAAGGACGAAAAAGAGATATTTAAAGTCGAGAGGTCATTAAGAATCTTCCTGGAGGGACCAGGCTCAACAAAATCAGACAAAGAAAAGCACGAAGTGGACTGAAAAGAGAGAGGATCAAATTAAGACATAACTGCCTGAGACGCCCCAACTAAATCTGCAAGTTGAAGGGGAACCATGGAGTCTGCCAGATCCTCGAGAGGGACTACTTCAGCTGCCTGATCCTGTGCCGCATTCACTTTACAAGAAGGGGGAGCCTCCTGCATAGAGGGATGATGCGTTGCTTCCTGAGGGATCTCATCCAGATCTGAGAGTGTCACTTTCTCCTTTCTCCTTTGCCAGACGGCCATACTTGTGATGTCTGTTGCAATTAAAGGGAAGGTGCTCATAGTCGAGAGTCTGTAAGAACTCCAGATCCATGTAATGGAGAGTCATCGCATCCGCAAGTCCTTCCCTAGGATTTAGAATCACTAGAATGAGAGCCTCACTCCAGTCCCTGGTTTGAATATATGACTTATCTTCTTCCAAAAAAGTTCCCAGAGTGCTGCCAATGGAGACAACAACAGAGTCAATCCAGAACTGTAGAGGAAGACTAGGGAGCTTGACCCAGACCTGAGATTCAACCATTTTTTCCTTCTGAGCATCGAACAAAGGAGTCCATCTTCTGAACAGTATGGGACGCTTCCCAAAAAACCAATTTATTTCGAGAACCTAGTCTACTTGTTCTTTTTTGTCAAAAGTGATACTGAACCAGCCCCTTACAAGAATTGTTATTTCTACAGGCAGGCTTGGGGATTCTTTGCATGCATATTGGGCCCAATTATAGTTGTAATCTGCCGAATACTTCTGGCCCCTTACTCTTCCAACTAACATAGTCTCTGAAGCTTCCATGGCTTTCTCAATGCTTATGTCCATGCCCAGCAAACATTTAGGCCTAGATTCTTTCTTCTTGATAGGTTTAGATTTTTTCCGCTTCTCTCCCACAACTTTCTTGAAACCCTCCCCTTCTTCAACTGGATTGGAAAAGGGAGCATCCCCCCCGCTGAATCATGCAGGAGCTACCTGATTTCTTCAAGGGTTCTGTGGGGCTCTACTTCCTTACTGTGATCTGGCTAGACACAGGGCCCGGATGCAACTTCGACTCAAGGGGTACGATCCTGATTTTATGAGGCTGATGATCTCAGAGGTTGTTCAACCGCCTCATTCGAGGAAACCCTTGAATGACAACAAAGGGACAAAAGCCCACCCCTCACAAGAAGGCATGGCCCACCCCCGTTCTGCACAATAGGAACAAGTCCCTCTGCCGACATAGGAGGGACAACCTTCGAAAGAGCTTTACCAACCCCTGGAAATCTCAGCCCCACTGACACCTCATGAAAAGACCCTCCTAGGAGAGAAAGACACGTAGGGGGACTGACCCCTGGTAAAAGAAAACTCAGCGCAACTTGAAAACCACAACAACCCACAACGTCTTCTAAACCTCCTATAGGAACAAAAGGAGAAGAGTTACCTAGAGGAGCCGACAGAGGAAGAGGCCGAGCTGCAGTGATCGCTACTCTGAAGCCATCTTTAAAAGCTGGAGGACATCCATTGATCAGATCTGTTTGCCCGAGTTTATGACACCCACTCCAGGAACTAATTAGGGTTTCACCAAGCAAATCAGCCCCATTCGAGAAACCCCCCAAGGCCGCCTCAACTACAAAATTATGAGAAAAAACTGGATTAGGGAAAAAGAGCTCGAGGTTTTTCTCTGAAATCTCAAGCCCCCAGTAGGTAAGGAGGTCTTCAGGAGAGGGTTCAAGTTCCACTGAAACACTGTCGAAACACATTGTAACCACCCACTGACCCTCTGAAGGCGACACCAAGAAAGCATGAAAACCGCTTAGCCACAAAAACCCTAGCTCCTAAACTCCGTTGAGTAAAACATAAAACACATAAACAATATAAATCCATACTTTGAGCTGGAAGGTTAAACACTGTACATCTGGCAACGGACTGAGAGCCAAGAGTGAAAGATAGAGGGGGGCGTTGGCAGTTTCTGTAGAAACGACAGGCGAACTCATGTCACATCCATCTCCGATATATATATATATATATATATATATATATATATATATATATATATATATGAGCATGTGAAACAACCTTTTGAAAGAAGATTTAACTGCATCAATCTGAGCTACATATTTGAGCCAACTTCAAGTGAATATAAGCACAAGTGTTGACTTATGTCTGGACTAATAAGGAGGATGTAATGTTCTCTCCTAAATGATTTCCTTTGGAAGGACAAAGTAGCCTATCCAACTACGTAGTCTATAGTCGTAATAAGGGGGTAAAAATCCAAATTTTCCAATGTGTGGCAACATTGTGCAAAAGCTGGGTTGGTTGGGGAAAAAAGACCCAAAATTGGGGGTTGATTACAAGACCCTTCAAATGAGGAAGCCCATGGAAAAGTATATAAATAGAGAAGAATTGAGATCAAATCAATCATCATCAAATTGGAATTGAATTGTCTCTGCTATCTTGAGCCTAAGGCTTTGAGGTTTTAAGACCCCTTTCTCCTCTACTAATTTTGGTGGTTAAAGATTCCACCTTAGTAAACCTTTTTGTTAATCTTCTATTTTGTTTTGGAAAAGAAGGAATTTATCCATTTGGAAGACTCACTCGCTGAAGTAGTTCAAGATAAATATAAGGTGGTTTTAGGTGCATTCTTCTCTAGATAGGTGGTTTTTTCATCGGTGGGCAAACTAAGGCACTTTGGCCTCCTTGAAACAGAAACTCTGCCATTTTTCTAAGGACTTCGGGCTTCCTGAAGCAATCGGAAGACATCGGCAGGTTGCAGGGGCCACAGAGACTAGTCTGGCTACAGGTTGCAAGGGCCACAGAGACTAGTCTAGCCATAGTCTGGCCACATACTAACCACAGGGCCGAATCTGAGGTAGGTTTTTGTGCCCTTTTCTGTAATAGTTAGGCCTTCCCTGAGAAATATTTTTCAAGGATTTTTGGAGATAATTTAGAGTTATATTTAAGGATCTTCACCAAGATAGTTCTAGTCAATATTCTTACACAGTTAATTACTATTATGAAATAATTCAGTTGTTGTCCTGAGGCCCCTTTGGCTACCTTCTAAGGTTAAAGTTGGACATACACTTATAAAAATGAGACAACATAGGGTAATCATCTAAGGAGCGAATCCAAGGATATCCTCTCCTCTCTTAAGGCACATTCCAGGAATGTAACTCCCTGTAGAAGATCGGTCTCAGTCTTGAAGCAACTTGTGTATGTTGAGTATAATAATTCAGTGGAATTTTCTGATGGTTAAATCTATCTGCAGAGTTTCCATTGAAGAGATTCCGAGTTATAGTTCTCCTTCAAAAGTCAATCAAACTAACCAAAACAGGTTTTGTAGACTGTATAGGAATACAAATAAGCTAGTAGCTTGAGTTACTTGATAGAAAGTGTTGTATTTGGTTGAGCAATTTTATAGTTATTGAAAGGATTATGTCTGTGCAAATGGGAAATTAAGAAATATCATTTTTATGTTCAATATATTATAAATATGTTGGGCAATTACTATTTTTCATTTTTCAGTAGTAATGGTTGATAAGTTGTTCCTACCAGTTATTGAATGATCTATGCAATTTATGAGGGATGCTTACTGTCGTGTAAAAAGAATTTTTTATTATTAAACTTATGTGGAAACCCTAGAGGTAATAAGAAGCCCTAGGATACAAAGTTTCCCTAGGACACTTTAGAGGACACCCACCACTGACACTGAAAGCTCACTTTGGAAGATAATTTAAGACTCACTTGCAAGATGATAGGAGATTTTAGAACCTTGGAATGTTTGGAGGGTTGTTTATTGGCACACATGTCCAAGTGGAGGAATATTTGGGAGTGTAAGACTTATGGAAGAGATACACACATTTTAGAAGCCTTTAAAAGATGGAAAATCCACTTTCCATCCATATTATACCCTTTTGAACATATTGTTTCGGTCTTTATCATTTCATTATTGTACATGTGGCATGGTAATCCCATCTTTATGTATTTTAAATTAGTTAATTAGAGAAAGGTGTGTTATCCCTACATATGCTAGATTAGGGGCTTCTACTCGAAATATTAATTTTTTAATATGAAGGAAGTTGAGCATCTATCTATAAATAGAGATGAAATTCGTCATTTTCAAATCATGGTTAGACTACGGGATAAATCTCTTTGCAAATTTTGAAAATTTGTGGGAGAACATTTTTCCTTTCAATTGGAGCTATGAATGGATGACTAAATGCACCTCATTGAGGAGATGATTTTGTGGATGACTTAAAAAATTCTATAGACTTTCATGACTAGAGTGAACAATTATTTCTCAACTAAATAGTCTCTCTATTCTTTTAAACCCTAGGAATAATTCTAGGGAAGAAACCTCCCTTGAGTTTATCTTGGAGCATGTAAAAAGTAATAGGTGGATCTTTTAGAGTTAGTTGTCGGAAACCTTAGTCATCACCCATATGTTGAGTGAAAAGGTACTAATATCCTATCTTTCTTTCAATCTTATTTTATTAAACAAACTCCAAACCATTTTTCTGGATTTGCTATTCATATGAACTTGTCTTTCTCATAGAGAGAAGGTAATTTTGGTATCTTGGAGGCCTTATACTAGCATTACTAAAAAATTATGTGAATCCTATTATAATTTATCCCTTTGTAGCTATAACACACCAAAATTGGACTGTGAATTTTAATGTACATGTAGGAAAGTAGGCAACAGGTCATCTTTGTTAATAGAATAGCTACCATTAAAGATGGTTCCCACATTGATTTAATAGCAAACCAGATTACAACCCATGTGATGAACATTGTAAATACGAAGAACAAGGCAGGTGTAGTGAAAGCACCCATGATCAAGAATCATTTATGGATATTTTTCAATTCTTTGATTGATAATCCTTCATTTGAATCCCAAACCAAGGAGATATTGACAACTCGTCAGAACAAATTTAGTTCAAAGTGTGAACTCTCTCAAGAGTTTTTGAACAAAGTTTCTAAATGTAGAGTTTTTGAGACCATATTATCATGGGCAGAACCAAGAGACAAAGGTTAACTGGTATCACCAAGCTTGATGATGCTAATGATGCAGGAAGCAAGAATTCTAAGAAATGCACTTTGATTTTAGTTGAGGGAGATTCAGCCAAGGCCCTTGTGATGGCAGGGTTGGCTGCTATTGGTTGAAATTATTATGGTGTGTTTCCCTTTAAAAGTAAGTTGTTGAATGTAAGGGAAGCCATCCATAAAAAGATAATGGAAAATGTTGAGATTCAACATATCAAGGAAATCCTTCGTCTGCATCATGGAAAGGAATATGACAGTGTCAAATATCTAAGATATGTTCATCTTATGATTATGACATACCAGTATCATGATGGTTCACACATAAAATGATTGTTTATAAAATTCATACACTCTTTTTGGCCATCTCTACTCAAGATTCCTTCATTTTTTGTTGAATTCAATACTCCTATTTTCAAGGCAACCCTTAAAA
Source organism: Pinus albicaulis (assembly GCA_034641835.2). Lineage (NCBI taxonomy): Eukaryota > Viridiplantae > Streptophyta > Pinopsida > Pinales > Pinaceae > Pinus > Pinus albicaulis. Next base: position 145,086,306 of record CM076579.1, on the reverse strand, counting down.
ATGAACGGGTATTGTCTTTCTATACAATGCTTAAGTATGAATCATGGAGTGAATATTTGGGTGGATCAGCATCATATGGACCATAAAGTACTATAAAGGTCTCGGTACAAGTACTTATAAAGAGGGGATAGAATATTTTTAAATTTTGGACAAACACAAAAAAGACTTCATGTGGATAAATGAGGAAGATGGAGATGCAATTTAATTCACCTCCAGCAAGAAGAAAATAGAGGCCGGAAAGAACTGGCTAAGAAATTTTGAGCCGAGAACATATTTGGACCAGATTGACATGCATATCAAGTACATCGACTTTGTAAACAAGGAACTGATCCTATTTTCCATGGCTGATTTGTAAAGCTCCACCCCATCCATGGTTGATGGTTTGAAACTAGGGCAAAGGAAAATATTGTTATGATCTTTCAAGAGAATTTTTCTTACACAAGAAAAGGTTGCTCAATATTCGAGTTATGTCTCAGAGAATTCTGCTTAGCATCACGATGAGCAGAGTCTTGCTAGCACAATTATTTGAATGGCACAAGATTTTTTTGGAAGTAACAACATTAACCTCCTTTCTCCACTTGGGAAATTTGGTACTAGAGCCTAGGGTGGAAAAGATCATGCAAGTGCTCGATATGTTTTCACATGCATGTCACCAATAACATGCTTCTTGTTCCCAAAATATGATGATGTAGTCTTGGACTACTTGAATGAATATGTCCAAAAAATTGAGCCAACGTGGTATGTGCCAATTATTCCAATGGTCCTTGTAACTGGAAGTGAAGGAATTGGAACTGGTTAGAGTTCCTTTGTAATTAACTAAAACCAAAGGGAATGTGATAAGATGGATACAATAAAATGGTGGTTATATCACCATAACTAGAACAAGTAAATAGTTGGAACCTATGAATCCAACAACATAGCGCTAATACAGAGTGTAAAGAGTGCTAATACTACATATTCAAAAAGAAACGGAAGCTCAAATTATTAGGGAGAATGCTAAAAGGACAATAGTAACAAGTATCACTATTACTGCTTGTATGCATAAGCTTCTATCATATCCATAGGAGTTACCAACCTAACTTAACTAGTACAGTAGGGATATGCTTATATTCACAATATATAGAAAGTACTCTAAAATATCATGTTTAAGGAATCATGTTATTCTTCTAATTATGCTTACTAGTCTAATATCAATCATAATCAAGCCTTGATAAGCATATCATGTTACATAGTTATCATGTTGGTTATGCCATTACCTATCACCATTTCATGAGTACTAGTAATTGGAACCTGATTACAACAAGTAGAGTGCAAGCCTGATGTAAACACATTACCATCCATCTGTAAACACATTACACATTATTTTTTTGTCATTTCTTGTAGAATGGTATATTCTTTTTATATAATTAATTGCACGGTATGTGTATTTGGTCTTCTCCTCTTCCTTTCAATGAAATTTGTCTTATAACAAGGGCTGCTAACATAGTAAAAACTTAGTCACTTGCTTTTAGATTGTTTTAAAAATGAAGTGGTATATTTTTAATCTTTAAAAATCTGTAGAGCTTGCACTAATGTACATCTATTTGTTAAAGTGGATTCCCTCTAATTGTCAGTTATCCCCATTTTAGAATGTCACTTTAAAATTAAAGGTATGGTATTTATGTGCCTCTAACCCTATAAGCACATAACTGTAAATTAATAAGGTAAATTTATTTTCTAATAGCAATAATCTTGTAACATTTGGATAGAATGGAATGCAGGCAAAACATTTCATAGGCAGTTTGTCAAAAATGATAGAACAGGGAAAATTTTAAGGATGGAAAATTGTTTTTAAGTTTCAAAAATTGGCGAATCTCACTAGTACCTAATATGTAAAATATGAAATGTTTATTGATGTATTTGTAAAATTATTGAAATTTATAAATATTATACATATAATATCTATATAATTTTGGCGAGTTTTAATGTAAAATAATTTTATATTGTAAAATTTGGGTGAATCATTTTTATAAAAAATGGAAATTGGCGAATCTTTTTTTTGGAAAAATCATTGAAAATTAGCCCACCTGCGAATATTAGGCCCTAAAATTTTCCATGTGATAGAAATTTTATCACTATGGTGCCTGTACAATCAAGAAAAATTCCTTCTTCTAATTCAAAATGAATTTTGAAGGTGACGCAATTTAACATTGACAGAATTGGAGTTAATTATCATCCATCTAGGGCAAATCATTTCATAGGCAGTTTGTCAGGCATGTCAGATTCTATCACTATGGTTCCCATACAGGCAATCCGAATTCATTTTCCTAATTCAAAAAAAAAATTAAGGTGATGCATTTAACACTGAAATAATTGGAGTTAATTTTTATCTATCCCAATTTAGACTTCTGAAGGAAACTAAGAGTGTAAATATCATGCTACAACTTTAAAGTAGTGGGGAAGTTTCCTTTCAACTTGCTACAAGTCTCAACCTCCCTATAAGAAATTGCATCATAAATACAATCAAAACCTAAAAAAAAATTCAATGAAAGAGAAAAACTCAAACACCTTAAATTGTACATAAGTTATAACTAGAAAATTGTTTGGCATTTCTCAAAAATGTTTATCTATCCAGATTCGAGGTTGACCAACCAACTAAATTTGGTAAATTAAATATTTTAGCATATTTTCAGACTTTGCCCCTATTTACCTTGTTACAAAAAAAATCTAGCATCCCCAAATGATGTGAAGTCCCAAACATCAAGGGGATAGTCTTGTTCAACTTAGGAAGGTTTCCCACTATCACCATAGTAGCTCTTACTTTCTCTCTTTTGGTTGGCTCTTCTTCAACAAGGGGGTCTTCCCTAAGAAACGGATTATCAAGGAGATGGAGTGGGGGATGAACATTAAAAACAAAAAGTATTGATAAAGAAAAGTGGTTGTAGCAATGGTATGTGACGATGGAAATGGAAAAGGGGGAACGAAAATAAAATTAAAGAAAAATGAGCTTAAGGAATAAATGGAATGATGTAAGACTAGTGCCTATCAAATCTAAGCACTGATGGATTCATGAAACATTAAATAAATGAAAGAACTAGTGTGTTACAATCAACTACTTTGTGGTATGCCATATAGTTAAAAGGGTTTATTTACCACATTAAACATTTTGGGTGAAAGGATTTATTTCATGTTCATCACTTGGGTGTGTAGGTGAAAGGAACTAGTTCGAAACAATTTACCCCAAATTGTTTGTTGAAAATAATCTACAAAATCATGTTTTGGAGGGTTCAGGGGACAGATGAACTTGAAGCAAAAATGATGGTTTGAAATTAGGTGAATTTTGAAAGCTGATTATTCAACAATAATTCTCTTCATCATAGTTCCTAAAAGCCGGGGACAAATTTTGAGGGGCACATGCCAAAATATTTGTGGCAGTCGTAAGTCAAGGATAAACTAGTGAGAATTATTTCTGAAGTTTGACAGGATTTTCTTAGATCAACAAGCTTGAAAACTAAGTAGAAATAAAACATGTGTAAACCCTCACAAATAAATCAATTGAAGCATGACTTGAAGTGGTCGTAACCCACCCTATCTACTCCAAGACTTATAGATGATTATTCTTACCTGTAGTGGCTCTGGAGTACCCAGAACCATTCATATTAGGCCAGGTTAGACAAAATATCTCTATGGGTATATGCAATTGCAATTATGAAGTCATTATATCATCCAAATTTGGGTTTAGTGTGAATAACTTGTAAGGCAATGAGAAACACTTAGGATGATCTTATTTTTCTTAGTTCATCAAGTGTATTCAAATAATCACTTGTCTCACCCTAGCACCTCAATACAAAATTATTTCATAGGTTTGACTTAATAAATGAACAATGTGAACCCTAAGCATCAAAATAAGCTCTCAAGGTTTCAAATTTCATGCTTCCTGCTTCAATATATGCATGTGAACCATAGATGCATTCTGTTGCAGAGCCAGAAAAATCATACATCCCGGTATTTGGAGATATCACCCATAACATAATTCATACCCATATAAATCTTAAATATATAATAACAGAGAGGGAGGATGGCACCTGGTATTAGATAGAAGCTCCACTGTATTCCCAAAAATCCATGAGTTAAATGCCCAATTTGCTGTAAATGGCCAACGCACTTGTTATAGTGCTCTGTCGCATCCAGCAGCAACAACCCAGTTCTGGTGGTGATTCCAACGATACCCCTAAACGTCATTGTTCTTACGGTTTCCCCTAAACGTCGTTAGAGCGATGCTTGTTGGAAGGATTAAAAAAATTAAGAAAAATTAGGGAACTTTTCGACAATACGTCAAAACTGTTGGAACTAAAGTGTCGGAAAATTGACCATATGTATTGGTGTGATTCTACCACCTCCTAAAGGTGTTCTTTAAAATTCATCTTTCAATACACATGTGTGAGCTACTTAGAATTACAACATTTTTGAGGATGTGGCTATGTCACCTTCAACAATGTTGGCCCTTGAAGTGCTGAAAATTTTTCCAACACAAAGAAAATTTCTTTTGTTAGCAATACGAGCTATTGATCCTTACGATTCTAATATCATTGTATTTGATCTTGACAGTTATGGACCTAGAATTCTGCATCAACTGGCATTTCAAATACCAGTTTTCATCAAAACTAACAAAGTCTTTCACATGGTAATTGACGAAGGAGCTTATACGTGTATCATGTATATTTCTTGTTAGAAATCCTTGGGTTCTCCTGCTACTAATGAGTCTCTCGTAAGTTTGAAAGCCTTTTATGGAAGAGGTTTTAGTCCATATGGAATTATAAATGATATACCTATAGAGTTAGAAGAAAAAACAATTGCAGTTGAAGTTGAAGTTTTTGATGCTCAGCTTGATTATAACATTTTACTAAGATGAAGTTCATCCTGTGCTATGTTGGAAATGGTCTCTTCATATTTCCGTAAAAGGAAAAATGTTTCCCCATAAATGAAAAATCGTAAAAGTATACCAATTTTATTACTAAACTTTAGACCCTAATTCTATAAGTAGTATACCATTTTTTGCAAAATCGATTACTCCATATGAAGATGTTGGGTAGGTTTTGTTAAGGTTTATTCTCTTATGGGAAATTTTTCACTCCCTCCACCCAAATTCCCTCATAATATTTCCCAGGTTTATATGATTACATCAAGCACAATACAATATTCTGATCCTTGGATTGTGCCTTCAGATTCCTAATTGATCTCATATGGTTGTAAGATTCCTTTGAGTCTGTTTGAATTGGATTATCAGGAAGTTAATCATTTTCCAGCCCACTGTCATTTGAAACCGATCAAGTGAATGTGATCACTGATTACTGTTCTCAATTATCATGTTTATTACCAATATCATTCCCTGATCCCTTCGATAACGAGTTTCAAATTGATGAAAGTATCATGGAAACCATGACTTTGGATGAAATGCCATGGGAAGACTATCATCATCGTTCATCCTTTCTTCCTAAACTTGATAAAATTGAGAATGATTTTTCATCTATATTTTCATCTAAGATTGTTGATAGTCCTCAATGTCCTATTTAAATCCTTCATTCGGATTCTAAAAAAAATATAGGAAATATATCTACAACAGTACCCATAAAAATCTCAGTTAAACCTACAATTATCGAGAACATTCACGTAGGTTCTTCGTGCTCCCTCGACGAAATTGAGACATATAAAGCCCTGTTTTAGGAATTTCAAGAACTATAAGGAAATTCTAAGAATTGACCCTAGCATTGTAGTTCACATAATTAATACATACCCAAATGTCAAACCTATTAGATAAAGATTATGTCCAATACATCTGCGAAAATTTGTTGCTATAAAAGTTGAAGTTGAAAATTTACTTAGAGCATGTTTCATTACCATGTTTCGTTGACTGATTGGGTGTCTAATATTGTTCTAGTCAACAAGAAGTAAGGGAATATTAGAGTATGTGTTGACTATAGGGATATCAACAAATCTTGTCAAAAGGATAATTATCCTACTCATTATATTGATAAAATTCTTGATGATTGTGCCAGAAATGATATTTTTTGTTTTCTGGATGGATTTTCCAAATACAATAAAATAAACATACTCCCTCCCAATCAAACTAAGACTGCATTAATTTGTCCATGGGGAACCTTTTCTTATCTGAAAATCCCTTTTGGATTAAATAATCTTAGCGCAACGTTTTATAGGGAAATTTATTACACATTTTATGATATCAAAGATATTGTGAAACCCTACTTAAATGACTTGCCAACTCATTCATTGAAATGAAAATATCAACTAATACATTTGAAAGAAATTTGCATTCGATGTAGGCACTACAATATTTATCTGAATCCTCACAACTGCATCTTTGTGTACAATCTGGTCAATTGTTGGGATTTTTCATGTCAAAGGAAGTCATTCGTGTCGTTCCACTCAAGGTAGAGGTTATTGTCAATTTTCCTCCTCCTAATCTCCACCAACTCCAAAGTTATCAGGGGAAAGAATTTTTTTTACGTAGATTCATACCTAACTATTTTGAGTTAACTAAATGTTTTAATCGACTGTTGAAAAAGGGCATCCCATTTATTTAGGATGAGCTTGCTCAAAAAGCTTTTGATGCAATGAAAAATGAATTGACCCATACACTATTGTTGCATCTGCCTGATTATCATTAGGACTAATTTTTGTATGTAGCTACATCTGATGCCACCATTGGCATGGTGCTAGTTCAGGAAGATGACTCTAACATTTAACATGTGACCTACTATTTGAGTAGGAATCTTACAAAAATTGAAATCAAATATGCACTTGTGGAGAAATTGGCCTTGGCAGTCATTCAAGTTGTCCAATTTTTTGTCACTATATATTCTTATGCAGAACAACCATGATCTCTGATTTCAACCCTATGATGTACATTCTTACTAAACAGTTGTTAGGGGGAAAAATACTCTAAATGGATTTTTATCCTCCAAGAGTTTGATTTAAAGTTTGAAATATCTAAGTATAAGAAATAATTGGTATTTGTTGAGTTATTATGTGACTTTACCTATATTGAAGCCAAAATTGTGGCATAGGATTTTATTTCGGAGGAATCCCTCTTTCTTATCAGTACTTTAGATCATTGGGATGGAGATGTCATTATATATCTTCAAACTTAGAATTTTCAGTCCGAATTATCTTGAGATGAGCATCATCGAATCTAGTACCAATCCCAACAATATACTATTGTTGGCGATACAATTTATAGTCATCATGTTGATTCCATATTTGTACGTTGTTTGACACATGAAGAAGTTGAGAAGGCATTAAATGACTGTCATTCTGGATCTTATGGTGGTCATATGTCATGGTTTTCCACTGCATAAAATATATTGTGCACTTCCTATTTCTGGCCCTCATTGTTTAAATATTGCATAGTGTTAGTTCAGAAGTGCCATAATTTCAAAGTTTACGATCACAAGATGTGTGTGCCTCCAGCTGCTATTCACCTAATCATAGATTTCAATCCATTTTCTAATTGGGGCATTGATTTCTTTACATGTAACCCTCAATCATTTAGGGGGCATCGATATATTATTCTCGCAGTACATTATTTTACAAAATGGGCTGTAATATTCATAATTAGCCAAAGCTAATAGGAATATTCAATTTTGTTTTCATTTTCTTGTTCAAGAATAAAATTGTAAAGGAGGAAAAATTAAACTCCTTAAATAGCAAAATAAATCAATGCCCATGTGAGCAAGGCTAAATCTGGGCTGCCTTAATAAAATTCCCTCATGTGTGAAAAGGGATTGTGAAAATTGACTGGGTCAATAGGACGAAATCTAAAACATTGTCCAAATGCAATGAACCTAGAGGAACATTGTAGTTCTAGTTGGAGGTTTCAAATGTGAAAGGAGCTAAACCTTTTGAGATGGTTTAGGGTTTTTGCAAGGCTTTCATCCTATAAATGAAAGAGGAGAGTAGCATGAGAGGGTTGTTGAACATATTATATTGAAAGGATTTGTCTGTTTAGACACTTCTCTTTCTCTGGCTGTTTAGCTGATAATAGTGTTGTTTAGCACTTGGGTGTTCCTGGTCTGGAATCCCACCTCTTTCCTTGAGAGGCCTCTTGGAAGAGTCTTGCTTTTCTTGTTCCACTATCAGGAATTTGGCCAAGATTATTCTTCCAAATACAATTCAGATCCTGTTGAGGGTTTGGTTGTCCTTGTGAGTAGCAGCAAGTGGGAGATAGATCTCTTTAGATCTATGCACATCTAGACCCTCTTTTCACTGGGAAAGGCTTCTATCCCATTGGCAAGAGTGTCCTAGATAATTGGAGCTCTAGATCCATACCTTGGCATCAGGCCAAAGACTACATCAAGCCTACATCACAGTTTCTATCCCATATCTGCGTTATTTTTCAAGTGAAGAGTTGCAGGGTGCTTGGCAACTATTTGGAGGAGATATCTCTAGTGTAAAGGAGTCTTCCTTACACTGTGGTGATCCATGTATTAGCCAAATAATCCATGTATGTTTCAAATCTAATTCATTCATTGATGTATTTACTTCATAAATTCTGAATCATTCTACAGATCTGTTGTAGTAGATCTCAGATCTACTCTTTGTGCTTCATGTTTTCCTGAAAACCCCAAGGGGATTTAAAATAGAGACAATCTAGTGTACAGATCTGATATAGATCTAATATTTTGTACAAATATCTGTCCTAGATCCAATTTGTAACCTAAAACTACTATTTACTCATAAAAATAATGTTGTCAAGGCTTTGCAGTGAAATACATTGTTGCAGCACCTCTTTTAGAGGGTTTTTCTCCATAAAGTCTCTTTCTCTCTCCTGTACATTGATTGGGCTATACTTTAAATCTGATTTCTCATTGTATAATATATTTTCAAGTTTTCATATTGGCCTACTACTACTGTCTCCTAAAACTGAGTTATTTTCTAAGCAGTGTTCTTTTGTATTGCGGCAATCCCTTCTTTGGGCACTTTTCAAGCCTTCCTAGGTGTGGGAGATTTGTTTAACCCACCTAGAAAAAATTATTTTTGATCTCCTATTGGATTCAGGACTTATATACTCAAATATAAGGGATCCAAGGGCCGATTTCAAGAGCTATAGAAGCCATTCCTAAAAAATTCATTTTTCCGGCATGCCTTGCTAGCAGTCTCGGTTTTGGGATATTACAGTGGTATCAGAGCATCTTTCTTGGCATCGCCTGTGCTCTGCCTTCTAAAAAGCCAATATTTATTTTCATGGGAGGAAAATACTAACGAAGAAATGTGGTTACACTAAAGACATAAAATTAAAGGTTCCAAACCCTTTATCTAGAAGTTTACAGAGAGGAGAGTTCTCAAAAACACTTTCTCAAGCTATGCATGAACTGAAGGAAGAAATATGGGGGATGAAGAGGGGAAGACATGTATATCCCTCAGGAGGATCCTTACATCAAGAAAGACCTAATACTTCTTACCATGTGTGTGAGAATTCAGCCACACAACCTGGTCTGCAACGTTGGAACATGCCTACTTTCTTGTCGAAGAAAGGAGGAAAGGGAGGAACACCAAAGGAGGAATATCTTGGTGATTATCTCCAATAATATTAATGTCAATCAGATAGTTTCAAGGATCATCTCAGTTTCCCATATTTATGTAAACTCAAAGAATAAAGATCCAACAACTACAGTAGAAGGAAAGGGTGCATGTAGCACACTTTGGGTAGATTCTCTCTACCTACATTTCATGGATCACCTAAAGACTCAACCAAGTCTTGAGTAAATAAGCTTGACACATACTTGCATCTGCATCTAGTATCAGAAGAATAAGCCTTGAGAGTAGAAACATTGCATCTTCAAGGTAAGGCTTATGCTTGGTGGTTGTTTGAGTCATCTTCCTTGAAAGGGAGAAACATCTCTTCTTATGCAAGATTCACTAGGAGACTAGTGACAAGATTTGATGAGAGACATTTTGAGAATTCTTGGGGAGAGTAGATGAAGCCCAAGAAATCTAAATCTTTGCATAAGTTGGAATATTCCATGGAGCCAACTCCATTTCCAAACATTGTTGAGGGGGTTGAAGATTTGTTGCACCTTTTTCCAGAGGCAAGGGCTCCATTTCAACAAGATCTATTTTCTCAAAGAGAAGACATGAGGATTCCTTCTTCACTAAGAGATCAAGAAAAATTATCTCTTGATGATGAAGAATTATTCACTGATGAGGAGAACAGAGAAATAAATAAAGGAAGATCGTCCATCGCTGTGCAAGCAGGATGAGATCTATTTTCATTTGGAGATGGAGATGAAGCAATGGCTTCCATTAGAGGGATTCTTGCACCTTTGCAAGGAAGTCCAAATGCTCTTCCATATGGAGGACATGAGAAGCAAGTTTCTTTGCTAAAAGACAATGAGACAGAACAAAGGAGGGGTCACACAGCTGATCCACTATCAGAAGATGGGGCAAGGGATCCAATCATAGGCACTCTTACACCATTAAGAGGGGTCTCCAAGTTTCATGGTACTTCCACATAGAAAACAGAGATGGATTTTCGTAGTGGAAGTAGTCATGATATGTTCCCATCTATTTTTCACATGGGAATGAGCCATGAGACATCAATATCCTGAGGTATGCCATCTGGGAGACCACCTGAGTCAAAGTTGATGAAAGATGTTTCATACATTGATGCTCCTTTCATAGATCCAAGGGAGGAGGGAGCAGTAGAAGACCATGCTACAACGTTGAGAGTATGGGGAAGGTACAAATAAAGGGAAATCATTTTTCCTTGGACATCATTATCTATTCTCACCTCTCAAATTGCGTTAAGAAGATGTGCTGCAAGGAGAAAGAATGACACCATCATGAAGCACGGGAGGCAGGAATTGAATCAGAAGAAAAACTTGCTTGAAGAATGCTCTTCCATACATGAAGAGAGATGGTGGTCTCACATGCATGCTTTGGAAAAAATAGAGAGGTCTTGGACAAATGATAGCTTCCCATGGGAGACTAACTTCCAAGAGATTCCCTCTTCTTTTGAGCATGTGCATGAGCAAGGAGGGCAGCAAGGAAGGACTGACAACCTTCCACCTTGTACCTTTGGCATGGGAGATGTCAAGGAGGATGAAAAAAACATGGGAAAAACTTCAGATGACACCCTATCAGTGCTATCATTGTTGGGCACATTAGATCCCTATTGGAAATCCCAACTATTGGTAGAATATTCCAAGGATATCCATACTTGCATGATTCTTGATGACTGGTTTCATGAAGGAATCTATTCAATCCTTGATGGATTCATCTATAATCATGGTAGGATATTCTTGTCTAGAGCTTCCAAGCTCAAGGAAAAGTTACTACAGAGGGCTTATGAAGAGTTCAAATTCAGCCACACCTATTATATGAAGCTCAACAATATCATTTTGAGGAGCTATTATTGGGAGGGATTTGAAAGAGAACTACATCAGCATTATCAAATATGCATGGACCTTGTGGAGTTGGAGCAGCAACATGACTCTAAGGAAGAGTTAAATCAGCCCTCTCCTTCTTCCCTTGAAGAAGAGAGTAGATCTTTGTACCACTCCATTGATTTAAGGAGGAGTGTTGGTGGAGAGAATGTTATTACATGTGATTTATATTTTGATTTCATGCATTATTGCAGGCTATGACTCCAAGGAGGAGTAATATATTCTATAAATCTCATGGTAATTTTTGGGCCACTAAAAATTCTGAATTTGGCCACTCCCTTGATGTGCAAAGGGAGATTTATTTTCATGATGGGTGCCTCCCAAAGGCACCTAATATATCTCACATTTTTTGCAATAGTGAGATGACTTGGGCAGCAAGTAAGTGGTGCGAAAACCACTTACCACATCTTGGTTTGATGCAGGAAAGGGATACTCTGCGCTGGTTCCACATGTAGGACTATGATGCACCTCCATGTACACACATTTTTGTTTATCTGTACATTGTTTTGATCCCCTATATTGATGATGTGCTTGTACTTTTCATGGGGATGAATGGAGGAAGGAGGGGAGGCATGCATGTGCCCTATGGGATGACTACACTCCCTGTACTTTATGTCTTATATTTTAGGGAGGGCATTGGGAAAACCATGGTTTTTTCATGTGATTCATTGTTTCCTCATGGGAGGAGCTATTTGCATCTCATGAGGACATTATTGGGACAAATCATGGATGGATGGTCTGGTGATCACTTAGCTTATGAGAGAAGCTTATCCTTTGTTTGTGACACCAATGGAGGAGGAGATGAGTTGCAACACTCACCTTATCAGTTGCTTGAGGACAAGCAACATTTTTGAGGGGAGGACTGTAATGTTCCTAATTAGCCCAAGCTAATAGGAATATTCAAATTTTTTTTCATTTTCTTGTTCAAGAATAAAATTGTAAAGGAGGACAAATTAAACTCCTTAAACAACAAAATAAATCAATGCCCATGTGAACAAGGCTAAATTTGGGTTGCCTTAATAAAATTCCCTCGTGTGTGAAAAGGGATTGTGACAACTGACTAGGTCAATAGGACCAAATCTACATCGTTGTCGAGATGCAATGAACCTAGAGGAATAGCGCAGTTCTAGTTGGAGGTTTCAAATGTGAAAAGAGCTAAACCTTTTGAGATGGTTTAGGTTTTTTGCAAGGCTTTCATCATATAAATGAAAGAGGAGAGCAACATGAGAGCGTTGTTGAACATATTGTATTGAAGGGATTTTTTTTGTTTAGAAACTTCTCCTTCTCTGGCTGTTTAGCTAAGAATAGTTTTGTTTAGCACTTGGGTGTTCCTGGTCGGGAATCCCACCTCTTTCCTTGAGAGGCCTCTTCGAAGAGTCATTATTTTCTTGGTCCACTATCAGGAATTTTTCCAAGCTTCTTCTTCCAACTAAAATTCAAATCCTATTGAGGGTTTGGTTGTCCTTATGAGTAGCAGCAAGTGGGAGATGAATCTCTTCAGATCTATGCACATCTAGCCACTCTTTTCACTGGGAAAGTCTTATATCCCATTGGCAAGAGTGCCCTAGATAATTGGAGCTCCAGATCCATACCTTGGCATCAGACCAAATATTACATCAAGCCTAAAATGCAGTTTCTACCCTATATCTGCGTTATTTTTCAACTGAAGAGTTGCAAGGTGCTTGGAAACTATTTTGAGGACATACCTCTGGTGTAAAGAAGTCTTCCTTACATTTTGGTGATCCATGGATTAGAAAACTAATCCATGTATGTTTCAGATCTGATTCATTCATTGATGTATTTACTTTAGAAATTATGAATCATTCTGCGGACCTATTGCAGTAGATCTCAGATCTACTCTCTGTGCTTCATGTTTTGCTGAAAACCTCAAGGGGGATGTAAAATAGAGACAGTCTAGTGTACAGATCTGATATAGATCTAATATTTTGTACACAGATCTATCCTAGATCTGAGTTGTAACCTATAGCTATTGTTTACTCATAAAAATAACACTGTCAAGGCTTTGCAGTGAAATACATTGTTGCAGCACCTCTTTTAGAGGGTTTTGCTCCATAAAGTCTCTTTCTTTCTCCTGTACATTGATTGGGCTATACTGTAAATCTGATTTCTCATTGTATAATCTATTTTAAAGTTTTCATATTGGCTTACTACTACTGCCTCCTAAAACTGTGTTATTTTTTGAGTGGTGTTCTTTTGTATTACTGTAGTCCCTTCTTTGGGCAGCTTTCAAGCCTTCCTAGGTGTGGGAGATCTGTTTAACCCACCTACAAAGATTTATTTCTGATATCCTCTTGGATTTAGGACTTAGATACTCAGATCTAAGGGATCCAAGGTCTAATTTCAAGAGCTGTAGCAGCCATTCCTAAAAAATTAGTTTTTCAGGCATGGTTTGCTATAGTCCCGATTTTAGGATATTGCATGGGTTGAGGAAATTCCTACATATAAGGGCGATGGAAAGAAAAAAGCCATTTTATTATTCAATCATGTAAATTCTAGGTTTGATGTACCATGAGCCATTTTTATAGACCATGGTAGCCACTTTCGAAACTTTATAATGACTGAAATCTCTGCCCAGCTAGGTTTTTGACATTACTACTCTACTCCTTATTATCGATAAGAGAATAGCCTAGTAGAAGTTGTTAACTAGGTTTTAACTATATGATCGAAAAGTTTCTCGACATTCATAATAAAAAATAGCATATTATTCTTTTTTTCAGGCTTACGGACATATTGCACCTCTGCAAAAACATCTATTAGATTTACTCCCTTCCAATGTGTTTATGGTATAGACGCAATTTTTCCAATTGAATGTGAAATTTCATCATTGAAACTGGCCATTGAGTTGTTACTAGCTACCTCTACAGAGGAGGAACATTTTTTATACTTAGCATGACTAGATGAAACTTGTCGTAAATTTTCACTAGCTAGTGAGGCTTATAACAAACGTGTTAAGGTTGAGTCTGATCGAAACATGAATCTTCATTCATATTCAGAAGGTGACCAGGTCTTGGTCTATAATCAAGCGCATGATAGGCTAGGTGTTGGTAAATTCTAAACACGTGTGGCATGGTCCTTACATTGTAAAACTTGTAGTAGCCAAAGAGGCCTATGAATTAGTTGACTTGATAGTGTTTCTTAGGGAGAGACCAGGAATGGTCTCTACCTTAAGGAATATTATGGGTGATTTACCTCAAGAATATTTTTCTACATTACTTGTATCATATTTTTATGATTGTGTGCATCAAGTTTTTCATTTTTTACGATTTCTTACTACTTCTCCTACTTACCTTGTATTACACTTTATTTGAAGATGTTGATGCTCCCCCAGACTTACATTGGATTTTTTGATGGCGCTAGTCTTAGTACTTAGAATTTTTCTTCCGTGGCTTGGGTCATTTATTCACCCATTTATGAGTTAGTTTCTATTCATGGGATATTCCTTGGTCAAGCAAAAAATACAATAGCATAATATAGTGTAGTCATTGAACTATTATCCGATGCCATCATATTTGGAATTCCAAGTTACATCATAGGTTAGATTCGCAAATCATAGCATTAAATTTAAATGGTTTCTATATAGTAAGAAGTTCATCAACATTAAGAATGTTTTTACAGGTTCGTCTCTTGGAAAGATAGTTCGACTACACTGAATATAAATACATTCTAATAAATTTAAACATATTAACTAATGCATTGGCCAATCACATGTCAAATAGAAATTTTCAACATTTTTAAATAAAAACAATATTTCCATAGTCATAAAATATATTTCCAAAGAATTTTCCATTACTCTGTGAGGGGTTGTAGCCTTATCCTCAAATATAGCATGATTTCGGGCTAATCAGATTCCCTAGTTGATAATGGGTGGAAGATTTCTAAGCTTCATAGGAGAAAATTTATCCCACCAGAGGTGCCAAGATTCCATACATGATATACCCTTCCATATTTAATTAATATAAAAAGAGATATAAATAGTGTTCCACATAGCTTTGGAGAAGGGGAAATCCATAAAATGATGGGTCATTGTTTCTGCTACCACTTTACAGAAAGGGAACTAGCTTGGCCCAAAGAAGCATATTTTTTTATTTTATTTTTTCATATAGAGAGTTTATTTTAAATAATGCACCATTTAAAACTGCGCGATTTCATCGAGAAATTGAGCTTCAACAAATTTTTCCACCACCAAGCTAACTCTCCAAGTTCCTTGTCTCTGATATTAAAAATATCATCAAACTTGGGTGTATATTCCCCTTGGGAGGAATGGACACAATGAAAAAAATCTTCTCCGTTTCTCAATCTTACATGAGATGGATTCAAAGAGGTAGTGTAATTCTTCAACAACTTAGACCAATTAGGTGGAAAATTAGTTGAGTTGTGTCAATCCAGCCATGTGCCCACATGGATGTTATGTTTGGATTAACCTCTTGATTAAGAGTTATATACCCTCCTTCAAACAGGAAATTGAGAAACTCTTATGGTAATTTGGAATTCGCCCCACTACTTACCAATGAATCTTGACCAATTCTGAGATGTTCACCTGAGTTGACCTTCCATGCTAAATCTTGTTCAATCACACCAAAATAATCAATAACAACCTTCCAAACTACTTAGACATTTTTCTTGTGTTTGTAAGGGGATATGATCCAAACTTCAATGGAGAGGAAGAAAAATTTATTTTATGTAGACAACATCCATAATTTTTTTGTGGATATCAACCATAATCTTACCTTAGCTTCCAATGCTTTAAGAAGGACACTATATTTTTCAAACCCTAACAACCCCATTTCTTTGGAAGAGAGATTTCCTCCCATTTGACCCATGGAAAACTATGCCATCCTTTGAGCCCAACCATAATATAATACAAAAAAATTTATGAATATAATTTAGGATTCCTTTTAGAATCCAAGATAAAGGTATCCACAAGACTAGAATCACTTCTAAGATGGATTTGATAAGCACCAATCTTCCTACCAAACAAAACCATATGAAACTCCACACTTTGAGCCTTTTTTCTATCTTGGAAAATAACTAATGCCAATACACCTTCCTATAGTCATTTGATTTAAGATAAAATCCATAAAATTAAATCCCTTCATCTATAATATTTGTTTGAAAAGAAAATATGTTTTGAGCATTAGTAAGTTCACCTCTAGAGAACCCCACTATAGTAAAAGTTGATTTTAATAAGTTGATTTTAAATGACATACCTATTGTAACACCCCACCACACATTTACCCACTTCTAAAAGATCACGAGGGTAAACATGAGTTGAGAGTTACTATGCCTGATCCAACCTCCAAGTCTTACATGTCATTTTGTCACCATGACACTTGACCATTAGAATGGATCTCTCACCATCCATAAACATGTTTCGAAGCACTCCCTTGAAAGTCAATAACCTAATACCCTTGAAGAAAATATGAATTTTTGGTAACAGGGTTTTATAACCTATTTGTTATAACCTTCGTGCATTTCATAGTCAGTTCTCACACATTCACAATTTCTACCACTGAAACATGCACATAATTGTGCTCTGTCTTCCACTATAGACCGCGCAAATAACTCAATGAAATGTAAAAATAAAAATTGAATTCTAGAAGCATTATTAGGAAAATATATCCCAACTGAAAGATTCTAGGTCATGTCTATTCAAGCCTTACCCCTCACATCATGGAGCTAATTCCCTTTCATCAAGGAACCCTAATCCCAATATTAGTGGATCTCATCCTTCTCTTACGGATCTGAAACCTCCTCTTCTTGGCCTATAAATTGACTACAGACTAGAGGGTTTGGGGAATTCACAAAAGGTGTTCTTAATATTTTGGATTTAAATTAGGAATCTTACCATCCAAGGAGAGGGTTGGAGGAATTTGGGAGGAACCTCATGACATCAAGGAAAAGGTTGTAAGGCTCTTCTTTATCCTTGAAATAATACAAATGAATAATATTTTCCATTGTATTGTATTACTGAAATGATGAATGATTTATGCTCCTTTTTTTATTCACCAAGATGATATCAATTTATAATCTCCTTGATTATTATATTAATCTTGTTTGAATTATTATATTGCATATCCCTTTGATCTCTCTTATGTCTATGATTGCAGGTCTTTTCAAGCATTGAGGAGTTGCATCAAGACGAAGCGGGGATATCCATCAAGCATTTCACAAATAGGTAATGGTTCCATTCTCCTTCTCTTGTATTTATTATTCAAAAGAAGTAGGATTAGGGAAAGAGTTATTAAATTGTTTGTTTGTTTCTAGTTTTCATTAGGAATTTAGGGAGATCGCTCTTGTCCACAAGAGGGATTATTCCACATAATAAATTGGCAACTCCACTGGTTATAATCCTCCTCAGGGGAAACCACATCCACTTGGAGGGCAACCTTATACTAGTTCATATCCTCTGGTTGGAGGGCAACCTTTAACTAGAAATTATTAAAACAATAGAAGGATACCTCAAGTTGGTTTAGGTCAACCCATTGTGTCACAACCCTTAGTTGGTACTCCTTATCCAGGAATGAATACGATTTGGAACCCTTCGTCTGTTAAAAATCATTTGCAAGTTGCTCCATAGCTACTAATTTACCAACATGTTCAGCATACTAGACAACCTATTCAACAAATACCTTTTCAAAGTATTCAAATTCAACTCCAACAACCAATTTAGGGGATTCGTGAAGTTAATATACAAATATATGTTTAGTATTTAAGTTAGCAGCCTGGTCATAACACTCCACACACTCTTGTCTAATCTGATGTACAAACATCTATTCAACAACCAAGTACACCTCAAACACCTATTCTGGGAGTATCTCAAACTTCTATTTCAACTATCCGTTAAGTATCAGTGCAACCAATTACTCAGGCTATCCCTCAAACATTTTTCTATCAAACTGGTCCTACAATCTAGTCTATAGCTAAAATAACTTTGGGAGAACCTACTATGGGAACTCGAAAGACACTGTATCAAGGAAAATATTTCCAAGGATAGCCTTTTCAGGGAAATTTCTTTCAAGTTCAACCCAATAAGAGTCATTTCTTTCAAGGATAGCCTTTACAAATACAACCCTTTCAGGGCCAGTATTACTTGGGGCAAGTGGGAAAAAATTTGCCTTTCCAGAGTCAACCATACCATGGTCATACTTATCAAATTACATCTCAACCGTAGCTTCGTATGGCTCACCCTGGTTATCCTAGAATAATGAAAATATCAACCACTCACGCTATCTAAAGATATCCTTGATATCATCGTCTAGGTACTGGACTTTTCTTGCAGGGAAATCAATTTTCACAACAATATCCCAATTGATAGTTTTTTGTGGAAACAGCTCCAAAAATAGAAGAAAAGATATATCAACGCCTTATAAATAAGCCACTTCGAGGGGGAAACCTCCAATACATTACATGAATGAACAATTCTTGGATGATACAAATGATAAAACCTCCTTTCTATATATAGGAGTCCATGGGGCCACAATGTAATCCTAGCAGACCTAACAATAATAATGTAAGGGGACAATAATAAAAATATGGGGGTTACAGGGGTACAACAATAACAATAAGGGGTGCTACACTAACATAATAAGGGACTACACTATTAATATAGGGACTTAACATGCCCCTCTCCTTCAAACAAGTGTTTTCCTCAACGCTTGATTATTTCTTGATGCTTCTGTATAAAATTCTCATCCTCCCATGTGGAATATTCTACATGAAAATTATTCCACTTGCTGAGATACTCTGAAATTGATCGTATTTTTCGAGTTATTGTTTCTGTGACTACTTCAAAACTTCTTTCGATGTGATGTTGATCTTCTTGTAGATTCTGCACCAAAGTTGGGTTATCCTTTGAGAGTTGGAGAACTTTTTGTTGATGCTCGATGTGATCTTCCACTAATTTATCATCCATATTAGCTATTATTTGATCCTTCAAACCATCCAACTTAGCCACCATTTCTGCTTTTAAACCATCTATGTCATATTCAGTTTCTCTTTGTAAGATCTAAATTTGTTGCACTTGGTACCATAATTTTGATATCTCATACTTCAATTATTTCTCTTCATGCGTCATAGTATAAATTTATGAGAGCTTATTTGGTATGGAATTATTTTCAGGTGAAATTTTAGAACCCAATACTAATATCTATGCTTTATTATGCCCTTGGAATCACTTCAAACTGATTTTTCACACAAGTCTTATGCAATTCGAAAAAACAAGTACACACCTTTTCCTTCCTTTTGAGGAGCTCTATATTGAAAATGAATTATCTCTGTGATTACGGATCTTAAAAATTTGAAATTTGGCCATACGGTAGCCCTCTAAATCCTCTTTCGACTTCCATAGGTCTGACCTAATTTTGATTCTTAAAGACAAAGTTGTGCCCAATCTCCTACGATGACCTAATTATGGATTGGTTCAGTAGAGCGAACTTGTATGACTTACCACGTGTCACTGTTTCCTCCTTCAAATCTGAAATTTATAGATAGGAAACTAAATTCTGTGTACTTCCAATCACTTTTTACAGAATTCCAATCCGATGCTTAGAGAGAGAGTTATGAAGCTTTTCCCATGATAACCTCTTTGAGATGAAATTCAGGAGCCTGAACAAGAACTAACTTCCATAGATCATATCTCCAAAAATATTGTGAACCAAGCTCTGAAATTTTGTGAAGATGTTCCTCAAGATTTCACTTTTGTACTCTAAAAATATCATCTTCTGAATCTTCGTAGAAAAAATTTATAGTGAAAATTTCGCGATGACCTTTTTAAATAAAATTCAGGAGCCTACAAAAAGACCTAACTTCCACAGATCATATCTCTGAAAATATTGCGAACCAAGCAATGAAATTTTGCGACGATGTTCCTCAGGAGTTTGGCTTCGCACTCTAAAAATTTAAGTTTCTGAACCTTCTTAGAAAAAAAGTTATAGCGACAATGCCACGATGACCTGTTTGGAGTAGCGAAACCCTAGAATCGCAAGCTCTCATACTAAATGTTGTGAAACCAGCTCCAAAAATAGAAGAAAAGAGATATCAACGCCTTAGAAATTAGCCACTTTGAGGGGGAAACCTCAAATACATTACATGAATGAACAATTCTTGGATGATACAAATGAAAACCTCCTTTCTATATATAGGAGTCCATGGGGCCACAATGTAATCCTAGCCAACCTAACAATAATAATGTAAGGGCACAATAATAACAATATGGGGGTTATAGGGGTACAACAATAACAATAAGGGGGGCTACACTAACATAATAAGGGACTACATTATTAATATAACAAATTAACATAGTTATCGCCAATTTCAACTTTACATTTACCATATTTGTCTCGGCTAATGAATGATCCTATTTACTATTTCCCATTTTGGCCAGTAATTCCTACTAAGTGTCACAGTGAAATTATGAAATTTGAAGGAAAATAAGGAGAAGACCCATCAAACCATGTCATGACATGTAAACTTTGTTGTGTGTCAAATTCATTAATCGATGATTCTATTAGATTTCAAATTTTCCAACGAAATTTCACCAGTTTAGCAATAGAATGGTACATTGAATTACCACGAGATTCTGGTAATAACTTCAATTCCTTAGCCACTGCTTTCTTCACACATTTTCAGTTACCAATTCATTATGATATTGGTACCAAATTTTTGAATTATTTAAAACAATCCTCATCTACTCATATTTCCGATCATATGCATGAATGGAGACGTAGACATCGTTTAGTTAAGGTTTTCATTCCAGATCATATTTTGGATGAATTTTTTAAGAAATATTTGCTTCTAGTCATTACTGAATATGTGTCCAACGGATGTGTTGTAACTAAAGAGAAGTCATTACTTGTGCCCAATATTTAGACCTTGTTTACACATAGTCTGTCAATTTTTATGATAAAATTTTACATTTTCCTCGTCCTGGTCAAATAGCCTAAACTCCTACATGATCTCACATCCTTGATGGTGTGATCGGTTCTGTTAGCCAATATAACAGTAAGAAGAAAAATTCAAAATCTAATGTCATTATAAATTTACCATATTCACCCTAAGGAAATACTTCTGCTAAAATTACTTCTGAGATTAATGTTGTAGATTCATCTATTAGTAATAATAAATCGACCAGAGGTAAAAATAAAGGAAAAGGTAAAGCAAAAAAAAAAAACTTCATAAAAAGAGAAATAAGATAAAACCAAACCATCCCACGAAAAGGAAAAATCCTCGTTATCCTTTTCATTGCATTGAGGTTCCTAAATTCATTAAAGTTTCACCCACCCTTATTGTTTTGAAGGATCCATTCCCTTCTCAAGACAGTAATATGGTTTCACACAACCCTTCCTCTTCTTCCACATCGTCAGATATCATGATGACGTCTGTTGTGGTGGATTCAACACTCGGGTGTATGAAATCACACGCATTTAGAGAATGTGGTATTTTCTCTAAACCATAAGTAACATGCAATATCTGGGGGGAGCTCAGAAGTATAAGACTTAAAATGAAGTATTACACTTAAGTATGCTCTGTTGAAAAATTAAAACTAAAAACATAAAAAAGAAGCTAAATAGAGAGTTCCAAACAATAATAAGGGAAACAACGGCTCGATGGCCTTCTTCTCATTGAATTCTTGGAATGAATACAAATCTTACCCACTTGCCGAAGGGCCTAGGCAAAGGCTCTAGGACTCAATGCAAGGATGTTTGTCCTTCAAGTTATACCTTTTGACGCAGTTCGACTCTCTCTATATGCTACAATATACTGAAATTGTTGGGTGGCCAACAATTGAGTCCTCTTCTTCAGCTCCTGCTCCTTGGTTCACACAAACAATTGGTGTTGCTTGGGAAAATTTGGCCAACATAACCTTGTGCTCACAAATTGTTCATCTCTTTGAGGGTTTATATAGTTGAGCTTTCAAACCACCTTCCCTGCCCTGGTACATGGTGGATAGTGACCCAACGGAGGGGAAATACTCCATTGTGGGCTGAAATATGCTTTTGTGTGCTCACACAAGGCCTAAGGAGGTGCTGGTGTTGTCCTTAGGCAGCTTTCACATAAGGAGAAAGTGTCATTTGCCTGCTTGTGGTCCCATAAAAGGAATTTTTTCCATTTCTAGGAATGTGCGCTTATTGGGCTCCAGTGCGCGCAGAAGGCACACTTATCGAAGGAAAAAGCACACACTCAGGCATTTATGACTAGTTCAATCTTGAATTGCTCCAAACCTTAGATATTCTTAATATTTTTGATTCCATAATGTATCTCTGTCCTGTAAATCATTGGGCTCGACATTACTTGATGTCGTTTTTTGCTGTACAATGTTCCAGTGTTAACAACACCCTCATAAGTTATGGTAGCCATGATCTCTAAGTATTATAGATCTAAGGGTCCTTTTGTAAATGGAAATGTTACTAGTTCACCCACTCAATATTCCACATTAATTCCTCGTCCTTTTGAACCATTATACATTGAAAAACCTAATTATGGCATGATGATTTGACCACCTCCTAAAGGTGTTATTTGAAAGTTAGCTTTAAATACACATGCATGAGCTAGTCAGAATTACAACATTGTTGAATATTTGTCTATGTCACCTTCAACAATGTCAGCCCTTGAAGTGCTGCAAACTTTTCCAACACAAAGGAAATTAGTTTTGTCAGTAATAGGAGATATTGATCCTTAGGATTCTAATATCATTGTCTTTGACCTTGAGAGTTATGTACTTAGACTTCCCAATCAACTGGCATTTCAAATACCAGTTTTCATCAAAACTAAACGAGTATTTCTCATGGTAATTGACAAAGGAGCTTATACGTGTATCATTTCTATTTCTTGTTGGAAATCCTTGGGTTATTCTGCTATCAATCAGTCTCTCAAAAATTTTAAATCCTTTGATGGAAGAGGTTCTTGTCCATATGGAATTTTAAATGATATAACTATAGAGTTAGAAGGTAAAACAATTGCAGTTGAAGTTGAAGTTGAAGTTGTTGATGATCATCTTGATTACAACAATTTTTTAGATGAATTTGGTCCTATGATATGTCAACAATGGTCTCTTCATTTTTTCATATGATAATGATTCCCCATAAAGGAAAAATCGTAAAAGTATACCAATTTTATTGCTAAAATTTAGAACCTATTTCTACAAATAGTATACCCTTTTCTGGAAAATTGATTACTCCATATGAAGATGTTGGGGTAGGTTTACTTAAGAATTCGTCTCTTATGGTAAATTTTTCACTCCCTCCACCCAAATTTCCTCATAATATTTCCTAGGTTAATATGATTACATCAATCACAATACAATATTCAGATCCTTGGATTGTGCCTTCAGATTTCGAATTGACCTTGTATGGAAATGAGATTCCTTTGAGTCTATTTGAATTGGACTATCAGTAAGTTCAATCATTTTCCAACCCACCATCATTTGAAACCAATCAAGTGAATGTGATCACTAATTATTATTCTCATTTATCATGTTTAGTACCAATATCATTCCCTGATACCTTCGATAACGAGTGTCCAATTGATGAAAGTATCATGGAAATAATGACTTTGGACGAAATTCCATGGGAATATTATCATTATCATTCATCCTTTCTTCCTAAACTTGATAAAATTGAGAATGATTTTTCATATATATTTTCATCTGAGATTCTTGAGAGTCCTCAATGTCCTATTTTAATCCTTCATTCATATTCTGAAACAAATATAGGAAACATATATACAGCAATACCCATCAAAATCTCAGTTAAACTTGCAATTAATGAGAACATTAATGTAGGTGCTTCGTGCTCCCTTGACAAAATTGAGACATATAAAACCCTATTTTAGGAATTTCGAGACATTTTTTCCTGAACCTATGAGAAAATTCTAGGAATTGATCGTAGAATTGTATTTCACGAAACTAATATGTACCTAGATATTAAACATGTTAGATAGGTATTACTTCCAATACATCTGAAAAATGTTTCTTCTATAAAATTTGAAGTTGAAAATTTACTTAAAGCAGGTTTCATTTACCCTATTCCGTTGACTAATTGGGTGTCTAATATTGTTCCAGTTAACAAGAAGTAACAGACTATTAGAGTATGTGTCAACTATAGGGATATCAATAAAGCTTGTCAAAAGGATAATTATCCTACTCTGTATATCGATCAAATTGTTGATTATTGTGCAAGAAATGAGATTTTTTCTTTTATGGACAGATTTTCCGAATACAATAAAATAAACATGCTCCCTGCTGATCAACCTAAGACTGCATTCATTTGTCCATGGGGAAAATTTTCTTACTTGAAAATAAATTTTGGACTAAATAATGTTAGTGAAACTTTTTAGAGGGAAATGTATTACACATTTCACGATATCAAACATATTGTGAAACCCTACGTATATGACCTGCCAGCTCATTCATTAAAATTACAAGATCAACTAATACACTTGAAAGAAATTTTCATTCAATGTAGGTGTTGGCATGTGTTTTTTATGATCGAATAGGGCACCTTGGAAAGTTAAGCGAAGGAAGAGCAGGAATGGCTAAAGGGATCGCCAAGAAGTCCGAGCACAGAACGGGCGAACACCTCACAATCATAAGAGGAAAGAGTTGTTGTTACCATTGCACTCCTTCAAAAAACCCTTGATGTGATAAAACCTTAGCCCCTTTTCTCCTCTCCACTCTAAAACCTTTATTTACACCCACTCACCTTTTTTGCATTAGAAAATTATTTTCACTTACAATTTTGTTAACTTACCTGCACCATTTTCCTGATTGTAATGTAAACAGGCCTATTATACAGAATTATGAATTATAGATTAATAATTCTTCCTTATACAAGTGCTAATCGAGAGAAATAGGTTAAAAAATTTAATACTATCTTTCCTAACTGTAAACAGACACATAGAATTAAATAAGGAACCTACTTGGGATCCAAGCACTTCCAAAGTCTCCTTTTTTCGCTTTTGTTGTAGCTTCAAATTCCAACCGGTTGTGCAAAATATTTCCTACAAGAATGAACACTAAACAAAAAGAGATAAAAATAATACAGATGTCTATTCAAGTTATTTAGCTAAATCAATCAAGCATAAACCATATACATCAAATAATAAATCATGATATTGAAAATCCAAGCTTATATGGATGCATATAGGGAAAAATAAGCAGTAATCGTTATTGATGATAGAAGGGGAGGTTACAACCCAGTGATTTATTTAGTGTCACCATCTCCAACAGCATCCCAACCTCATCACAATGCAAATATCTCCATCAATATGTCACTCAAATCAATCTCCTCAAATGAAACTCCACCAACATTTCTCTACACAAATTCTTCCTTCTCAAACACTAAGATCTATGCTCAATTTATAGAGGAGATGAAGGTAGTTTCATAATCAATGACTTTCCAATAATAGGAAAGACATGTTCCCAATATTGTAGATGTCAAATGGACACATGGATTCGAAGTTTGACACGTGAACTCTTTTAGAAGGCACTGGCCAAGTGGAGATTCTGGAACAATGAGAATTTCACTCCCAATGTGACCAACGCACCCATGAATTTCGGGAAGTGCTTTGCAGAGTAGCCTTGTATAGGGCTACCTGCATATCCAACACACTTAGTCCCTTTAGAGGTAGCATTGGTGAGATCTCATATGATATATTATAAAATTCAAACTTTGGAAACCTTTGCAAATGAAGGTCTTTGTTTGATTTGTCTTGTTCTTTGTCTTAAGACATGTAGCAACTGAAATGTTAGGGGATGGTAGACCCTATACATTGGTCCTGGAGATGATTCCTATTTATCCAGGTCATTGGGAACGATGCCCAAATTGACCTATAACAATTTCCACCTAAAGCATGAAGTCAGAATAATAACAACAATATTTTGATTGATATGTTTTACACTGTGATGGGCTGGAGATGAAGCAAAGTGGCAACCTGCATCAATATTACAATACATTACATCATGATATGTCCT
The DNA here is from genome assembly GCA_034641835.2 of Pinus albicaulis. NCBI lineage: Eukaryota > Viridiplantae > Streptophyta > Pinopsida > Pinales > Pinaceae > Pinus > Pinus albicaulis. Next base: position 145,059,876 of record CM076579.1, on the reverse strand, counting down.
CTTGATCATAATTTCTTAGGGTAGGCATTCCCATGTTCAGCACATAAACAATCTAATAACATGTACATAATTCAAAAAGTCATCTACATTGTAATGTTTCCCAATATAGACATGACTACAGATATAGGCCCATGTTTGGCTGAAGATCTGTATATAAAGTCACCGTACATATGATGTGTACAAAAATATTGAAATCGTAGCCCAGATGGTTGAAACTAGATCCGGGGTATTCTTATCGCGTTCACTCGATCGTTCGGGTACAAGTCTAGCCATGCGAATTTATGATTTTTAGTCGAACATGGAAAGACATCGTTTGATTACTAGTTAATGATGTGAGTTGTTAACAAACATGAGAGAACCACCATTAATTTCGAAAACCCTCAAGGTACTGCATTACATTTCTTAAGGCGTGAATAGATGATTTGATGTCAAACACCAAACGAAATCTTTCGGTCAAAATTTCGGAAGCGAGGATCTTGTCGATTCTGTAACAAGCCTCATGGTATTGGAATCTGATGTTTCTAAGTGAATTTCGTGGATAATGATTTGTTGTCGACATGAAGTCACCTTATTGTGAAACAGGAGTTACTGATTGTGGAGACAAGGGTATGAATTGATATAGCAATTTTCAGGGATGACGATCATGAGAATGAGGTTTATTAGTATTGCAGAAGGATGAGTTATTCACTGGATGACTTCTCTTGAACATATTGGTGACATTGAAATGATTTGGAAATATTGACCCAAAACCGAAGTGAAGATATGATGAACCATAGATATGAATGAACCGTCAAGATGATTACCCAACCCAAATAGTCACGGACATGGTGTGAAAGAATTGTCATGTTCAACAACGACTTGCTACCATAAATAATTTTGCTCACTTTTCCCAAATTTTCCCCGGTCATTTGTCGACCAGTGCCTTTTTATTTTTTAGCAAGCTTGAGAAGCATAGCATTTTCCTGATCTATAATTCAACCCTTCGGGCGAATAAAATATCATTATTTAATAATTTAATGAGTCTAGCGATGAATGAAACTCAATTCTTGCCATGATCGACAAGCCCATCACTATTTTATTTTTTAACAAGCTTAATGACAGTGATAGCCCAGTCCTTTTTCATATTTAGAGAGTTTGAAAAAGAGGATGAAAGAAAAATCCAAAAGTAATTTTTCGTAAATTTGTCACTCAGATCCGGAAAAGTGTAAAATAATATCTGAGAGAACCTCTTTGGTCATGTTTAACCAAGGTATTCCTTCTTCGTAAATAATCTATCTTAATCTGGAAAAGGGTTAAACTTATACTTAGTAGATATCAATTCATTTACTTTTACGAGCTCGAAAAGACAAGTGCTTGACAATATTTTCACATTATCGGATCTGAAAAGAGTTGAAAGAAGATTCCAGGGGTTCATTTTTTGCTGTTATCGAAGCTCGAAAAAGAGATAAAAGTGCACTTCAAATCCTTTTTCTTTTTTAACAAAGATCGAAAAATAAGGAGAAAAAGTATGCTTTGTGGTCAAATCATTCTTGAAATAAATCTGCATGACTAATATGTTCATCAGTTGTAAGAACTGTTCAAAACAACATCAAATGGATTAAAAATACCTATTTCATGATAAAAAAACATAATAAAACTATATTCATAGCAATAAATTCAATTTGCAAATAATTAAATGACTATTAAAAGTAGTTTCACTATTCATTTTTACCATTCCATAGTTACCATTTGCATTTTGAAGCTCTAAACCTGATTTCTCCCCGAAATTTAGCTGCTGATTGGGATCATTTCAGTGGATAGATTTCATTTCCGTTTGATCCAGGTTAGTGATATGAACCTCCTCTTTCCTTCAGTAATCATTTCATTTCCAATTTCTGCAAATTTTTAGGGTTTTAAGGCCCCTAGGGTAAATTCTTCGCAAAAAGAGGGCAACGCACCCCTGAATTTCGAAACCTACATTGCATAGCAGGTATAGTGAAGGTTACTTGCATACACAATGCATTGTATCTTGTTAGGGAGTGCGTTGGGCGCAATCTAGATTTTTGTTTCTCACATTATGCCCAAACTTTGCCTATTTTTTTGCATTGATTGGAATCTAATGGATCTTATGGTTGTATTTCAGGTTTCCATCAGATTATAATGATGATTACATGGAGGGAAAGAGAACATGAAGAACAGGATATGGTTGCCTTAAATGATCCGGGTACAGTAAGAGCCCTAAGAGATTGTGGACTACTAAAGTACTTCAAATTGTCAGGGATGAGGCAACAAATAGAACTCTTGGAGTTCTTAGTTCGAGCATGGGATCCAGCTATCAAGGCATTTCATGTTAAGAACCAAGTGGTTCCCATAATATTCAAGGATGTGTACTTTCTTACAATTTTGTTGAGGAAAGGCTTGCCCATTTCGCTCTCAAGGTCTATTGTTGGAGGAAAGACAGTGAGCGATGATATTTTGCAACATTGTTATCCAGGAGTAGAGCCAAGAAAATATGGAAAGATAACATCCGATATGTTAGAGATTTGCCTTTGAGAAATATCCTTTTCACGATTGCAAAATTTTCCAGCACCGTTACACTACATGTAGCGAATTGATTGTATATGTAGTATGCGCTAGAGTGCATGGAGCCAAAAGTCTTCAACTGGTCTGAAGTTGTTCTTTCTCAAATAAAGGAACAACTAAATAAATCAAAGGGAGGAAGGAAGAAGAATTTTAGTTATGGTTCTATCCTTATATCCTTCGCCTTGGAACGGATTCCACTAATGCAGCCACAACATGTGACACTAGATGTGTCTAATCCTAGAGATCCGCGGATGTAGAGATGGGTGGAACTCATGGGTAGGCATGCAGGAAAATCTACCATTGTGTTCTCAAATGTGTTCTATGCTTGGTTCTGGCGACAGATTGTTGCCATCGATGAGTATGCATACGCAGGAATTGATTTTCGAGGGGATCCAGATTTAACATTACCAGAAGGCGCTCAGTGGCGTGCAATAGGTAAGAATGTTTTGACCATGTTTTTTATTTTCCTAAGGTTTATACAATGTTTTTGTATTTTGATGTTTTCCCAAGACTAAACTAAATGTTTTATGTAGTGTTGATGTTGGTCGTGTTCAGCTAGTAGCGGAACCAGAGCGCGAAGTAAATGTGCCAGCAGAGAGGGCTATCGGGAGAGTAGTCCTTCCAGATCTTGATATGGCTGAGACTCTGGCTTAGCTTTGGTGGCACATAGAGCGTTTGAATTTAGGGATTCCAGATTTTTGGATTGAAGAGCTACCCATGCGACTACAACGACATAGTATTGGGGTTCCTAACTGTTGGATGCGGTTACTACGTAGGATAGCTAGATCTATAGCATGTTACCACGAGCACCACTAGTTTACTTGTGAAATTTTACATACATTTTGAGGTTAGATGACCAATGCGTCTTGGGCACAAATTTTTGTAAAATCCTATAACTATCTATCTATATGATTTCCGTGTTTTCCTATGTTTTTTGTGCAATCATATTCAATGATGTGAATGTTTTCTTTACATATGTTGCAAATGTCTATCTGAAACTTGATTAGCTAATGAATCAGTCAATGTGTTCAAATTTCTGGAAATGTGTTGATATTGAATAAAATCAAAGTGTCTTTCCAAAAGTCGAACTCTTAGGAAAAATCTATGCAATGTTGGATTTCTAATAGTATAAACACTAGTAAGTTGTAATACCACAAGTTGTGAGTCTAACCTTATTATGATACAGTTAATACCAAATGAAATGTCATCAGAGAGAAGTTTGATCAACGTGCTATACTCAGTGATATTGTTCGTCGATCTACCAATAAAAATCCCTTAAAAACTCACTAACTCATCGTTCGGAGTGAAAATGGCGCACGCTGCAGAGGATAGATTCTGGATACTATGAATAGCACCATTATCATATCTAACAAAGTGTTCTGAAGATTCAGACATCTGCGATGAAATGTAAAGTAGATTACTAACGTCAAGAAAACTCTAAAAACAAATTAAGATAGTGAATGAAAATCAATAACATATATATACAATATAATTACAAAAAATTACTACGCTCATGATTAAGCATAGTAGCGTTTCAATACAAACCATTTCTAGGTACACCAAAGGAATTCCATCGTAATCAACCAACTCATAGGCACACTTAGCAAGAACTCTTTTGACAATATAGGGGCAATGCCATAATGGCTCAAACTTTCCTGTACCTATTACATCAGCTTCTTGATTGTAAAGAAGGACCATGTTGCCCTCTGAGAAAATGCGAGGCTGGACATTTTTGTCATATTGTGCTTTTATACGTCTCTTATGTGCTTCATTTTCCAATTGGGCTTCACGACGCATTTCATCAAGATGGATGAGGTTAAGGAGACGCGCTTCTTATTCTAAGGTGTCAGGTAACAAGTCGATTATGAGTTTTAACGATGGTATTTCACATTGGATTGGTAGGATAGCTTCCAGACCATACACCAATTGAAACGGAGTAAATCTAGTTTCGTTTCTCACTGAGGTTTGATACACCCATAAGGCGGAGTACAGGATCAATGCCAATTTATTTTACGAACTCCTATCATTCATTGAAGCATATGTTTAAGAAAATTGTTGATAGCTTCAACTTTTCCATTTGATTTTGGATAATAAAGAGTATAATTATTATGTGGAAATCCTAACTTGGCAATCAATTCAGCCATCGTGTGATTGGGAAAATTCTTCCCATTATCTGTAACTATAGCCCGTGTGACCCCAAACCATACGATAACATGATTAAAGAAAAAAAATGCAGTTTTCTGTCATGTGTTGTTGAATGTAGGCATCGCTTCGGCCCATTTGGTAAAATAGTCAACTGCAACAATAATATAACCGTGCACCTCAGATGAACAAGGGTTACAGGTCATGAAGTAAATACCCCATTTAGAAAATGGTCCCACAGAGGCAACATGATGCATTGGCGCTGGTGGTTTGCAGATTTTACGATACAAAACCTAGCACGCATGACAACTTCTGACCGCGAGGATGCAGTCTCAAAAAATAGTAGGCCAAAAGTAACTAGCACAGAGTATCTTCTGCATGGTAGCATATCCAGAAAAATGTCCACCACAAGCCCTAGCATCACAATAACTTAACACTTTTTCGACCTCCTCATGAGTGAGGCACCTCCTTAAAATGGTATCGACACCACAATGATAAAGTGTATTGCCGACGATCATATAATTTTTGGCTTGGTATCAAATACGTCGTTGTTTATAGTGAGAGGTATTAGGTCAAAAAGTTTGAGTTTGGAGATAAATGATGAAATCCCCATACCAAGGATTAGATGATCCGATCAGAAACAAAGACTCATCAGGAATTTATGGTTCTGACGTAGTTGCAATACTATCAGAGGGAAGGTCACAGAGAAGCTTAGCAAAACTAAAGACTTCTTTGACTTGGATTTTATTAATTCTAAATCAAATTCTTGAAAAATGACAATCCATTTTGAATATCTCCCCCCTAGAAATTGATGTGATAAGATATAAGTCATGGGCTTGCAATCCGAAATGATAGTGGTTTTTCGGAGCTGGATATAATGGAAAAATATTTGGATAGCTTGAACAACTACCAAAGCAAGATTTTATACGTATGAATACTTAACTTCTGTATCATTGAGATTACGACTCAAATAATAGATCATATGTTCAATTCCATTTTCTACTTGGACCAATACCGTAGCATTGTTCATTTCGGCCGCGACGATATATAGGAAATAATCATTTTGAGAATTAGGGGAATACATTAATGAAGCTCGGAAAAAATTATCCTTGACATTATCAGAAGAAGCTTGTGAAACTTGATCCCAATGGAAGGGAACCCCCTTTTTCAATAATCGAGTAAATCCTTTAGCCATTTCGGCATAATTTGGAACGAACCTTCTTAGGAAGTTAGCCTTTCCTTGAATTTTCTATATCTGAAGTAAGTTTGATGGTGCAGGAAAATCAAGAATGGACTGAACCTTCAATGGGTCGATTCAAATTCCTTCTTTTGAGACTAAGAATCCAAGAAAACAACCAGAACCAACACAAAACACACATTTATGTGGATTGAGGTGTATTTTGTAGTGTCGATAGCGTAAGAAAATGGCTCTCAGATGCATCGGTGATTAGTATGATTTCGTGAATGCATTGGTAAATCATCTAGATAAGGTTGAACAATGTGATTGATGTCATTGAAAGCATAGACCATTTCTATTTGAAAATTTTCCCCAACATTCTTTAACCAAATGGTAGTTTCCTATAAGCGAATGTGCCTCAGGGATAAATGAATGTTGTCTTATGTTCATCCTATGGGCATATATTGATTTTATTGTAGCCGGAAAATCCATCCATGAATGAAAATATTTCATATCCAGCACAATCTTCATTAATCTAGTCGATAAAAGGAGTAGGATAGTTGTATTTTGGACAAGAAAGATTGACATCCCGATAATCAACGCACACTCTAATGGTCCCTTTCTTTTTCATGACAGGAAAGATATTAGAAACCTACTCAGTTAGCAGAATAGGGTATATGAAACAAGCACGCAATTTTTTTTCATCTTCTGCTTTGACGGAAGTGGCTTTCTTTGGATGAATAGTACGAAGCCATTGACGCACCGGTTTGACATCAGGATACATATTAAGAGTGTGTTGAACAATACTAATATCTATGCCTAGAATTTCCTTGTAAGACCAAGAAAATACCTCATGGAATTCATGAAATAGAGAGGGATATGATTCGAGTTGTGATGGAGAACAAGATACACCGACATGAATTATTTCTACAGGTTTGGTCGAAATATTGATAGAAATAGTTTCTTCAATATTTGACAGATTGTGCTCGGAATTGATTGCATTAATGCGTAAAGAATTTGAAAATAATTTTCTAATTGATGGGTGATATGATTCACTAAGATAATTTTCTTCATAATCAAGAAGATGGGAATGATGATGATAATATTCCCATGGTTCTCCTTCTAGCATCATGGCTTCTAAAATATTCTCATCTATCGAGAACATTGAGGAAAAATATTAGAGGGAGTACCAAAATCTAAGGAACGATCAACCCAAACACTCGGCGACACTGATTTCGGATTTTCCACCCAAGACAAATAGATTGATTGGTATGCCATATCAATAGGGTTGGGCGACAAAAATTCATCCAACGTAGTAATTTCAAAATCACACATACTATTCCTTAAGCCAGACGGAGTGGAAGAGATCATGTGGCAGGTATCTATACTTGCAATATTTTCCGACGTCGCGGGTAGCGGTAATTCAAAGGTTCCCATTAGAGTGGAATCCTTTAAGACTCCTACACCAATGTCCTAAAGTTCTAGTTGGGGTATGTGAATGAATGGAGTGCTTCCAGTTACCTGCGAAGCAGAGGAAAAGAAGGATAGTGGATTAATGAATGTGATAGTGCCTTAATGTGGAAAGGAAATCATTCTAAAATATGTAGAAACAATTGTAGTCATTGCATATACCCATGGCCTTCCAAGTAGAATATTGTAGTCAAGGGGTCCCTCAACAACCTCAACATCAATATTCACTATTTTTCCCCCTAATTCAACATGCAGGTTATTAATAATACCACAAGGTTTATATGGACGTCTATGAAATGCCTTCAAGATCGTTGACGATTGTGATAAGCATGGCCAGCCAAGTGACTTCAAACAATTTAGAGACATAATGCATGTAGATGATCCCTCATTAATAATAGTGCGATGAAAAAGGTGATTGAGAAAATTTACTTGTATGGAGAATGCCAATTCTACGGGTAGTTGCGGCACATAGCCCATATGATTAAATATGCAAGATTAGAATCAGTTGGATCAATTCCACCAATATCCGATAATAAAGCTTGCTTTTGGGAGGGAAAATTTTGTAATACCTCAAGAGCAGACATAGTTGAAGGGCATTGAGCCAAATCTTCAACTATATTATAATTTTGAGCAGCTCTCACTCAAGGATTATATGTCCATTTGTGAATTGCTCCCTTTGGTGGCTTGATTGTCAATTCAAGAATTGCAGTAGGCGGTACTGATTCCATAGACGGATTCGTTGTCGAGGTAGTAGGTTGGTTAGTGGCCTAAATACCATAATATTTATTATGCATTGACACCAAAATATTTATTGAAGGTTTTGTGACAAATAGCACTAACACTTGGGAACTATGAGCTGGATCCGTAGCAACCATGTTTCTGTCCAGATTTGGAAATGGGTCTGTCAACACAGCTGGTGCATGGGAAGTCTTGATGATTTTTGCGACTTCAGTGCGGTGAGGAAAATCCCTAACAAAGTGTTCCTCATTACAGATTATGCATGGAAAATGAGGTTTCCTAGGTCTAGACGATTGATCAAATGATCTTTCTTGTGGGTTAGAAGTTTGATTTTTCCTAGATTTCCCCTTTTTCTTACTTGCGGGTTGCTCGTCACGTTTGCCCTTGTCAAATGACATGGCATTAATTTTAGAAGAAGGAGCGAGATCAGATGCAGTAGTATGATGTGTGCTTGTAGTGCCAATCAAGTCATCTCTGGCATGACAGTCCTTTAATTGAGGAGTAATAGTAAAATTATATCTCAACGCATTAGGAATTTTTTCATAGAGCGTGCCAGACTGAGTTTAAATCAAGTCTAAATATTGGGCACGAGCAATAACTTTCTCTTTTGTGATGACGCCACCCTTATCCACATCCTTAGTTATAGATGGTAACAGAGACTTAATGAACTATTCATCAAGGAGTTGATTCAGAACAAATGTCTTAACCATTCTACGATGACGACGCCACTTATGAATATGATTAGAGATGTGAATAGCATTAGTCCATTTGAAATTGTTCAAGAGTTCCGTTCCAGTTTCATATCTATTGGGTAACTGGAAATGAGTCAAAAAGACAGTAGCTAGGGAAGTGAAATGATCAAAATAAGCGCTAGGTAATTAATTATACCATTTTACAGTCGGACATGTGAGTGTACGCTGGAAAATTCTTAGTCGAACAGAATCATCATTCAGGGATTTTGATGAAAAACATAAATGATAAGTCATAACATGAGTCGATGGATCTTCTCCAGGGTTTCCATTGAACTTAGGAATATTTGAGGGTGATTTATGAGGTATCACCGGCCACCAAGGAGCATAGTTAATTGGATCATTAGTTAGCCAATTTAAATATGGTAACTCTAAAGTTGCGACAAACGGAAACTATCTATTAAGGTCAGGTTGAGAATAGCCAGGGTAAGATGGAATTTCTTAAGAAACGGGCCTTTGAGCACCAGCATAAGTAATTTGTTGCTGGTAACCCAGATAGGGGTTATTTTGAAAAGAAAATGCTTGAGAATTATGTTGACCAAAACCTGGATATGATACTTGTTGAAATGATTTTTGAGGCATTTGCGCCTGTAGCTTCCAAGGGGTCTATCCACCAATGTTAAAACCAAAATTAGGATAACTTGGATTTGGTTTATAGGTATAACCAAGTTGCGGTACTGACATCCCATAAAATGGTAAACTAGCTTGTGAATAATTGATTCCGGATACAGGCTGTTGTAAATTAACCAAAGGATTTGGATTTTGTGGACCCAAAATTTTATGATATTGAGTTGAAGGACCCATTTGATAAGGTTGTACAACATTTTAATTCTGTAACAAGGGTAAATATGTATTGACAAGTGGAAATGATTTGGGTGTAATAGGTTGAACTGGTTGATACGAGTGTACAACCGTTTGTGGTTGGATAGGCAGAGTGGACTTCCATTGACAAACATTATTTTCAACATTAGGTTGACTAAAAAGTGACAGAATATTGTCATATTCAGTGACCAAAGGTTGCCCCCAGCACGAGGAGGATAATAAGATGGAAAATATTGTTCTCCAAATGCTCGAAGTCTTGTTGATATGGTATTTGAAGCAATAGACCCAGAAGGACTGACTTGATATTTCCACGAAGATGTGTATAAATAATCAAGTCGTTCAATAATCACTATGGGATTACTAGTTAAAATACCAGATGATGACATTGGTAAAGTCCATGGATTCGAAGATGCACCAGAGAAAATCCAAGATAATAATTTGTAACCTGATGGGACCAAAGGGTCACCATGAAAATATGACTCTGGTAAAGTTTTAAACATCGATGGGGTAGCTAGGGTAGGAGGTGATGTAATTGGAATAGATGGCCCAACCGAAGATGTTGTTTCAGGCATGATTACTTGACCAAATGTATACCCTTTTGAATTGACGATAGTTTAGAAAGGAACAGGATCAATCAAAGTAGATGGTTTCCATTGAGGAAAATACTCATACAGGTAAAGGTCCTCCCCAAAATGGGTTGGAGTTAAAGGTGTCTTGTCTTGTGGGATTTATTCAATCACAATTAAACCAGGCGGAAGTATTTCATCGTCAGGCCCAAAGTATATTTCACGTGGTTGACTATGTGATATTGGAGATTCAATAACTACAGAAATTTGTGGTATGACCAAGGTAGGAAAAACTTCCGGCTGTATAACTTCAAGATTCAGATGTTCCGAAAAAGAAGAGATAGGATCTAGATCAATTTCTAGTTGAGCAACATTAGTTCCAGGAGGTATGGTCTCACTGATTGGATGGATCATGACCACAGGTAGATGTGAAGACTCTGTTTCGACAACAGTAGATGAACTGGGATGTGTAGAAGAAACTTGAGCTAACTCTGGTTTATCGAGAGATGATGTTTCACCAAAGGTTTGAATTTTACTTGATTTGGCAGATCGTGATCAGCTTTGCCTACCAAAAGTAACTTCTAGTGGTAAAGGTGGTTTTAACGCTAGTCTATGCAAATGACGAGGGAAAGGATTTTGTTCTTCCACGATTACTGATTTATTTTGACCAAAAAAAAATAAAAAAAATAAAAGGGTAATGCTAGGCAAAAGGGTTTACCAAGAAACTGTGAACTGCAGAATACCTCCTGGCGAACCAAGAAGTACAGGCAGGCAATCTCCCTGAATGCTATGTTTGGCATATTAAAGTTTACAAGGTGGCCGACTCAGTTCACTATGGATGGATAGCACCTAAAATTTTTCCTCCCAAATATACCCGAAGGTACGTGGAGGCCCAAGTCCGTATTAGTGTTGTTTGATGCAAAACTGCATAGTGAGAGCACCCCTTTATGCTTATCATACTATAACACCACCCAATATACACGAAAGTACATGGACGAGCTACGATATACTTACATACATGGAGTGAGGTATCACGCTCAGAATGTATCGCAGACAAGTTGACGACAACTTCTATGTTTTACGACGTCGGAACACGTCTTTAGCCTAGACCTTCTAAATGTTATTGTTATGTTTCCAATGATTTTTTAGGTAAAGTGAGATTGATTTTATGTTGATTTTGTTTAACAAATTTCCTTTCAAAAGTTCACCATGATGATGTATTGGAAATTTCATAAAATGCAACTAAGAATGATAAGCCATCTTTCACTTTTAGTTTTTCAATGAAAATCCTAGCTACTAGAGGGAAAGAGAAATCAGTTTGAAAGCAAACAAATCAAAGAACACAAACTAAATGAAGATTTCCTAATTATTCCTTTTGCAAAACACAAAAACCACTACATGCAAATGAAGAATTTTCTTTTCAGTTTCTTTAATGTTATGAATGCAGAAAAGAAACTAAGTGCACTAAATAAACAAAAAAAAATGCCTTTTACTTTGGAGAAATGAGGAATAAAAACAACAATTTCTTTTTTGAAGGAAAAATGAGGAATTAAACAACAATTTATTCTATCAGGAAATGAAGAATTTACGACAATTTCCTTTTTCAAAAGAAATTGGAGCTAATGCGACAATAAAAATACTTTGAAATTAGTTTGCCAATGTTAAAGAAAAATGATTTAAACAAAAATTTAAAAAATTTTCTTTCAAATGAGGAAGAAGTAGATGAATTCACTGCTCAATATGAGGCTTAGGCTTTTCAAAACACAGCAGCAAAAAAACTGAAACAAATTTCAAAGAAAAATTGAAGGGAATTTGGATGGTTTCAGGAGGCAACGCAATTTCTAAAAAGAGACAGTGCTTTGCAACACAGGCCTAAAAGGGAGAGTGTGTTATGCAAAGCACTGTGTCCTTTCCAAGAGTGCGTTGGGCGTAGTGTATAAAAAAAAACACAGTTGTTTAGCACAATTCTTTTGCAAATTTGGATTTAAAAAATCCTAATCTTTGTGAGTAACAACTACTGGGTGAATAAATAGAGAAAATCAGAGGCTAAAACACCTAGGATAAAGAGTAATCTCCTGAGCAGAGTCACCAATTTGTTATGCGGAATTATGAATTATGGATAAATCATTCTTCCCTAGACAGGTGCTAATATAGAACAACAGGTCAAAGAATTTACGATTATCTTTCCTAACTATAAACAAAAACAAAAAATGAAATAAGCAACCTACTTGGGATCCAAGCGCTTCCAAATTCTCTTTCTACCGCTTTTGTTGTAGCTTCAAATTCCAGTCGGCTGTGAAAAATATTTCTTTCAAGAATGAACACTAAACAACAAGAGATAACAAAAATACAGATTTCTATTCAAGTTATTTAGCTAAATAAATAAAGCATAAACCATATACATCAACTAAGAAATCATAATATTGAAAATCAAAGCTTATATAGATGCATATAGGGAAAAATAAGCAGTAATATTTATTGATGATATAAGGGGAGGTTACAACCCAGTGGTTTATTTAGTTTCACCATCTCCAGTAGCATCCCAGCCTCATCACAATGCAAATATCTCCAGCAATATGTCACTAAAATCAATCTCCTTAATTTAAATTCCACCAGCATTTCTCTACACAAATTATTCCTTCTCAAACACTAAGATCCGTGCTCAATTTATAGAGGAGCTTAAGGAAGTTTCATAATAAATGACTTTCCAATAATAGGCAAGACATGTTCCCAATATTATAGATGTCAAATGGACACATGGATTCAAAGTTTGACACATGTGAACTCTTCTAGAAGGCACTAGAAAATTGGAGATTCCGGAACAATGAGAATTTCACTCCCAATGTGACCAACGCACCCATGAATGTTGGGAAGTGCTTTGCAGAGCAGCCTTGCATAGGGCTGCATGCATATGCAAAGCACTTAGTCCCTTTAAAGGAAACATTGGTGAGCTATCATATGGTATATTATAAACTTCAAACTTTGGAAACCTTTGTAAATGAAATTATTTGATTGATTTGTCTTGTTCTTTGTCTTAGGGCATGTAGCAACTGAAATTTTTGGGGATGATAGACCCTATATATTGGTCCTAGAGATGATGCCCAGTTAACCAAGTCATTGAGAATGATGCCCAAATTGACCTATAATAGGGTCCCACCTCAGTCACACCACGTCATCCATTCCCCACTCACCACACATATCTCCCCGCAAGATATAACTCTTACCTTCCGCTGCTCATATCAAACCAATTCTGATTGTGATCTGCGGGTGGGCCCCAATTCGGCCAGGCTACATCATCCATTCTCAGCTCATCGCACATCACTCCCCGCAAGGTATAACTCTAACCTTATGGTACTCATATCAAACTAATTCAGATTGCGATTTGCGAGTGGGCCCCATCTCAGTCACGCCATGTCATCCATTTCCCATTGCACATCGCTCCCTGCAAGGTATAACTCTTACCTTTCACTACTCATATCAAAACCATTTCGATTGAAATTTTTTGGCAGGCCCCACTTCTGCCACACCACGTCATCTCCCGCACATCTCACATTGCTCCCTGAAAGGTATAAATATTACCTTCTATTGCTCATATCAAACCCATTCTGATTGTGATCTTTGGGTGGGCCCCACTTCTGGCATGCCACATCATCCTCCACTCACCGCTAAACCTATGCCATTATTTCCTCATTTCCACTCCTTGTCACACATCCAATGACTCATGATATATTTCGCACCCCCTCCACCTTCCAAAGTTTAATGCTGAGAGGGGGTTCCGAAATGGGTGGTTTTGGAAACCGCCTCTGGTGCTATGTGTCAACCTGTAGCGGTTTCGCAACCCTCCATCCAATACCACAAACCAGATAGGCCCCCCTCAGAAATACGGTCTCCAGTTTTGTAATTAAAATAAAACATTGGTTTTTGTGGGGCAAACGCAGTTATGGCGTGTTGAATTTGTCCAAGAAATCCTTAACAAAGAGCAAGGAAATAACAACATGACTCTTTGTTCTGTAACTATTAGTGGAAACTATGAGAACAGGGAGTGGAAGTTTTCAACAGCAGGTGGAATCAAGTAATGGAAGTCAGACTGCCCACCTGTTCACAACCACTCCTTGTCACCCCATTTTGAAGATTCCTGGATTTGGCCTCTGTGGCCAACTAAGTTTTTTTCTTTTACTGTTTGATTATGATGTTTTATAGGTGAAATCATGATTTCACCCGATTCTATTTTGATTTTCTATTTGCAGGAGTGATTTCTTGATGCACGCTCCGTAAGTTAGTTAGGATATTTTGATTTCACATGTTTGGGCTGATCATGAATTTTTATTCGATCAGATGCCCTCAAAGGGAACTCTATATGTATAGAGTTCAAAGATGAAAGAAGGGTTCTAGCTTTTTGGAGAAGTTTTGATGTAGTTCTGAGTGACTGTGCTCTCTATCCTCTTAGATACATATTTGGGAGAGCAGTTTTGAATATAATGTGATATACAATGTTGTTTATTTGGATTCTAGATGGCGAAATGAGTAGTATGTATCTTTATTCTTTTGTTTATCAATAATCTCCTATGTATGTATAATCATATTTCAATGTTCTACTGCTTTAATGATTCATGTAATATAGTTGTCGATGGTATAAATTTTTATCCATGAATTCATGTATGTATAACGCTCATGTGTTAAATCTGCTTTTCTCCCTTAATTCATGCTCCACAAATATCTGTTATTGGTCATATTCCACTTGCATCCGCTTCTTATGAGTTCATGGGAGACATATTCTTAAGACTTTTAAGCCTGTCTCTCATGGATTCCTCCTCCTCTGTTTCTTCTAAACACCTCTACATCTTTTGAAAGCCTCTACTCATTATTTCATACTTGGCCCATTTAAAAGCCATCCAGTCATACAACCTCCTGAGCCCTCTCACAGTATAGGGTAATTTGAATGAACCAGACTCGAAAGTCTTCATCATTTCTAAACCATCAAAACCATTACTCTCTTAATCTATATTCTCTCAGAGGAACCTAGGAAATTGTGTACATTTAACTTCATATTTCAAGATGTCCTAGGCGCTAGTCTTTTGAAACTCAAGGTTGTCTCTAAGAGCTACAACATCTTTTTGGCGCCATTGCCATGGATTGAATTAGAAAATATTTTCCCTGGGATACCATATTATCTTCACCCTTTAATCAGGTGAGCACAAAGGGTTGAAAGTTTCATATCCCTCACCTTAGTGACACCACTATCATAAAATTTCAAATCAGTTGTAATCCCAGCTTACACAAGGCCTCATACTCGATCATATACTTCCTAGTAGATAACCCCTTCTCTATCTGATACTGAAAATATCATATTTAAGAGAATATGGAGCGAAAAGAAACCAATCCAAGCCGACCCACCCTCATTATCTCTAGAAAATTCGCCTTCATCATCTCAGAAAGCTAACATCTATGGTCCTGGCTCCACAACCCGTGTACTTGGGTATTCTTGAGAAACCTGTGCTTTAGCTAATTCAGCCATAAAAGATGAAGCTGAATCTGGTGATACTTCTCTGTCTCCCTTGCACCCTACTCCCGAGGTAGAAAAAGTTAAATAAGTTTTAGTACTCCAAATATTTTTATAGAAAAATATCCAAACTTCTATTCATCACTCACATGTTATATCCTAGCCAAATCATCCTCATAACTTACCACCAATGGCCCTCATGGCTATACCTATTTTTCTCCTCAAAAAATATGCTCCATTAGCTCTACCTCAAGTACTGAACGCCATGCCACAAGATTATCTGAAGCTCTTGCCTCACTTCACCGGGGAAGATAGCATTTTTGTGCAGAGACATATTGAACATTTTGCACCTTTGCTGAGAATGTGCATGTAGAACACTTATATGTGGTGTTAATGCTTTTCGTCCAATCCTTGGATGGAGAAGCCCAGAAATGGTTCAAGTCTCTAGTCGATAACATAGCCACCACTTAGGAAGAAATGGTGAACTTCTTCACACTAAAATTGGGAGAAAAGCGGGATCATGGATATGTTCTCACTGATTTCAATGCTCCTAAAAGGAGACACAATGAGGATGTAATAGAATTCATAAATAAGTTCTATAAGCTCTATCATAATCTCCCTGCTAAAATAAAGCCTCCCTAATCATCTGCTAAGGTGGTCTTCGCAGGAGCGTTCGAACCGGATTTTGGGTTCACCCTAAGAGAAAGAAAATCCACATCTCTGGATCAGATCTAGACTGATGCATTGAAGGTAGAAGAAAAATTTGCTTCTACTAGTAAATTCAAAGGGATGATAGAATATGAAGCCAGAAGAAAGAATGGAGAGGAGTCTTCTACTCCTAATAAGGAGATGGAATCACAGGAATATATAATTGAAGAAATGAATAAGTTGATGAAGAACCTCTCAAATAAGTTTTTTAAGCTTAAAATGGAGGCTAAGAATTTCCCTCCTCATTCCAACCAAATGATTCCTAAATCTGGGTTTAACCCCCAGTACTAGAAGCCCCCTCTATAGTTGTTACAGCGGGAAATGAAGGAACAACAGATCACATCTAACCTCTTATATAATTGTAAGGAGAGTTGGATGAATGGGCCAAGGAGGTCACATAAAAACAAGAGGATCAATTCCTTGCTTAATCTGATGATAAGGAGGGTGAACTCACCCTGCAAGGGGAGCAATAAGAGAAGGAAGTCCCTCTAGAAGACCAAGATATTGACAATTACTGCAGGAAGTTCATAGATTTCATGCAAGCTCAAGTCCACTAGAAGTATGATCTTAGGTCCTCCAAGAAGAGAGCCTAAGTGCAATAACAAAATGAAGAGTCAACATTAAAAAAGTAGACCCTACCAGATCTTCAAATAAGGGGAAAAATCCATTAGAAGAGTCAACCCCTCTTAAATCCACTACATCCACTTCCAAAAAACAAGGCTCTGATCCTACAAAAAATGAGAAATCCCCATCTGTACCCTTGGGCTTGATTGACCTTCCTAAAGAACAGTTCAAGGAAGCCATTGTAGAAAAAGGGCCCATATCCTTTAATATCTAGAAAGAATTAGAGAAGGTCAAGATCTTGGTCCCCCTGATTGAGCTCTTGAAATAGCCTTCATACAAAGCTGAGTTGTCTCAATTCATGCAGCCCCATGGTATAAACCCACTACATGACAACCTCAACCTCCAAAAAGAACGACCCATGGTAGTTTTTGGACCTCATGTAGAAGAACATGACTCAACCACTTCACCGTTCTATGTTAATCTAGAGATACATGACCTATTGTTGCACAATTTCATGCTGGATTCTAGGGATTCACATAATTTGTTGCCTTTGTCTGTCATGGAGCAATTGGGGTTGCAGATTACAAGGCCTTATAAAGACTTGTATTATTTTAATTCCAAGTGGGTGAAGTGCTTGGGTATGATAAGAGATCTGGTATTAAAATTAGCCCAGATCCCGGCCAAAAGTGTCGTAATGGACATTGTTAGCTAATATCTCAGATCGGTTTGGCATGTTACTATTTAGATCCTAGAGTTCCATGATTGGAGGATCAACAAAACTTGACCTCACCTACACCACTATTATAATGTTCGTGTGGAGGAAAGATGATTATACCGTGAATCCAGGTTTGTGAAGATGGCCACCAAAGTTGATGGTTCGACAAATTCTCTGGTAATTTCCATGATGTACCATTTCTCAAGATATAATCAGATGGCGGTGCTCCCGGAAGACCAAAAGAAGAAGACATTCACTATGCCCTGGGGAAATTTCATGTACGCCTTAATGCCTTCCAGCCTGATAAACACCAGTGCAAGATTCCAGCATGATATGGACATCACTTTCATAGGAGACCAGGATAATTTTGTGGTTGTATACCTAGACGACATCACCGTCTTCTCGAAGAGCGATGCTGAGCATATAGAGCATCTTTGACGAACTTTTGAAAAATTTAAAAGGTATGCTATATATCTTAACCCCCAAAAATCCATGTTTTCCCTAGAAAAAGGAAATCTATTAGGGAATATATTAACCAAAGAAAGGGTAAATATTTACTTGAAGCGGGTGGAGGTCATAAATGAAATTTCCCTACCAAGAAACAAAAAAGAAGTACAGGTATTCCTGGGAAGAATAAATTTCATTAGAATGTTCATCCCAAAATATATCGAGATCGTCTAAAACATCACCAAAATGCTAAAGAAGAAGAGTGAAGTCAAATGGACACCTAAATCTAGGGATTCTTTCAACAGGATCAAGAAGGCCTTTGTGGAAGCTCCAGTGTGGGCGAGTCCAGATTATGGAAAGCTATTCATGATTTTTTCTTTCACCTCCCATCACAAAATAGTTGTGGTGCTTCTACAAAAGAATGATGAAGGGCATGAATAACCTATTGCACTCTTTAGCCAGGTCCTCTAAAATTCTGAGCTAAAATATAACATTATGTAAAATAAAGCATACGCTTTGGTCAAGTCGCTTAAGGCATTTCGGGTGTATGTGTTGCAGTCTATCATAACAAGTTACTTACCCACTGCAGTAGTGAATGATATTCTGGTGAAAGGCGACAGTGGAGGAAAAAGGGGCAAATGGATAGCTAATATTTAGGAGTATGAGATGGAGATAAGGCCTACCAAACTCATCAAAGGTCAAGGGCTAGAAAAAAATTTGTCTGAATCTAACTGTCAGGCTCTGGGGATAAATATGTCTATGACATGAGGATAAGCACAGGAGAATACATGTATAAATCAGGGCATATAATCCTCCACACAAAATACACATGTAAAGTATCAGATATCCTTATGGTATAGTGGAAAACCTCTTAACCTTGAGGTTTCCCCCTAACTATGATAAGACCAAGTATCTCACATTGAGGTTAAGATCTCAAAAGTATACTGTGGAAAATGGGCAGCTATATTGGAAGGACCCAACTGGGATTTTACTACTATGTCTAACAAAATAGGAGTTTGACGAAGTGATGACAGAGTTCCATGAAGGAATATGTGCTGGACATTACAGCTAGCAATCCATTGATCACAAGATCGTAAGAGCAGGCTTCTTTTGGCCCAAGCCATTTCGTGATGTACATTCTCACATATGGGCCTGTGAAAAGTGTCAGACATTCGCCGAAAAGAAAAGGTTTGCACCTCTCCCATAGATCCCAGTCTATGTTGAAGATCCCTTCAAATAATGGGGAATCGACTTCATTCAAGAGATTCACTTGGCTTCTAGTAACCAACATCGATGAATCCTCACCACCACAGATTACTTCACTAAGTGGGTTGAGGTCGTGCCTACAAGGAATGCCACAGATGAGGTAGTGATTAAGCTCCTGGAGGAGAACATAATATTTAGGTTTGGATTCCTTGCTAAAATCATCACCGATAATGCCCAGGCTTTCAAATTGGCTAAGTTCGTGAAATTTTTTCAGCACTATAATATCATTCTGGGGCACTCCACTGCATATTACCCATAGGTAAATGGGCTGGCAGAGTCATCTAATAAGGAACTAGTGAGGATATTGAAAAATACCATCAATGAAAAACAAAAGAACTCGGATTCCCAGCTCATGTTTTCACTCTGGGCGAATCACATCACCACTAAAAGATCCACACGGAAGTTCCCTTATGAGTTGGTGTACAGCTGAGCAGTTGTATTCTCTATTCAAATCACATTACCTGTGGTCTAATTCTTACAAGAGAGAAAGGAAGAGCCAAACAACCTTATCAGAGGAATGAACCAATTGGTCGAGCTAAGTGAAACATGGGAATAGGTAAGCCTCAGACTAGAAGAGTACTAGGAAAATATGAAAGGCTTATTTTATCAAAGAGCTAAAGACAAGGAAATCCAAGTAGGGGATTTGGTGTTGTGATGGGATGTCAGGCGGTCAGACAAAGGGAAACATGGGAAGTTCGACCCCCTTTGGTTTGGTCCATTCAAGGTGGTAGAGGTCAAAGGAAAAAATAAATCTGTGCTGGAGAATTTGGAAGGGGAAACACTCGAGATGCCTGCCAATGGAAATTTTCTCAAGCCTTACTTCCATTACTGATAGCGAGCTACGACGACCCATTGTACATATCCTCAAAATTGTATATATATCGTTTTTTTATTTCTGCAATGAATTCCTATTTTGATTTTGGTTAAAGCTGCTTGAAAATGTCTCTAACGATGTTCCCAGGCATATGAATAAGAACATAAGAAAGAGGTCTGCAAGTTCTCAACACACTCGAGTGAGTGCATCATCCCCAACGTAGCTAATGCTGGCTTGTGTTTTGCATGATCGAATAGGGCAGCATGGAAAGTTAAGTGAAGGAAGAGCAGGAACGACTAAAGGTATGGACAACACAATATAGTCATAAGAGGAAAGAGTTGTTGCTAGTCCAAATGAAAAACAGGCGAACACCTCGTAGTCATAAGAGGAAAGAGTTTTTGCTAACATTACACTCCTTCGGAAAAACTCGGATATGATAAAACATTAGCCCTTTTCTCCTCTCTGCTTTAAAACCTTTATTTACACCCACCCACCTTTTTCGCATCAGAAAATTCTTTACACTTACACTTTTGTTAACTCACCTACACCATCTCCCCAATTGCGATGTAAACACACCTCAGTCATGCCACGTCATCCATTCCCCACTCACTGCACATCACTCCCCGCAAGGTATAACTCTTAGCTTCCACTGCACAAATCAAACCCATTTCGATTGTGATCTGCGAGTGGGCCCCACTTCTAACACCCCACGTTATCCATTCGCCACTCACTGCACATCGTTCCCCGCAAGGTATAACTCTTACATTCCACTTCTCATATCAAACCCATTCCAATTGTGATTTGCGGGCAGGCCCCATATTAGTCACGCCACATCATCCATCATCCACTGCACATCACTCCCCGCAAGGTATAACTCTTACCTCCCGCTGCTCATATCAAACCAATTCCAGTTGAAATCTGTAAGTAGGCCCCACTTCTGCCACACTACGTCATCTAATGCACATCGCTCCCTGAAAGGTATAATCTTACCTTCCAATGCTCATATAAAACCCATTCTGATTGCGATCTGCGGGTAGGCCCCACTTCCGACACGCCACGTCATCCTCCACTCCCTGTCACACATCCAACGGTTGATGATATATTTCACACCCCCTCCACCTTTCGAATGTTAATGCTGGGGGTTGTTGGAAATGACTAGTTTTGGAAATCGCTTCCGGTGCTACGTGTCAGCCTGCAGTGATTTCGCACCCCCCCCCCCCCCCCCTAATCCAATACCACAAACTAGATAGACCCCCCTACAAAATCTGGTCTCTGATTTTGTAATTCATACACAACATGGGTTTTGGTAGGGCAACATATTTATGGCATCTTCAATTTTTCCAAGAACTCCTTGTCAAAGAACAAGGCATGCACAACATAACTGAGCGTTCCGTAATGATTAGTGGAAACAATGAGAACTAGGTGTGGAGGTTTTCAACAGTAGGTGGAATCAAGTAATGGAAGTCAGAATACCCACCTGTTCACAGCCACTCCTTGCCGCCCCATTTTGAAGATTCCTAGATTTGGCCTATGTGGCCAACTTAGTTGTTTTCTTTAACTATTTAATTATGATGTTTTGCTGGTGAAATATAGATTTCACTCGATTCTATTTTGATTTTCTGTTTGCAGGAGTGATTTCTTGATGCATGCTCCATAAGTTAGTTAGGATATTTTGATTTCACATGTTTGGGTCGATCATGAATGTTTATTTGATCAGAGAGCCTCAAAGGGAACTCTATATGTAGAGAGTTCAGAGATGAAAGAAGGGTTCTAAATTTTTGGGGAAGTTTTGCTGTAGTTATGAGTGATTGTGCTCTTTATGCTCTAAGATACATATTTGGGAGACTTGTTTTGAATATAATCTGATATACAACGTTGTTTATTTGGATTCCAAATGGAGCAATGAGTAGTATGTATATGTATTATTTTTTTAACAGTAATCTCCTATTTATGTATAATCATCTTTCAATGTTCTGCTTCTTTGATGATTCGTGTAATGTAGTTGTTAGTGGTATGCATTTTTATCCATGAATTCGTGTATGTATAAGGATCCATTTTTAAATTTATTTTCTCCCTTAATTCACGCTCCACGGATCTCTATTGTTGGTCATATTCTACTTGCATCCGCTTCTTCTGAGTTGATGAGAGACAAATTCTTAATACATTTAATATTGTCTCTCATGAGTTCCCCCTCCTCCATTCCTTATCAACACCTCTGCATCTTTTGAAAGCCTCTTCTTATTTTTTCATACTTGGCCCATTTGAAAGCCATTCAGTCATACAGCCTCCTGATCCCTCTCGCAGTGTATGGTAATTTGCATGAAATAGACTCCAAATTCTTCATATTTCTAAACCACCACGACCATTACTCTCTTAATCCATATTCTTTCAAAGGCACCATGGAAATTTTCTACATTTAACCTTTGATTTTAAGATTTCCTAGGCACTGGTATTTTGCAACTCAAGGCTATCTCTAGGAGCTACAATAGTAGGCACTACAATATTCATTTGAATCCTCACAAATGCATCTTTGTGTACAATCTAGTTTATTGTTGGCATTTTTCGTGTCAAAGGAAGGCATACATGTCAATCCACTCAAGGTAGAGTCTATTGTCAATTTTCCTCCTCCATATAATCTCCTTCAACTCCAAAGTTTGAAAATGAAAGATAAATTTTTACGTAGATTCATACCTAACTTTTTCAAGCTAACTAAAGGTTTTACTGGAATTTTGAAAAAGGCATCCCATTTATTCAGGACGAGCTTTCTCAAAAATATTTTGATGCATTGAAAAACGCATTGACCCATACATCATTGTTTCATCTACTTGATTATCATCAGGACTATTTTTTGTATTTAGCTGCATCTGATGGCACCATTGGCATGGTCCTGGTTCAGGAAGATGACTCTAAAATTGAACATTTGATCTACTATTTTAGTAGGAATCTCACAAAAATTGAAATCAAATATGCACTTGTGGAGAAATTGGCCTTGGCAGTCGTTCAAGTTTTCCAATGTTTTTGTCACTATACACTCTTATGCAAAACAAATAGGATCTCTTCTTGCAACCCTATGATGTACATTATTACTAGAAAATTTCTAGGGGGAAAATACTCTAAGTGGATTTTCATCCTCCAAGGGCTCGATTTAAAGTTCGAAAGATCTAAGTCTAAGAAATCATCGGTATTTGTTGAGTTATTATGTGAATTTCCCCATGTTGAGGCCAAAATTGTGGCATAGGGTTCTCTTTCAGATGAATCCCTCTTTCTTATCAGTACTTTATATCATTGGTATGAAGATATCATTATATATCTTCAAACTCATACTTTTCAACCCGAATTGTCTCAAACTAATCATCGTTGAATCAGGTACCAATCCCAACAATATACTATTGTTGGTGATACACTTTATCGTCATCTTGTTGATTGTGTCTGTAGACATTGTTTGACACATGAAGAAGCTGAGAAGGCATTAAATGACTTCCATTATGGATCTTGTGGTGGTCATATGTCAGGGTTTTCCACTAACCAAAATATATTGCACACTACCTATTTATGGCTCTCATTGTTTAAATATTGCATAGCTACGGTTCAAAAGGGCCCTAATTTCCAAGTATACAATTGCAAGATGTGTGTGCCTCCATCTCCTCTTCACCTAATCATAAATGTCGGTCCATTTTCTAAATGGGGCATTGAATTTTTACATGTAACCCTCAATCGTTCGGGGGGCATCGGTATATTATTATCACAGTAGATTATTTTACAAAATGGGTCAGGTGATGCCTACATGTAAGGATTATGGCAAAATAAAAGCCATTTTCTTATTTAATCATGTAAATTATAGGTTTGACATACCACAAGCCATCGTTAGAGACCATGGTAACCACTTTTGAAACTTTATGATGACCGAACTCTCTCCACAGCTAGGTTTGTTACATTACAACAATACTCCTTATTAGCCACAAGTGAATGGCCAAGTAAAAGTTTTTAACAAGGTTTTATCCAATATGATCAAACATATTGTCAAAATTCATGAACAAAACTAGCATATTATTCTTTTTTCAAACTTATGGGCATATCGTACATCTTCAAAAACATTGAATGGCTTTACTCTCTTCCAACTTTTTTATGTTATAGAGGCAATTTTTTCAATTGAATGTGAAATTCCGTGATTGAAACTGGGCATTGAGTTGTTACTAGCTACCTCTATAGAGGAGGAACATTGTTTATACTTAACACGATTAGATGAAACTTGTCATAATTTTTAACTAGATAGTGAGGCTCATAACAAACGTTTTAAGGTTGAGTTTGATCGAAACATGAATCCTCATTCATATTAATAAGGTGACCTAGTATTATTCTATGATCAAGTGCATCATAATATAGGTGTTGGAAAATATTAACCCATGTGGCATGGTCCTTACATTGTAAAGCATTTACTAGATAAAGGGGCCTATGAATTAGTTTACTATGACGGTATTTCTTTGGGAGAGACCATGAATGGTCTCTACCTTAAGAAATATTATGCGTGATTTACCTCGGGAATATTTTTGTACATTACTTATATCATATTTTTTTGAGTGTGTGCATTAGGTTTTTCGTCTTTTACGATTTCTTACTACTTTTCCTGCTTATCTTGTATTACACTATATTTTCAGATGTCGACGCTCCCTCAGACTTACATTGGATTTGCTGATGGTGCTAGTCGTAGTACTCATAATTTTTCTTCCACATCTTGGGTTATTTATTCACCCATTGATGAGTTAGTTTCTATTCATTGGATATTCCTTGGTCAAACAACAAACAACATAGTAGAATATAGTGTAGTCATTGAACTATTATCTGACACCATCACATTTGGAATTCTAATTTTCATCATTAGGTTAGATTCACAACTCATAGCATTAAATTTAAATGGTGTCTATACAGTAAGAAGTTCATCAATGTTAAGAATGTTTTTAAGGGTCCATCTCATGGAAATATAGTTCAGTTACATTGAATATCAATACATTCCAAGAAATTTAAACACATTAACTGATGCATTGGCCAATCACATGTTAAATAGACATTTTCAACATTTGTAAATAAAAATAATATTCATATATATATATATATATATATATATATATATATATATATATATATATATATATATATATATATATATTGAACAAGATAAACTGAAATCAAAAGAAGTAGTTCCCATTAGGTAATTTTTGTAGAAATTGTGTCATACAAAAAATATCATCCAAATACATGAGGCCCCGTGGCCTTTATTTTTCCGAATATGCTGATACAAAAAATAAAAATGTAGCACTAAAATAATAGTAGCTAAGCATGACGATGATCATGATAGCATAATATATTGCAAACTACTCAATGTAGCAGTCGCTTGATCATTCCTGAAACTTTGACCACGTGCCTCTGGTACGAGATAGGAAAATCATCAGTCCAAATCTCTGGGATATCTATAGTAAACCTCTCCAGGTTGTGCTCTAGCTCGATCAAGGATCTGGTACATCTGAGTGTGGTACTACAATAGCTACAGGCTGGTCGCCACGCCTGTGAAAATGTCATAGCCCTATAGGTAAAACTAGACCCACATCTGCATAAACATTTCAGATAATTCACTTTGTATGTTAAAAATTAAATAAAAACATAAAAAAATAAAAATGAGAAGTTTTTACCTAGATCACCCCAATTCATCCCTGCTAGGAGTGGAATATTTGGGTCACCTCTGTAATATATCCCTACATACAATAAATCCTTGATCATGACAATCTACTGTCTTAGCCACAAAAAATACCAATATTATATTTTACCACTGGGCAATCACCTCCACGGTGGACCATCAACGAAACCCACCGCAACATACGTGGATCTGAAGGTCTTGCCTCATCTACTAGAATATGTTGTGGGATGAGTAGAATCCTCTCTAGAGAAAATGAAATGAGAATGGAACCATAATCGAAATTATTTACTTTACCATTCTTGACTCTAATGAGTTTCCCTTTCATGTTGGCATATACTTCTTCACACCAGTTGAAAATAGTGGATTTTGAACATTCCACGAAAATTTTCATCTGGGAATTTATGGCAAAGTGAAGTGTTGCACTTCAATATATTTTGGTAACTCTAAAAGTGTTTTTTCTCAATAAATTCAGCCGATGGTTTTGATTTCAATCCTACCATCCTTGAGTTGAGCCCCATCAACAAAATATCACCTCAAATAAGAAGCAATAGTATCTCCACCTGGTTTTTGGCCAAATAAAGAAATGCAAAGCCCTCTATGGGAGAGCCCAGTCAAGAAATACATTTCATCAACATCTATGCTGAGGTAATGATCCCCTATCAAAAAACATTGATCCTAGACATCTCACGTCATCAAAATCCATGTCATGAGCTCCAATTGAGTTTTCATTCCTGGAATTATCCAATATTTGTAGAAGCCACAATTTCTTAAATATTGCACAGTTTCTGGATCATCCAAAGGTTATACACATTATTTTTCATGTTCTCTCTCTATCCACTCCATTTTGAATGATCAAAAGTCCTGAAAATGACATTTAAGGAGAGTTAGAAGAATACTTGAGATAAATTGCAACTTTTGCACTACAAGGAAAAGACCCTCTAGTAGATGATTTTGACGAACCCCTTATAGAAATAGCCAAGACATACATTTGTAGTGGAGGTTACTAGAGGAGGTTGGTAGGTGGAGGTTTATGTGGATCTTTTTATTTTTATTTATTTTATTTTATTTCTTATTTTTTTTTATCTTTTATTTTTTTATTTTATTTTATTTTATTTTTTTTAATTTTTAATTTTAATTTTATTTTTTTTCTGGTGTGTTTCTCATCCTAAACCACACCGGTGTGTTCCACTAGAGAAATCACCGATGCATACAAAACATTGGCACACGGGGACACCGTGCGCTCGGTACAAACCCACATGGTGCATCTCATTACTATAGCGCACCGATACTCTACAATGGTTCAGCACCGATGCATCCTAAAGCCTCGCGCAAAAACTGAAATAGCCTAGTGTGGTTGTAAGAAACCTCCTAATGCACCTAGAAAACCCATGCACTGGAACAAGGTTAAATAAAAAAAAAACATGGCAAAAAATCTACATTTTTCACTTTTCAGTGCTCCAGAGATCTCAAGCACCGGTGCAAATTTACCTTGTGTGAGGCGCCCTGCCATCGGTGCTCCCATTGCATGCACTACTGTGTTCCATTGACCACCATATCCTTTTCGAATTTTGCAAAACGGTAGGAAAATTTAGTTTTCCAAATTCTACAGCCAATATGCCTCCTTGACGGCCAAATGTACAGGTATTTTACTTTTTTTTTCCATAATTAAACCTTTTATCAGATTAGTTTTCTAAAATAACTTAAATCTCACCTTATTTAAAAAATAAAAAAATTCTCGTGCGATGCACTCGAGTCGTTCACCTCGCACTGTTTCGTGGTGTTGCCTATAAATTTATATGTCGCACCATGCCCAATGCTAACGACATCCACACCAGTTCCGGGGTGGTAGTGAAACAATGCACTATTCTTTTTTTTCTTTTAAACTGCAATGCGGTTGGTTACCCAGCCGCACCATTGAACATGTCGAATTGTGGGAATGTTGTGCGTTGATGGAAATATCTGCCTTTAGGTGCGTATCTGTGTCAGTGCACTACCCTCTTGAACTAGACATAGTCAATGGTGCGGTCATGTAAACAGCCACACCATTGACTATGTAATGATGTCGGGAGGGCGGTGCGCTTCCTAAACTATATGACCTGGGGTGGAAGTTTGGTCCGCACACCACCCTCCTGGCACTGGTACATATTCAATGGTGTGGTCTATTATAACACCGCATCGTTGACCTTGTAACAATTCCAGGAAGGCGGTGCGCTGAGAATTTCCTGGTGCACTGCCTCCGGTGCGCGAAAAAAGAAGATGCACCGTTATTGGTGCATACCTTTTTTTTGTGGTGCACCGACTATTTTTGTTGTTGTTTTTTTTTAAGTATATATATATATATATATATATATATATATATATATTCCCAAATACATGTTTCATTTAATAAAATAATTGTATTTAATATTTCAATCATTCAGCGGCGTCATAGGAGATAAGAGAGGGAATAGCAACAACAACAGGTGGACCATTATAACGTGGTTTGCTTGTGGGAGACACGAGAGAGGGAGAGAGATATGTACCCTTGCCCTATTACAGCGGCCACCTAGGGGATCCTAAGGGATATATGTCTCCTCAAGTTCGACGAGGAGGCTACATCCCTAAAGGGCCATGGTGGTATTTTGTGACAGCTTATCCACATGTGGAATACCCACTAATCGCCTTTCCAAGTTGGTCCTAACCAGTGGTACACGCCCACTGAGGAGGACATCTATTTCATTACTGGCATATAGAGAAGAGGGGTGGATTTTACCTCTGTTGGTGTCTCGTGTTTTTATAGTTTGGAAAATCAAAAGACATGGCAACATCAGAACCAATCTTTAGAGTCCCAGGATCTATTCTTCCTGTTCTCAGAGAGGGATCTCTTGAATGATTGTTTGCAAAGTTTTATCTTGTGTGCTTAGAGTATTGATTTTAGAATAGTTATTAAGTGCAGGTGTTTGCTTGTTTTTTTGGTTGGATTGACACAACAGAACATGAAAGGCCTAGGAAAGACATATAGAATGGAGGAACATCTGGTTCATTGGGCAATGGAGTCAAAAAGAGGTCATAACATACTTATCAGGGCTATGGGATATCAGGGGGAAAATCTAACTTGGCCGCAAGATCCTTTGGTTTTTGGAATGAGATGGACATCAATGATTTGGAAAGAGAAATTTAATTCTCAAAAAAGGGAATTTGAAAACACAATTTGAACAATAAAGATCCTTATGATAGATAGGGCTAACCATGAATTCTACAAATCACACCTTTAAGAAAATAATGATTTCAAAAAAACTTTTAAAACAAAATCTAAGATTCGGGTAACACCCTATTTCCTCAAAGATTTTATTTCAAATGATTTAGAAAACATAAAAGATTCACTAATAATTGCAATCATAGAAGAGGGAACACCTAACACATCTATGATAACAACTACAAAGACCTTTGAGACAACTATTTAAGTAAGGACAAAGGGCAAGATCAGAACGGACCTCCCTGACTCACTGTAAACAAAGAACTACAAAGGGAGACTTCAATAATAGTTTTAAAGTGGCAGCAGACAAGCAGGGAGAACCATAAATCATGCTGAAACCAACTATTCAAACTATTAAGGAAATAAACAAGCATGAAGACTAAAGAGAGAGATTAAAGACTCTAAAATACTTTAGTAGAAGAAAACATAAAACAGTGAAGGATGAATAGGTCTAAGGTGCTTCCAGGAGTCATTTCTTAGCCTAAAAATTTCAACCTACTGTAGTAAGAAATTATGGGACATAATGAAAACAGGGGAAAAACATAAAACAGTTCAGAATACTTCACCAACAGCCAAGCTCATGGATCCGATGATAGAGCCTTCACAGTAACAAGCATGCAACAACATAATTAGGGCTTCAAGACTTCAAATTATTCTTCAACTTCAACAGACTATATATTATTTCAGAGAGTTCCAATATTACAACTAGTGATCAACCAACCCCTCACTCATTTTCTCCAGAAGTATATATAGGAGAATGAGGAGGTGAGATCTGATAAAATATTCCAAAACTAGTTAACATAGACTTAAATGGCTTCTTGGCTCTTGGGGGGCTCAATTAAGAAAATTACATACATATCCTCTGTATTAAATGATTTACATTAAAGATTAAGCTCGGTGGGAGCTTTTGTGGACCTTTGAGGCTCTGTGTGATGTCGAAGTTACTCTGCTGATATTTTTTCATTAATTTGTCAGCAGAATTTATCCTCTGGCTGCATTGTGAGGTAGATATTTGGTCCTGATCAATAACTTCGGCCTTTGATTGAATACTTTGAGGCACAGGTGGCATTTTGGTAGCTGGGAGGAATCAATTTGCCTCAAATTTGGCGGTGGGGGCTTTCTGTTTGATGGTCCTTTATGATTTTTCTTTAA
This sequence comes from Pinus albicaulis, assembly GCA_034641835.2. Lineage (NCBI taxonomy): Eukaryota > Viridiplantae > Streptophyta > Pinopsida > Pinales > Pinaceae > Pinus > Pinus albicaulis. The sequence goes on along the minus strand of CM076579.1, from coordinate 145,029,560 downwards.
ACTGTGTTTAGCCTGGAGGATTAGGCTTCTGATAAACCGTCTTAGGCATAATCCCATAGATCTATCTTCAATCTTCTGTCCTGGTGCATTTCTGTCTTCGGCACTGATACTCTCTGACTGTGCTTGATTTACTATGTTTTTTTCTAGTGTGAAGGGTTGCGCAGGGATAGTATGGCATCAATGCCTCATGGATCATCGATGAAACGTGAATTTGAAACCCTGTGAAGGATTCTATTGAATGGATTAGAGGTGGGAGGATCGCCACCCTCTGTTTCTGGATTTCTTGAGTTATGGCGGAAAAAACCATTAACCCTGCAAAATACGAACAAATATTATAAAATCCATGCATGTATAGGTTTACTGCTTCAGAAGGCATGTGGAGGAAGCATGGCCATTGGATGGCATCATCCAACAGTCGGGATCGATCAGAGGAATTCAAAGGGAAGGTGAAAAAATAATATGAATTGGAGCCGTCGATCACGCAGAGACGACGGTCGGGAGTGGAGGCGAAAAGTCAAAGCGGAGGAATCAGGGCGATGAATGGTGGGTCGTTGATCTACATATCAGATCGAAGGCAAAGATCTTTTAAATGCTGCGCCATAGCCTGGTTAACTATCGGGCATATTCTTAGAGCGACTATTGTCTGATGAGCGGCCTCAGATCGGACATCGCACATCAATATCGCGTCGGGTCCATGTCCGATATTTAACGTGCGATGAGCAGCGATTTTCTGAATAGTGCTCAAGACACGTGTTGGGCGGTGTATGGAATCGCTGTCTATCAAGAAAAAACCTCGCTCTGCTAGAAGGCGGTGCGATGGATACCACGTGGTTTTGCAACGACGAGTGGATGGCGGGGACCACCAGGGTGATGGACTGCGTGTCGTCGATCTGTAGATCAGATCGACGGTGGGGATTGAATGAAACTTTGAACCAGCAGAAAGGTTATTTCATAATAAATCTGACAATTTTAAATAAAACTAAGGTTCAGACTTTGGGGGCGAGAGGTTAATTTTCGATATGGTTTGGCACCCGTCTGCGGGGCCAAGGTTTATATGGGAGAACATATGACCGGGGGTTCAAAAGGAAGGGCTAATTGGCATCGGGTGATGCGATAAGCGCTTGGAGGGTTGGATCTCAGTTCCAACACCAGGGCGTATGGAGGAGAGGGCTAATGACTTAGCCCAAGGGGGCTTAAGTCCATAATATGAAAATGTGATTTTTAGGAATTTTTCAATGATTTTCAAAGGAGTTAGTGGGTTTCGATAAGGCTATGAAGGGATCTTAGACCTTATCAAAGGTGTTTTGATGAAAGGAAAAGGGAAGAAAACATGAAAATGAGGGATTTTCATGGGAAATGGAGGGATAAAATGAGGTCAGTTTTGGAAGAAGGGGGAAAAGGAAAAAGGTGCTTGCAGCAGTTTTTCTTGACAGAATGACAACAGAATATCTGAGTTGAAAAGGGGAAAAGCAGTGACGATTATCCAAAGTATAGGATATTATCCTAAATAATTTAAGCACCAACAATTTTAGTAATGAAATTGTTTCTTGAAGGCTACCCAGAATCATTTAGCCACTAGTTGATATAACGGAATTTATAGGTGGCTAACAGTGGCTCCACTTGGGGATGGTTCCTTTTTTGAAGCCATCAAGAATTTCAAACTTGGATTCTCTGGGAGGCTGATCAGTTTCCTCATCCATTGGGTTGCCCTTCCTTTGTTGGGATGATCTTCTTTTGAAAACATATTAGCAGCCATAAAAACAATGGATCTTCATCAATACAATCTTTCTTCCTACCCAATCCTACCGATCTAACATTTTTTCTTCTTCAGAATGCACTTGGATTGGAAAACTCTTTCACAACATTTTATTCTTTTGAAAATAGGAAAACTAGTCTATTTCTACTCCTTATTTCTCCATGGGATCAAATTAAACAGATGAGCCCATTTGATTCTCTACCTAATCTATTATTTGTTGGGATTAAACTGTCCAACAGACTTTATTTCTCTAATTTCTAAAACATAAATTTAAAAACAGTCAAGTAAAGATTGAGCTGTTTGACTTGCTATGATCTATGGCATAAAAACAGGTTGCACATAGACGTTTATTTTTCATAAAATTTAAAACAAAAATTGAAGGTTTGAGATCTGAGATTTAAAACATTTCCTTTCTCTTTTGTTCAGCTCTGTTTTGACTCTTTCTTGAGCTGTCTTTCCTTTGCTAACTGGTTCATATTTTGAGCTGATTAGAACCAGATTTTTACATCCTTTGACTCAGAACTTGAAACAGATTTGAGTCATTTTCTCCTTGGAACTCAGGTTTAGATTTTGAGCATGTTTGAAGCTTTAATTTCTATCCTAAACTATCTACTGATAAGCCAAGATTAAGCAGTTTGGCCAATCAAATTCACTATCCTATCAACAGAAAATTTAAGGCTAATTAGGCAAGATTAGGCTGTTTGACTAACTAGAAGTGTGTTATTCAGGAGTGGAATTTGGGCTTGCACACTTTTAGAATTTGTTTCTCTTTTTTGGTATGGGGCTATACCTTTCTTGTTTTTACAATATACCCTCTTTTCTTTCCTTTCTTTGTTTTTGTATTTTTGATTTTTCCAATTTTGAATGCAATGTGTAGACTATAATATTTATAATGAAGAATAAAATGCTTTAAAACTTAAGACTCTTGGTAGAAGTAATGCTGGAGCATCCTGCCATTGACAGGACCTGCATATAAGTCTTCTCCATTCAATTCCTTCGGGAAAAATGCATTTTGACCCCTCTCAGCATGAATAATATAGGGCCCTTTCCACAAGTTCTCAAACTCGCCATGTTTTCCCTTCTCTTCTCTCCTTGAATCCCACTTAAGAACAACATTTCCAACTTAGAAATTGTTTGCCTTAGTCCTCTTATCAAATAGCTTCTCCATATTTTCTTGGACTAACTGTGTTCTTCCATAAACTTCTTCTCTGGACTGCTACAAATGGATGGTTTGATTGATTCTCCTCTGCATATCATTCTCTTCAACCTGCAATTCTTGAAGGAGATTCATGATTGGCACTCCCAATGAGGTGGGAAAAACTACGTCCATGCCATAAACTAGCTGATAGGGGGACATGTTTATTGATTTCATTGTAGTTAACCTATCAGCCCATAAGGCATGAACCAGTTTATTGTGCCATGATTTATGATTTTGTTCCAACAACTTTTTAATGATATTGATGAGGCTCTTGTTGGAAGATTCAGCTAATCCATTTCCTTGGGTATATTAAGAAGTGGAATGGCCCAAGTTTATGTGGTATTTGTAACAGAAGTCAACCATCTTTTTAGATTTAAAAGCAGCATCATTGTCTGTTATGATTTTTCTAGGACAACCAAATATGGATAGGATATTCGTTTCAAGAAACTTGATAATGACAGAGTCATTAGCATTTCTAGAGGGTATAGCTTCTATCCACTTGGTAAAGAAGTCAGTGGCCATGAGGATCCACTTATGTTGAGCTGAGGAGGATGGGTGGATTTCGCCAATGAAGTCCAACCCCCATTTTTGAAGAGGTGCCTCAAATTTGATAGGATGTAAGGGTAAGGGAAGGAGTTTTATCTTTCCATCAAAGATTTGACACTTATGGCAAGACATGACCAACTTCTAAGCGTATGGGAAAAGGGTAGGCCAATAGTAACCTGATCTAAGAATTTTGTTTGTTGTGGCCTTCCAGTGGAGGTGTCCTCCGCATTCTCCGTCATGCAACTCATGCATGATTTTCCCTGCATCGTCTTCAAGTAAACATTTAAGTAAAATTCCAACAATATTTTTCCAATATAATACCCCATCTAGGATGCAAAAACTCAAAGCCTTTTGTTTCAAAAATATAGCTTTAGTTTTAGACAAATAAGGGGGGGCATTTAAATATAAAAGAACATAAATAATGTCAGCATACCAAGGAGAATTTAGAAATGTTTATTCAATAAAAGGAGTAGTATATTCTTCTATTTCTTCCAAAGCATCTACCATATTCATGTCTAGTGCTTGGAAGTTAGACTCAGCCATAAGTTTTGCTAATCATTGCCCTTAAACTAGTTTGGTGGGCCTGATTTCTAATTCATACTCAAGAATAGTTGCAATCCATTTTCCCCTTTTGCCATCAGGGTATTGACTTAGGATGTCCTTGAACAGTATGTGGAACAAAAGCAATTATGTGAGAGTGTAAAATATAGACCCTAAAGTATTTTAAAGCTTTCACTAATGCTAAGGCTTGTTTCTCCATGATATTATATTTGAGAGGAGCATCTCTTAATGCCCTAATAAAGAACAATATTGGTTTTCCCTACCCCAAAACATTCTTTTGAAGTAAAACTACAGCTATTGTATGTTCGGATGCAAAAGAAAAATTGTAAAAGTCTTTGGTAAAATCAGGACTAATCAGGACTGGTGTTTGAGTAAGAGCTTGTTTGACCAGTTTGAATGATTGTTTAGCTGGTAAATTCCATTTTACACTGAAATTTTTCTTAAGCATGTTTGTAATGTTTTTTAATAGCTCAGCAAGATTAAGAATAAACCTCCTCAGAAAATTAATCTTTTCGACGAAAGATTGCAAGTCTTTGAGGTTCCTTGGATGGATGATCTGCAATATGCCATCTATCCTTGTAGGGTCTATTTTGATTCCCTCTTCTAAAATTATATGGCCAAGAAGTTTACCTTCTTGGAGACCAAAGAGTGTCTTCTTGGGATTCAATGATAAGCCAAATTTCCTACACTTCTCAAAAAAAGTTCTCAGGTGAATCAAATGTTCTTCATCAGTGTTTGAGAAAATGGTTATGTCGTCAAGGTAAATGATTATAAAATAGCTAATGTCTTCAGAAAATGCTATGTCCATGGCCCTTTGGAAGGTGGCCCCTGCATTCATTAATCCGAAAGGCATTTTGACATATATAAAGGTGCCCCAAGGTGTGGTAAAAGCAGTTTTGATTTGATCACTTGGGAGCACTAACACCTGGTTGTAACCCAAGAACCCATCTAAGAGGGAAATCCTTCTTGATCCAACTACCCTTTGAAGTATATGGTCCATCTTGGGTAAGGGGTAGTTGTCTTTTAAAGAGGCTTTACTTAAATTTCTGAAGTCAATACAGAGCCTGATTTCCCCTGTTTTCTTTCTAAGTGAAACTAAGTTTGATACCCACTCTAAAAATCTAATGGGTATTATGATTCCAGCATCATGCATTTTTTCAACTTCGGCCTTAACTAAAGGTAGTAAGAGAGGATTTATTCTTCTTAGTTTTTGTTTAAAATGATTTTGATTTTCCTTCAGGGGAATCTTGTGCTGGATGATGCTGGTATCATAAGATTTCAGGTCTTTGTATTCCCAAGCAAACACATCTTTAAACTCTTTGAATAGCTCTAAGTATTGAGATTTTATGTGAGCTGGGAGAGTGCTGGATAGTTTGATCATCTTGGGTTCTGCTAGACTTCCTATGTTATGTTCTTCCATGTTGGTTTCCAAAGGCTCCATTCTCGGTTCTTTGGCTACATCGTTGAAATCGAAAAGATGTTCTAAAGGTGTGAGACCTCTTGGAATTTGGTCATTTTTGCATTGTAAAACTTCCAAGTTTTCTTGGTCTGCATTATCAATTACCTCTACTTCAAAAGGATTCTCATAATGATTTATATCAGCATAATATGTCATTTCAACTTCTGGGATTTGTTCAATATAAAAACAGTTTTCTTTATGGCTGGTCTTTGATATTGGTATGTTGAAATCGTTTTCTAATTTCAAGAAATCATCTATGTGTTTGTCAGATTCAAAAACTTGCCAGTGATCCTCGTTACCAGGCATAGCAGGCCTGTGTTTTACCTTTGCACTGAGTTGTTCATTTTTCTTAGGTATTTGGCAGTTGCTGGCGTTGAAGGCGAGTTCATTTTCTAGATGATTCAGTGCTCTAGGGATGAAAGTGAGTTCATATTTCTCGAAGGTTTTCAATAAATCAAGGGCAGCGCTCCGATATTCCCTAAGCCTTGGATTTCTAGCTGAGTATTGTCCTTTGATTTGTTTTATGATAAGTTTAGAATCCCCTAGGATGGATATCCTTTGGGCTTATAATTGTTTAAGCAATTGTAAGCCTAGGAGAATAGCTTCATACTCAGTGATATTGTTAGTGCATGGGAAATCCAATCTGTATGAAAAACGTTGATCCGTATTTTGAATCCAAACACCTGCCCCTGCACTTGTTTTGTTACAGGATCCATCAAATTTTATTGTCCAAAGTACATCTGCCTCATTTTCATTTTCTTGTGGCTGTTGATTGTCAATGTTTTGAATTTGATCGAAGGGAAGATTTGATTGTTCTGGTGAACTGATTGGGTGCATGTTTTCCTTATCTAGTTGGGTGATTTCATCTTCGTTACATAATATAAAGGAATCTAAACTTGATTGAATAGAGTAGATTGAAGTGTTGTTTGGTTTGTCTAGGTTACTCACCATGTACTTCATGTGAGATTCCATGTATAGTCTTATGTTTTGGTTGAAAACAAGGATGGCGACATAAGACATGTCCATTTGAAGGCTTCCCTGAAGTTTGGCTCCCCAAGATCTTGATAAGAGCATGCCATACTTACGGGGAATGTCAGCTACAACTATATCCATTACTAGACTCTTAGCAGGGATTTGAGCTAGATTAACACATAAATCTTTGATTAAACCCAAACATTTGACTCTGCTTGAGTCAAAAGAATACAAATCTTTGTATGGTTTAGTAATCTCTAAGCCTAAGCTCTCCATTACCACCTTGGGCATTAGATTGTGTGAAGCTCCTGAATCTAACATGGCATTGTGTAAAATTTTCTCGTGTATGTTCAAGCTAACATATAAGGGAGGGACAACCCCTTCTTGGTATTTTCCTTCAACTTCAGGACCAAACAACAACTCAGGTTTATCATCTGTCAAGTTCAAGGTGTCGATATCACTTCCTAAGTTCAAAGCTTTCAAAACTTGGTTTTTTTACACTTCTTGGGTTACTAGTTCAGCTAGGGGAATGGAAATTTTTATCTTGGAAATATCTCCCTCAAGGCTGAAAGGAATAATTGACTTGTTGATATTTACATCTGCCTTTTCAATTGAATTCTTTTCAGAAAATTTGATTTGTTGAACCTTGTTTGGACTGGTAATTGGGAGAGTTTTATTAGGACCACTAGCTGAAGTGCTAGGGGTGCTCTGTTCAACATTTGGCTGGACACTTTTGTCTTTGTTTAAGTCTGGTTTCTTGGCCAAAATGTTGGTTTTCTCTGCTGTCTTTTTGGGCTGGTTTTCTGTGTTTTTCTTAACAGAAGTGCTAGTATTCTTATCCTTTGAATTATCTATGCTTCCCTTGCTCCTAAGATCATACTGTTTGTGTACCTCCATGATTTCATTTTCAAAAGCCAATCTATAGTCATCAGAATCTTCATAGGTGTTTGTATTTTGATCATAAGAAAAGAAACCTTGTTCTTCCTTAGTGAGGAAAACATCATCCCCACTGTCTGATCCAATCAAGTTTACCTGAGATTCTTCCAACCTTTCCAACTCCCTATCTTCCTCATATTGTTCTACATAGTTCTGTTGGAAGGGAGGTCTAATCTCTTGGTCGCTTTCCTTTTGCTTGTCTTGATTGTTTTCTCTTCTATAATTCTGATTTCTATTTCTGTTTTGATTGTTTTCAGGCTCTCTTGGTGGCAGTCTCTCATTTAAATTGATATTTTAAGCATCTTCTCCATCACCTTCACTAGGTTGTCAATTTTTGTGTCAGAAGCTGAGGTTGAGGGTAGTAGGTCATCATTATAAGTTACCCTCTTCTCTAATCTCAACCTATTTCTATTCTCGATTATGTTTGCTTCTACACTCAAAGCTCCTTTCTGCATGTCTTCCAAGGTTAAGTAATCTCTCCCTCTTAATTCATAAGTCATTTCAGCATCAAGGCCTTCGGGATACCTTACCAAGGCCATGCCTTGGGGAGGTTTCATGTGAGGTGGGAGAGCATTGTAAATGCTATTGAACCTAGTGGATTTATCATGGACACTCTCCCCTTTATTTCTCTTGAGGCTGCTATACTCTGCTAGTATTTGGAGAGGGTTCCTTTTGAGTTCCGATTTGTTGATAAATGCTTGATGCAAGGTAGGGAGATCATTTATGCTATTAGGAGGTAAGTTTTTGAACCATTTCTTTACATCTCCTCCTAAAATTTGGGCGAAGATCCTCACCTTCACAGTTTCTTCTTCTATCTCCATGTAATCAAATGCATCTTCCATCCTATCTACATGATGTTGGGCTATTGTAAACTCTTTTCCAGTGAAGTGAGGGATTTTAGATTGGTAATCATTTGGTAAGGGAAGTAGAGGTTGTGGTAACACTAATGGGGAATACCATGTTTCCATGGCTGGAAATAAGGGTGGATTTACAAGAGGAAAAGTGGGCTGAACAGGAGTGTTTTGAATAGTGGTAGTATGAATTGGAATGGAATAAATACTTGGGCCAACAAACTGATTTTGAGAAGAATTGTTATGGAAGATACTAAAGTGATGAAGAAGCTGGGAATCAGGAGGAGTAGAAGGTGAGGCTTCTCTACTAAAGCTCTGTTGCAAATATGAAAATTTAAGATCAGTCTCATTTAAATCACCTTGAGATCTAGTTCAAAAGATGTTGTGTGTATGATGTAAATCAAAGTGTGAATCCTCTACGACAACAAGATTTTCAGGGACGGAAATTGTTCTTAAGAGGCTCCTATTAGCAACTGATTTTCCTGAGTCAGAAGTCTGCTACATAATTCTCTCAGGATTTTCAACGATTAAAGGAGGATTTGGGTCTGGATGGGATCTAGTGTTGATCCTATGTGAAGCCAGACTACTCTTCAAAAAATGAGAGAGGTTGAGGTTTTAAAGGCTGTTTTTTGGAGTTTTTACCTCTCACGATATCTTATCCAGTAAGGTACTAGGCTCCTAAAATTATTCAAAGTTGGTTAACACAGTCCTAAAGAGACCTAGGAACCTAGATGAGTAATAGGCCTACTGGGGCTAGTGGAGTCGCCAGGTGGAAAATTTTTAGCTTTTATGAAGGTAAGATATTGGATGGTTCCACCACCATGTTTATTTGTGAAGCCAAACTGAAATTCTTTTTGGGTTTTTCTGAGTTATTCTGGTTTTATAGGTTATGAGAGTGTGCTAAATCTGACCTAACACTTAGCTAGGGTGTAAAATCGTACAGAGTTCACTCTTATGGCTTGGTAACTGAATCCTTCAAGGTTTGATAAGGCTTTATGAGAAGGTTACTTAGTTTGTCACTGATTCAAGAGGTCCTAACATGATTACCATTGATTGGTAGTTCTTGAGGGAGGTTACTTATGTTATACTAGATAGTGAGTGTTTTGTTTTGAAGATTTTACTCAAGGTACCACCGTGATCGCCATTATGTTGGTGTCCCATGTTTTGATAGTTTGGTAAATCAAAAGACAAGGCAACATCAGAACCAATATTTAGAGTCCCAGGATCTAGTCCTCCTGTTCTTAGAGAGGGATCTCTCGAATGTTTGTTTGCAAAGGTTTATCTTGTGTGCTTAGAGTATAGATTTTATACTAGTTATTAAGTGCAGGTGTTTATTTGTTTGTTTGGTTGGATTGACACAACAGAACATTAAAGGCCTAGGAAAGACATATAGAATGGAGGAACATCTGGTTCATTGGTCAATGGAGTCAAAAAGAGGTCATAACATACTTATCAGGGCTATGGGATATCAGGGGGAAAATCTAACTTGGTCGCAGGATCCTTTGGTTTTTGGAATGAGATGGACATCAATGATTTGGAAAGAGAAGTTTAATTCTCAACAAAGGGAATTTGAAAACACAATATGAACAATAAAGATATTTTTGATAGACAGGGCTAACCATGAATTCTACAAATCACACCTTTAAGCAAACAATGATTTCAAAACAACTTTTAAAACAAAATCTAAGATTCAGGGAACACCCTATTTCCTCAAATATTTTATTTCAAATGATTTAGAAAACATAAAATATTCACTGATAATTGTAGTCATAGAATAAGGAACACCTAACACATATATGATAACAACTACAAAGACCTTTGAGACAAATATTTAAGTAAGGACAAAGGGCAAGATCAGAACATACCTCCTTGACTCACTGTAAACAGAGAACTACAAAGGGATACTTCAATAATAGTTTTAAAGTGGCAGCAGAAAAGTAGGGAGAACCATAAATCATGCTGAAACCAACTATTCAAACTATTAAGGAAATAAACAAGCATGAAGACTAAAGAGAGATATTAAAGACTCTAAAATACTTCAGCAGAAGAAAAAATAAAACAATGAAGGATGAATGGGTCTAAGGTGCTTCCAGGAGTCATTTCTTAGCCTAAAACTTTCAACCTACTGTAGTAAGAAATTATGGGACATAATGAAAACAAGGGAAAAACATAAAACAGTTCAGAATACTTCACCAACAGCCAAGCTCATGGATCCAATGATAGAGCCTTCACAGTAACAAGCATGCAACAACATCATCAAGGCTTCAAGACTTCAAATTCTTCTTCAACTTCAACAGACTATATATTATTTCAGAGAGTTCCAATATTACAACTAGTGATCAACCAACCCCTCACTCATCTTATCCAGAAGTATATATAGGAGAATGAGGAGGTGAGATCTGATAAAAGATCTCAAAACTAATTAACACATACTTAAATGGCTTCTTGGCCCTTGGAGGCATCAATGAAGAAACTTACATACATATCCTCTGTATTAAATGATTTACATTAAAGATTAAGCTCGGTGGGAGCTTTCGTTGACCTTTGAGGCTTTGTGTGATGTCGAAGTTACTCTGCTGATATTTTGTCATTAGTTTGTCAGCAGAATTTATCATCTGGCTACATTGTGAAGCAGATATTTGGTCCTGATCAATAACTTCAGCCTTTGATTGAATACTTTGAGGCACAGGTGGCATTTTGGTAGCTGGGAGGAATCAATTTTCCTCAGATTTGGTGGTGGGGGCTTTCCGTTTGATGATCCTTTATGATTTTTCTTTAAACTGTGTTTAGTCAGGAGGATTAGGCTTCTGATAACCCGTCTTAGCCATAATCCCATAGATCTATCTTCAATCTTCTGTCCTGGTGCATTTTTGTCTTCGGCACTCATACTCTCTGACTGTGCTTGATTTACTATGTTTTTTGCTAGTGTGCAGGGTTGCGCATGGATAGTATGGCATCAATGCCTCATGGATAATCGATGAAATGTGAATTTGAAACCCTGTGAAGGATTCTCTTTAATGGATTAGAGGCGGGAGGATCGTCACCCTCTACTTTTGGATTTCTTGAGCTATGGCAGAAAAAACCATTAACCCTGCAAAATACGAATGAATATTATAAAATCAATGCATGTATAGGTTTACTACTTCAGAAGGCATGTGGAGGAAGCATGGCTGTTGGATGGCATCATCCAACAGTCGGGATCGATTAGAGGAATTCAAAGGGAAGGCGGAAAAGGAATATGAATTGGAGCCGTCGATCGCGTAGAGATCGACGGTCGGGAGTGGAGGCGAAAAGTCAAAGCGGAAGAATCAGGGCGATGAATGGTGGGCCGTCGATCTACAGATCAGATCGATGGCGGAGATATTTTAAATGCCGCACCGTAGCCTGGTTAACTGTCAGGCATCTTCGTAGAGCGACTACTGTTCGATGAGCGGCCTCAGATCGGACGGCGCAAATCAATATCGCGTCGGGTCCACGTCCGATCTTTAATGTGTGATGAGCGGCAGTTTTCTGAACAGTGCTCAAGACACGTGTCGAGCGGTGTATGGAATCGCTGCCGATCGGGAAAAAATCGCCCTTCGCTAGAAGGCGGTGCGATGGATACCGCGTGGTTTCGCAACGATGATTGGATGGCGGGGACCACCGGGGTGATGGACTGCGTGCCGTCGATCTGCAGATCAGATCGATGGTGGGTATTGACTGAAAATTTGAACCGGAAAAAAGGTTATTTCATAATAAATCTGACAATTTTAAATAAAACTATGGTTCAGACTTTGGGGGCGAGAGGTTAATTTTCAATATGGTTTGGCACCCGTCTGCGGGGCCAAGGGTTATATGGGAGAACATATGACTGGGGGTTCAAAAGGAAGGGCTAATCGGCATTGGGTGACGCGATAAGCACTTGGAGGGCTGGCTCTTGGTTCCATCACCAGGGCGTATGGAGGGGAGGGCTAATGACTTAGCCCAAGGGGGCTTAAGTCCATAATATGAAAATGTGATTTTTAGGCATTTTTAAATGATCTTCAAAGGAGTTGGTGGGTTTCGATAAGGCTAAGAAGGGGTCTTAGACCTTATCAAAGGGGTTTTGATGAAAGGAAAAGGGGAGAAAACATGAAAATGAGGGATTTTCATGGGAAATGGAGGGATAAAATGAGGCCAGTTTTGGAAGAAGGGGGAAAAGGAAAAAGGTGTTTGCAGCAATTTTTCTTGATGGAATGACAACAAAATCTCTAAGTTGAAAAGGGGAAAAGAAGTGACGACTATCCAAAGGATAGGATATTATCAAAAAGACTTTAAGCACCAACAATTTTAGTAATGAAATTGTTTCTTGAAGGCTACCCAGAATCATTTAGCCACCAGTTGATATAACAGAATTTATAGGTGGCTAACAACCTCGTTCCTAGAGTTCCCCATTGGCTATGCAACAGGGAGTCAGTTGGTGTACTCCCATAGATACATTAGCACATATATACTGTCTCCTACAGATTTTTAGATCTCTGGAGGTCAGTTACATATTTATTCATTTGGTGGAGAGGAGGTGAAGTGCCTTTCACTACTGATTTCAACCATTGCACACCATACCAGTGATGAGAAACACATTAGTTGCCCGCTTCTATTTTATGTTGATTATTTATTACAGGCACCATGACTTATGAGGTGGTTTCCCATTTTTTTGCAGCAATTATTTATAGCTTTAGATAGATGTCATGCTCAGGCACAAGGGAGGGTGAAATTCCCTTTTTCTTCAGAGCTATTTTGTTTATTTTTTGAGAAGTTTCTAGAGACAAGGCCTGTTATCACCCTAGTAATTCTCAGGTCATGGGATTTTGGTTTATAGTCAAAGAAAACTAGGGGTAACCAAGAACCTCTTTTAGATTTCAGGATCTAGCCTTCCTGAATTCTGGAGAGGGATCTCTCCTTATGATCTAACTTTGTTTTAGATTTAAATTTTAGGCTATGTATGATTGGGAAGTTGGTTTTTTTGAAACGTTTGGTGGGAAATAAGATTACTTGGAGACAAATTAAAGAGGGATCTACTAGTCCATTGGGATATGGAGTCAAAAAATAGCAAGCAAGACTGAAAGATAAGGCCAAAAGGATGCTAATGTACTTAGGGAAAGGTAGACAATCCTCAGATATTTGAATAGTTTGATTGGATGGGATGGCCTACTTTCGGGATAAAGGGAAATGAAGGATCCTTTGATCCAGAAATAAAGAGAAGGAGGCAGAGGTAAAATGGGACTCAGGAGCAACTAAGAATTCCTAGGTCTAGAAATCAATAGAAAACATTGAAATGATCACTTAATTAAGACATGTAGTTTTTTACACTTATCCTGAAATAATACTCCTAATTAATCATCCATATTTGAACACATATATGAAATTGAATGGAACTTCAAAAAAGGATACAATGACATAAAGAAATCACTTTACTCATTATTTTATCGCAAGAATCCTGAGTTATGAAGTCTAGTTAGCTGTTGTCCAGTCTGTTGCTATGCAATCAACACATGAGCCTCCAAAGCACCAGAAAAAATATCTATAATAATCTCAGCAATTTTATTCCACACCTAATACTTCAAAAAGAGAATTATTTATACAAATATTATTACAAAATATCTGAGAGACATGTAGGAATTTCTCTAGGCAAAAATAAAGATTATTACATAGAAAGAGGGACAACTACAAAACAAATTGGCAAGCTGTCCTCTTATCAATAAAAAATAGGACTAATTATCTTAACTTATTGCTTTGTTGCAGTTGTTTGCTGGTACTTGGAAACAATATCTTGTTAGGAGACAGTTTGGGAGATTCTCTTTCCAATTAACATTCTTTAACATGTGCTTTATCTATGATACTCTTTACATTGTACTCTTACTTCCTGACTGCTGTAAAATGAGGAATAACCTACAGTAAAAATATTTTTGACTGATACTCTTTGACTCTGATCATTACCCTGATACACTTTCAATCTGATTTTTACCTTTAGGTAACAGTAATGTTCTGCTTTTCATGTAATTTTTTGCTCTTGTTTGCAAACCTTTATATCAAATCAGTGAATTCCTGCCATTGTTCTACACTAGGAATTCTCATGTTCTTCAATTTCCTGTAGCTCTCATCTGCCTCTGTGTACTTAGAAAAGTTGGGCTTGACAATGAAGATGTGTTTAATCTCATTTTGTAGAAAGAACAAGTTCTCAAAATATTCCAAAATAGCTTTGCCAGTTGGGGAACCTTGTGGCAGAGGCTTATTTACCTGTTCTTTGGCATATGCTCTTATCTTCTTGTCATACTCTATCTGAACCATTAGTTTTTCATTGAAGAAATGAATGTCTGGAATGCCTGCGTGTGTTAAAATAGTGTATTTGGCCATGAAATTCGTTATTGACAAGTTCATATCTTCGCATATTTCCTCCAAATTGTTCATCAGATTTCTTTTGTTCAGGACTTTCTTGATTTGTAGTATGCTCTCAGTCGTATCCTGAATGTTCAGCTCTTCAAGCTCTTCTCTGTTTTTTCTGTTAAAAAATGTGATTATTTTCAAATCTTGAGAAGGTTTGTCAGCCAGTTCTTCTTTTGTCTTCTGAATTTCTATTGTGCTACCTTGAGTAAATCCTTCTGTTCATAAATGATTTGGATTGAAGGCCATTGTAGATTTATGCCTTGAATTATATTATTCCAAAGATATTTCTTGATATATGATACCTGTTCACTGAAATTGACCTGTTGATGTAGAATCTTTACCTGCTCTTGAATTCCTTTGGCTCTTTGCTCATGTCCCTTGGAGGTAATAAATGCATCTCTATTTGATGTTTTAATATTTTAAATGGTGCCCTTCAATTTTATTATCTCTTTATTCTTTAGGGACATTTCTTCCATAGCCTTTACTATGTCAGTTGTTTGACCTGTTTGATTTACTTGTGATGTAGATGATGAAGTGGCAGAAATATCTTTAGATGTAATTGACACTGCAGATGCCAATACTCCTTTTGGTGCTAAATGTTTTGCCAATGTGGAAGGAACAATACTATTGACAGTTGGAATGACTATAGGAATGGAGACTTCATGTGCTTTTTTCAATGTTTCATTTTCCTTCATTATAATTTCTGTTTGATTCTCCATTCCTTTGATCTGAGCTATCATATTTAAAACTATCAGCATTAATTCATCTTTCTCTGTTTTCTCCTGAATAATTTCTTTAGCCTGTGGGTGTTCACTCTGTGGAAGTTTAAGTTGCTTTCTCAAGGCAGCAATATCTTCATTATTTTTCCTTATGAGAGTTTTAGCAACTTCAATATTGGAGGGATCCACTCCAATTTCTATCACCAAATCTTCTAAAGATTTCGTCCTCAAATCCTTAGCATGTAGAGATGCTTTATCTAATTTCATTTGAGTTTGTAAATTAGATATTTTCTTTTGAAGCATGGTAGCATTCATAGTTTTGTTAACTAGCTTTGAATACAACATCTTTGAAGCACTTCTATGAAACTATATCTGGTCAAGTTCATGTATGGTATCTGCATTCACTTCAAAATATGTTTCCCTATAATCTGTAGCTGAATTTGGTTCTATAACCATTGGCTGGAGAAAAAACATAATCATTTTATTTTTTGAATAATCAAAAGTTGTCACAAGTCTCTCTTTGTCTCCTAGTTTTTCTTTAACGAGTTTAGAATAGACCTCATTCTTAATTTCCTCATTTTTTTCTCTGTTCTGCTTGAAATTTTTCTGGATGTCAGAATTAGCTTCTTTTGCTGCTCTAGAAGAGGAGGGAGCTTCTGTATTTATCTATGTTTCAACCATTTCTTTGCCTTTTCCCTATGATAGTACCTGCTCATTCTGAATTTATTTAAGTGTTTCATTGACAATTATTGTGGCATCATCATCTGTTTGTTCATCATTGTCTTTTTCTTGATCTTCATTGTCATCTATCTCTATGGCCTTTTCTTCTTCTATAGTAATCATTTTGGCCTTCTTGCTGCAAATTGTTTTAATTTTTTTTTCTATAATGGTTTCTGCTAAATAGCCTTCTTCTTTTCTAGGTCTTTTATTATACACTTTTTCTTGTTGGCCAACTGTAATCACTGTGTAATTTCCATTTGTTTTTCCTGCAGGTTATCTGTTTGCATCTCCTGAGTATCATCAATCAATGTGTTTGTAACCCATTCAATCTGATTAGCATACTTTTCAATTTGTGGCTTTGAATCATGGAGGATCGGGGTTAACTTACACTTGACCCTGAGGTTACTTATAACACCTTGAGGGTCATAATTCCAGTAAAAGCTTTCTTGGAATTTAAATTGTGATAATTTGCTGACTATGTCTCGTAAAGCATCTCTGCTATTGACTATGAAGGGGCCAATTTGACTTTTTAGCTTGAACTTTGCTTTCTTTTTGGAGTTTATGAAATTCACTGCTTCTACATTTAATATTTGTCTTAAGTACTCCAAAGAAAAAATCTTGGTAGTTAGAAACTTGGGTAATTTGTAAGGAGCCAGGAGTGCACCATACACTTTGATTTCTATGTGATTTTCATACAAATACCAATCTCCTACCTTACATTTTTTAGACAACTGTAAAATTATTTTGATGTCTTCATTAATCCTTGGTGGCTCTTCTTTGTTCAACAAACTCATGGCAGGTTTATTAAAAAAATCATTGAATTCCTTGTAGCTATATTCATTGCTGTTTTTCCTGAGTAGAGAAGTCCAGAATATCACTGAAAGAGGTTTACCTTCCACATCCATCTTTTGTAATGCAATTTTAAAATTTTCTGCATGAAAAAATAGGAAGAGATGTAACAGATAGGATGAATATCTTAATACTCCTTCCTCAGGTAATTTAATCAACTGATAATGCATATTATCAGCAATGAATTTGGAAAAGTTGAAAATTAGTTTTAGATGCTGTCCTGGAGACAAGGTAGAGAGAAAACCTAGAATGGAGGATCTGTAAACTCATCATTAGCATAGCCTAGAATGAATGAAAGCATGGAAATGATTTGTCTAGAGCCCTCAAGCAAATCAAAAGTGTCATAAGGTGGATTTACCTTAGGAAGGTTTACATGATTAGGCATGAAGTTTTGAAGGATCATAAAATTCCTAGGGAAATCCAAGTCTAAATACATTTGAGTTAAATATTCAATGGACAATGATACTTCTCGTGGATCATGGCTCAGTTGGAGCATATCATTGATGGCTTCAGCAGTTATTTAAAACATGACCTCATTATATTTGTTTACCATACATCTCTGGTCAGGGATATAGTGTAACTAACACAAACTAATAAAATCTTGAGCATGATGGGTGATGGGAATCACGTATTTAGGCAAGTTGGAGTCCCATACCGGTATATCATTTTCCACTTTCTTCAAAAATTTCTCATGACACCAGCTATGTACTTCAAGTGGATCAAACTCTAAGGTAGCATCAGCAATTCTATAGTCTAAATCAATCAAGGGACTATTCTCTTCAGAGGTGACAAGTGGTTGCAAAGGTCTAACTACTTCAGTGGAATCGACAGTTAGGGACGAAGTAGGTTTATTGATGTTTGAAGGTTTAGGGTTTGGAAGCTTGTTGGAGGTAGGATTCTGAGGTTTGGGACCTCCAGTGCTAGGAGTGACCTATATTTTTGTCATTTTGAATAAAACTGAGGAATATTAGACTGTTTTCTTAGTTTCTTTTGGGAAATAAAAGGCTAATTGAGCTACTTTAGGAAGAATTCACAATCTAGGCGAGGGTTTTAGGATGAAAATGCAGACTTACGATGTGAAGAAGACTGGGAAGGGTAATGGATTTTTCTATAATTCAAATGGATTCTAACCACAGAAATAGCTTTTGGATGGTCAAAAAACTCTTTAAAACCGAATTAGGTGGAAGTGGCAAATTTTGAGAAAATTTTGACAAGGTTCCCCCTGTTTCTGCAGGGTTTGAATACTTTCAGATCAGTAATTTCAGTTTATATTTTCAAACTTTTTTAATTTTGCTCTTTGAAATTAAGATTTTGCAGGTCGGATTACTGAAAAATACCTTGAAGAGGTATGGTTTCGGTCGAAGAGGGTTTCCAGGTTTTTACTAGTCTTCAAACTGGTCGCATTTGCTTGGTAGAAGGCGTTGAGAGTATTCGGCGGTGAATTTCAAAGGGGAAATGGTTTTAGAATGACAAACTGGTTCGAAAACAGCTCTGCAATGGTGTTTGTGAGTGATTTCTCAAAGGACGAAGGCGCAAAGGTATGTAAATGATAAAAACTAAGGTTAAAATCTTAAGTTTTATCGATATGAAAAGTATTAATTACAGGTCATGTTGAAATGGCAGGAGTGGTTTTCACATTGAAGGCGAAACCATTAGTGGTTATCGCATTTCTCCTGGGTGGTAATTGGTTTTTCACTTTTGGAATGCGATCCAGTAGAAATGAGACACGTAGCAGATGGTGGTTTCACAAAACAACTTTTATCGCATTATTTTTCATAAAATTTGTCTGATCACTTTTGTTATGCGATATTGAATACGCGTCGTCGGATTTGATCGCACGATGCGAACGGTTGATATTTCTTAGGAAGCTATGGGGTAAAGAAAGGTGGGACCCGGGTTAAATACCAGCTGTTGATTCGATAGGTATGATCAACGATTGAGTTTTAATGCGATGAGGAGTGGTGGGGCAAGGGAATGTTTTATCGCATTAGATTTGGACCGTAGGATCAAGGCGAGCATTGGTGATCAGGCGGCTGGGGATGAATCGTGAAAATTTTGGGTTTTAATTCAATGCATAAATAGGTCTATGTATATATAAACTAGTTTTATATATAGGGTAAAAATGCATGGGGCGAGTTAATGGAGATTTTAACCAAGGTTTGATACTTATATGAAACATGAGGTTTCACATATTATGAAGGGGAAAAGGCTTAAGGAAAAATAATCTTGGGCTTTTAACCTTGGGTTAGGGGTAATCAGGGAAGGGTACAATGATGTAAGTATTTTTTGTGCATTTTTTTTAATACACAGAATGTAAATAAAATGTGCCTTTTTGTATTATTTAACTTTATTATATAGTTTTAGACTGCAGAGGGGTCTAAAAACCATAGGGGGAAGGGGTATATTTTTATAGGTAGTTTTATGTCAAAGGGGTAATTTCGGGATGTTATTACAACATGTGATTAATATATTTGACATAAAAGCATATAATAAGGGGGTTTTTTGGGATATTAAATAAAAAGAAGCTATATAAATAGGACTAGGATATTTGATAGGGAGTTAATAAAATATGTTAATTGTTAATATGAAAAGGGACAATGAATACTAAAAATTTCATAAATAAAACTAAGGAAAGTGAAATTTAGAGTAAAGCTTGATTTTCATAATTCATTCACTTTTACTTAGTATATCATGGTTTTTGAGGGTTTTATGCTTTGTAAAATGGGGGAAGTTAATTAAATGGGCCTTTATGTAAAATTTAAGCAAGAAAATAGTTCTTACTTATGCAGAAAAATGGTGACGAGTGCATGAAGGGGTAAATGATGAAAATTTCCGGGATTAGTATAGAAACTTAACATTTTCAACTAGTCAGTCATTGAGCCTTGGGTCTGATCCCAACAAAAGTCGAGGAAATTCCTTGAACC
Source organism: Pinus albicaulis (assembly GCA_034641835.2). Classification (NCBI taxonomy): domain Eukaryota; kingdom Viridiplantae; phylum Streptophyta; class Pinopsida; order Pinales; family Pinaceae; genus Pinus; species Pinus albicaulis. The sequence continues at coordinate 145,009,667 of CM076579.1, read as the reverse complement.
TCTTTGACTAATATTTTAGAATATCAAATTGTTATGGGAAGGGAAAATTGGTTATTTATGGCCTGGTGAAATATATTTACAATGATTTTTCTCACCTTCTTCTACCTACCCAGTCATGTCTTCTAACATTTTTTCCTTCTATTTTAAGCAGGTGCATTTGAACTAGCAACCTTACAAACTTTTATTCTTTTTTGAAAGTAGTAAAATATCTAACTCTACACATATTGCATCCAAGAATCTAGATTAAACTGTTGGATTATTTTATTCTCTACCTAACTACTGAATTGTCATGATTAAACTGTATGAAAATTCTTTATTCTCTATCTACAACATTTGAAATTGAGATATGATGAGTCAAGATTAAATTGTTCAACTCATCACAGATTATGGCATTTATTGACACTCTGCCATAATCAACTGCAAAAAGTAAAAGTAGTGGCACTTAGACTTGCACACTTTCATGTTTTATTCATATTTTTTCTTTTGGGGTATATTATTTTTCTAAGTCCTTTGATTTTTCTTTTAGGACTTTTACCCTCTTTTTGATTTTTTGATTTTTTGATTTTTTTACAAAATATGGGAAAATAACTTGCAGAAATAAAATTTTGTACATATTTACAAGACTACCATCAGGCAAGTCAAAATTATGAATCCTATATTCATAGGTTACTAACATCGGCTTCACTTGGGGATGGAATTTCCTAGTGGAATGTCAAGAACTCTAAGATCAGTAGCCTTCAACTTTAACCTTAGTGATCCTATAATTTCCTTCTGATTTCTGCAACAATTCATACTTATAACATTTTGTACTGCAAAGCTTAGGGCCTTCTCTTCGGGCTTCAACTTTGTAAATAGCATCTCCAATCCAATCTACACACTTGCAATGAATATTTACAATGATAAAAATAAATGAATCTAACTGATGAATGAATCAGAAGAATAGTAGTGTTTCAACATCCTACCATTCAATGGTCCTTCTTGAAATTCAATTCCATCCAAATTCTTGATGAAAAAATAATTGTTACCTCTGTAACCATATATCACATAAGGTCCTTGCCATAGAAAGTCAAACTTTCCATTGTTTCCCTTATCCTCTCTCCATGAATCCCATTTCAAAACTTGATCTCCTACGAAAAAATCATCTTCTTTAATCCTTTTGTCAAAAATATTTTTAATTTTATCTTGTAAAAATTGTGATCTTTCATAAACTTCTTCCCTTGTTTGTTAGAGATGTATAGTTTCATTAATTCTTCATTGAATATCATTTGTTTCCACCTGTGATTCTCGAATGAGCTTCATGACTGGAACACCCGAGGAGGGGAAAACTGCGTCCATTCCATAAACAATCTGATAAGGTGAAGTTCCAATAGACTTCTCTGTGGTAAGTCTATTAGCCCATAAGGCATAGACTAGCTTTTTGTTCTAGGTCTTTTTGTTTTCTTGAAGTAATTTTTTGATGATATTGATTAAGCTTTTGTTTGATGATTCGGTTAAACCATTACCTTAGGGATAATATGCAGTGAAATGACCTAAGGTAATATGGTATTTATGACAGAAAGAAATAATTTTCTTGGATTTGAATGTAGCTGCATTGTCAGTAATAATATTATGTGAGCATCCAAATCTTGATAAAATTTACTTTCTATAAATGAGATTATAATTGAATCAGTGGCTTGCCTAATAGGAATGGCTTCTATCCACTTGGTAAAGTAATCTGTAGCAATTAAAATCCATTTATGTTGGCTTGAGGATGGAGGGTGGATTTCACCAATGAAGTATAACCCCCATTGTTGAAATGGCTTTTCAGTAGATATAGGCTTAAGAGGTAAGGGAAATAGTTTCCTTTTCACTTCAAAAATTTGGCATTTGTGACAGGAGGTAACGAATTTTTTGACATCAGAAAATAAATTTGGCCAGTAGAAACCATCTCTCAGTATTTTTTCTGCTGTACTCTTCCAATATAAATGTCCTCCACAGTCACCTGCATGAAATTCCTCGAGAATTTTGTTAGCCTCTGATTTTAATAAACAATTGAGTAAAATCCCACTACTTTCTTTCCAATAAAGTGCATTATTTAGTATACAGAATCTCATTGCTTTTTGTTTGATGAATCCAACTTTGGTTTTAGTTAACCCAGGAGGATCTTGTAAATGTGTGAGTACAAAGATAATATCAGAGTACCATGGTGAGTCTAGATAGGCCTCACTAATCAATGGAGTCGCCATCTCCTCCTAGTCATCTATTTGTGCAATGAAATTTATATCTAAAGCATTACAATTGGATTCAACCATCAATCTGGCTAAACCCTATCCTTTAATGAGCTTTGTTGGTTTGATTTCCAGATCATATTCAAGGATAGTGGCAATCCACTTTCCTCTCCTACTATCAAGTCCATCTTGTGTCAGAATATCTTTGATTATAGCATTGGGAACATATGCAATGGTGTCAGAATGGAGTATGTAAACTCTGAAGTCTTTTATGGCTTTAACCAGGGCTAAAGCTTGCTTTTCCATTATATTGTATTTCAGAGGTGCATCTCTAAGGGCTTTACTAAAAAAGTAAATTGGCTATTCAAAACCTTGGTTGTTTTTCTGCAGAATAACTATAGCTATGGTATGTTCAGATGCAAAGGAAAATATTATGAAATCCTTTGTATAATCTGGGCTGATGAGGATTGGTGCTTTTGTCAAGGCCTGTTTTATGGATTCAAAATATTGTTTGGATTTTACAGTCCACTTTATTATAGAGTCCTTTTTAAGCATATTGTTGAGTTCTTTTATGATTTCAACCAGGTTAGAGATAAATCTTCTTAAAAAATTGATTTTACCCAAGAATGCTTGAAGTTCTTTTATGTTTCTTGGTGGTTGAATGTTCAAAATAGATTCAATTCTTGCAGGGTCTATTCTAATTCCTTCCTTGGAGATTATGTGTCCTAAAAGTTCTCCTTCTTCTAGTCCGAAAAGAGTCTTTTTAGGGTTTAAGGATATACCATATTTTGTACACTTGATAAATACTTGTCTCAGGTGATCCAAGTATTCATCATTTGTTTTTGAAAATACAATAATATCGTCAAGATATATAACTAAAAATTCATGGATCTCCCTAGCAAAGGAAATATCCATGGCCCTCTGAAAAGCGACCCCTGCATTTTTCAATCCGAAAGGCATTTTCACATACATGAAAGTGCCCCAAGGAGTGGTAAATGAAGTTTTAGTTTGATCATATTTATGAACTAGAATTTGATTATAACCAAAGAAACCATCTAGTAAAGAAATTCTTGAAGAACCTTCCACCCTCTCCAAAATATGATCCATTATAGGCAAGGGGTAATTGTCTTTCAAGGAAGCTTTATTGAGATTTCTAAAGTCTATACAGAGTCGAATTTCTCCTATTTTCTTTCTGGTTGGCACTAAATTAGAAACCCAATTAGAATACCTGATTGCTGCAATTATTTGTGCATAAAAAATTCTTTTAACCTCTTTCTTGATTAAAGGTAACAAAATTGGATTAATCCTTATTAATTTTTGTTGAAAAGGTTTTCGATTTTATTTCAAAGGAATCTTATGTTTAATTATGTCTTTGTTGTAAGTTTTTAGATCTTCGTAACCCCATGCAAAAACATCCTGGTATTCATTCAAAAGTTCTATATATTTAACCTTTTCTTCTGATGATAACGACTTTGATAATTTGATCATTTTTTGTTTTTCATTTGTTCCTACGTTACACTCTTCTATATTAGACTTCACTGGTTCCATTTTTGGCCTTTTGGGCACATCATTGGAATCAAACAAGTCTTCTAAGGGAGTTAAACCTCTGGGTAAAATGTTATGTTTTAAATCTATCAAATATGGTTCATCTTCCATCATTTCCTCTATATCTACTTTTTCCAAGTCATCTATGTCACTTTGAGTAAATATAGTAGGTCTATTAAAATTATGTACATTTAAATCATCTATTTGACAAAAATTTGAATCTCTGTTACAAGGTTAATCTATATTACAATCATTATCAATTTGGAAATTCTGAAACTCTCCCTCATTGTTCAAAAAGTGATAAATTTGTTGATCTTCTGAAAAAAATTGCCAGTATTTTACATTATTTGGAACAATAGGTCTGTGTTTGATTTCAACAGTGTATTTTTGTATTGGTGAAAATGGAAGTTTGCAAGTGCTGGCAAAGGTTGCTAAACAATGGGCTTGTAAATTCTGTTTTCTAGGAATAATAGCAAACTTGCATTCTAACAAATATTCAACCAAATCTATTGTTGTGTCCCTGTATCTGGCCAATCTGGGATTGTGAACAGAGTATTGTGCATTTATTTGTTTAATAACTAACTTCGAATCTCCCATGATCAATATTCTTTGACCTCCCAATTTTCTAATGATTTGAAGACCTAAGATTAAAGCCTCATATTCAGCCATGTTATTGGTACACTTGAAATTAAATCTAAAGGCATGCCCTTGGGAATGGCTAGTTTCAAAGTTGGTGATCCATACACCAGCTCCGGCTCCTGATTTATTTATTGATCCATCAAAATCCAAATGCCATAAAGCTTCATGACCAATGTAATCCTCCATTATTTTAGGCTTTATATGAGTGAGTTTAGTTTAGATATTATTATGATCATAGTTACAGAGAATAAAGAAATCAAGATCAGTAGGAGTTGAATAGATTGGGTAATTGGTAGGTATTTCAGCACTGTTGATCATAAACTTCATTAAGGTTTCTCTGTAAATATTTTTGGGTTGTCCAAATACCGAGATAGTGGCATAACTCATCTCAATTTGTAGATATCCCTGCAACTTTGCTCCCCATGAGCGAGAAATAAGCATGCCATACTTTGGCGGGATATCAGCTACCACAACATCCATGATCATGATTTTACCAGGATATTGGACCAAGTTTACACACAAATCTTTAATCAATTCTATGCATTGGAATTTACTTGAATCAAATGAGAATAAATCTTTATATGGCCAGGTTATGTCTAGATTCAGGGTTTCCATTATTTCTTTGGGCATTAGCTTATGGGAAGCTCCAGTATCTAGAATTGCATTGTGTAATATCTGATCATGGATAGTAAGACTTAAGTAAAATGGAGGTACTGACCCATCTGAATTATTACCATCTACATTTGGAACAAAGATTAATTCAGGTCTATCATCACTCATATTAGTTGTGTCCTCATTTTCATTTACATTCAATGTTTCAGTAATGATAGATCTATACAAGTAATTTTTAGCCAATTCAACAAAGGGAACAACTATCTTCAACTTGGATATTTTAGATTCAATGTTAAATGTTGACTGAGATTTGATAGCTTGAATTAATTCATATTTTGGAACTATTGTTTGGGATGATTTTTCTTGAGTTTCAGCAATTTTAACTTTAGCTTGAGATTTTCTTTTATCTTCTGTTTGAGTTTCCTGATTTCTATTATCTTTGATTATTTTTTTAGGAATAGTTTGAGTGTTAACATTTACTTTGTCAGATTTGGAATTTTCAGCAGAAGATTTAGTATTTGATGTTTTTGAGTCAGCTTGATTCTTTTTTGGATCTGTAATTGTTGTTGAATTGGTGGCCTTTGTGGTATTGGCCTTTTGTGCATCTTTGGAGGATTAAGCCACCTCATCACTGATATCTACAATCTTAGGAATAAGTTGTTTTTTAGGACTGGGTGGGTTCAATTTTTTTTTTATTTTCTCTGGGGAGAATCTGCAAAAGTTTCATTTTGGGAGCCTCTATATTATTTTTGTTTTGATTTTGTTGAGTTGGAGCATTGTTTTTTGTGGTAGGCTCATTTGTTTTCTTTCTCCTAAGGTTATATTGATTGTGAATTTCATTGATTGCAAAGTCATAACCTTGCTTATAGTCAAAGGATTCACCAGATTCCACTTTGAACTGTTGTAGCTCAAAGAGTTCCTGATCCTCCTGAGTGAGGAAAAATGTATTGCTTTCATCTATCACCATTACTATGTTGATGTCTTCCTCATCCTCAACATTGTTTTGAGAACTTTTAGCATAGTTCTCTTGGAATGGGGACCTAATGTTTTGATCTGGGGAGGGTTCTTTACCTTTCCCAGGATTGTTGTTTTTTCTGTAGTTGGGATTTCTGATTTGGGATTGATTATCCCATTGTGGTTTCTTCTCAATGTGGTATAATATCTGAACTAATTTTTCTAAAGTTTTGTTAATAAAATCAAATTTACCATCTAAGATTGAATTCTCTTCTTCGATGGTGACCCTCCTCTCATTTCTAAGTCTGGCTTTTTTGGCAAGGATGTTGATTTATACACCAACAACATTCAGTTGCATCTGTTCTAGGGTCTCTGCATCTCTTTCTCTAATTTGGTAGGCCATGTCTACATCAAAACAATCAGGGAATTTGAGTAGCATGGAATATGGAGTGGGTTTAAGTTTTGCAGGAATAGAATTGTAGATACTGTTGTATCTAGTGCAAAAGTCTTGGACAGATTCAGTAGGAGTTCTTTTAACAACATCAAACTCAGATAATATTTGTAGGGGATTCTTTTTCTTTTCCCATTTATTCAGGAAATCTCTATGAAAGGCAGCTAAGTCTGCTATACTACCAGCACCTAAATTTCTAAACCATGTTTTTCCTTCTCTAGTTAAGCTTCGTGCAAACAACCTCATTCAAACATCAGATTCATCTATCTCATAAATTTCCCAAAAATCATTCATTCTGGTGATATGTTGTTGTGCAGTAATTTTTGAACAATTATCAAATAATGGGATATCCTTTTGGTAATTTTGGGGCGTGTCATGGAGGTATTAAGGTAAGACCAGGGGAGCATATCTGGCTGCCATGGCTTGGATTTTTGCTAAACTGGGAAGTATAGTAGTAGTGGCAGGGATAGTGCTAGTTATAACAATAGATGTGTTGAAGGCTGTACTTGAAGAGCTTGGAAAAGGGGATGAAAAATAAGTGGTATGGCTAGGAAATATAGATGAAGTGCTTATGAAGCTAGCGGGTGTAGTGGTAGTGGATGTAGTGGACTGAGTAAATGATGGAAATACTACTTTAAGTTGCAAAGGCAGCTCAGGGATGAATGATTCTATGGATGAACTGGCAGTGGATTAAGGATATGATGAATATATGATCCTAGGCTGCAAAGGCAACTCAGGACTAACAGGCTTTGGGGGTGAACTGATAGTGGAATATGTAAATGAAGTGGTAGGATACATATTATAATCTGCTGCTGGAAAGATGGTGGTGGATAATTGAGAAAATGAAGGTTTAAATTGAGACAAAAAAATTAGCTAATTTAATAGCTTCATCAATGTATTTAATTCGTGTAACACTTACACTTTCTACTGGACTTTGAATTTCAGTTATGTCTGATTTTATAGGTGTTGAAATAACTTTTTGTTTCTCATTCACAAAAGAAGTAAAATCAGGATCTATAACAGTTTCCTTTAAATCAATTTTAGATTTATTTCTAAATAATGAATTTTCAAACTTGAAATCAAATTCAATATCTAATAAGCTTACTAATACTTTGAGTAAAGAATCATCCTTTCTCAAGGGCACTTCAGTTTCTAAATTAACAATTTGTTTTTTCTTTTTTCCTATCTGGTCTGGATTGTCTACTATATCTGCAGGGTTGGGATCAGGGTTGGATCAAGTATAATAGACTTTCTTAGGAGCCAGAATGATTATTGTATAATACCCAAAACCTTTAAACTTAACCTTAACGTAGAAAAGATATGTTTTAAAAATCTTCCTCTAATATTAAACTTAAAACTGGAGAGTGGTTAGTTCCCCAGTATGGTCGCCAGTGTGTTATCACCCTAGTAATTCTTAGGTCGTGGGATTTTGGTTTATAGTTAAATAAAACTAGGGGTAACCAAGAACCTCTTTTATATTTCAGGATCTAGCCTTCCTGAATTCCAGAGAGGGATCTCTCCTTATGATTTAACTTTTTTTTAGATTTAAATTTTAGGCTAGGTATGATTGGGCAGTTGGTTTGTTTGAAACGTTTGGTGGGAAATAAGATTACTTGGAGACAAATTAAAGAGGGATCTACTAGTCCATTGGGCTATGGAGTCAAAAAATAGCAAGCAAGACTGAAAAGAAAGGCCAAAGGATGCTAATGTACTCAAGGAAAGGTAGATAACCCTCAGAGATTTGAATATTTTGATTGGATGGGGTGGCTTGCTTTAAGGATAAAGGGAAATGAAGGCTCCTTTGATCTAGAAATAAAGAGAAGGAGGCAGAGGTCAAACGGGACTCCGGAGCAACTAAGAATTCCTAGGTCCAGAAATCAACAGAAAACATTGAAATGATCACTTAGTTAAGACAGGGAGTTTTTTACACTTATCCTGAAATAATACTCCTAATGAATCATTCAGATTTGAACACATATATAAAATTGAATGGAACTTCAGAAAAAGGAAACAATGACATAGAGAAATCATGTTACTAATTAGTTTATCGCAAGAATCCTAAGTTATGAAGTCCAGTTAGTTGTTGTCCAGTCTGCTGCTATGTAATCAACACATGAGCCTCCAAAGCACTAGCAAAAATATCTATTATAATCTCAGAAATGTTATTCCACACCTAATACTTCAAAAAGAGAAGTATTTATATCAAAATTATTACAAAATATCTGTGCGACATGTAGGAATTTCTCTAGGAAAAAATAAATATTATTACATAGAAAGAGGGACAACTGCAAAATAAACTGGCAAGCTATCCTCTTATCAATAAAAAAATAAGACTAATTAGATTAACTTATTGCTTTGTTGTATTTGTTTGCTAGTACTTGGAAACAATATCTTGTTAGAAGATAGCTTGGGGGATACTCTTTCCAATTCAGATTCTTTAACCTGTGCTCTATCTTTGATACTCTTTACATTGTTTTCTTACTACCTGACTATTGTAAAATGAGGAATAACCTGCAGTAAAAAGCGTTTTGACTGATACTCTTTGACTCTGATCATTACCTTCATACACTTTCAATCTGATTTTTACCTTTAGGTAACAACAATGTTCTGCTTTTCATGTAATTTTTTGCTCTTGTTTGCAAACCTTTATATCAAATCAGTGAATTCCTACCATTGTTGTGCACTAAGAATTCACATGTTCTTCAATTTCCTGTAGCTGTCATCTGCCTCTGTCTACTTAGCAAAGTTGGGCTTGACAATGAAGATGTGTTTAATCTCATTTTGTAGAAAGAACAAGTTCTCAAAATATTCCAAAATAACCTTTCTAGTAGGGGAACCTTGTGGCAGAGGCTTATTTAGCTATTCTTTGGCATATTCTCTTATCTTCTTGTCATACTCTTTCTCAAGCACTAGTTTTTCATTGAAGCAATGAATGTCTAGAAGGCCTGCTTGTGTTAAAATAGTGTATTTTGCCATGAACTTCATTATTGACAAGTTCATGTCTTTGCATCTTTCCTCCAAATTGTTCATCACATTTCTTTTGTTCAGGACTTTCTTGATTTGTAGTATGCTCTCAGTCCTAGCCTGAATGTTCAGCTCTTCAAGCTCTTCTCTGTTTTTTCTGTTCAAAAATGTAATTAGTTTCAAAGCTTGAGAAGGTTTGTCATCCAGTTCTTCTGTTGTCTTCTGAATTTCTATTTGTGCTATCTTGAGTAAATCCTTCTGTTCATAAATGATTTGGATTGAAGGCCATTGTAGATGTATGCCTTGAATTATGTTGTTCCAAAGATAGTTCTTGATATATGATACCTGTTCACTGAAATTGACCTGTTGCTGTAGAATATTTACCTGCTCTTGAAGTCTGTTGGCTCTTTGCTCATGTCCCTTGGAGGTAATCAATGCATCTCTTTTTGATGTTTCAAGATTTCGGATGGTGCCCTTCAAGTTGATTATCTCTTTATTCTTTAGGGACATGTCTTCCATAGCCTTTACTATGTTAGTTGTTTCACCTGTTTGATTTACTTGTGATGTAGATGATGAAGTGGCAGAAATATCTTTAGATGTAATTGACACTACAATTGCCAATACTCCTTTTGGTGCTAAATGTTCTCCCAATGTCGAAGGAAAAGAAGTACTGACAGTTGGAATGACTGTAGGAATGGAGACTTCATGTAATTTTTTCAATGTTTCATTTTCCTTCATTAGAATTTCTGTTTTATCCTCCATTTCTTTGATCTGAGCTGTCATCTTTAAAAGTAGCTACATTAATTCATCTTTCTCTGTTTTCTCCTGAAGAATTTCTTTAGCCTGTGGGTGTTCACTCTATGGAAGTTTAAGTTTCTTTCTCAAGGCAGCAATATCTTCATTCTTTTGCCTTATGAGAGTTTTAGCAACTTCAGTATTGGAGGGATCCACTCCAATTTCTATCACCAAATATTCTAAATATTTGATCCTAAAATCCTTAGCATGTACAGATGCTTTATCTAATTTCATTTGAGTTCGTAAATTATATACTGTCTTTTGAAGCATGGTAGCATTCATAGTTCTGTTAACTACCTTTGAATACAACATCTCTGAAGTACTTCTATGAAACTCTATCTGGTCAAGTTCATGTATGGTATCTGCATTTACTTCAAACTCTGTTTTCCTGTAATCTACAGCTGACTTTGGGTCTGTAACCATTGGCTGGAGAAAAGACATAATAATTTTATTTGTTGAATAATCAAATGTTGTCACAAGTATCTCTTTGTCTCCTAGTTTTTCTTTAAGGAGTTTAGAATAGACCTCATTCTTAATTTCCTTATTTTTTTTCTCTGATCTGCTTGAAATTTTTCTATATGTCAGAATCAGTTTCTTTTGCTGCTCTAGAAGAGGAGGGAGCTTTTGTATTTATATGTGTTTCAACCATTTCTTTGCCTTTTCCCTGTGATAGTACTTGCTCATTTTGAATTTCTTTAACTGTTTCATTGACAATTATTGTGGCCTAATCATCTGTTTGTTAATCATTGTCTTTTGCTTGATCTTCATTGTCATCTATCTCTATGGCCTTTTCTTCTTCTACAATAATCATTCTGGCCTTCTTGTTGCAAATTTTTTTAAATTTATTTTCTATAATGGTTTATGCTAAATAGCCTTCTTCGTTTCTAGGTCTTTTATTAGATAGTTTTGCTTGTTGGCCAACTGTAATCACTTGTGTACTGTCCATTTGTTTTTCCTGCAGGTTATCTATTTTCATCTCCTGAATATCATCAATCAATGTCTTTGCAACTCATTCAACCTGATTAGCATACTTTTCAATTTGTGGCTTTGAATCATGGAGGAATGGGGTTAACTTGCACTTGACCCTAAGGTTACTTATAACACCTTGAGGGTCATAATTCCAGTAAAAGCTTTCTTGGAATTTAAATTGTGATAATTTGCTGACTATGTCTCTCAAAGCATCTCTGCTATTGAATATGAAGGGGAAAATTTGACTTTTTAGCTTGAACTGTGCTTTCTTTGTGGAGTTTATGAAATTCACTGCATTTTCATTCAAGATCTGTCTTACGTACTCCAAAGAAAAAATCCTCGTAGTTAGAAATTTGGGTAATTTGTAAGAAGCCAGGAGTGCACCATACACTCTGATTTCTGTGTGATTTTCGTACAAATACCAGTCTCCTACCTTATAGTTTTCAGACAACTGTAAAATTCTTTTGATGTCTTCATTAATCCTTGGTGGTTCTTCTTTGTTCATCAAACTCATAGTAGGTTTAATAAACAAATCATTGAAGTCCTTGTAGCAGTATTCATTGTTGTTTTTCCTGAGTAGAGAAGTCCAGAATATCACTGAAAGAGGTTTACCTTCCACATCCATCTTTTGTAATGCAATTGGGAAATTTTCTGCCTGAAAAAATAGGAAGAGATGTAACAGATAGGATGAATATCTGAATACTTCTTCCTCAGGTAATTTAATCAACTGATAATGCATATTATTAGCAATGAATTTGGCAAAGTTGAAAATTAGTTCTGGATGTTTTCATGGAGACAAGGTAGAGAGGAAACCTAGAATGGAGGCATCTATAAACTTGTCATTAGCATAGCCTAGAATGAATGAAAGCATGGAAATGATTGGTCTAAAGCCCTCAGGGAAATCAAAAGTGTCATAAGGTGGATTTACGTTAGGAAGGTTAACATGATTAGGCATGAAGTTTTGGAGGATCATAAACTTCCTAGGGAAATCCAAGTCTAAATACATCTGAGTTAAATCTTCAATGGACAATGATACTGCTCATGGATCGTGGCTCAATTGGAGCATATCATTGATGGCTTCAACAGTTATGTAAAACATGACCTCATTATCTTTTTTTACCATACATCTCTGGTCAGGGATATAGTGTAACTGACACAAACTAATGAAATCTTGAGCATGATGGGTGAAGGGAATCACGTATTTAGGCAAGTTGGAGTCCCATACAGGTATATCATTTTCCAGTTTCTTCACAAATTTCTCATGACACCAGCTATGTACTTAAAGTAGATCGAACTCTAAGGTAGCATCAACAATTCTATAGTCTAACTCAATCAAGGGACTTTTAATTTCAGAGGTGACAGGTGGCTGCAAAGGTCTAACTACTTCAGTGGAATTAGTAGTTAGGGTTGGAGTATTTTTATTGATGTTTGAAGGTTTAGGGTTTGGAAGCTTGATGGAGGTAGGCTTATGAGGTTTGGGACCTACAGTCCTAGGAGTGACCTAATTTTTTGTCAATTTGAATAAAATTGAGGAATATTAGACTGTTTTATTAGTTTATTTTTGGAAATAGAAGACTAATTGAGTTTCTTTAGGAAAATTCAAAATCTAGGTGAGGGTTTTAGGATGAAAATGCAGACTTACGATGTGAACAGGACTAGAAAGGGATTTTAATGGATTTTTCTGTAATTCAAATGGATTCTAACCGTAGAAATAGCTTTTGGATGGCCAAAAAACTCTTTAAAACCGAATTAGGTGGAAGTGGAAAATTTTAAGAAAATTTTGACAGGGTTCCCCCTGTTTCTTCAGGGTTTGAATACTTTGAGATGAGTAATTTTGGTTTATATTTTCAAAGTGTTTTAATTTTTTTCTTTGAAATTAAGATTTTGCAGGTCAGATTACTGAAAAATACCTTGAAGAGGTATGGTTGCGGTCGAAGAGGGTTTTCAAGTTTATACCAGTCTTCAAACTGGTTGCATTTTCTTGGTAGAAGGCGTTGAGAGTATTCGGTTGTGAATTTCAGAGGGGAAATGGTTTTAGAATGACAAACTGGTTTGAAAACAGCTTTGAAATGGTGTCTGTGAGTGATTTCTTAGAGGGCGAAGGCGCAAAGGTATGCAAATGATAATAACTAAGGTTAAAATCTTAAGTTTTATTGATATGCAAAGTATTAATTACAGGTCAAGTTGAAATAGAAGGAGTGGTTTTCACATTGAAAGAAAAACCATTAGTGGTTATCGCATTTCTCCTAGGCTGTAAATGGTTTTTCAGTTATGGAATGCAATCCAGTAGGAATGAGACACGCAGCAGATGGTGGTTTCAAGAAACAGCTTTTATCAAATTATTTTTCATAAAATTTTTCCGATCACTTTTGTTATGTGATATTGAATGTGCGCCGTCAGATTTGATCGCACGATGCGAACGATCGAGATTCCTTGGGAAGCTGCGGGGTAAAGAAAGGTGGGACCTGAGTTAAATGTCAGTCATTGATTCGATAGATATGATCAACGGTTGAGTTTTAATGCGATGAGCAGTGGTGGGGCAAGGGAATGTTTTATCACATTAGATTTGGACCGTAGGATCAAGGCGAGCATTGGTGATTAGGCGAGTAGGGATGAATCATGAAAATGTTGGGTTTTAATTCAATGAATAAGTAGGTTTATGTATATATAAACTAGGTTTATATATAGGGTAAGAATGCATGGGGTAGGTTAATGGAGATTTTAACCAAGGTTTGATACTTATATGAAACATGAGGTTTCACATATTATGAAGGGGAAAAGGCTTAAGGCAAAATAAGCTTGGGCTTTTAACCTTGGGTTAGGGGTAATCGGGGAAGGGTACAATGATGTAAGTATTTTTTGCGCGCTGTTTTAAATACATAGAATGTAAATAAAATGTGCCTTTTTGTATTATTTAACTTTATTATATAGTTTTAGACTGCGGAGGGGTCTGAAAACCATAGGGGAAAGGGGTATATTTTTATAGGTATTTTTATGTCAAAGGGGTAATTTCGGGATGTTATTTCAACATTTCATTAATATCTTTGACACAAAAGCGTATAATAACAGGGTTTTTTGGGATATTAAATAAAAATAAGCTATATAAATAGGACTAGGATATCTGATAAGGAGTTAATAAAATATGTTAAGTGTTAGTATGAAAAGGAACAATGAATACTCAAAATTTCAAAAATAAAACTAAGGAAAGTGAAATTTAGAGTAAAGATTGATTTTCATAATTCATTCACTTTTACTTAGTATATCATGGTTTTTGAGGGTTTTATGCTTTGTAAAATGGTGGAAGTTAATTAAATGGGCCTTTATGTAACATTTAAGCAAGAAAATAGTTCTTACTTATGCTGAAAGATGGTGATGAGTGCATGAAGGGGTAAATGATGAAAATTTCCGGGATTAATATAGAAACTTAACATTTTCAACTAGTCAATCATTGAGCCTTGGGTCGAGTCCCAACAGAAGTCAAGGAAATGCCTTGAGCCTCTTTTACTTATAGTTTAGAATACAAAATTGCTATGGGAAGGGGAAATTAGTTATTTATGGGCTGGTGAAATATATTTACAATAATTTTTCTCCCCTTCTTCTACCTACCCAGTCATGTCTTATAACATTTTTTCCTTATATTTTAATAAGGTGCATTTGAATTAGCAACCTTACAACTTTTTATTCTTTTTTGAAAGTAGTAAACTATCTAATTCTACACTTGTTTCATCCAAGAATCCAGACTAAATTGTTGGATTCTTTTATTCTCTACCTAACTACTGAATTGCCATGATTAAACTATATGACAATTCTTTATTCTCTATCTAAACATTTGAAATTGAAAGATGAGTCAAGAGTAAATTGTTCAACTCATCACAGATTATGGCATTTATTGACACTCTACCATAATCACTGCAAAAAGTAAAAGTAGTGGCACTTAGACTTGCACACTTTCATGTTTTATTCATATTTTTTCTTTTGGGGTATATTATTTTCCTAAGTCCTTTGATTTTTCTTTTAGGACTTTTACTCTCTTTTTTATTTTTTTACAAAATATGGGAAAATAACTTGCAGAAAGAAAAGTTTGTTCATATTTACAAGACTACCATAAGTCAAGTCAAAATTATGAATCCTATATTTATAGGTTACTAACAAGGCATATTTTTGTTCGACAGCCTCATAGGTTGATGCTGCATGTACAGATGTAGGTGTGGGTACAGATGATGCCCAAGAGGGGCGAGTCAGATTTTTCCGTGAGGATATCATATGATGCACTGGAGTTGATAGCCAATGTTGATGAACGTCCCTTCGTTCTGGTCCCCTGTCCATATGCTATTTTGGATTGGCGAGGGTGTGACAACATCCTCTTCATAGATTATGAGCCATCAGATGATAGAGGTAATACTACTGATTTATTTAAATTTATTCTAACATGTTATTTAACTTATTTTTATTAAACTATTTAATGAAATTTTCTAATTATTGTTGTGTATTTATATATATTTTGCAGACATTAGCTCATTTTATGGTGATGAGATTCCACCTCCACCAAATGATCCAAGTGTAGATCCTCATGATCATCAGGAGATGGCATATGCCGAGGATTATGTCGGTGCAGACAGACCTAGTCCTCGTGTTGCGCAGATATATTTTGGTGTGAGGCATAGGCCTAACACTAGATTTAGGATGGATTTTGGAGACCAAATCTATGCACTTCTTGTGGAGGAGGGAGTCGGGCCCGCCACTATGAGAGAGATACATGCCAATGCTAGGTTGGTAGAGATGTAGAGAGGCATGCCACATGACATGTTCACCCTAATATGACATGTCATAGGAGCTACCATCTTAGTGACGCGGTTGAGGAAGGCCCTTCAATGTAGGCATGGTCGAGACGAAATATTTCAACAATTGAGTAGCAACACATGATATGATGATCAAAATCAAGGGAGTGATCATCGTTCACCTCGTGTCGCAAATGAGCATCCTGCAACATCGACCAGTAGCCATGATCATGAGCAGGTTGGACCATCTGCGTTGAGTCAACCTTCTCAGCTTACATCATTTAGCATTCATGATCATGAGCAGGCTAGACCATCAACATCGAGTCATCATGATCAGCAGGCTGTAGCATCCAAAAATACTCATGATCATGAGCAGGCTTGACCATCCATGTCGAGTCATCATGAGCAGCCGAAATTTGATCCTGATCAGCATGATTCACCACTATATTAGCAGGCATGTGATGATCGACATCTATCTGAGCTTTTCGATGTTGCACCATTGACTGAGCATGCCTCGACTAGTACTACTATTGATGATGTACCACCAGCTGATATTTGAATTTTATATTAAAATTTTATATTTTTGACATTATATATACATAAATATATATACAGAGAGAGAGAGAGAGAGAGTCCATGTATTTTATGTTCATGTTGCAGTTGTACTTAATTTATATGTTGGTGATCATCATGATGTGTATATTGTTAGGTCATGTTAGGTATGTTCATTTAATGTGCAACTTGTAGATAGATGTGTATGTGAAAGCAGTTAATGTACATGAGATGTATATTTGATGTTTGTGTTGTGATGATGTTATACAATGCTTGTGTTTTTTTAGATGATCATTATCACAATGATTAGATGATGTTAGCGAATTTGAATGTGTTTTTTAGTTGAATATGATGAAATTGTGAAATTGTAAAATTGTAATTATAATTATAATTATAATTCTAATTGTATGTAAAATATTTGTAAAATTTTAATTGTATTAATTTGAAATGATTGTAATTGTAATTTATGTAAAATCCTAAAATTGTAATTGTATGTGAAATTGTAAAATTGTAATTGTAATTCTAATTGTAATTTTAATTGTAATTTTATGTAAAATATTTGTAAAATTTTAATTGTATTAATGTGAAATGATTGTAATTGTAATTGTATGTAAAATTCTAAAATTGTAATTGTAATGGTATGTATGTAAAATTGTAAAATTGTAATTGTAATTGTAATTGTAATTGTATGTGAAATTGTAAATTTATAATTCTAATTCTAATTCTAATTGTAGTTGTAAGTGTAATTTTAATTGTAATTGTATGTAAAGTATTTGTAAAATTTTAATTTTATTAATGTGAAATGATTGTAATTGTAAAATTGTAATTGTAATGGTATATATGTAAAATTGTAAAATTGTAATTGTATGTAAAATTCTAAAATTGTAATTGTAATTGTATGTGAAATTGTAAAATTGTAATTGTAATTCTAATTGTATGTAAAATATTTGTAAAATTTTAATTGTATTAACGTGAAATGGTTGTAATTCTAATTGTAATTATATGTAGAATTTTAAAATTGTAATTCTAATTGTATGTAAAATATTTGTAAAATTTTAATTGTATTAATGTGAAAATTTTAATTGTATAAATGTCAGAATTTTAATTGCATTAACGTGAAATTATTTTATTAAAATTTGTAAATTTGTAAATTTGTAAATAATTGTAAAATAATAAATCTCGAATAATATGAATTTTTGTAACATAATAAAGTTTAGAAAATAATGCAAATAAATTCATGTACTTTAGAATTATCATTATTTTATTATGATCTTACATACCAAAGAAAAATAAATTTATATGCCATTGTTTTTGAGATCAACATAATTGCAAATTATCAAGTGAAATTTTGATTTAACATTAACACAATGCAAATTACCAATTACTTCAAAATATATATTATAATGTTTCAAAAAAAAGAGTCATATAAGTTATAAGGTAACTAAGTCCTCTTCTTTATAAAAACCCATCTTAAAAAGTATAAATAATTATGAAATAACACATGTATCATATCACTCTCGGTTCTCATGATCACCGTCATTATCTTCCAGCTCGCTTGGCATGATAACACTATTGTTCTCAAAAATATTTTTTGATCTAGGGTCATGTCTCAATACAAACCACCAATCCCTATCCAACACATCTGGGCAAAAAAACACAGGGTTGTAGTTTTTTGGGGAAACCATAGAGCTCCTTAGCTTCATCCCACATCTTTCTAGAGTTAATACATATCAACCTACTATCATGATCTTCCTTCAAATTATTCTGATAAAAGGTGTCCCACGACTTTCACCTAAAAATAACACATTGGAAAGAAGAGAAATCCATTTCAATGATATCTTGTATCTTTCTGACATAACCTAACGTCCCTCGTACTAGGTTTTGATCACGGTGGCTAGATCGACTCTATTGGTCGAACTCAAATTCCACTCCACATCCTTGTGTCATGTTTCCATCATTGGCATTTTCTGTGCAAAAATGGTGTCCATATGGCCACATAGATGGAAACAAATGAACCTCTAAAAAAGTTAAAAAATGATAGTGTCATGTGTAAGCTTATAATAACCCAACAATTAATATATGAAATATATATGTAATTACATTTGAAAGGTGCATTATTAAGTTTCAAATGTACATATAAATTAAATATATTATTACTGATTTGAAAATGGATTGTACTTGAAAAGGGTGCAAGGTATCCATTTTCATTTATGTAAATGAGTGCAAATACTCCCAATTTTAAATCTGAAAATGTGAGAACCTCTTATTTCTAATACAGAGATAGAATGTAGGGGAATTTACTGGATATGTCACCTTTCAAGGAAAGGATGAATCCAAAAGCTACCTGGCCCTCTTACAGACTCTGCATAAAGAAATTATAGAAGTAAACACTCACACTTAATTAAAATGACCTTAGTCAAACTTGACATTATGCGGAATTTTTGCTTGAAAGAGGTGTATGTATTTTCTTATGTTTATGTGTTTTAAGTTTATTTGTTTTTTCTGAAACGTAACATGTATATTAGAAACATAATTCAGCCATAGAATAACAAAACATAACAACTATATAATATAGGAGTTCACCCCAACTCTTGGGCTACATATCCTTTGAGCTTCGTCAACATGACTAGACTCTTTGGGATTAAGGTACTTAAATTCTTTTACGAGCTCCACACTTAACCAAAATGAATATGAAAATGATTCGAAGGGATGAGAATAACATTTTAAATCCCTTTAATGGCTTTCCAATTCCTGCAAACAGCTTTAGGCTTCCATGGACACACATCCTTCTGTTGGTGCACTAAGCTTCTATGAGCTTCTAAATGGCACAAAATCCCTCATATTTCTATTTCTGTCCCTGATACCACTACTTATGCATCCAATAATTATCATAAATCAAATATAAACTGATAAATTGCTTACATTAAGCACAACATTCCCAAAAATGGCTCTCCTCCACAGTTTGGCCAGGGCTGCCCACGACTTCATATCAACTTCTCAAGCTGTAGAAGTACTCAAAATGATCTTAAAACACTTCCATTGGTTCCAGAATGACTTAAATATTCAATATAGAGTTTTTTTTCATCAAAACGACCTCTAGCTGCTCTGGTTTCGCCTACACACTCTGTTTGGAAAATGGTGTCTAGAACTTAAATGAAGATTTTCGGCTTTATAAAGTTCTTAAAAGGCTCTGTAAACCATATAAACAGATTAAAAAGGCATCAAATAGCTAATAATGCCTATTCATTTACCTTAAACAGAGAAACATAGTCCAATACACAACCTTCTCCTTCTAGGCCCTGATGGCTCTTTCATCTTCTTCGATGCTTAGAACTATGAAGATGACCTCTGTTAGATTTCTGACCTGCTCCATTGAGTCCAGAAGGTCGAAGAGACCCAAAATAAATAAATAAAATTCACTCCAAAAGGATCTCCCATGTGAAAGATATGTCCAACTAAAGTTTTTGCCCAATGTTAAGCAAAAATCCCACAAAAAGTGGGCCACATTTAGTTAACTGCGGATAAAATTGGAGTTCCGCCTAAAATGGAGGAAACAACGCTAAATTTAGGGGCGGCATAAACTTTTAGAAATAAATATAAGGTGACATGTGGCCGCACCTTCCGCATTAACTTTTGTTGTAACCTCCGGATTAAATGTTGACAAACCGTTTAATAAATTTAAATATAATTTTTTGTGCTTCACATATCAAAACCAAAGGCCGTGGGCCAATGGTAAGATGTAGTGCTTGTTAACCATAGGTTGCAGGCTCAAACCACAAACACACAAAATTTTAATACACGCCATTTCCATTGTGAATTGGGGGCCACGTGGCAACCTCTAGGCCTGCCACGTGGCGGCCTCTGATTGGTCCGCCATCACACAATCAACTCTCTAGCCAATTGCAGAGAGACACTTGTCACAAAACGACTGGTCCACAGGGAATATTCCTAGAATATTTTGAGGAATATTCCCTGAATATAATTTTTTTAATATTTGCCAATTTCTAAAGTCAAACTGGCCTTTTTTTTATTGAAATTGAAGAACTTCAAAGTTGAATAACTTCTTCATACAGTGTCGGTTTTCAATGCCGCTCACGGCATTGGGATCATATCACCGAGGCCTATCCCATTGCTCAGGTTCCAAATCAATTTGAGCACTTTCATTTTTGAGCTTTTTCCCAAGCTTAGATTTGAGCTCCTGATCAATTACCAAGTTGGTGCACCCAATCCTTACGTTTAGTTCATCCTCTTCAGCACGTGGGTAATGACTGGTTGCACCATATTTCTCTCTAAATTAGTCAGCAACCCAACTGTTGGGGCATATTTTTGGAATATTTTCTTTTAAATGATCGGGATAAGGCACACTTCTACCATTCAACCGTCTAAATTATTTCCTATCACTATTCAATTTCATCCTCTTTTGTTCATACAATGCGACCCACAGTTGTGTCACTTCAGAATTGTAAAGGATGAATTTATTGATTGCTTCAATTTCTACATTTGTTGATGAAATCAAATTGACATTATATAGTACATAGAGATCAAAATATACATTATATCAATGTTCAACATGAATATTTAGTTTGTGTAAATTTGAAAAATTATAATTCGCTTACTCTTTATCAAGCGAATTCATTTGGAGTAGCTCCCCTTCTCTTTTGTCTTCATCCCTTTCATCATCCCAAATCACCGAACCTGGTCTTTTTTAGTTCTGCTTGATGTACTCACTGGCATAATAGAAAGACTCATACGATATGCACCCCTCTTCCATAGACCCCTCGGGTTTTTCCCTTTGTCAAACAAAACATTTCAGTTTCTTCATGTACGTCTCTAAGAAGAACATCCAATGACAAGAACCCTCCCCAGCTAATTCAACCTTATCTACTAGGTGGATTAGAAGATGAACCTGCAAGTCCATGAAACTCGTCGGTAGTTCCTTATAAAACATACAAACAATCTCAACTATCTCTTGACGCCACTCTACAATGATAGGCACATGAATCTCCGTTGACATTATACAACTTACAAATGAAGATAATTTAGATATGGCACGTCCTAGGTCTTGGGGGAATTCATGTTTCACAAACCCATGCACGAACAAAGGATATGACATTGCAAAGTTATAAACACGTGAAATAATATACAAAATTAGTTATGTTTTATGATCCCTTCTTGGGATAAAATTTATTAATATAACAAATAATAAAATCATGCTTTTGACATTATACGTACTCTTAGAATATTCAAATGGTCATGTGATTTCAACCCCGACAAATGGTCATTCATGGTGAAGCAAGTGGTAGTGAAGATCCGTATGAAGATGGAACCCTCACACCAATTATAACTTCCTTTGCCAAAGAAATATCATCTTTTTTTTAAAATCCATGGGACATCACCTTCTATGAAATACCATGAACTACAGGGACTAGCACCTGCCTCTGATCCTATACTTTCTAACCGTCTTGTCCAATGTTTCTTTTTAGTTTTTGAAGTAATAATATCTTTCCTAACAACCAATGTGTCACTTTGTTTTGATGATATGTGCCTCCATAAAGAAGATGAAACATTTTTAAATATATGCATGGGATCTAATAAGTGGGTAATCTTAAGATGCTCCCAATATTGGAGGTTATAAAAGATATATTTGCTTTTCATCCCATAGGTAATTTATCAACATAGGTGTCGAAAAATAATGGATCATCGAATACAGGTTCCACATATGAATCAAACATTTATATGAACTCCTTCTCCTTCTCTCTCTCATATGCTCTAAGACATTCATCTGGTGTCGTTATTGGAGGCCTTTGGGTTCTCTCTCATTTACCATTGAAAGATGATGATTCTCTTCTATAAGTTTGTTCTTCTGGGAGGAATACCCTTGAGCAGTCATACATTGGCTTTCATAGGTCGTTGGACCATCTAGATTTCAGAGAAGGCCCACAACATTTACATCCAAAATACCCTTTTGTTACAAGACCTGCGATATTATTGTATACAATTTATATGCATGGTATGTTAAATAATATCATGAAGATCAAAACAATTAAAATGAATTAAATAACCAATATGCGAAAAAATATTGTTACATTTATAAACAAATGAATAAACATGTAATTTAAAAAAACAAACTCCTAATCCTAGATAATCATGTGTCGTGTAAGCACATATGCCATACAACATAAAAATCCTCTCTCCCTTGATAGGTCTTGATACATCATATACATTTATCCCATCCCATAATTCCTTCAATTCATCTACTAGTGGTTGTAAGTAGACATCCATATTCTTCACTTGTCTTCTACTAGGGACTATGAGAACCAACATAAGATGTTTATTCTTCATAGACAACCATGGAGAGGTATTTTTATTGATCACTACTACAGGCCGAACATAATAGTTGGTGTTCTGGAGGGAATATGGGTTAACGCCATCCATGGATATGCTGAGTCATAGACTTCATACTTCATCCTTGATTTTTTCGGGCCATGTATCCTCTATATGATTCATGACTATTGAATCAGTTGGGATTCGCATAACTCCCAACTCACTTCTGTCTGAGGCATCCCATCCCTGAAACATAGCTAATTCTTTGCAATGAAAGAGCCTTTCAATCCTTGGGATTATAGGCATGTGCCTCAATATCTTAGTAGGAGGACTACATGATTTACCCTTATTTTTTTATTTATCATATATGTCATGCCGAAAATTCAAACATCTCTTTTTCTGCATATTCTCCTCTATATAGAATAAAATCATTTGGACATGCATGGTATTATATGCACAAAACACCCAACATTTTAAACAATTTCTTTGCCTCTTCATAGCTACTGGGAAAAACATTATCACTCGGAAGAACCTTATCTTTGAATAACCTATAGTTGGTGATCATGGAAAATATTAAATGTACATTAATTCCAATATAATTATTAACATTCATAAAATTGACCATTTGTAATGTTCATTGTGTGATTATATTTCTCAAAATTATATAAGGGAAGACTTTATGCTAACTTACCTCAAAATTTCCAAGAAGCATGCATTCGATAAGCCAAAATTTGCTTTCGAGTTGTACAATAACATCATTTTCCCCAACTTGGTAGACTTTAACTGACCTCGAGGTCCAAAGAGAGGGGTGGTGGAAGAAAATTTAAGGCTTTCGAAAAATGTGTCATCGATATGAGCATCATACCCTAGTTGATCATCATTTCAGAATGCATCTAATAAAATTGTCTCCATGGCAGTCGTATCCCTTAAGTAATCATCCATACCAACCTCTATTTGATTGCCTCCATTTCCAGCTTGTGAAGAACTACTATTGTTGTAGTCATTCCTAATTGGTGAAACTAAACATAGTCATAATTAAATCGGTGGTTGATTCAGCCATTCTTGGTATCGTTCCTCTCCAATTTTTTCTCTTAATTCAGCCTTCTCTGGATTTGACATTGTCATGGGATGGAACGGAAGATGGTAGGTAGGTTCCTCATCATCACTAGAATCCTAATAATTTAAAAAAAAATATTTGAAAATGATTAGTAAAAAATCTATGATATCAATTAGTAAGATCATTGACAATGCATGATTAATTGGTTTGACTTTGAAATAATTACATTAATATACCAAAAAATTATTATTACCATCATTGTCACGGGATTGTGGCTAGAAGATGCGATATTGTTACAATTGGATGGGTGAATCGGTTGTCCATTTTCATTTACCAAATGTGCCTTGCAATATGCTGCTCCTTATAAGAGCTTATGACATTTTGGAGCTGTTTGAATATTTTGTGCATCTGAACTCGATTCTAAATCTACATGAACCTGCAAATTTGTATACATTATAAATTTTATTAAGTTGATTTCCATGGATAAAAAACATAAATTCAAATAGATAATAAAAATATAAATAAAATCTGAAGTAAATATTACATCTTGAAATGGATAGGGAGAACTCCATGATGGACTTTGAGAAATATTAAGGAACGAGCTAGATTTTGAAGAATTTTCTATTCGATATAATTATGATATTTTCTCCCTACATTTGAAAAAAATCAACAATAAATTTTGGTGTTCACACCTAAAAGTAATTTCGGTGCCTTAAAATGAACTTATTGTTATCGGTGCTAATATACAATTAACCACACTGGTGTGTTTTATTTAGTGTGTACCGGTGTTTTGTTATTAATTGATGCACAGATGTGGTGTTATTATTTGATGCACTAGTGAAAAAAAGTCGCAAATAAAAAAAGCGCAACTTTATTTTTTAAAGTGAAAAAAATGGTAAATTGAAAAATGGGTGGAAAAATATTTTCGAAAATCTAATTTCATAAAGAAATTCTTTAAATACTAAACACTTTTCATATTTCACTATTTTTGCAAAAAATTTCAGCTGGAGATTTGCATGAGACATACCTGGAGCAAGAGAGCATGAGAGTACTGTGGAGCAACAAAATAATTTTGAACAGAACTATTCAGACAATCATAATTCCAAACCTCTAGTGATTCAAACCTTATAGCATAAAATTTCAAACGATCTCGTGATTAAATATTACTTTATTTTTTACATTTTCAGTAGTATTTTTTACGTAGTAAGTAAAAAATTTAAATTTACTGTTCATTTTTAGAAAAAAATAAAATAGAAAATAAAAAATTTCATTTTACCCTAATCCCTTAATTCTTTTTTTTCCCCCCTTGCTTCTTCCTGTTTCTGTGATTTCAAAATTAGGGCTTTTCATTTTATATTTATAGGGTTTGTATTTCTATATATATAGGCCTATGAAATCTAACCCATGGGATGACTTTCATAGTCGGATCCCAATTCATGTCGTCCCTTGCGTGAATTTAAAAAATAAAAAATAAAATTTAATTAGTGCACCCTGGATAACCTAGTGCACCGGTGCATAGTCTTATCACAGTGTACCACGCATGTACTATTTGATAAAAAAAAAAAAAAAAATTAATTCATGCGCCATATGTAAAATAGGGCATCGGTGCGTTATTTAATTCTCGCGCACCATGCACACACTGTTTTGCAAAAGCAATTTTTTTGTTTTTTATGTGGCATCAATTTTTTATTTAATGCACTGGGTTTCCTTGTTGACAAAGAGCATCGTATAGTGGTCCCCTATTTGCACAGGGTGTTTATAAGAATAGGCCACACCGCCCCCTCCACAACACCATATGCTACAAAAACTAACACTAGAGGATTTTTATTAATTTTCCTACATTAATCGGTGCACTGGTTAACATATAATGCACTAGTGCTCCTTGTTGAAATAGAGCACTGTACGGTGTTTTATAATGTTTTGGCGATGCATTTATAAGAACTGACACACTAACGTCTGTGCGTACAACATTAAAAGCGCATTGGTTTCTTGATATATTTTTTTACTTGAAATTTGATGATTTATTTATAAAATATATTAATCAATGATATGGTACAAGTTTCATATTGATAAAGAAATGAGTGACAAGAGATCAAGTAATAAAAATACTCGTAGCACATCAAGAAAAGCAAAAAGGGCAAGTTCTTTGTAAATTATTTACAAAAATATTATTTTGTAACTATATGTAAATTTAACTAATATGTATTGTTTACCGCATATCATGCAGAGATACAAAATGATGAAGCTCGATAAGGTTATTTTTGATCTAGGACCAGAAGAGCGTAAAAGACTGATGCAAAAATTGCAAAAGGATGAATCAGGTGAATGAGAAAATACTATCAATCCAATATGAGTTTCTTTTTTTAATTTTCATTAATAATATACTTAAAATTATTAGATAACATGTTTCAAACAATCTAATAATTCACATATGTTTAATGTTCTATAGGGACCAACAACTTAGAAAAGGAATGTTGTTCTAAGAAAAGAAAAATAATAGAACATGAAAATGAAAGTGAATTTCTCCTTAGCTCATCTGGAGTGCTACTGGAGGTTAACGAAAGGGGGGAAAAATTTTACAAAATTTTGCGGGATCTAGTGGAACAAATGTATAGACGTTCTTTCCACTTACAATACAAAACCCAATCCAGTGATTCCAAGAACCAAATTTGATCTAAATTACAAGAATATTTTTCAGAGAATTGGCCAATGCAACATGTTAGACTTTTAATAGAAAAAACGTACTGTTGATCAGTGGTTTTCATTGATGTCAACCCAAGCAGCACCAGGGGCTAACCTAATATTGCATGGGAATTTTGACCTACCAAATTAATATATTCTGGGTCAATAATGCTCTTGATGGTTTCTACTTGACGATATGTTTCCATTGATATATGGCACGCCATGTAATTCTTCACGGTTTGAGAGATATTCATGTTTGAAGTTTGTAGCCCCAGTTAGTGGGCTAAAACCCCATGGGGTTGGGGCATGGGTCATTGAAAAGTCATAATTAATATTTTTTAAGCTCCTAAAATCCCTCCCACGTTCACTTGTTGACGCCCCTCTCAACCTAAGCATTTATATAAATTGTGATCCTCATTTCCTCCTTCTGCAAGGGATTTCGCCATATGAAACAGGTCATCGTGGAATTTTTGCTCTAATTTTTTTTCTACGAATGTTCAGAAGCTGAAATTTTTATGAGGAGAAGCCAAAATCCAGAGGAAGCTTCTGTAAAAATTTTAGATCAAGGTGCACAAAATGTTTGGAGATATGATCTTTGGAATCCAGGGTGTTTGCAGGCTCCTGAAATTAATCTCAAAGAAGTGACCTTGGTAAATCGTCATAACTCTCTATTTGAGTATCAGATTGGAATTCTGTAAAAAGTGATAGATAGTGCATAGAATTTAATTTTCTCTCTATCAATTTCAGAGCCAAATGAAGAAACAGTGACACGTGGCATGCCGTACAAGATTTCTCTGTTGAAATAGTCCATAATTAGGGCATTGTGAGAGATTGGGTATAACGCTCTCTTGAAGAATCCAAATTGGGTCAGACCTGTGGAATTGGAAAGATGACTTATATGAATACTACAAGACCGAAAATTAGATATTGAGGATCTGAAATAACAGAGATACACCAGATTCAATATCAAGCTCCTAAAAGGAAAGAAAAAGCTAGATCATGTGTTGTCAAGGGTTGCAAAGGACCAGAATTTATATGGCAGCAAAGAAAATCAAGGTCTAGTAGAAGGAAGCATGACAATAGCATAAACCAAGATGCATAACAGCAGCAAGAAGTTCATCATATGAAGTCTTCAAGTGGGTAGCATTGCATACAATCATTTTAAAGGTATCATTGTACTAAGTCATTGTAAATACATTATTGTAAAAATTGTACTAGTATCTATCTACCAAGGGTTGAAGAGGCAGTGTTGGGAGGTCTAGGATCATCATTAGGTGGTTGTGTCAAAGTTGGGGTTATGGTCTAGTATATCTTCTTCTTCTCCATCATTCTATATCATTGTAAAGTGGACCATTTTCCCTGGTATGAGAGTCCATTCTTCTTTTAATCTTCTATAGGGTGGTACGGTGGTGCTAGGGTGAGTTGTAACTCATTGGGTGTTGGGGCATCCATTCAGTTTACTACTAAAGAATCTCGGGCGTTAGAGCGTCCATCCAATGGGAGCTGGAGAAGAATGCTTCTCTAGATTCTAAGAAGTTGGAGCTTTATTTTCAATTGGAGTTGAATATTAGAGAATTATTAGCAAAGCATTAGGTGGATTTTGTCCCGGAGTGGGTTTCCACCTTAAAATCTGTGTGCATTTGTGTTCCTCTTGTTTGCTTCTATCGTTTTACAAACACTGATAATAATTGAATATTAAATAATGCTCTAATTGAAAGGAATACTAATTCACCCTCCCCCCCCCCATCTCAGTATTTCCAACAATTGGTATCGGAGCTTGGTTCCTTCAATAGCAGTTTAATAGCTGGAAGGAGGTCATGGAGCATACCAAGAATGGTGTACCTCTATTCAATGAAAATAATTATGCACTCTAGAAAGGAATAATGGAGGTCTATCTCTTGACGCAAGGTTACGAAGTATGGGACACTATTCAAAATGAGTTTACATCAACCGCGGATGAACAAGGTAAGAAGAATTTGGTAAATGATGCAAAATAAAAGAATATTATTATTAGTGGACTTATTGAATCTGCTTATCATAAGGTGTTGGGTTGTAAAACCTCCAAAAATGTATGGGACAAGCTTGAGAATATATATGCAGGTGACTAAATGTCAAAGAAGAAAAGCTTCAAATCTATAGAGCAAAATTTGAGCACCTCAGAATGAAAGAATATTGCAACATTACTACATACTTCCAATACGTTGATGAAACAACCAATACTCTGGAAGGATTGGGAGAGAAAATTGATGAGAAGACTATTATACTGAAGATTCTTAGAACGTTACCAGGGAGATTCAACCCAAAGGTATCGGTCTTAGAATACAGTGCAAATCTGGACAAAATCAACAAGGAAGAATTACATGGAGTTCTCATAGCATATGAAATGATATTTGATGAAGAAAAGGGTACTTCAAATATAGAAACTATGTTCGTTGCATATAATCAAACCAATAAGGACAAACAACCTTCAATTGAAATGACATGCACCTACAAGTGTGAAGAAAAGGGAGATGATGGAGAAGGTCTTTCAGATGAAGAATATGCTTACTTTACGAGAAAACTAAAACCTGGTATAGGAAAATTCAAAGGTAAACTTCCATTGATATGTTTCGGTTGTGGTGAGGTTGGGAATTTCATAGCAAAATGTCCGAGCAAAAGTGATGGAAACTCAAAAGGAAATAAAGGCTTTAAGAAATTCAACAAGCAAGGAAAAAAGAAAGGATCCTAAAGGAACTTTCTCTTTAAAGAAGATAGCTCATCATCCAATGAAGAAAGTGACGGCAAAGAATAACCTAATGAGAAAGTATTGTTTATGGCCAAGCACAATAAATAAGAAGTATCAAACAATGAAGAAGAGGGGTTGACCATAGAATAACTTTATGAGGAGGAAATCAAGCTTATAAAAGAGCTCAATGCTGAGAAGATCCATTCCAATACTCTTGAAGAACAAGTTCAAGGTCTCAAAATTGAGGTTGAAGAACAAAAATGCATTGAAGAGTCACTTCAAAAGAAGTTGGAAGAAATCAACCAAGAAAGGGAAGCATTAGAAGCCTAAGTAGTCTCGCTGCATAAGGAAGTGAAGAAGGGAAAAACTATCCAAAACTATGCCAACAGCTCAAGGGCTTTGGAAGAACTCATCAACAATCAATGATCTTACAATAACAGAACTGGCTTCAGTTACAAAGAAGAAGAAGCAGGACCTTCTATAAAAAAATACAATGAACCTATGAGATCTGACATACATGTAGACTTCATTGGACAAGATTCACAAGCACGTCCTTGGGAGACGATTCCTCGACAAAGATTTTCATCTAGGTACCAACATATTTTTCATGGCTATTTTTATTCATGTGGAAAATTTGGTCATAAAGCTGTAGAATGTCGCACATACCCTAGGAACCAATACAATTCCAAGAGATTCTTCAAATATGAACCTCCCAAGGCTCAACGAAACATCAATAGATTTGAACATTTAAGAAATAATATGGAATGTTACAAATTTCATAACTTTGGACACATAGCTAGAGACTATAGAAATGAAAATCCTCCAGAAGAATATTCGAAGCCACAGAATGAACAAACATGGAAGAAGAAGAAGACTGATACTTGTGCTCTCACTCTCAAGGCTCAAAAATATAAAGATGTGTGGTATGTTGACAGCGGTTGCTCAACGCATATGATTGGAGATAGAAGGAAATTTATATCTCTAAAAGAGAAGAAGGATGGAACCATATCCTTTGGAAATGATGGATCTTCAAATGTTATAGGATCAGGTACTGTCACTCTCAGAAGCAAAGATGTTATAGCCAAGAATGTTCTATTGGTCGAAAACATGAATCACAATCTGCTCAGTGTTGGACAAAAGTGTGATCAAGGACACACAATGCTATTCAACTCCACAAAATTTGAAATCAGGAAAGGCAGGTATGGTAAAATTGTGGCTACAACAAGTCGAGCTCCAAATGACATATATGTTTTGGATGAAGCAACTAAAGCATGTCTACTAGCTAAAGAAGATGAAAGTTGGTTATGGCACAATTGAATGGGTCACATAAACCTTGACAACATTGTTAGGATAAGCAAAAAGGAAGTAGTATGAGAAGTGTCAAAAATCTCAAAACCTTCCAACACACTATGTGAGGCATGTCAGCATGGAAAGCAGACAAAAGTCCAATTTAAAACAAAAGAACACTTTACATCACATCCATTGGAATTGATACATACTGATATATGTGGTCATGTGAGAACAAAAGGGTTAGACGGAGAATTATATTTCATGTTAATGATAGATGACTATACCAGGATGACAGTTGTTAGTTTCCTAAAGAAAAAATCTGAAGCATTTGAGTGCTTTAAGATCTACAAGGAGTTGGTTGAAAATGAAACTGACTTGAAAATAAAGTGTTTATGGTCAGATAATGGTGGAGAATTCACTTCCAAATTATTTCAGCAATACTGTGACGAAAATGGAATAAAAGGGAAATTTTCAATAGCACGAACACCTTAGAAAAATGGAGTTGCTGAAAGAAATAACAAAACCATACAGGAAATGGGTAGAACAATGTTGAAGGACTCAAAATTGGATGAAAAATTCTGGATTCAAGCAATATATATGGCAGTCTTCATTATCAACCGAAGTCTTCTCAGAAATATTTGCAACAAGACTCCATATGAATTATGGAAAGGAAAACCAGCTAATGTAAAATATTTCTGAATCTTCGAAAGCAAATGTTGTATCAAAAGAGATGATCAAAATTTGGGTAAGTTTGAATCATGTGTTGATGAAGGTATCTTTGTTGGTTACTCACACAAAAGAAGGGCATATAAATGTTATAATCTAAGACGAAAACAAATAGTGGAGAGGATAAATGTTATATTTGACAAAGATGGTGTTCTAGTGAGTAATGATGAGGATATAGAATCTTTGAAACTTGAGACAGAGGCTGAAAAAGACACAGATAAAATTGTAGAACAAGAAGAAGCTATCAATGAGGAAGAAGTAAATAATGATCATCAAGATATACCAAAACAACAACAAGAAGCTCCTCCAAGGAGAACAAAAGAGTGGATTCAAAAGAACCATCCATCAAATCAAATCATTGGTGACATAATTAAAGGTCGATAGCTTCGTTCATCACAACAAGCTCACGTTGCTTTTCTAGCAACCTTTGAGCCTAGTAGTTTTGAGGAAGCCAACCATAATGAACATTGGGTAGCAGCTATGAATGAATAATTGGATCAAATTGAGAAGAATAACACCTAGGAATTAGTTCCACGACCAAAATATAAAAATTTCATTGGGACTAAATGGGTGTTCAAGAACAAATTGAATGAAGATGGGCAGGTTACTAGAAACAAAGCAAGATTGATTTGCAAAGGCTATGCACAAGTGAAAGGAATTGATTTCGATGAAACATTTGCACCAGTTGCTATAATGGAAGCCATCCGAATGTTTCTCACCTATGCATTTTCAAGAAAAATCAAGTCTACCAAATGGATGTTAAGTCATCATTTCTGAATGGAGAATTATAAGAATAAGTTTACATCGAACAACTTGAAGGTTTTCTACTATCACAAAAAGAAGCCTATGTCTGTAGGTTAAAGAAGGCTCTATATGGTCTCAAGCAGGCTCCCAGAGCATGGTATGCTCATCTTGATGGATATCTACATCAACAAGGGTTCAAGAAAGGTACTGTTGATAACAATCTTTTTGTACAAATAGATAAATATAATTTAACAATCGTTGAGGTATATGTGGATGATACAATATTTGGTAGCAATGATGATCGACTAAGTAAGAAATTTTCTACAAAGATGCAAAGTGAGTTTGAGATGTCTTTACTTGGTGAGCTGACATACTTCTTCGGGCTTCAAATATCTCAACAAGAGAAAGGAATATTTATATGTCAAGCCAAGTACATTAAGGAAATTCTCAAGAAATTAAAAATGGAAGATTGCAAACCCGTCCTTACTCCGATGGTATCAGATTGCAAATTGAGCATAGACAACTCATCTAAGGATGTGGATAAGAGGTTGTACAGATCTATGATTGGTATTCTTCTATATGTAACAGCCTCTCAGCCAGATGTTATGCAAGTAGTTGGAAAAGTATCAAGATTCCAAGAAGCACCAAAGAATCACATATTATTGCAGTCAAAAGAATTCTTCGATATCTAAAGGGCAGAGAAGAATATGGCTTGTGGTATCCCAAGGGTAAAAATATCATTATTCAAGCCTCTACAGATGCATATTGGGAAGGAAGCATTGATGATCATAAGATTACTAGTGGAGTAGCATTCTATCTAGGTGGTTGTCTCATATCATGGTTGAGAAAAAAGCAAACTTCAATCTCATTATCTACAATGGAAGTAGAATACATTGCAGCAGCATCATGTTGTACTCAAGTCCTTTGGATGAAACAAAATTTGCAAAATCTTCCAGTACAATTTAATGAGCCTATTCTCATATTCTGTGACAACACTATTTCCATCATCATCTCCAAGAATCCTGTCATGCATTCAAAAACAAAACAAATTCCGATAAAATATCATTTTGTTAGAGAACATGTCGCTGAAAATAATATCAAACTTGAGTATTTTTGTGCAGAAGAACAAATTGTTCATATCTTCATTAATCCTTTACCTCGTGAAGCATTTGAATATCTTCGTCAAAAGCTTGGGATTCTCCCAAGTTCTCATTAGATTACAGGTTTGCAGGACGGTTGTGTGTCAGTGGGAGCGGAAGTGTGTACATGTCTGCAGGATGGTTGTGTTTCAGGGGGAGTTACCCTTTGCTATTGATTTTGAAGGGGGAGAGAATATTTTAGGAAGAGGTTTCATGATCGCAGGGGGAGTATTTGTGTTGGCAGCAATGCCAAAGGGGGAGATTGTTGATCAACGGTTTTCATTGATGTCAACCCAAGCAGCACCAGGGGCTAACCCAATATTGCATGGGAATTTTTACCTACCAAATTGATATATTATGGGTCAATAATTCTTTTCATGGTTTCTACTTGTCGAGATGTTTCCATTGATATATGGCACGTCATGTAATTCTTCATAGTTTGAGAGATATTCATGTTTGAAGTTTGTACCCCCAGTTAGTGGGCTAAAACCCCATGCGGTTGGAGCATGGGTCATTGAAAAGTCATAATTAATATTTTTTAAGCTTCTAAAATCCCTCCCACGTTCACTTTTTGAAGCCCCTCTCAACCTAAGAATTTATATAAATTGTGATCCTCATTTCCTCCTTATGCAAGGGATTTTTCCATATGAAAAAGTCATCGTGGAATTTTCACTCTAACTTTGTTTATACGAAGGTTCAAAAGCTGAAATTTTTATGAGGTGAAGCCAAAATCTGGAGGAAGCTTTTGTAAAAAATTCAGATCAAGGTGCACAATATTTTCGGAGATATGATTTGTGGAATTTAGGGTGTTTGCAGGCTCCTGAAATTAATCTCAAAGAAGTGACCTTGGTAAAATCGTCATAACTCTCTCTCTGAGTATCGGATTGGAATTCCGTAAGAATCGAAAGATAGTGAATAGAATTTAGTTTTTTCTCTATCAATTTCAGAGATGAATGAATAAAAAATGACACGTGGCATGCCGTACAAGTTCACTGTGCGGAAACATTCCATAATTAAGGCATTGTGAGAGATTGGGTATAATGCTCTCTTGAAGAATCCAAATTGGGTCAGACCTATGGCATTGGAAATATGACTCAGAGGACTAATATAGGATAGAAAATCAGATATTGAGGATCTGAAATAACAAAGATACACCAGATTCAATATTGAGCTCCTAGAAGGCAAGAAAAATCTAGATCATGTGTTGTCAAGGGTTGCAAAGGACCAGACTTTCTATGGTAGAAAAGCAAAGCAAGGTGTAGCAGAAGGAAGCATGCCAAGAGAAGAAACCAAGATGCATAACAACAGCAAGAAGTTCATCATATGAAGTCTTCAAGTGGGTAGCACTGCATACAATCATTTTAAAGGTATCATTGTACTAAGTCATTGTAAATACATTATTGTAAAATTTTTACTAGTATCTATCTTCCAAGGGTTGAAGAGGCAGTGTTGGGAGGTCTAGGATCATCATTAGGTGGTTGTGTCAAAGTTGGGGTTATGGTCTAGTATATATTCTTCTTCTACATCATTCTATATCATTGTAAAGTGGACCATTTTCCCTGGTACGGGAGTCCATTCTTCTTTTATTCTTCTATAGGGTGGTAGGGTGGTGCTAGGGTGAGTTGTAGCTTATTGGGTGTTGGGGCATCCATTCAGTTGACTATTGAAGAATCTCGGGTGTTGGAGCGTCCATCCAGTGGGAGCTGGAGAAGAATGATTTTCTAGATTATAGGAAGTTGGAGCTTTATTTTCAATTGGAGTTGAATATTAAAGAATTATTAGAAAAGCATTAGGTGGTTTTTGTCCCATAGTGGGTTTCCACCTTAAAATCTGTGTGCATTTGTGTTCCTCTTATTTGCTGCTATCATTGTACAAACACTGATAATAATTGAATATTAACTAATTCTCTAATTGAAAGGAATACAGATTCACCCCCCCTCTCAGTATTTCCAACACGTACAACAACAAAAAATAAGGAATGAAAAAGTAATATTCCTTTAAATGTTTTTATAGAAATATTTATAAATATCATTTATAAATATCTCTTTTATTATACTTACTTTTCATATATCAATATAAAAATTAAATAGTTTATTGTCATGTTACAATTTCAGGAATATTATGAAAATATCAAAAGATGAACGAGCTGATATCAAAAATATGCCAGTAGGAATGTCCAAAAAGGTGTACAAGGAGATGGTCAAAGAAATGGACAAAATTCCATCGCAGGAGGAGCCATCTCAATAACAACGTGCTTCAAATGGAATATGTAACCATTGAAATTTTCGATTTGGTACAATAAATAAAAAATTTAAAATTAAATCAAGTATTTTCTTGCAGAAAATAAAAGAAAATGGAACCCGTTCAGCACATAAAACAGGACAACAAGGAAGAAAAGGGTTGATATCTAAGTTTGTGAGTAATTTTTACTTCCTTATAACAACTTAACTAGATTTCATTTTTGTATATTTTAAGTTTTTTTACAACAATAATATTCGAATGTCTTCAAACAAGTGCTAACATACAAACAAGAACCATCTGACGAATTGATTGACATTGGGTTAAATATGGGTTGTGAGTATATGTTGGCATATTATAAATTAATTTTCGAATTAGTAAGCATCTATCGATCTTGTTTTACTTAGCTCCACCTATAGTTAATAGAACATTTTTTTTATATTAAATATATGATTTTTTATGGGGTATAAATCTTGGAGGAAACAAAGTATGGAACTACGCCAATAGATGAAATCTTGAAAGATGGCATGAAATTTGGTTTTGAATGAATGTGTATAGTTCATGAGTCAATTTTTGCTATGGTACGTCATTTCTTTTCGATTTACATTGATGTATAATATATAATATTTAAATTTTCATTATTCTCACTAATGTATATACACTCATTACAGTTTATTTTTATGTTTGTAGATGTACGGTGAAGAAGAAGAAAAAAATCAACACAGTGAACAAAACATTCCCCAAAATAACCTAAGTTAAGGAAGTAGCTCAAGCAGTGACAACAGTTCAAGTGAAGAATGATGATCATTATGTTTGGATATCAAAGCAAGGCATCGTATTTTTTGAAATATTTGTCTGTGAAATCAGACATTTTGTTTAATGTAATGGAAATAGTGTCCCAATTGAAAGAGAAAATGATACCAATAACTATCCCATTTTTTATGACAAAGACTCTCTTTTATATATATATATATATATATATATATATATATATATATATATATATATATATATAGATATATATATATATATATATATATATATATATATAATAAAATATGTTTAATTTATTCTATTGCATTCTTTGTTGTCGTTGTGAAATGTAACACCACTGATTAAATATATGGATGATTAAATATTATAATGAAGAGATGTGAAATATAATGATATCATATAAAAAATCAATCGAAACATAAAATTCAAATGCACTAATAAAAATTTAATTGATATGAATAATGTTATAAGATATGTGTCATCTTTTGATGAATAATGAATTTTTAAAAATCACAATAATTATGATATGATATAACAAATTAATCCAAACATCACATTCAAATGCACTAATCAAAATTTAATTCATATGAATACTGTTATAAGATATGTGTCGACTTTTGATGAATAATTAATTTTAAAAAATCACAATAATTGCACTATCACAGATCGATGTTTCTAAAAAATACAAAATGAACACTTGTGTGTTTCTACGACCTATGGGCACACACAAATACCAATACCAATTATAACTCTCGGTGACTTTGTGTGATACTGCGCACCAGTGCATTTATGAGAGACTACCCACTGATGCGTTTGTACAACCTATGGGCACCACAAAAATACCAATACAAATTACAACAATCAGTGCATTTGTGTGATACTGCGCACTGATGCATTTTTATAATACTATGAACTAGTGTGTTGATACGACCTATGGGCACTGCACAAATCCGAATACCAATTAGAATGAACCAGTGCATTGTATCAACTATAGTGCACCTGGTGTGGTTTTAGACCTTTACAACCCGATGCATGCACCTTCAACCACCCTGGGCCGACTGTCTGGATGACAAGCACTGGGTCGTTTACTCTAAAACGCACCAATGCATTGACACCTGAATAGCGCAACAATGATAAAAAAACATCTGTAATAACCTCCGACCACTCATGTTTTTTAGTTGTGTTGAAATTCCATTAGAATCTCCGCCAAAACCTCTGTTACCGAAAACAGATGTTGCAAGAAATGTTTTTTTGACAATTTTGGCCAATTTTATAATACTAAAAACCTCTATTATAACCTCTGCTAGAGGGTTATTCCCTTGTAGTTTTTGGGTGTATTTTTCATTATTTTTGAAAACCGTCAATGCTTAGCAACCTCTCTTTAGCAAAGAGAGTGAATCTGCATAGTTTCTCAATAGAGAAACTACGTAAATTGTGTTTTTCTGTATGAAAAAAATTACCGATGTGCGCGTTCTTCATCAAGGGAAACTGCACACATGCAAATGCGCATTTTCGAAAGTTAAACACCCCCCAAAAATAAAATGAATTATTAAAATTAAATATTAATGAGATGAAAACAAAGATATTGAAGAGATATCTTACCTTAAGAATACAGTTCATGATTTCGTCCACTAGTTTTCTTGGAATCATCCTCTGAATTTTTGTCGTAAAAACCCTCTTTCATTCTCTCAAATTGGTTAAAACTCAAAATGGTAAAAAGGAAATTACTTTTTCAACTTTTTTAAAGTTTTTGGGTCATCAAAATATTATTTTGTATTCCTTTGACCCTTTAAAAGTCAATTTTTGATGTTGGTACTATAATTTTGAGCAGTTATGATAATTTATTGAGTTTAATGTGTATATCACAGGTTACAACATAAAAATGGATCATTTTGACTGTAAGAAAACTTTTATCACTTTTTCAGGCTCTTGAAAATTACAAAAAAATGAAACCCTCGAGTTCTCTTTTAATCCCTTTTTAGACTCTCTAAACATGAAAAGATCGTCGAGTACTTAACTATTTGAACTCGAAAAGGTAAATGAACAATCATTTACTTAGTATAAGGTTACCCTTTTTTCAGATTGAATCAGACTATTTACGAAAAAGGTACAGTCTGACTAATCATGGTTAATAGAGTTCTCTCTTGCATCATTTTACCCTTTTTTGGGCTTGAGACTAAACTTACGAAAAGTAAAACAATGAAGTTTACTTATTTTTTTCTCCTGACTCCCTAAAACTGATAAACAACGAACTTTAATTTCTCTGGGCTCGTTAAAAATCTACGTTGAAAATAATAAATGAGTTTTATTTTTGTGTATTTTCAAACTATTTAAACATGAAAAGGACATCGAGTTAACCCTACACTATACTCGTAAAATATAAATAGTGCAGGACTCATCAATCATGATGAGACTGAACCACACCTTCTCAGGTTTTGTTAAAAATATTTCGAAGGACTCATCCGAAGGATGAGCTTACATGACAAGAAAATGTTATCCTCGTCAAGCTTGAAAAAAATAAAGAGGTACTTTCCAGTAGTGGTGGGCATGAATTGGGAAAAGGTATTCATTTTTTCATTCATTATAAATAATTATGTCACTCTTGAACATGACACTTTGTCACACATGTGTCCAGGTTGGGAGATCCAATTGTCTTACAGTTAATCAAACCTCATTAAAAGTCTTCAGCTGATTTTATGCATTATCATTGAGTCAAATGATGCCAAATCAATTGTCATGTCGCCATGTGTTCAAGCGAATTTCAACCTCAATTAAAGTTTATTTGCAAATTTTAGCCCTCAATCTCGTCGACCATCCCTGAGTTAGTCCTTGCAAATATGTTCTTCAAAACTTGAAATAAGTTTCGTGTCATAGGCCCTCCTGCAACGAATCACTTCCTATCGACTTCAACTCACTATCCAGGAAGTTGATCTAGAAACCCCTTTCAGTACCTTGAGGCTTGTATGCCTTAATGGCAGGTTTCTCGCCTTCAACGATAGGTTCTCGTCATTGACCTTCAATCAAAATATTCTATGAGTTTTTGACTTCAGGGCATATTTTCACACTCTATATATTGTAGTAAGGGTATCTTGAGATCTATTGTTATTATTGGTGATTTCTTTCACATTTTTTAATGGTTCAATTCATTGTTCGAAAATCATCTGGTATCTTCCATGTTCGACCTCAAAACATTTCTTCATGTGTCCATATTTGTACTACGTATCAAGAGATGGAGATCAACACCCTCGATCTAGTTTCATCCATCCAAGCTGTGAGGAGTTATGTATTCTTGATTATGTATACATATCCATAGTTTAAGGTTGTTTCCATACTATGTCTACTATTGATATGATGATAGGGTATTTCTGTACTTCTTCATCGAGTTAGCTTTAATCTAAGTATGGGAATTCCTACCTCAGTGATGATTATATATTGCATTGTAATACTTGAATGATTATTGGAGGATTTTGAACATGGTCTCTGATCCGATATTTGGCATTATAAAGTGCTTCAATCCTTAAATTAATTTTATGAATTTTCACATTAGGTGGCTATCCGTTAAACGCCATTTTTTCACCATGACAATTACCGTTAAAATGGATCTCTCTCCATCCATCAACATGTTTCAAATCACTCCCTTGAAATTCAGTAACTTAAAAACCTTAAAGAAAATATGAATTTTGGGTAACATGGTTGTTATAGGCAATTTTGTCCCATATGATCAATGAGCCTCCTAATGGGATCAATCAACATCCTATTCCCCCTTTTCATCATCTTGCACAAAGCCCTAAGCATGCCCCTTTCATTCCTAAGATTTTCTACCTGAAATAGCATCATATGAACCCGTATTAGACCAGTGCACCCTACATAACTAAGAAATTGCATTACAGTGTAGTATCTCCTTCTCTCAGGGTGTTATGCAGTGCATCCTGCATAAAAGTGGGGGTGCATTGATTCCAAAAATTTAGGAAAAAAAAAATTGAAGCTTCCTTGTCCAAAATATTCCAAAGGTTGCTTCAAATATTTACCTTGGATAAACATTCAAATCTTATCCTACCCTACTTTGTATTTTACACCACTTATCCTTTGATCCTATCCCTCCATCAAAGGTGGATCTAAAACTGTAGAATGCTAATTGAATAAGAACTCCTAACTTACCCCTCTCTCCTATATATTTACCATATTGCCTATGAAAAGGTTAGAATGAAGAATGAGTGAATAGTTTTCTTTGGGGAAACTTTTCCTTTATGATGTTGTAGTGAGTGGTTGTTATCTCATGCATTATGGTGATTGTAGGTGCATATTATGACAAGGAATGTATAATTTAACAACTTAGAGCAGATATTATACAGGATATTTGCTACTTATGGTTGTAATCTCCTTCTATTTATATTAATGTATATAATTCTCTATTTTCCTATATGTGATGTTGATTCTAATTTTTCCAATTAGAGCTGGAATTGGAGCTTCCAAGATAAAGAAGGAGTGAAGTGAGAGACAGGTTCTAGGTAGGCCTCACTCCATCATCTATTTAATTTAAGAAAAAGCATTGATTTCCTTGTCTCTCTATTGTTCTAGGTTGACTACAAAAACTAGGGGAGATGCCTTTGTCCGCAATCGTAAATCCCATATAACAAATTGGAGACCATACTGGGGAATAGAGTATTCCCTTGGTGGTTTTCCTTATCCATTGTGTTTGATTACCTCCTTGGTAGACCTTTGTTGCATCATCCAACCAAGAATAGACCTAGGAAGTGGCTTCATTCAATTTTTTTTTTTCAATTTTTATGCTGGAATAATATTTCCAAGACAGTGTTCACCTAGTCCCTCTGACAAAACGTTGAACCTCACCCAGGTCCACCTTGTCCCAGCATTGCAAATCACTGGTTCCCTCTCTGCACCGATGTTGGTCCCTATTTTTGCACAATTTTTTCCATGGTTTTTAGCCCCTCTTTCATCAGCCTCCTCAAACTGACTTCCTTGTGTCTTGAGTGTCTTCTAGTCTCTCTAAAATCCTCATTCAGTTTGCATTTGTGTTTTCTTTCCTTTGATAAGAATTGGTTTAATTTTTTCCTTGTTCTTATCATTTAGTCACTCACAAACTTGTTTTAATTGATTGTTGATCGCTTTGATGAATTTTTGTTTAAGTCCTTGTTTTGAAAAGTTTAATTGAATCAGTAATTGAACATTTGCATCTTATTTTTATTTATTTTGAAAATTAAGTGTGGTGAAAATAAAAAAATTTCATTTGGAATTTAGGGTTTTTTATATACATTAGATTAGGAACAATTGCATCGAAAGGGAAATCATATATCTCATCTTGTTTGTTTCATACTTTGTGCTGCATCTTGATTGTTTCTCCCCTTCCTTAGCTAGATTTTTATTGAAAGAGAAAATATTCCTATTTTCTCATGCTAGATTTTAATTTTAGGGTATATACGTGACATTCATGGTGAGCCCTAAAACTATAACTTAATCAAATATAAACAATAAAATTCATGTCAATTAACCTAAGGATAATTTTAAACTTAATGATACACATAGAGGTCTATGCTATATATGTGTTTTGGCATCGTTAAACATAGGAGTTGTAATTTTTTTCCAGCGTTGCATCCCGGGGGTGAAATCTTGTTGCACGTAAGTAAGTGTATATGATCATTCTACACATACCTTCGAGCATATTAGATGGCACTACATGCATTAAAATTATATGGGAATGCTCTCATCGAATGATTACACATTATAAAAAACTACTACGGACTACACTTTCATGTACCGTTTAGTATATTTTGGGAATCTTCTATAGGTTTCTATTCATCCATAGGTAATTGATTCTGCCACCTTGTATATCATGATACACCGAACATAATATTCTAGGATATTTCCTACATGTATGTTAAGTCCTTGGTTCGCTAAGGTGTATATTGAAATTCACGATTGTTTGGTAAACCTCTATTCCTAGTTACCCTCTTTGTTTTTTTTTATGTCTTTAATTTCTAAAATTAATTAATTGACCAAGGAACAACATCCTCCATGTGGAAAAAATCATTAATGGATCTTAGGCTGAGACTAATGGCAACATTTCTTGATTCTACTAATCAAGAAAACCCCTCTGATAGGAATCCTAGTCCTTTACCTTCTTTTGGAAATATTGATTATCCTTATATGGAAATTTTAACTCTTCCTAGATTTAGCATATGATTCCCAGTTTAGTTATTTTCGACCCCTATGGTTCCTCATGTCCAGAATACTTCTCAACATAGTTCTCCTCCACCTGAATAGCATCAACCTCATGTTGATCCTAAATTTGTCCCTTTGTCTTCTTCAGCTTGTTGAGCAGTGCAAAAGGTATGAATTCACTATGTGTTTTCTCATTCCTTTACTTTAAACATAATTTTTTTTACCTTAGAAAGATGATTTATTACAATAATTATGGTAGAATTGTGAAGATTTATGTTTATTGTAAAAAGATGACTAAGAATTTCTTTTTATTGCTAAAAATAGGAATTAGGCAAGGTGAACAGCTATATCAGAGGCGAGGCTGAGATAAATGCAACTGCTATTCCTCCAGCATTAGACCAAATCCTACCAAGGACAAGGAAATCCGAACACATTGCTAAGAAAAGGCAGGGGACAGCTCGGCTTTAGTCAAAGTAAATCATGTGACAACTAAAAGAAGGGAAGAAAATCCCTCAGGATCCTTCGATCCTGAGGGATTGAAATTCAAACCTCATCTTATTCCTTGTCTTTTCCGTCAAAGTCTGTTATATAAGGCAACGCCTTTAGTGATTAGGGGAGATCCTTGGATTCAAAACATTTCTTTTGTAATATTACGTTTTATTGACTCTCAGCTTTAGAGAGTGATCTCTATAATACTTTATGCTCGATGAATATAAAGGCATGTTTCATTTCATATTTCAAGTTCTGAAGTAACCTAGCAGTGTTTCATTGGTGCTAAGGGCGCGACCCTGGTGGAATTACTCTGTTGTTTTTATTTCTATCCTTTGCTTACTGTCGTGTGATAATTACGATTACAGAGTTATTTGATTATTGTTGAACAGAGTTCTGGTTTGTTGTGTGCGTTAATGAATTGCACTGCTATTCTATCTTATCAAGGATCGTATTTACTGTCTTACTCATATTGCTATCTTTTATAAAGATTTTTTGTTCTATACTTAATTCTAGTTGTTGTTCCATTGGTTTATGGTTCATTTCGATTGACTGTTTCATAGTGTTGGTTGTCGACAGGGTTGGAGTTTAAGAAGATTTGTTGCTTGATTGCGTTAAGTTTATACTTGTTCAATTAATGTTTTCTAATCCATTACTATTTGCTATTCATTTCTAATTCGTAGGTTCAGATTAGTAGAGAGATTGTTTACAGTTGCTGTGTACACATAGGAATTACAAATTATTGTTCCTTTCCAACTCTTGTTATTAGAAGAAGTTCTTCTTAGTTGTTTTCATCAGCAAGTAGTTCAAGTTCGATTTCATTTTGATTGCTTAAAGAACAAGACCATCAACTGTAGAGGACATTGGTTACTGCTTCCAAGTTCCCAGATTGATTGCCTTGTCTCAGTGTGATTTCAGTTGCATCAATTTCTAAGGGAATGAGTTATTGTTACTGTATCCTTGATTGATGTTTTTCAGAGTGAGTAGTTAAGATTTCAAAGTATTTTCATTCATG
Organism: Pinus albicaulis; assembly: GCA_034641835.2. Lineage (NCBI taxonomy): Eukaryota > Viridiplantae > Streptophyta > Pinopsida > Pinales > Pinaceae > Pinus > Pinus albicaulis. The sequence continues at coordinate 144,965,818 of CM076579.1, read as the reverse complement.
TTACTGTAATTATATTTCTTTACAAGCATCTGTTTACTCTTGTATCTAGAATATTGTACTACATCTTTCACAACATTACTCTTAGCTAATTGCAGTCTCAGAAAGAGTACACTCTTGAAATAAAAGTCACTCCCGGATTGATAATTAATGTAGGATAATTAGGTGTTTAAAAGATACCTTTTATATATAAACATTTTGGCACCATTGCCGGGGAGAGTGTATGCCATTTCAAAGGAGTGATGCACAAGTGATTTTCTTTTGCTCGCGAAGAATTAGGTATTAAAGACGGAAGGTAAGAACCTACGCACTGGGCAAGGAACATACTTTCTCACAACTCGCTTCACATCAGAATTAGGTAATCTTCTTTCTTTAGGTAGGAATGAAGGCTTGTTTTTTTGAATGAACAAACCACCTAAGAAAAACAAAATTCCTCCTAAACCTGAAAAACCTAAGGGACCGGTGACCCTTGGGCGAACAACTTTTATTGAAAAAACCCTTAAAAATATTGAATCTCAGCGATCAGTAGGACCTAGGAAAGTTATCGCTAGACAGCCTACTAGTTCCCTGCAGGCCACAGAGTCACCATCTGAAGCCTTTGCTGAGATACATAGTCAAACAGTGGCAATTGATCAAGATTCCCAAGAAATTGAGAATCCCTGCCTAATTTCCCCATAAGAAGGGAACTCTAGTAATCTCCGTGAAGGAGAAGGGGAAATAGGAGAAGCAGAAGAACCAAAATATCCTCTTCAAACAGTCCAAACAATAAGCAGTCCAGATAAGGGAAGTGTTGTTAAACTCGTTCAAAAACAAGGTCCTGAATCACCTCAAACAGTAGGTCAGCAAGGAATACTTATCATGCTAGACCAGGGAAGTGTTGTCAAGGCCGTTCCTACTCCTTCCAATTAGCCTAGGAATTCCCTTGATATCCCAGAATGATATTGGCACATCTTTGACCAAATGGCCCAGAACTAAAACCAGAACCAGCAAACCCCCCAACAAACCTCTACACTGCAATATCCTATAGTAGATACTGCAGTTAATGCACCTACGAAAGCCATTCCCCTTCAAAATATTCCCACATTTCATGGCTTAACATCAGAAGATCCAGATGCTTTTTTGTTTGAATTCGATGTGTTATGTAGGGGGTATGACTATACCACTGATCCCCAAAAATTAAAACTATTTCCTTCCACATTAAAAGGAGCAGCCTTATGATGGTTTATGGGGTTAGGTGGGGGTGTCATAACTGATTGGGATTAGATGAAAGTTATGTTTTTAAATAAATATCAAGATTATTGCAGGTCTCAGGAACTAAAAGATGAAATATTCCAAATGACAGCAAAACCAAATGAAACCCTGGAAGAATATGTGGAAGGATTTCAATACAATCTTTAGAGATCTCCTTATGCATCCTTACCCTTACCTGATAATGTGCTGAAAACTACATTAATTAGGGGAATGAAAGATCAATGGGTTGAAACATTGAATATTATGGGAAAAGGTGATATATATCAGGAAAGGTAGGCTAACATCATTGATTTGTGCATCAGGAGTTCGAGGGGCAACACAAGGCTAAAATCAACAGAACGTGACATGATTACAAGGGACAATAAGACCTCCAGTGAAGGTGTAACTCGTGCAGAGATTGGCAACCTAGTGTAACTCTAACAACGCATTTTGACATTATGCAAGACAAACAAAAGCAAGCAGAAGCAGAGCAAAATTTGGCAGTATTCTGTCCTAGATGCAAGAAGAAACACAGCCACAAAGAGTGCTCGTTGGATGTAATCAAAGTTTGCGCCATTTGCATGAAAGATCACCCCATAGAAGGATGTCCCTTGCTTCCTGGCCTAAAAGCAGTTTATAAGGAGGCAGAAGAAAAATCAGAAGTGGTATGTCTACTTAATCAGCGCCGACAATGGCAGCCACGACAAAAAGGTATGCCAAATAATCCATTTTCTTCTTTTCAGCCTCCTCAATATAATGCTCAGCAATATAATGGAATGTGGAAAATAAAACACCTTTCCCCAATTGGTCACAACAGCCATTCCCTACATCATCATGGCCAAATCGAAAAAATCAAACTAATTGGCCAAATTTTCCATTCTTCCCACCATTTTGGCAAAACAATGCTTATCCAACACAATGCTCCCCCTCTGCTTTGCAGAGTCAGGCCTAGTAGTCAAATTGGAAAAGACCTACAAATAAGCCAGTTGGAACAATTCCCCTCTCTCAACCTACACTGCCAGCTCCCTATACAAACCCCCAGACCAACTTAAGACCCCAACTCCCAGCCCAGCCCAACCCAAACCCAAACAATAGGCCAGTTCAATCTGTCCAGATAATGGAACCCCCAGAATTAGAAACTAAACTGAGGGATTGTAATGACCTTCAATTAAGGTCTGAGTGTATAGTAGAAATAGAGAGAAACAAAAATGTTCATATTGAAGATCCGTTACCTGTAGAACAAACATTACAAAAAGAGAAGGTGGTTCAACAAAAAAATCAACAACAAGTAACAACCTCTTCTCCACCATTCCTAGATTCTATGATTAATCATACTGTGCCCATTAGAACATTCTGATTTTGAACTTCTGGGAGATTAAAAAAAATTTGTATAAAAATCCCTCTCCTCCAAGCTATCCAAGACATCCCTATTTATGCAAAAACCATTAAGGAACTGTGCATAACGAAGCCAAAGAGGAGAACAACCACCAACCCAACTATCCGAATAGTTAGTACTCTATCTGACTTATTATTGGAAATGGAAACACCTATAAAATATGAAGACCCAAGAAATCCTATAGTGATAGTGCAAATCAATGGGTAATTGTTCCCAAATGCCTTAGTTGATTTGGGAGTTGCAATCAATATCCTAACAACCACCACCTGTCAAAAAGTTGGCATTACATCACTAGAACCAACAACAACCTTATTAGAATTGGCCAACTGATCGGTAGTCAAACCAGAGGGTACACTAAAAGATGTAATGGTATCTGTAGATTCCTTGGAATACCCTGCTGACTTCCTGGTTATCAACCCAAAGAACCGGCTAGATGGACACCCGCTAATCCTAGGTAGAACTTGGTTGGCAACTGTTGATGCTTATATTGGATGCCGACAAGGCAACATGACAATAACAAGGGGAAACAATGTCAAGAATTTAGCTTTATATCCCCCAACCCAACCAAGCCTATCAATAATCAAAATAAGAAAACAACCTGCATCATATCTTATTGAAAATATGAGATCACCTCTAATTGTAGAAGATTCCCTTGATTTTAAAGACCAAACAGAGGATGATATCATTAATAGTTTTATTAATAAACCACAAATCAGATCCCATCTACAATGTCACATGATCAAGGCAGCATTTGATAATAAAGAAGAAGAAGATCCTTTGAAAGACATCCCTGATCAAGTAATACCCACTACTTCTGTGTTCAATAGTAAAATTCTATAAATTGAGCTGTGAAAAACTCTAAACATTAACAAAAATATGACTGCTGAACAAGAAGAGAAGTTGGTTCAATTAGTATGGAAATACAAAGCAGCCTTTGCATGGGATTACCCAGACATGAAGGGAATTGACCCCAAATTATGCACACACCACATCTATACCGGAAAATATGAGAGACCAATTCACCAACCCCAACGAAGACTAAACCCTCACCTTAAAGATATTGTGAAAGTTGAATTACAGGAACTATTGGATGTCAATTTCATCTACCCAATATCTGATAGCAAATGGGTCTCTCCATTAGTAGTGGTACCAAAGAAGAACAGGAAGTGGAGAATATGTGTAGATTACCGAGAACTTAACAAGGCAACCTAGAAATACCACTTTCCCCTTCCTTTCATTGACCAGGTATTAGACACATTGGCAGGAAAGAAATTCTTTTCCTTCCTCGTTGGCTTTAGTGGGTACAATCAAATCTAGATTGCCCCTCAAGACCAAGACAAAACTACTTTTACCTGTCCTTGGGGGACATTTGCCTATCGAGTCTTACCCTTTGGCCTATGCAATGCCCCCTACTACATTTCAAAGGGCCATTCTCAACATATTTTCAGATTTCATAAATGAAGGGCTCGATGTATATATGGATGAATTCACACCTTACGGAGATGATTTTGAGCCAGCATTAGAAAATTTAGAAAAGGTGTTGCAAAGGTTTATTAACACTAGGCTTTGTTTAAGCCATGAAAAGTGTCATATGATGATGATCGAAGGAGTTATCTTAGGGCATTGTATTTCAGAAGCTGGAATTCAGGTGGATCTAGCTAAAATTCAGATAATTTTGTTAATACCCACACCCACCACACAAACATAGGTACGTAGCTTTCTTGGATTTTCTGGTTATTATAGGAGATTTATAGAACATTATTCTCAAATAGCTGCACCTTTATATGCACTAAGTGGGAATGTTGATTTTATTTGGACAAATAAATGTGACAATTCCTTCAACGATATGAAAAAGCTTGTCTCAATAGCCCCAGTGCTGAGGGGCCCAAATTGGAATTTTCCATTCCAAATTTCATCTGATGCCTCAGACACAGCGATTGGAGCAGTTCTTGGGGAGGAGGAAGATAAAAAACCATATGCAATCTATTATATTAGCAAAAATCTATCTCCTGTTGAACTAAATTATACTGTGACTGAGAAGGATTTTTTAGCTATAGTACATGCTGTAAATAAGTTTAGACATTATATAACTGGGTATCCTGTAGTACTATATACTGATCACTCTGCCATTAAATTTTTATAAAATAAACCTATTACAAATGGAAGAGTGAGAAGATGGTTGATTTTATTGTAGGAATTCGACATTACAATTAAAGATCGACCTAGAAAAGAGAACCCTGTAGTTGATTTTATGCCAAGAATGCCAAAGCCAACAGATAGAGAAGTAGTTGAAGACCACTTCCTAGATGAACATTTGTTCGTTGTTACTGTTAGAACCCCATGGTATGCTAATATAGCAAATTATTTGGCAATAGGTAAATTACCTAAACATCTAACCCTTAATGAATGAAAGCAGATAATACAACGCAGTACCCGATTCTCTTGGATTGGGGGCTACTTGTTTCATATAGGGTCAGATATGAAAATTAGGAGATGCATCCGAGAGGACAAGGTATTTAATATTTTGAAAGCATGCCATGATGGGCCATGTGGCGGACATTTCGTAGATCGTAGAACCGCCCATAAGGTTTTACGGATAGGCTATTATTGGCCTACCATTTTTAAAGATGCAAAAAAAATTGTGTAGGCCTGTGATAGCTTCCAGAGAGGTCGCCCTGGGCAGTCTGACGAAATGCCTTTGAACCCTCAACTAGTAATTAAACCATTTGAATGTTGGGCACTCGATTTGTTTGGCCCTATTAGCCCTCCATCAAACCAAAAAACATACATCCTAGTTGCATACGAGTATGTCACTAAATTTGTTGAAGCGGACGCACTTTCAAAAGCTATAGAGGACTCTGTAATACAATTTATTTTCCAAATCTTTGTGCGATATGGCCTCCTGAGGGACATAATCACAGATGGAGGACCGTAGTTTGTAGGTAATAAAATAGCTGAAACATTACAGAATTACCACATTCAACACAATATTACAACCCCATACCACCCACAGGAAAATGGACAAGTAGAGAGCACGAATAAAGTGATTGAATCCATATTGACAAAAATTGTTACAGACGTGACTGGGCCTACATATTGCTAGAAGCATTTTGGGCATACCGAACAACATGGAGAGCCACTACGAGATATTCACCATATCAATTGGTATTTGGAAAAGAGCTCATCTTTCCAATAGAGTTTGAAATTTAGACATTAAGAATAGCCCAAAAGGTGGGTTTAGATTTTAATGAAGCCTAGGCCAAAAGACTGCAGAAAATTAATGAGTTAGATGAAATTAGGCTCTCTGCTATTCAACACACAACTTTAATTCAACAACAAAGAGAAAAATGGCACGATGCCCTTATCAAAGAAAAGATCTTCCACGAAGGAGACTAGGCACTCCTATATGATTCTAGGTTTCAGGATTTTCCAGGGAAACTCCAGACACGATGGCTCGGACCTTACGAAATAAAAAAAAAAATTCCATGATAATGGCACCATTACATTGACCACCATTGATGGATCTGGACATTCCTTCAAAGTAAACGATCATCGAGTACGATTATATCATAAACCGCTTACACGAGAATCCTTCTACCAACAATTACGGGAAGATTCTACCATGAAAATTCTGGCCGAAGGGGATAACTCCTCCTCGGCACCCATTTATTAAATCATTTCTTTTCTTTAAAATTTGTAAATAAATATTTTTCATTTATTTTGATTGTTTGTCTCATGGAATTCTGTTTTTTTAACTCTGTTTATTTCGTTTATTTTGAGTTTTTGTTGTTCCTTTCGAAAGGAACAACAAATTTGCTGAGAGTGTTTTCACTGTTCCTTTTGAAAGGAACAACAATTGTGCTATTTATTTTGTTGTTTCATATATTTTTTTGCTATTCCTTTCGAAAGGAACAACAGTTTCGCAGATTCTTTTTGTTGTTCCTTTCGAAAGGAATAACATTTCTGCAAATTTTTTTTGTTGTTCCTTTCTAAAGGAACATCACTTTTTGAGTGGATTATTTTGTTGTTGTTTTAGACTAGTATTTTGAGGATTTATGATGACTCTTCTAAAGGCAAACACACTATTTACACAAAATCATACAAATTAAAGCTTACTAGAATCAGCAAATCAAAAGAAATTGTCATTTTTAAGAAAATTGTTTGGTAATGATAAGAAAAAGGAAAAAGGGACATAATCAATAACATAACTTTGTTGTCTTACTATCACTAATATGATTGATTATCCTTATCATGTTGGTTCTTCCCCAAATTTTTATGTAACTTTCTTTGATTTTTACTCATGGAGTAGGAATAAGGGCATATTCTTTTCTATAGAGATGTTTAGACTTCTTCCACCATCCCTACTCTTAAGGAGTGTTGAGCCATCTTTTATTTATAAGTAGGAAAGTGATATATCAAAAAGAAAAAATATTTATATATTTCTCTAATAATTTTATGATGTGGAAAATGGAGGATAGGGGGTCTCATCAAGAGCCATCCTACCATGATCATAAGGAAGCAAGTGAAGTGGCATTACCATCATGGCCACCACACCAGGGATATGGTCAAATGGACAATTGAAAGAAGAAATTAAGAAGTCCTTGGAACAGGAGGTCTCATCACGAGCTGGCCTGCCCACTTTTCACTTCTTCCCGGTGAATGGCATTGTGATTCATCTAGTCCCCAAGCCAGCACAATGGCCTCCATTATGACATTTAACAGCACTTCCTCAGCATAAATAAAGGACAATGGTTCCAAGGGTGAGAAAGCAACTTTGTCAAGGTTATGGACACCTGTGGTCAACAGAGCTCTGCTGATGGTATTGGAGTCACATTTGTACATATCAATAGTAATATTAAACCCTTTTTCTTATATCTCTATCTAAATATCAAATGAAAGCATGAATCCTCAACCCTTGATTTCGAACCTATTATACATGAAAATAATCATAAATCGATCACATTAGTTTGAGTGGGTAATAAACGCATCTGTACTTATGGTCATCCTAAGCTGTCCCTTCTCCTTATCTTTAAATCATTACAAATGTTTCTATATCTATTTACAATTCATCACACACATCGATTTCAATAAATGCAATAATTTGATTGATTGTATCATAAGTATGCCTTCTTTTTCCTCATGTACAACTATTGTGCAGTACTTTCCTCTCTTAATTGATGGTTGAGGATGACCTATCATCCTCCAGGGGGGGAGGATGTCTCTTAATCACTGCATGCAGATCAAATCCCTATATTTTTTTACCTGTATGCAAATCAAATCCCTACATTCTAGGGAATAAAAAAAACTTAACGATATTATTCCAATTCATCGTGATGTGTTGTTCCATTACATAACTGTGTGTTTGGAAAGAAGTAACAGTGTGCAGAGAACATGGGAGGACGACCAATTCGTAGTGAGCCGCAAGTTCTAGTTATTTCTGATGCTACACGAGAGATTCTGGAAAAATTGGGATGGATTACATATTTCATGAGGCTGCAACAACCCCAAGAAACAGTGGCTACCGAGTTTTTACAAAATTTGTAGGAAGGATACTCCATGGTTAGAAGAAGACAGATAATCATAACAGATGAAATAATTGCAGAGGTGTCTGGGCTACTAGTGCAAGGAACCATATGGACTCAGAAAAAGTTCAGGCTTCAAGAATCCATGAATATTTTCTAGGATGATGGATAGACATTGGTCGTCAAAGGCAAAGGAGTTCAGCCGGCATCAATGGGAGAACCATGGACGGAATTGGCCAAGATAGTGCAGGCCTATATAACATGCGATGGAAGGAAAGAAGTGGTAAGACCTCACCAGCTTAAGTTATTGGCAGTATTAAAGCAAAAATGTACTGTAAATTTGCCTGCATTTCGAAATTCCTTACTGCATGATGTTGCCCGTAGTATAAGAAAAGATTTGCACGCAGACATGGTGGTAAGCCACCATTGCCTAATCAGATTAATAGTGAGTCATAGTCTCATCCAACAACAAACCAGTTGGGAAGAGTTGATATTTTCTATTGATGGAGGATTAGCCTTACCTGCCCCAAAGCGAAAGAGAATGGCTAGCTTAGCAGCTAAGCCATCAAATTGTAGACAGTCCTCCCATTCAAAAAGAAGTAAGGGAATGATAGAAGGCCTTCCGGGTAGCAGTAGCCAGCCCTTGGAATTTCCCAGCTCGGAGGATGAATAGCCTCCACAATTGGAAGGAGGGAGTCTTCGTACTGATGAGGAAGAAGAAATGAGCCACCACACCAGTGGCGAGAAACAAACCAGTGCATAAGAAGGAAATAATGAAGAAGAGGAAATTGAGGGAGAGATTCGCTACTTTGATGAGGAAGAAGGTAACTACCATACTTGTGAGGAGGACGAAGATAATCACAACAGTGAAAGAGAAGGAACAGAGCCTCCCAAAAACACTACTGCAAGTTCACCACGAAGTCCTTTTCAAGAAGGCCAATTAGCCCAAATTTTGGCCAATATGAGTGATTATGTGCAGCCTCATAGCCCTCTGAACCTTAATATTGATATCAACCAATAAGAGGAGCACTCTGCTGTAAACAAAGAAATGGCTGAAGAAATGCTGGATGAAACAACAAACCCAAACAAAATGATGGAATCAATTGGGGTTGCTTCCCCTGAGAAGCATGAACAAGAAAAGGAGAACACTGAAGCAGTATCCCAATCTGAAAATTCTCAGGGGATTGCAGAGTCAATTGAGGGTATAACTCCTGTAGAATTTAGCCAAAGGAATATGAGCATATTAAGGAATAACCTTAACAAGAAAATAGAGAAGCGAGCCCAACTAAAGGCACGGCTGATGAAGACCAAAACCCTGTTGAGCAACTAGGTTCAGAGACTCATGGAACAACTCAGGAAAACCATTAGGGTTCTTATAATGAAACAAATTCCCAAGCGAACCCCAAAGAGAAGAAGCATAGTCACCAAGCGAGCTTCGAAAAAGAGGAAAGTGGCCACTAAAATGAACCCTCAAGTTGCAGAAGCTATGGCTGAGCCTAATCATGGAGATATGTAAGAGCAGGCAGCTATTCCAGAAGAAGATGTTCTGGAGGGACCCACTTCAAGTGAAAATATGCAAGCTAGTAGTCAAAATATTTTTAGTGACCCTACATTAGCCAGACTCCAAGAGGAGTTAGCACAAGCTCGACTGGAAATGGAAAAATTGGAAGAAGACATTGTCCCTATGAGAAGATATCAGGAGTTGTAGCAGCAGATGAAGATCATCCATGAAGCAGAGGCTGAAGCCCACGAGAAGTGTCGAAAGGTAGAGGAGAAGGCTGAAAAGGTAATGAATCAATTAAAATTAGCCCAGAATTGAATGGACACTCTATGCTCATTGTACACCGATGTCTTAGATGGTAGATTCCCTACCAAAAATTATGCTTTATTTTTATTAGAAAGATATTTACAGCTAAAAATTAAGGCAGTTAGGGCAGGAAAATCTATAGAGCTAAAAGCTATAGATGATTTTGTAACATGCTGCAAACTCTATGGGGTAAAGGTACAATGCCTCCTGTGTGAGTTTTATTTGCGTAATCTCATATTGGAAAATGATAGTGAGACAAATCCTAGCCCTTTTTTGGGTGATATCCAATACCAAGAATTTATTTATTTTTATATTAATTATTTAAAATGGCTTAAAGCCTATAATGTTTTTCAAAGGCAGGAAAATGAATTAGATTTGTGGGTTAGGAGTGAACCTAAGCACCCATTACAATTATGGGTTAGGCAGAAGAATTTGATGACAAAGGAAGGTGTTATCCAAGCATTGGGGCCTGTCCATAAATTAATTGTCTTGAATGGGATAGAATATTTCCTACCTATTAGAAACCATGCTTACATAGCAACTAAGGTCTGATGGGGAATTTCCAATCAGAATGTTCAAAATAGAGAACCATTTAACTATAAAAACTTTGGATTAGCTGCAGACCACTTGGTTTCCTATAGAAACATCATTTTGAGGGAAGGACTATTCTGGCTAGGGTGTAGGTTTCAAAGCCCCATTGCATGGTATCCTACTATAGATTACAAAGCCATTTATGAAATACCCGAAGGACAGACAGAGCATGTGTTCGAAGCATTAGTTGCAATGCATGGTTTTAGGCCTTTTGATGAAAAACCTTCTCCAGCTTATTGTTTAACTACTCTGCATGTGAACTATAGTTTTCATGAGGACATGAAAACGGGTAAGCAGGGGGGTATGTTGAGTAGTGGAAAAGGTATGAATTCACTATGTGTTTTCTCATTCTTTTACTTTAAACATAATTCTTTTTACCTTAGAAAGATTATTTATTACAAGAATTATGGTAGAATTGTGAAGATTTATGTTTATTGTAAAACGATGACTAAGAATTGATTTTTATTGCTAAAAATGGGAATTAGGCGAGGTGAATAGCTATATCAGAGGGGAGGCTAAGATAAATGCAACTGTTGTTCCTCTAGCGTTAGACCAAATCCTGCCAAGGACAAGGAAATATGAATGCATCGCTAAGAAAAGGCAGGGGACAGCTCGACTTCGGTCAAAGTAAATCATATGACAACTAAAAGAAGGGAAGTGAATCCCTCAGGATCCTTCGATCCTGAGGGATCGCCGTTCAAACCTCATCTTATTCCTTGTCTTTTCCATCAAAGTCTGTTATATAAGGCAACGCCTTTAGTGATTAGGGGATATCCTTGGATTCAAAAAAATTCTTTTGTAATATTACATTTTATTGACTCTCGACTTTAGAGAGTGATCTCTATAATACTTTATGCTCGATTAATATAAAGGCATGTTTCATTTCATCTTTCAAGTTCTGAAGTAACCTAGCATTGTTTCACTAGTGCTAAGGGCCCGACCCTGGTGGAATTACTCTGCTGTTTGTATTTCTATCATTTGCTTACTGTCGTGTGATAATTATGATTACAGAGTTATTTGATTACTATTGAACAGAGTTATGGTTTGTTGTGTGCGTTAAGTAATTGCACTTCTATTCTATCTCATCAAGGATCGTATTTACTATCTTACTCATCTTGCTATCTTTCATAAAGCTTTGTTGTTCTCTAGTTAATTCTGGTTGCTGTTCCATTGGTTTATGGTTCATTCCGATTGACTGTTTCATAGTGTTGGCTGTCGACAGGGTTAGAGTTTAAGAAGATTTGTTGCTTGATTGTGTTAAGTTTATACTTGTTGTTCAATTAATGTTTTCTATTCCATTACTGTTTGTTGTTCATTTCTAATTCGTAGGTTCATATTAGCAGAGAGATTGTTTACAGTTGCTGTGTACACATAGGAATTACGAATTGTTGTTCTTTTCCAACTCTTGTTATTAGAAGAAGTTCTTCTTATTTATTTTCATCAGCAAGTAGTTCAAGTTCGATTTCATTTTTATTGCTTAAAGAACATGACCATCAACTGTAGAGGACATTGGTTACTACTTCCAAGTTCCTAGATTGATTGCCTTGTCTCAGTGTGATTTCAGTTGCATCAATTTTTAAGGGAATGAGTTATTGTTACTGTATCCCTGATTGATGTTTTGCAGAGTGAGTAGTTAATATTTCAGACTATTTTCATTCATGTTACTGTAATTATATTTCTTTACAAGCATCTGTTTACTCTTGTATCTAGAATACTGTACTACATCTTTCACAGCATTACTCTTAGCTAATTGCAGACTTAGACAGAGTAAACTCTTGAAATAAAAAGTTGCTCCCGGATTGATAATTAATGTAGGATAATTAGGTGTTTAAAAGATACCTTTTATACCTCAACAGACCTGTTTTTTCTTCATCCCTTTCTTCCTCCTCGTTTAGTGAAATTCTTGATTCTAGTAACCAGAAAACTAAGAAGAAGAAGAAAAGGATGAATAAGAAGAAGCATAATAAGCAAGGGGGCATCCAATAATCCATTTCTACCAATGAAAATATTATTAAAAAATATTCCAAGCAACCCCATAAAGTTAAATTCCATTTCATGTTATCTAAGGGTGATCACCGTCTTAGATATTGTAATGGTATTTTCAAGATATTAGAAGTGTGGTCTACAGGTTCACATAAGCCTTTGGCTTCAACTTCTAGAGATCATGCTAGTGACAAACCATCATATAATAGTGATATTAAGGTCAATGGGAAAAAAGGTAAATTAAAATTTTCGTGTAGGTTATGTGAAGGAAATCATCTTATTCACCTTTTTCCTTATATGGATGAAGCCTCAAAAGTGTTGGACAACCTAAAAAATTCTTAGCCTTGTCTTTCATCCTGTTATCAGAATCATTCCCTTGATCCTCCAATAGTTGATGAAGTGATTGATCAGAATCCATCTATGATCATCCCACTCTCGCTGAATGTGAATCCCACAAGTCCATTTCCGACCAACCATTGGCTAACAAAATGGTTTACTCGATTTCACCTTTAGTTGATTGTACCTTTCCCATAGAGAGTGGACTTCATATCACTCTGGTTCTTCTTGTTTCTTCATATTCAAATGAAATGGAGGGAAATCCTCCCATTCCCAAGGTACAAGGGAGTATTTATCTCGTTCTCATAGCACAAAGGGGTTGTTCTCCCTATTAGAAAATTATATATTACAGAGCAATGGAAAAAATAAAATATATATGCGCAAACACAAACACAAGAAACACATAAAACTAGAGATACATAGATATATGTGGTTCACCCAGTTTGGGCTATGTCCACCCCGAATAGCCAATCCTTCCTTTCTATTATCCATCAAAATGAAGAGACACAACCTACAGTAGATCTGTTGTAATATCCTCTATTCTCTGTCACATTCTCCCTATCTGTTTCTCGCTCTGAGAATACACATACAATACATAGCCGCAATATAATCCCCTCATACAAAACGAGGGGTTGCCTTCTAGGGAAAAAAACATTAAATCAAACATAACTTCTACCATCAGATCATACACCTAATGAACGTCCCAGATTGACTAGAAATTACTACACTTTTACAAGGCAATTTTACATCTAATTTTAGCTTCGGAGGCGCTGCCCCCCCCCCCCCTGGTGGACCCCCCAGGAAGCATTTAATTATGAGTGGCGTTGCCTCCCCATTTAGGTACAGGGGTCTAACAATATGATACAAAAAAAAACAAGATAATCCGGCTCCACACCCAACACTCCCATTTCTATGGAACCCCCTCCAAGTAGTATGGTCACTTCCTTTAATTGGAGTCAACTTGCAAGCTATCGTCTTCCTTCTTACGTGCCCTTTCAAATCACAATACAAGCTTATAATATACTGGTACTTGGAAAATTCATATATGAAGGTGCATATATTAGTATTCTTTCCTTGAGTGCTTCAAAATATTTAGGTTCTCCATAGTTTGTGCCTATTACCCACAATATGTTTCCTTTTAACAGAGGAACCAGTCAACCATTAGGGATCCTTCCTAACTTTCCTATTAATTTGGGGGGAAATACTATCTATATCTATTTGATAGTAGTCCAAGTCCCTTTGAATTTTAATTTACTCTTTGGGTGTGACTATGTTTATGTCATTGGAGGTCTTGTCTCTTCACTCTTTTGTGTGATGTGTTTCCCACATGAAGGCAGGATTGTGACTATTGACCATATTCCATTCATTGGTCCTAATTTGAATCCAAATCAACCATATTCCCTAAATGGTCCTTATATGCAAGTGGTATCTCCCCCACCATAGGTTAGTTATGTGGCATCATGTTCCATGCTCAGATCCACTGATGATCTACTCAGCGATATAGTGTGCCATGTGTTGGGGGCATTGGAGCCTGATCTTTCAATTAGATCCCTTGATATGTATCGATTCTAGAGTGTTGTTCTCCCATATTATGAGAACCTCTTAAGCCATGGCCTCTTATGGGCAATGATGAAGGTTTTTGGAGAAAAGATCATTTTCTTGTCCAGGGCTCCTTAAAAAATGAAACAGATCCCCTTCCACTTTGAATCTTTGATTAGGTCTCGTAAATTATCTATTTATTATTTCACTAGATCTCGTAAAGGAAACTTCATTCCATCTGACTATTAGTAACCAATTATCTACTTTGGTGATTGAAATGAAGTTTGAGGGGCATGTACCTTGAATTGAGTCATTATGTTGGGGGCATGCAAACTAATTTTCAAGCATAGTTTTTCTTTGTTTTAAACTCGGGTAAAATGAAACCAATCTCAAGCATAGTTTCCCATGTTTCAAGCTCCTACAAAAATAAAACCATTTTCTACATCTCGTCATTTCCATTTTTATCAGCCTATGTTTTCTAGATGAGCCTTGGTTTTCTTATTCCATCGTTACCATCTTCTTGTTCAATCTTATGCTTTCACTTGGTTTTCACCCTTTCCCAAGGAGCCACTACAAGGAGTGATCTTATTAGCCAGCCTCTTGACCTTTACCTATTTAGAGAAATTCCACCATGACCGGAACTAGTTACTACCCCTCATACTACTCATTCCCCCAAGAGGACTCCTCTTTCAACTCTTTTTGTACTCCCAGAATATAAAAATATTGTAGAGAATTTGTCTTTTTGAACTCGTAAAAATAAATGAAAATATGTCTACTCAATATAATTTTAACCATTTCCTAGACTAAGATAGACTAGCTATGAGAAAGGAATACGTTAGTCAAACATGGCTAAGAGATCCTCTTGAGTATTGTTTTCTACCTTTTCGGAGTTAAGAGACTATCCACAAAAAGGGACATATGGAGTTTTCTTTTTCATATCTTTTTCAAACTCTCTAAACATGAAAAATGTGTTGATTTTTACCTTTGTTAGACTCATTAAAGCATAAAATTATGATGGAATTGTCGAACATGACAAGGCAAAATTGCTCCTTCTCAGGGTTCGTTAAAAATACTTGGAGGGATTCATTCGAAGAATTAACTTATAGATCAAGCATATGTTATCCTCCTCAATCTTGTTAAAAAATAAAGAGGTGCTGACAAGTATGGTTGGGGAAATTGGGAAAACAAGGGATTCCATTTTTTCTAAATGGAAGTGAATCTCTCTTGAACACGACACTTTTCAACTTTATCTTCATGGAAATTGGGTAGGGTGATATTATTTTCTCTTGGTTATCATATCATTTTCAAACCCTCAATTTCAATTTTTTTGGTTCATTACTACCAACTCCATTTAGTTCCATCAGTGTTCAAAAGAACTCATTCTGTTGATCTCCACTACATTATGCTTAAGCCTTCATTTCATGTTTTCTTTTTGTGATCTAGTTTCATATCAACATCATTCTGATAATTCTGTCTCAATCATGATACTCGCTGCATCTCGTTGATGAGGGATACATCAAGGCACTCCTGCGATGGGTCGGTTCCTTTTGACATCGACACATCATTGAGGAAGTTGAATTTGAAACACTCATTTGGTACCTTGGTGCTTGCATACATCAATGGAAATTTTCCTCGCTCTCGGTGACATGTTTACATCAATGGCCTTCCATAGAAATATTTTTTTTTGTTCGACATCAAGTCATTTACTCGCACCATATTGATTGTATCATAGTACCTTGAGATTCATTAACATCATCGGTGGATTTTCTCACATTTGTTAATGAATTACATCATTGGATGATAATCAGATGGTTTTTTCCATTTTCGACTCCAACTCATTGATTCACATGCTTATAGTCGTACATTAGTTGGTCGTGCGAATGAGATAGAAGACCTATGATCTAGTTTCATCCATCTGGGATGTGATTGCAAGAGTTATACAAAGATTAGAAATGTATGATGGTAGTGATCATACAGTCATGGGTCCACTAGTTTCATCTTTGGATGCATCTTTTTTTCATTTCACATTTTATGATAGCTTATGAGGTGAGTATGGGTATGCCATCCTTGGAGACAATATTTCATGACAAATGTATTGTAACATATGAAGCTCACTGGTTGTCCTTGATCCCTACTTGTCACAAGGTCAAGCACTTCAGTCATCATTCATCACCTCTGACTTTATGCTTTAGGGGGAATTCTGTTATCAGACATTTTTTCACATACATTTAGTGAACCTCCTAATGGGACTGATCAATATCCTATTCCCCCTTGTCATCATCTTGAAAAAGACCCTACTCATGCCTCTTTCATTCCCCGGATTTTATGCCTGAAACTACATCATCTAAACTAGTTTTAGGACCAATGCACCCTATATAACTGAGAAATTGTCTTGCAGTGCAACATATCCTTCTCTCAGGGTGTTATGCAATGCACTCTGCATAACTCTGGGGGTGTGTTGATTCTAGAAATTTTGGAAAAATAAAAAATATTTTCAAAACTTCCTCTTCGAGAAGCTTCCAAAGTTTTTTTTCAACCATTTACCTTGAATAAACATTGAAATCCTATCCTACCCTACTTTGGAGTTTTCACCACTTATCCTTTGATCCTATCCCTCCATAAAATTTGGATCTAAAACCTTAGAATGGTAATTGGATAAGAACTCCTAACTTACCCCTTTCTCTTATATATTTACCATCTTTATTATGCAAAGGTTAGAATGAAAAATGAGTGAATATTTTTCTTTGGAGAAACTATGTCCTCATGTTGTTGTAGTGAGTGGTTATTATCTGATGCACTAGGGTGATTTGAGGTGCATATTGTAATGAGGAAATGAAAAGTTAACAACTTGGAGGAGCTCTTCTATAGGATCAACTGTTGGTTATGGTTGTAATATCCTTCTATTTATATTAATGCAAACAATTTTTTTTTTTCCTATATGTGATGTTGATTCATGTATTTCAATACCATGTTGGTCTATTGAATAGAGTATTTAGATGATACTGCAGATCTCGTAGTTTCTTGGCTTGTGTTATCTAATTTTTAAGGTTCTAATTTTCGAAATCGAAGCTAGAATTGGAGCTTCCAAGCTAAATAAGGAGCGAAGTGAGTGACAGGCTCCAGGTAGGCCTCACTCCGTCATCTATTTACTTTAAGGAAAATCATTGCGTTCCTTGTCTCTCTATTGTTCTAGGTTGACTACAAAACCTATGGGTGATACCTTGTTCTGAAATCGTAAATCTCATATAACAAAGTCTTTATAACCTATTTTATTTAATATGCATGCCTTTCCTAGTCATTTTCCACGGATTCCCAATTTATATTATTGAAACCTGCACAAAACTATGCTCTGTTTTCCACTATAGATTGCACAAGTAACTCAATTATAAGTAAATATTAAGAGCGAATTATAGAATCCATGTTGGGAGAATATATCCCAACTGAAAGATTCTATGTCATATCTATTCAATCCTTACCCCTCACATCATGGAGCTAATTCCATTTCATCAAGGAACCCTAATCCCACTATTAGTGGATCTCATCCTTCTCTTATGGATATGAAACCTCCTCTTATTTTCCTATAAATGGACTACAAGATAGAGGGTTTATGGAGTTCCAAAAATGTATTTTTGTGCTATTGGATTTATATTGGGAAGCTTATCATCCAAGGTGAGGGTAGGATGCATTTTGGAGGAACCTCACAACATCAAGGAAAAGTTTGTAAGGCTCTTATTTATGCTTCAAATAATACAAATGAGTCTTTTTTTCCATTGTATTTTATTAATGAAATGGTTAATGATTTATGTCCTTTTGTTTATTCATTAAGATGATATTAATTTCTAATCTCCTTGATCATTATATTAAGCTTGTTTGAATTATTATATTGCATATGACTTTGATCTCTTTTATGTCTATGATTGCATATCTTTTCAAGCATTGACGGGATGTATCATTACGAAGCGAGGATCTCCATAAATAATTTCATAAATAGTTAAGGGTTACATTATCCTTGTCTTGTATTTATTATTCAAACAAAGTAGCCTTAGGGAACGAGTTATTAAATTGTCTGTTCGTTTATAGTTTCCCTTAGGAATCTAGGGAGATCGCTCTTGTCTGCAAGAGGGATTAGTCTACACAACACCAAAATTCAGTTATGGAAATGGGGTCCATTGCCAACTTACTAAAACCATCTACGAAGACATGATCACACTGTTACTAGCCTAACATAGCCTAATACTAGTTCCTTTCAATTTTGTTTCCTTAAATTTAACAACAATTTCTATTTTTGGCAGTTGTTTCGGGTCATAAACTTTTGAGGTTGTTTTGAGGGCATAAATTACATGTTTAGAGTAATCAAAGAAACCATAGAGTTCCAAAATATATTTCAAATACTCATTTTTTCACCTCCTCGTGAAGATATTTGAAATGGGGTATTATGATAATCAAATGAAGATCAAATGCCAAATTTACAACCCTGGGAAGTTGGTGATCCAATTCATTCATTTATAAAAAAACTTTGTGACTATGGTACATGTAAGTCATGGATGCATAGTTAGTTCACTATTTTCATTAGTTAATCATATATACATCAATAATTCTTGCTTCCCTCTAGCACTATTTGCGCTAAAACACATATTAGCATGTGCATTCATATAAATCAACCACGAGCCATCAAACCTTAAATCAGATCTAGATCAAGAGAACATCATATAATAATAAATAACATGAATGTAATTAGCATTTAACCAAAATAGAGCTATGAAAAACTAATCGCATCAAAAACAATAAATCAAAAAGTATGCTTATTTATTACCATTAAAGAATAACACATATTAACATATGCATAGTACCAACCAAGTTAGGGACTTCCAAGTACCACTCTACCATATATTGGGCTAAACTAAATATCCATTTCATCCAATCACCGTTGTGCCATATTCACATCTTGAATGTGGGATTACAAGGGATAAACAAAAACATAACCAAACAAGGAATCTATATGTTAAACCAACTCCACGCTAAAACCACAATGATCTCACCTAAACCTGTCTAGAGATCACCGAAACCAACACAATCTTAGATGCCTCGGAATTCCTTCACCATACCCAAAGGAATTTCTTGTTTATGCCAACCCACCAAGGGATTCCCAGAGAAAACCATCTCCATTGACGACCCTTGGGATTTTCCTAAGGCCAATTCAACCATGATCCAAAATATACCAGCAATCCAAAACTCAACCAATTAATAAACCCACTACATCATGGCTATCTAGGGAATGGCATAAACAAGGATGTACATGATTTTCACTCCAAAAAAATCAGCATGCTAATGACAAAATAATAACTTGTAAACCAATGCATATACCATGCATCAAATCCCAACAATATAAATCAAACATGAAACATGTTACCTACAAAATTCTCTTTCTAGTTATTGTTTCTTTGGTTTTTTTTCCCTTGCTTACTATTTTCAAATCTTCTCATTGTGCTCCCTTGATTTTTCCTTACTTGTTATTTTCTTGCTTACTTGTGTCCAAGTTCTCTCTCTTGTTTTACTTATTCTCTCCCGTTTTACTCCCTTGTCCAAGTGAGAAAATTTTATAATGTTTCCTTCCTTTTTCTTTTCTTTTCTTTTCCTTTTTCTTCATTTTCCCTTGAATGCATATTATTTCTTCTTCATCTTCATTTTCTCTTATTTTCATTTATTTCTTTTATTAAATTACCATTTATTTCCTTTTGCCTATTTCCAATTCGAATTCAAATTTCCATGGCCAATAAATAAACAATTAACAACAAGTGGATCCCAATGTAATTTTTTTCCTTTCTTTCAGCTTCCAATACATGTCCCATGAACTTGGTTTTACTTTTTCCTTTTATAATGGCCATTTATTACATGGAAATTTAACCTAAGGTTATTACACATGTATTTTTTTCAAATAGAGACAAGGCTAATTTTATTGGATCTGTATCCCTCCTACATCCATCATTGAATAACAATATATCATCGACAAACAGTAAATGTGTTATGGTCAGATCCCCAGCTATAGAGACACCTCTTAAATCCCCCATTCTCTTCGCCTCTACTAATAGCATAATTAGTCATTATGGAACCAAAAGAAATAGAATTGGGCATAGCAGATGGCCTTCAATAACACCTCTTTTAGCATGAAATGTTTTTGAATCAGATCCATTGATCAGCACTGAAAAGAATACTAAGGTAAAAAAATCACATCATCCAATTTATGAATCTTACCTCAAAACCTAGATGTGTTAGAGGCATTCTAATTTAAGCCTAACTAAACCTATCATATTCCTTAGACAAAATTATTTTGAGAACCATTCCATTTATATTCTTAGCTTTAGCCCTCTAGAGACCCTCACGTGCAACCCGTATGGCCTCGTGGATCTTCCTTACCTTCAAGAAATAAAATTTCTTCTTTGAAATATGCTGGGAAAAAACTGGCTTCAATCTATTAGAAATTATCTTAGCTATAGTTTTGTATATTATATTGCATAAATAAATCATCTTGAATTCATCAAATGAGAAAGGGGAGTTGTTGGCAATATGTTTCCCATGAACTAATATATTGTAATGCTGTCTTTGATGGAAACTCTCTGACACAGGATGTAGTATATGACTTTCTAGAGAACCTCACCAGTCTATTAGAAGAATTGAGCAGAAGATTGGATGATTTTGATATTGCAAGAATTATACGTAGGTTTGGAAAGGCCAAGTCGCGTATGCACACGGATAAACATGTTCCAAGTATTGTATGCCTTTTACAGTCCAAAATTTTGAAACCAAGGGGCATTACCATGGTATTTGCCCACAATATTGAGCGTTGAGTTGTCTATTTGATTTTGTCCAAATAATACCATAGGTTGTTGTGTGGTTTTGACTCATGGTATTGGTAAAAGTTATATCCATATAAGGAGAAGAAGATCATAGTGCAAGGTATACAGGAGTAAGGGTTGTTAATGAATAATTTTCTCTTAGGTATATCTTCATGGGATGAAACCTGTTTTAATTGATAGATCTGAATCTATGATGCACCCATGGATACAATGATGGTTCAGGACCTCTAGATCTAAAATTACTATGCTCTTGTGTGATCCATTGAAGAAATGATTAGATATATGACACGACACAAGTTTGCTGAAGAAAAATGAAGAAATCAGGGCAAGTTCTATGGATCTAGTTCATTTTGCAAAGTTTACATTTACAGATATATATGCTATTTCATCTCAGTAAAAGCGCGTATATATGCGGGTTTGCTTCAGAAAAGGTGCGTATGGAAGTTATGGTTTTCTAAAGCTTAGTGTAGAGGTATTTCTGTTATTCCTGCTATTTGTATGATGTCTGTTAATGAAGTCTTCTTGTAGATCTGGGTTGTCTGAATACTGTATATGCTACTAAATTGATTATGCACAAATATGATCAATGATAAACATAGTTGATGGTGACTAGCTGAAGAAGGGTTCTGCATTTCTAAAGACATCTAAATAAGAATCAGATCTGGATCTGAGACTAATTACATTATGAAAAACAATATTCACATAGCCATACGCAGGTTGGTGTGAAGGAAAGCGCGTATACACGCAGGTTTAGTGAAGCGAAGTAGCGTATGCATTTTGAGTTGATGAATGTTCAAGGTTGAGTCTATATCTGCATATTTATTTTGAATTTTGGGTTCTTTCTGAGTTCTGGTTACAAAGGTCCCACTAATCGGTTGAATTATTGGGTAAATTTTATGATTGTTGATGTTTATGAAGGGTTGTGTTGATGTTGTTTGATCCAGTATGAAAATTGATGAAGCGTGGTCTGCAGTGGTTTTGAGAAGTGAAGTCTTCAGTATGGAAGTAGAAGCTTCCTTCCAGTAGAAGTTGTTGTTTTGTTTAGGGGGTTGAAGCTCCCTTCCAAGAGTGGCTGGTAAACGAGAAGAAAGGGGGTTGTACATCCCTTCCAGTAGCAGCTGGAAAATGAGAGAAGGTAGTAGCCTTCTGCAGGTAGATTCCTACTTACTAATATGATTCTGCATCAGTACAATATTGTAAATAGTTTTCCATATAATAAATATTGAAGATAAAGACAACAACAGCAGTGGTTTTCCCCCGAATTGGGTTTCCAACTTAAATATTGGTGTTCATGTGTGCTTTATTTGTGTGATTATTTATACTGTTGTTACTCCACATATTTATTGATTATCTAATAGATGCATGACTAAAACTGAGTTAAAGACTGTTCCTAAAATATTTTTTCTAATCTATAACATTATATCAGTATATGCTAGTTTCTTTCAGTATTTACGCGTATATATGTGAGTTGGTTTCATAAAATTTGCGTATGGAATTTTGTAAAAGAAAAATTTAAAATATGTTTAGCAACCTCTAAATATTGATTCACCCCCCTCTCAATATTTTTCCAACAGTTGGTATCAGAGCAGGTCCTTCTGAAGAAGCTTAGCCACTAGAAGGAAGATCAGACAAGATGAGCAATAAAGATGGGAAAACATCTATTAGGCCTCCTCTCTTCAACGAAAATAATTTAATCTTATGGAAGACAAGGACAAGATCCTATCTTCAGTCTCTTGGAGCAGATGTATGGGCTATAGTTGAAGGAGGTTATCAATATCCAACCTCAGTTCCAACAGATGCAATGACAAGAAATAAATATGAAACCAATGCAAAGGCGGTCAATGCATTATTGGGAAGTCTGATTGAATCAAAATTTGTCAAAGTCATGTAGTTGAATACAACAAAGGAGATATGGGACAAAATCATTCTAAGCTATGAAGATGATACAAAGGTAAAAAGTGCTAAACTCCAAACTCTCAAAATTCAATATGAAAATATCAGGGTGCATAATGAGGAAAGCATTTCCAATTTATTTTTACATCTGGATGATATTGTAAATCATATTAGAAATTTGGGTGAAACCATAACTTACACTACTCTGGTAGAAAAGGTTTTAAGATGTCTAACTTCATCAAAAGTGTCTGCTATTGAAGAGAAGCAGGATCTACAAACTCTTACTATTGTTCAACTTCATGGTATTCTAATTTCTTGTGAAATGAGAAAAGGAGGTCCATCTAAAGTCAAAGAAGTTGTCTTTAGAGCTACTACAAAAGGAAAATAAGTACATGAAATAGAAGGATTAGGGTATATTTCAGAAGAAGATGAGGTAAATTTTGTAAAGAAGCTTCAACTTGGCACTGGAAGGTTCAGAGGTAAGTTTCCTTTTAAATTTTTTTCTTGTGGAAGAGTTGGTCATTATGCTGCAAAATGTCCTCATAAGGAAATTCATGAAAAAGGAAAGGAAGTAGCAAAAGGAAATAAGAATCAGTTTATCAATAGGAAAATTTATTATACTCATGAAGATAGTGATGAGTTATCAAATAGTGAAGGAGAATTTGATCAAGATGTTAGACTTCTCACGGCATTTGAAAAAGATTCTAGTGAGGCTAAGGATACCTTTATGGATGCCCTAGAAGATAATGTTTTTCTTGAAGAAATCAATCAGCTCAAAATATGTTTGGAGGAAAACAAAATATCCATAGAAACTCTAAAGAATCAGCTTGTAGAAAAGGAGAAACACAATGAGAAATTAGAATGTGAAATAGTAAGTCTATGAAAAGAAGTTGAGAAAGTGAAAACTTTGAACCTTAGATTTGCTAAAGGATCTGAAACCTTAGATGAAATTATCAAGGTACAACGTTCTTCTCTTTTAAAGATAGGTCTTGGATATGTCGTAGAATCTTCTCAGTCTTTAGCACCAAACTATCTAAATCTAGCTATAGCTAGCCTACAACATTCTGTCACTCAGCAAGGGAACAAAGAAACTTTACAGGTAAAGCATGACCACCTTAATACAAAGAAAAATAATAGAAATATCTTTCAGAGAAATACCAATCAACAGGTAAACACAAATAGAAGGTTCCATAACTGTAAAAAATTCTTCTTTAATGGACAATGTTTCTCATGTCATAATTTTTGTCATAAAGTTGTTCAATGTGTTGCATACAAAACCATCATGACTAGAGAAGCAAGAAAGCAAAGAAATGAGACTGGAATAAAGAAGATTATGTTTAACAACTTTTCTCCTCTTCAAAATGAAACTAAATGTGCTTATTGCAATAACTTTGGTCATGAAGAATCTGAATGTAGGAGCAACTTTTAGCCAAAAGAGCATATACCTTCAAGTTCAAAGGTATGGAGAAAGGACTTACAGGTTGAGAAATTTGGCATAGATTTATTTGCAGAAGGAGAATAAAATCAATGGTACATTGATAGCGGATGCTCAAAACACATGACAGGTGACAAAAATAAACTTCTTGCATACAATTCTCTAGAAAGAGAAAAGAATGTTACTTTTGGAAATGATACTCCTGCTGTCATTAAGGGAAAAGGTTTTTTTTTTTCTAAAGGAAAAGGTGAAAGCTAATAATTTTATGTATGTGGATGGATTAAAACATAACTTATTAAGTGCAAGTCAAATGTATGATCAAGGAACTGAAGTTGTTTTTAGCTCAAAGTAATGTGTGCTACGTGAACTTGACACAGGAAAAACAATAATAAAAGGAACTAGAACACCCAGAAATTTGCATGTATTGAAACGTTGTAAAGAAAAATGTTACTTGGGTAAATCTTCAAAAAATTGGTTATGGCACAGAATATTGGGGCATTTGAGATTCTCTCAAATCAGCAAATCTAGCATACTCAAAGCTGTTTGTGATCTTCCCAACATTACTCTTCCTGAAAGTACTATATGAAAATCTTGCCAATTTGGTAAGAAAACCAGAGTACAATTCAATGCCAAAGAAGGATCAGCAAGTAAGCCTCTTGAACTCATTCATGCCGACCTATGTGGACCTATGAGGAAAAATTCACCCCGTGGAGAACAATACTATATTCTTTTTATTGATGATTTCTCCAGAATGTGTTGGATTGGGTTGCTAAAACATAAATATGAAGCATTTGAAAAATTTCAGATCTTCAAAGCCCTGGTTGAGAATGAATTAGATCTGTCTTAGATCTGACTGAGGAGGTGAATATATATCGGATGAATTCTTGGATTTAGGTGAAAAAAATGGCATAAAAAGACAGTTTTCTGTAGCTGGTACCCCACAACAAAATGGCGTAGCAGAAATAATGAATAGAATAGATCAACAAATGGCTCAAGCTATGCTTCATGATTTTGGAACACGTGACACATTTTTGGGAAAAGTAGTAGATACCGTTGTAAATATTCTTAACAAGGTGTATGTTCGAGTGAATAGTGATAAAACTCCATATGAGCTCTGGTATGGTAATCTTCCCACTGTAAAGAATTTTAGAGTTTTTGGAAGCAAATGTTTTATCAAGGCCAATGATGAAAAACTTGCTAAGTTTGAACCTAGAGAAGATGAAGGAATATTTATTGGTTACTCTTCTAGAAGTAAAGCATATAAATGTTACAATTAAATTCTTTGGAAGATTGTTGAATTCATTGATGTTGTAATTCATGAGTCTCTCTCAGCTCCAAAAGGGGAAATAGCAACAACAAATGAAGATGATGGTTATGTATATCTTCCTGCATCAAATAGCAACAATATAGAAGGTGAACCCAATGAAGCAACAGAATAAGATATATCTGAAAAGGCTCCATCTAGGTATGTTCAAAATAATCATCTAGAATCTCAAATTTTGGGAGAAAGGGGATCAGGTGTCCAAACAAGAAGAACTCTTGTAGGATCTCCTAGCTATTTGGCATTTCTATCCACTATTGAATGATATAATGTCAATAAAGCTAGTAAAGATGAATGTTGGATTCAAGCCATGAATGAATAACTTGATCATATTGAAAAGAATCATACTTGGGAATTAGTTCCAAGACCTCATGATAAAAATTTTATTGGAACAAAATGGATATTCAAAAACAAGTTAAATGAAAATGGAGATGTTATTAGAAACAAAGCTAGACTTGTTTGTAAAGGGTATGCTAAACAAGAAGGTATATACTTTGAAGAAACATTTTCTCCTGTAGCTAGACTTGAAGCCATAATAATTTTTCTTGCCTTTTCAAGCTTTCAACAATTCAAAGTTTATCAAATGGATGTTAAATCTGCTTTCCTCAATGGTGATCTAGAAGAAGAAGTTTATATAGAACAACTAGAAGGATTCATTTTGGGAAATGATGAAAAACTTGTTTTTACACTTAAAAAGGCTTTATATGGTCTCAAACAAGCTCCAAGGGCACCGTACTATCGTCTTGACAAATATCTTCATCAATAAGGATTTTCAAAGGGATCTGCTGATAGCAACTTATACACAAAAACTGAAAATGATAAACTAGTGATTGTAGTAGTATATGTTCATGACATAATTTTTGGAAGTAATGAAGAGTCCATGAGTCAAACATTTTATTATGTTATGCAAAAATAATTTGAAATGTCTTTACTTGGGGAACTAACATTTTTCATTGGCTTACAAGTGCAACAAGCAACAGATGGAATATTTTTATCTCAAGCAAAATGTCTTAAGCAAATTTTGAAGAAGTATGGGATGGAAGACTACAAACCTGTAAGTACACCAATGGTAACTGGGTGTAACCTCAGTTCTTATGATGATTCTCCCATGGTGAATCAACCAGAATACAGACCCATGATTGGAAGTCTGCTTTCTCGAACCCGGAAAAGACTAGACATTATGCATGTAGTTGGAATAGTTGGACGATTCCAAGCTAATCCAAAAGAGTCACACCTTTATGTTGTAAAAATAATATTCAAATATATACAAGGGACTCAAGACTTTGGTCTATGGTACCCAAAGAATTTTTATCTCACTCTTCATGCTTACACAGATTCGGATTGGGTTGGAAATTTTGATGATCGAAAAAGCACTATTGGTGGTGCATTCTATATGGGGCCCCGATTGGTATCTTGGTTCAGCAAGAAACAAATTTCTATTGCCTTATCTACAGTAGAAGTAGAATATGTGGCTGCCGCATCATGTTTCACACAACTACTTTGGATGATGCACACTTTACAAGACATTCAAATCAAATGTTCACCTCCCATATCCATTGTGTGTGATAATACAAGCGCCATTAGCATCTCAAAGAATCGTGTTATGCATTCCAAGACCAAGTTCCTATCAAGTATCACTTCCTACGTAAACAAGTGATTGAACAAAAGGTTAAGTTAGAGTATGTTCCTTCCAAAGAACAAGTTGCTAATATATTTACTAAACCTCTTCCCAGGGAAGCATTCGAATATCTTCGACAGAAGCTGGGAGTTTTCTCTGCCTCTCAGATCAGATCTACCTAATTTTAGAAGATTAAATTCAATACGCGGGTTTCATAAACGAAAATCGTGTATATACGCGAGTTCCTATGCATAAAACCGCGTATAGGTTTTGCTGACAGAAATTATCTAATTCAAAGTTTCAGAACAGTTGTGATATTGTTGGGTAATCTCTGTTGTTGTTACAGTATTCATCTTTCTATATCATTCTCTGATATTTATCTCCTTCATGAAGATGCTTTGATGATTTGGTTGTTGAAGGTGTTCAGGATGCACAAACTAAGCGGGAGCACTTGTCTTGCGGAAAAAGATGCATTGTTGGCATTCTAATTGGTTGTTGTGTTATGATATCATGTTTGAGATTCTTTGGTTTTGGTCATAAATAGTCATATCTGTAATTTGATGAAAAGGTCATGTTGAGACCTATGATGTAAAATTTTTATATTCAGTCATGTAAGTACTTGTTCAAAATTTTTAAACCCACTTGGTTGGGAAGTTGAGTAAAATATGTAATTTCACTTGGTTGGATCATTGATGTAAGCAAGTATGAGTCCTTGGTGATAGGGAATTTTATACTTGGTGGAGTTATAGAGTCATGTACTTCATTGAAAAATCTGTCTTAAGATTCAGCATGAACTGAGGGGGAGCATGGTAAGTTCACTACACATCATATCTACAGAGCTCTACTTTCTACAAGTAAAACCTTGTTAATCTGCCCTTTGCCCTTGATGTGAAAGGGGGAGAATTGTGTGGGTGTTTGTACAAAGGTTATGCTTCATGAATCTATGATCATGGTTGCCATCAAGTCCAAAGGGGGAGATTGTTGGAAATATGCTTCCTATGACCTAATATATTGTAATGTTGTCCTTGATGGCAACTCTCTGACAAGGGATGTAGTATATGACTTTCTGGAGAACTTCAATAGGCTATCAGAAGAATTGAGCAGAAGATTTAATGATTTTGATATTGCAAGAATTATATTGGAAAGGCCAAGTCGTGTATGCATGCTGATAAACACGTTCCAAGTCACATATGTCTTGTGCGCTCCAAAAGTTTGAAACCAAGGGGCATTACCATGGTATTTTCCCACAATATTGAGTGCTGATTTGTCTATTTTATTCTGTCCAAAAGTTTGAAACCAATGGGCATTACCATGGTATTTTCCCACAATAGTGAGCGCTGAGTTGTCTATTTGATTCTGTCCAAAGAATACCATAGGCTATTATGTTTTTTTGACTCATGGTATTGGTAAGAGTTATATCTATATAAGGAGAAGAAGATCATAGTGCAAGGTGTGCAGGAGTAAGGGTTGTTAATGAATAATTTTCTCTGAGGGATATTTGCATGGGATGAACTCTTTTTTAATTGATAGATTTGAATCTATGATGTACCCATGGATACAATGATGGTTCAGGATCTCTAGATCTGAAATGACTATTCTCTTCTGTGATCCATTGAATAAATGATTAGATCTATGACCTGGCGCAATTTTGCTGAAGACAAATAAAGAAATCTGGGTAAGTTTTATGGATCTCGTTCATTCTGCAAAGTTTACATTTACAAATCTATATGCTAGTTCATCTCAGTAAAAGCACGTATATACGTGGGTTCACTTCAGAAAAGGCGCATATGGAAGTTAGGTTTTTCTGAAGCTTATTGCAGAGGTATTTCTCTTATTCCTGCTATTTGTCTAATTTCTGTCAATGAAGTATTCTTGTAGACCTAGGTTGTCTAAATACTATATATGCTGCTAAATTGATTATGCACAAATCTGATCAATGATAAATGTGGTTGATGGTGACTAAATGATGAAGGGTTCTGTATTTCTAAATATATCTGACTATAAGCCTCAAATCTGGATATGATACTGATTACATTATGAAAAATAGTATTCACAGAGCCATACGCAGGTTGGTGTGAAGGAAAGCACGTATACATGTAGGTTCAGTGAAGCGTAGTAGCAATGCATTTTGAGTTGATGAATTTTCAGGGTTGATTCCATATCTGCATATTTATTTTGAAGTCTGGGTTATTTCTGAGTTCTGGTTACAGTCTTCCCATTGTTCTGATTGAATTATTGGGTAAATTTTATGATTATTGATGTTTATGAAGAGTTGTGTTCATTCTGTTTGATCCAGTATGAAAATTGATGAAACATGGTTTGCAGTGGTTTTGAGAGGTAAAGCCTTCAGTATGGAAGTATAAGCTTCCTTCCAGTAGAAGTTGGTGTTCTGCTCAGGGGGTTGAAGCTCCCTTCCAGGAGTGGCTGGTAAACGAGAAGAAATGGGTTTGTAGCTCCCTTCCAATAGCAACTGGAAAACAAGAGAAGGTAGTAGTCTTCTGTAGGTATATGCCTACGTACTAATATGAGTCTGCATCAGTACAATATTTTAAACAGTTTTCCATATAATAAATATTGAATACATAGATGATAGAAGTGGTGGTTGTCTCCCGAATTGGGTTTCCACCTTAAATATTGGTGTTCATGTGTGTTTCATTTGTGTGATGATTTATACTGCTATTACTGCACATATTTACTAATTATCTAATAGATGCATGACTGAAACTAAGTTAAATATTGTTCCGGAAATTCTTTTCTAATTTGTAACATTATATCATTATACGCTAGTTTCTTTCATTATTTACGTGTATATACACGAGTTGGTTTCATAAAGGCCGCGTATGGAATTTTGTAAAAGAAAAAATTAAAATATATTCAGCAAGCTCTAAATATTGATTCAGCCCCCCTCTCATTATTTTTCCAACAGGAGCTAGAGTTAGGATTCAGAGCTATAAAAGTGGTGTTAAATACATCATACATCCACCTCGACTGTCTCCAATTCTCAATAACTTTTATAATATCATCCTTGAGAATATCAAAAAATTCAATGAAGAATTCGACCGACCACCCATCATGACTGGGTTTTTTTACCTTTGTAATTTTGGCAAGAGCTTGTGCAACTCCTCCTCAAATACTAGTTCCATGAGATAATTTTTAATATCTTCATCAATGGAGCATAAAAAGTTACCAACCAAATCAATCACTTCATCTAGATAGAGATATTAGGGATATTTAAACAATGAAATAAAATGAATTATACCCAATATTTCCATAGCTTAAAAATTATTTTATTACAATTTGGGTTATCAAGAGCCTAGATGGTATTCATAGACCACCTCCCTTTAGAAAATTTTTGAAAATATTTTGATTCCCAACGTCCACACCCCCCCCCCCCCCCCCCCCCCCACATTCTTTAGTCAAATCAACCAATGTTTTAAGATCCAAGTCTCCTCTTTCTCCTTCAACATTCTAGCTGAATAATTATTTTTTTACATTCCTCAGACAAGTAACCCCCCCTCACGGATCTTCTAACTACTCCAAATCTTTCTCCACCTTTTTCAATACCGAATAATCTCTTTCCTTTTTATTTTTCACCCATTCAATGGTAGCACTTTTAATTCTTATGAGGTTGGTGACAAATTGAACCGGGATTGATCCTTCCCTCTTTGGGATGTACGGGATCCACTGCTCCACCATTAGATTTCAAACAGATTTTTATTTCATCTAAGATGATTTAAATTTGAATGGGGATATGGTATTTCTAACTCCTCCTTTTAATTCAAGGAAAATGGGATGATGATTACAACTACCCCCCACTCCTACCTACAGATGAAAGTGGGAGATTCATTCCAACAGATATTCCTCTAAAAGGAAGTGATAAATCATTTGACCTATCATTGCATCTCCTTATCTCCTTTTACGCTAGGTAGAATTTAATTTAAATAAATCAACATCACATAATTTGTGTGTATCTAGAAGATGAGAAAAACTATTAAAAAGAGGATTTGGGTTGGCATGTGGACCCCACATTTCTTATATAACTAGAGAGAAAATTAATACACCCCAAGCTACACATTTCAACATTCATATAGGAATAGGCCTTCAATATTTCCCATAAATAATCCTTTTCTTGACCAGGTCCATAGATATTCACCAATTTGATCTCCATTCCCAAATCCCACATAAATACATTGGCTCCCAGGACCCCTTCAACACCCCATGAACTCAACATTTTAATAGAGCATTTATTTATACCTAATGCTAAACCACCAGAATGACCTCTGGCATCCAAAACTACAAAACTTGAACTTGCAACTAAATATTCTAAAATATTTACAATTTCAAATTAAGGACCAAGGGTTTCATGAAGAAAAATTACATCAATAAATGTAGAAAGAAAAATATGTTTGAGAGATATTATTTTAGAGGGGATATCTAACCCTCAAAAATTGAAAGAGAGAAACATCATATATAACTGAGGACATGGTCTTGCATTTCTCTAAGCACCCCGACAATGGATTTTTGCCTTTCAATAAAAACATCCTTACAAACCTTCATTTTTTCTCAGGAAATGGGAGACTTCCTGCCCCGTGCGTTCCTAGGAGATTCTGACAGTGAACAGAGACTTATACCACCGAAAACCTCTAAGTACATAACATGTTTATATTTTGACCTTAAGTTGAATCTGGAAACATAATTAAAATATGACGAGGAAGCCCTAGAGAGTGAGGAAATAGGAGAAGGACAACTCATAGTGGAAATGGAGATATGGCAAGAGACAGAACCTAAACATAGACCAAGACAGGAAGAACATGATGAGGGACAAGAAAAGGAAGGGATAATATGTGTATCCATAACAAAAGAAATGAAATAACTAATAATATTAGATAGAGGGAGGGAGGATAAAAAAATCTTCGTCACTCAAGAGAATATCCTTTGCATTGAGGTCATGAATATTCATCCATCGAACATGGCCCTTGTTATATGGAATTCTAATGTATGGATAAACTAGATTCCCTGAGTGTGGTGTTCCTTCACTCAGAACAACAGAATAAAGACAACTATTCTTTTCTATAAGACAAATAAATAGACAGAAAGGAAAGAAACCTACTTGATGATCCTTCTGCTCTCTTTCTCCTTCTATCATTTTTTCGTCACTCTCAATCCAACTTAAGCTGCTAGATCGATTCCTAAACTCAAAGATAGAGAATAGTAAACAACATAAAAATATACAAATATATACTTATCTTAACCAAATAAAACCAATTAGATCTGAGAATACATACACCATTTAGAATGAAATTCACAAGATATAAGCACACATATGAGAAAATGAACAGATATATTTATTAAGAAAGTAAGAGGAGAAGATTACAATCAATAGATTGATTCGTCGTCAACCGACTCCAACTTCAGTCTATCCTCATCACATCAAGCATCATCTCAGTAGCATAAAAATACTTAAATCTCTCACCAATTGAGAATCCAACAGCATAACAATACACAAATTATTCCTCCCTAGAACTTAGATGAGTGCTCAATTTATAGCGAAACTGATGGTTTTTTCTTAATAAATGGAATTGAATGGATTTCTAATAATAGGTGAGACATGTTTCCAAGTTCAAAGGTGTTGGATTGACACTTGTATTCTAATTATGACACCTATGATCTCTTTTAAAAGGCACTGGTCATGTGGATATTCCCGAAACAATGATGATTTCCCTCCCATGAGACCAATGCACCCTTGAGTGTCGGGAAGTTCACTACATTGCTCCTTTTCATGGAGGTAACTGCACTGCAACATAGTTAGGCCCTTGCAAAGGAGCGTTGATGAATCAATGGGTCATATAATCTATACTTAAAACCTTGGAAATCTCACAATTGAAGCTATCAAAGGAATGGCTTCTCTTAGGGAATATAGCAACTAAATTAGGGGGTGATAGACCCTATTCATCAGTCTTGGGGGATGATGCCCAATCTGACTAGGTCTTGGGGGATGATGCCCAAATTTACCTATAACATCTGCCCCCTAAAGCATGAAGTCAAAGTAATGATATTTTTTGAATGAGATGCTTTACAATGTGAGTAGGATCCAAAGCAGACAGTGACCTGCATGAATTGTTGACGGAGGCATACCCATGCTCAGTACATATATTATCAGAACATTTACATAATACAGAAAGTCATCTACATTGTAATGTTGCCTGATATAGACATGGCTACAGATATAGTCCCATGTTAGGATGACAATATGTATGTAAAAACATCGTACAGATGACGTGTAAAATTCCTGAATTCGTAGCTCGGATGGATGAAACTAGATCTGGGGTCTTCATATCTCATTCACTGGATCATTCACGTACAATTCTAACCATGAAAATATATGATCTGTAGTCAAACATGGGAAGACATCGTCTGATTATCAACCAATGATGTGACTTGTTAACAGACGCGAGAGAAACCACCTTTGATGTTAATTGATCTCAAGGTACTGCAACACAATTTTCAAGGTGTGAAAAGATGATTTGATGTCGAACGCCAAAAAATAAAATTTGGTTGAAGTTCTGGAAGCAAGAAACTTGCCGATGATGTAGCAAGCTCCAATGTACTGGAAGATGTTTCTAAGTTAACTTCCTGGATGATGAGTTAATGTTGATAGGAAGAAACTTTATCGCAAAACATGAGTAACGATTTTGGAGATACAATGTGACTTGATGTAACAACGTTCAGGGATGACTATCATGAAAATGAAGGTTTATGAGTATTTTAGAAGATGAGAAATTACTGGATGACTTCTCTTAAACATAGGGGTGACACTAAAATGAGTATGATGGTATGATGGACCCAAAACATAATTGATGTTATGACGGACCATAGCTATGATGAACCATCAAGAAGATTACCCAACCCAAAAGTCACGGTGATGGAGTGAAAGTGTCATGTTCAAGAGCGACCTGCTACCATAAATTGTTATGCTCTTTTTCCCAAAAATTCCCCGGTCATTGTTGACCAGTACCTCTATATTTTTTAACAAGATTGAGGAGGGTAACATATTATTGATCTATAATTCGACCCTTCAGGTGAATCCATCACTATTTAATGATTTAACGAGTCCAACAATAATGAAACTCGATATTTCTGTTATCACTTAAAAAAATTCAAAACATCATTCTGATAAGATTACTTAGGTTCATAGGTCAAAAAAGGGTCTTAAGAGTCATTTTTTTAGATTTGACCAAGGGAAGTATTAAATTTTTTATAGTTTGAGCCTACCCTAGTGTTTAAATAAACTCATTTTTAAGGTCTTTCATGTCAAGTCTTTCATCATTTTAGGATTCATATCATTTCCCAATTTTTTTTATCAAAACCACCCAATTATCCAAGAAACCACAGTTTCGTAGCACATCATGTTGAAAAAATTCACTTTGCGCTACGAAAGCACTGATAGTTTCGTAGCACAAACAATGAAAATTACACTACAGGCACTACAAAAGCGCAGTTTTGTAACTTTCTTGTCAGTTGAGTTTTCAAATGTCAGAAACTATTGGGAAAGGGTAAAATAGAGGCTTCTTGAGTTATGTAATGATGAAATAAAAGTACACACCCATGTTTTCAGTCGTCATGGTTAGTATAGGTTATGAGTGAGCCATAATTTTCAGTTATGAAAGAACACTTGAAATTCAAATTCTTTCCTAATTAGTCATTCTCATTTATTTTCCTTTCATTCTTAATGTATAAGCTCTGATTATCAAGCCAAACGTGTATTTGGTTCTAAAAAAGGTTTATTACATCCATATCAAGTGAGGTTGATACATTTATTCAAGCGAGGCTGATAAATCCATATCAAGTGAGGCTGAAAGATTTATATCAAGCGACGCTGAGAGGTTCTCTAAAGAATATGGTAGAGGAAATAAAAATACATAGAGGATGACAATTCTTAAGGCATGAACCTGAAGACATGATGGCAATAACTGAAGACCCAACATTGATGGAAGCATTCAGAAGAGCAGGTTGCTTACAATTTTGTGAGAAATTGTATGGCTGTCAAACATTGGTATCTAAGAAATTTTCTATGAATTTTAATGTAATGGCTACTAAAGTGGGGATATTAAG
The DNA here is from genome assembly GCA_034641835.2 of Pinus albicaulis. Lineage (NCBI taxonomy): Eukaryota > Viridiplantae > Streptophyta > Pinopsida > Pinales > Pinaceae > Pinus > Pinus albicaulis. The sequence continues at coordinate 144,930,184 of CM076579.1, read as the reverse complement.
TTTGATTATCACACTAGAGGTCATTGTCTCTATTACCAAGAGGTCAAGAAACCTGGTTCAAAGGTTTCAAATTCAATATGGAGTAGTGTAAAGAGTTCATGAATCATGAGCACATTGAGATGGATCTAAAAAATGCTATCCCAAGAAGCTGCATCAAAGATAATTATTCAAAACTGCTGCTCAACATTCAAAAATATTTTACCTGTGAAGGTAGATATCACAAGGTTTATTCATACCATTTCAAATTGCTTCTACACTTCACTAGTAATATTTCACTTGAATTACCTTTTTATCTGCATATAATTCTTGCAAAGATGGATGATAAGGTGCAAGCAAAGTCTGAGGGGAGTGATACATCATTATTTAATCATGGCTTAATGAAATTATTAATTTTATATGAACTACAAAAGATAGGCAACGATTGGTCCTAATTCTTGTTTTTTAATGGTTTTGAATTAGAAACCCTAAATATTGTAAGAAACCCTAAAGCTAAAGGATTTCCATCATCACCAGTAGCAGAACCAAGCCAACCTATGGTTGCAAAACCAAAATAACCTACAAGAGTAAATCCAAGAAAAAAAACTGAGAAAATACTAGAGAAATGCAAATTCTTGATCACCAACTCTCCCACTTACAAAGAAAAAATCAAAGGTTGTCAAGGATGCAAAATATGAACAAGTTGTCAGAAAATAGAGGACCAAAAGAATAACTAGAAGCCAAGCAGTGGTTTTGAAAGGAAAGACAGTTGCTATAGAAGACAATCCAGTAACAAAGGGGAATCTAGAGGGTATTATTCATGCCATTGACATAGAGGAAACACCTATTTTCCAAGATGAGTTTACTGGGGAAGATAAGAAGAAGTTAAAAAAGGCGAAGTCTGAAAAAAGATTAGAATTTGAGGGGGAATATGCAGGTTTCATTTTTCAATCAAGAAAGCTTGTGAAAAGGCATGCTAAAAAATTAATGGAAGGCAACAAAGAAGTTCAAAAATCCACTGAGACAGATAAATCACCTAAATATATTGTTGATATCTCATCACCCACAGTGAAGGATACAATTAGAGAATTAAAAAAGGGAAAAGAGAAAATGATAGAGAAAACAGAGTTTCAACGCCTTGAGGAAAAGTTAAAGTTGGAAAATTAGGAAATTGTAGATGAAAAAGAGAGCTAGAAAACACAGTGTCAAGAAAGTATAGTTTAAAAGGATGAAGGCAGTTTGGTAAGGACAAGTTGATTCTATTTCTAAAACTTTAGACAATACAGAGCAACATTTCAAGTGGACAATTCCAACAATAAAAGAAGCTAAGTTTGTTAGAATAATCAACAATCATCTGAGAGCTACTAAAAAAATACTTAAATACCAGGTGAAGGATTTACAAGAGTAGCTGGAGTTAATTCATGATGAGCTACAGAGCAAAGGCATTAAAATGACAGTCATAGAAGAACCAATAGGCCAACCAATTGTACATGAAGAAGAAATGCCTCAAATAAGCTAAAATGAGTTTGGTTTATTGTTTGTATGGTTTCCAAATGATGAGGATAGGTTATATTTTTAGTATTTGGGCAAACACAATTTTCATTTGAAAATTTTTATGAAAAATCTGCATACTTAGCAGTTTCGTAGTGCCTCCAGGCTTAAAAAGCTGAAAAGCGCTACGAAACTATTGTAGATGCCTTTTTTGCTTCTTTTAATTAGTATTTAAGGTGTTAAAAGATGATTTTAAGAGCTGAAATTGTTATGGAATATGTGTCGAGGGGTGATTAAAATAATGCAAGAGGAAAGAGTCAAGTTTTTGGAGGACAAAGGCTTGTAAGGGCAGCGCTACAGAAAGCACTACGAAACTGTTGTATTTTCGTAGCGCAATACATTATATCCTTTTGAGTAGTTTTTGAAGCGTTCTAGATAGTTGGAGGCTAGGAAAGAGTTATGAGACATGTTAAGCCAACTTTTAACAGCCAAGGACCAAGAAATGAAGATTAAATGATGGTCAGAATGTTCAAAGAAGGAAAAATATCCTATGCATAAAAAACAAGGTACTGTTTCCTATTTTTGTGGAGGTCAGCTAAGAGGTCTGAAGAACTGAATACCATTACCCAAATTCTACCATGTGATGATACACTTTTCAACGATGTAATTTCAAATAGATAAGGTTTTTATAGATAATGATAAAGAGTTTGAGTCCTTTTTGAAATAGGACTATCAAGTAGGATAGGTGTCTTTTTGTAATAAATTTCTCATTTTATGGTTATGCAAGGTGTCAGTGGACAGCAATTCAATGTATCTAGCCTAGAGGCAGATCATCTGATGATATAACATGTCCATTAAAGACCATTTGGTCGAATTTGTCAAGGGTTGGACATTTTTGGCAAAAAACTAAGCTTGTTGTGAATTGACTGTTTTCAGCTAATACTGAGATCTTCTACTTGACCAACTTGAGATTCAGAAAGGGGTTTTAGTGTTTTCCCCTTCTATTTTTACTTATTATATATCTCATTTGTAGTGATGTTCATCTATATTACTCAAAATTCATATATAAGATGCTCTAACTTCCTTTATAAGTGAAATGATTGTGTTTTTACATGTTTCATGTGTATGCCTTATCACTAAAAACTTTGATATGCCTCAACTTCCATGTTAAGTAGAATCACTAAATTATTGAATTTATTTGACTCCATAAGCCCAATATATACATGTTGATGTTATTTTCAACCTATATCTATCATTATCAGATTATTTCCTAAATAGAGTTAGTCATCTATACCTTTATCCATATCATTAACCCTTGAGAGAGCCCTCTCAGGCTGAGGAGGCTAAGCCTCAGTCATAAGATTAGGTTTGAAATAGTTACATGAGATTGTCTGATCAAGTAGCCTATCAGGTCCAATTTTGTGATAACACTTTCCATGATCAACAAGTTCGTCACTATTTTATGTTTTAATGAGTCTTACGACAGTGAAAACCCAATCCTTTTTCATATTTAGATAGCTTTAAAAAGAGACAAAAAGAAAACTCCATGAGTCTTCTTTCATAAATTTGTCGCTTAGGTCTGAAAAAGTGTAAAATGATACTTGAGAAAACCTCTTAGCCATGTTCGACTAAGGTGTTTATTTTTCATAAATAATATATCTCATTCCAGAAAAGGGTTAAACTTATACTAAGTAGATTTCGTTTCATTTACTTTTACAAGCTCGAAAAGACAAGTGGTCGGTAATTTTTTCACATTATCAGAGTCTAAAAAAAGCTAAAAGAAGACTCCAGGGGGTTCCTTTTTCATATTTAACAAAGCTAAAAAAATATATAAAAGTATACTTTAAATTATTTTTTCATGTTTAAAAAAGCTCGAAAAAAGAGGATAAAAATATGCTTTGGTTGACTTTTAATTTAATTTACGAGCAGGAAAAGATAGAAATAAATTGTAATTTTCATGTGTTTTACGAGAATGAAAAATAGAAAAATAAGCTCAGGATTTTCATTAGTTTAACGAGTCTTGAAAATAATAACCAAAATGGACTCGAGATAGGTTTCATTTTTATGAAAGCTTGAAAATAGAGAAAAACTATGATTGAAAATGGTTTCAATGCCCCCTACAAGAGCACTTGTCGAATGCCCCTTGCAAGAGCACATGCACACCAAAATTCATTTCATTCACATAAGTAGACTATGAGTTACTAATAGTTGGATGGAATTAAGGTTCATTTACGAGATCAAATGGAAGACTTGTCTTAATTAGGAGAGGATTTGTTTCATTTTTTAACAAGATTGACATAGGAAAATAACTATGCTCATGGAACCTTGTTTCATTTAACGATCTTGACACTAGAAGAGGAATTATTCTCATGGAATTTGTTTTAATTATCGAGGTTGACACAGTAAAAGAACTATCCTCAAGAATTCGTTTCATTATTGAGGTTGACACAGTAAAAGAACTATCCTCAAGAATCTATTTCATTTATCATGGTTGACATAGTAAAATAACTATCCTCATTTCATGATTCATTTTTTAATGCGGTTGACACAGTAAAAGAACCATCCTCATAGGCATGCCACTGGACCAGTGAGCACGTGATGGAAAAGAGGGATTCCGACAGAATCATCATTTAAGGAGTTAGATGAACACCACAAATGATAAGTCATAACCTATTGAAAATGTAGCAAGATGATCGAGCTTAGTGAAATGAAGTCACCTTCACTAAGTGGGCCCGCAGGCAAATTCTGGCGCAAAGTCTATTTTTAGACTATGTCTATTTTTAGACATATGGAGCATGGTTCGGGGATTCCAGTTTGAGATTCTTGAAGTATGTGTCATGTTGGTAAAAATAGATGATACTCTATTTTTTAGGTCGAAGAGGTCGAAGGCTATTTTTAGACTGCCTCTCCTTAAAACAGGGAAGTCAAATATTATTTACCCTTAATAATATTTAGACTATAAACAGCAGTTTACTCTCTTCGAGCACTTCAGTTCGAGCTACAGAAGTGGCTCATGCATCTGACAGAGGAATCACGTGGTTCCCAAGGGTTTGATGGCATCATGCATGTTTGACTTCAGTTGGACTTCAGTGGCAGAAGTTTGGAGGAGTTAATGGGACAACTAGTGGAGTTGTGTTCTGTTTATTTTAGTTGAACTGATTGAGATTAGTTTAACTAGCTAATCAATTAGTTATGAGTGGAGTGAATTAAATATTATTTAATTCATTAATTAGTAACTCATTATTCAACTCAAGAACACATCAGTTCACTACAGTGCATGATCAGTTCAGTGGAGACCATTGAAAGAGGTAGATGAAAGGGTGGAGTTAGCTATTAGTGGCGACATCAGTTGTGCATGAGATTTGCACCACACTTGGAGGAATTTCCCATGATGATTATGCTGTCAAGCCAAGGAGATTCGAACCTTGGATCTCTATATAGACAGGCCTGGATTGCGCAATAGAGGCAAGGCAATTGGCGGTGAGTTTTGAACCAATAACCTGTTCAAAACTGAGCTAGATTGTGTGTAACTTTATGAGAAAGTACTGAGTACTTGTGAGGAGTATTGTACTGAGTTTGTTACATGATTTCTCCATTATAATATACACAATAGCTGCAAGGTTTTCAGCTATAAGCTTTCCCCATACATACTGTGTTAATGTGTATGATGAATTGATGTGTTATCGCTTGATTTTATTTCCGCATGTTTGATGATCTGAGTGGAAGAGATTATGTGTTGCATATAAATTCGAATTGTATGTGATCAGGATAGTCTCGGTGGATAATTAATTATTATTCAGCAAATTTCTACATGGTATCGGAGCTATTGAAGCAGAGATTGATCATCACAGTGATTACAAACTTATTTCGGTAGACAGAGTCTGCATGCGGGCCAGGTAGCCTCCGGATTCATCTTTCTTCGAAAATTGAAAGGTCTGGTAAACGCCCCTTGCAGTCGATCTCTGTGCTAGAAATAATTTTTTCTCACGATCTAGAGCAGCTGAGCTTTGAGGTGGAATTCGAAATTTTGCAGCAGATTTGTTTTCTTGGTGCCGGTGTTGAAAATGTCTTTCAACGGTTTGCGACTCGAATATGCTCTTGAAGGAAGTTCGAATTATGTTGCATGGAAGGATCGCATGGAAGCAATATTAGAAGATAATGGTTTGAAGGAGTTCATAGATACGGATTTCCAAAAGCCCACTGATCCTGCTGAAGTCAATGCATGGCAAAAGAAGATGGCGAAGTGTCGAAGGATCCTGTTGGAGGGCGTCAAGGATCATATTGTATCCAGCCTGCATGGAAAGGCTTCTCCATATTTAATGTGGAAAGATTTGACGGATCTATTCCAGAGTAAGAGTGACCAAAGGAATTTGGCGCTCAAAGATAAGCTTAGGAACATCAAGATGGAGAAGGTCGACAGTATCGCCAAATACCTCACGAAGTTCACTCAGTGCAGAGATGAGCTGGGAAGTGTGGGGGTGACTGTCGATGAAGAGGACATGGTCGACCTGGCTCTCCTTGGTCTTCCGAAGGCTTGGTACTCATATCAAGATAGTGTCAATGGTCGGGAGAAGCTGCCGGGATGGGAGCGCCTTTGGGCGGATCTCATGCAGGAGGAGATAAGGAGGACTACTCGAGATGGATCTTCATCAAAGGGAGCTGATGAAGAAAATTGCGCTTTGGTTGCCAAAGCAAAGAAAGGGAAGGGTAAGAAAACTTCTCATTCCGGTGCAAATGGCAAGAATCAGGATATGGCGAAAGTGAAGTGTTTTCACCGCCATGATCACGGACATTATGCTACCAATTGTCCAAAGAAGAAGAAGAACAAGCAAGCGGGAAGATCTGCAGATGGAGAAGCTTTGGCTTCACAGTTCGAGCTTGACTTCTCACTGATTGCATGCTTGGTTTCAAGTGTGATGGGATCAGTGTGGTTCTTGGATAGCGGTGCGTCATTTCATATGACGGGAGATCGGGAGTTGTTCTCAGATCTGGAGAACAAAGATTTGGGTGTGCACATCGAGATGGGCGATGATGGTAGATACAGTGCGACTGGTATCGGTACCGTATCCTTTTAGAGGGAGTCTGGTAAACCCTTTGTACTAAAGGATGTCATGCATGTACCCGGATTGAAGAAGAACCTGATTTCAGTAGCGATGTTGGAGGATAAGGGGTATGATGTGGTCTTCAGCGAAGGAAAAGCCTTCCTACGCAGTAAGACTACTGGAGAGACCCGAAAGATAGGGGTTCGAACCAAGAACCTTTATCAGTTGCAGGTAGATGGCTACGCAGCTATGGCATGCAAGGCGGGAGAAGTGGTGAGCCGGGATGATGAGGGCGAACTGTGGCACAGGAGATTGGGCCACCTTCACCATGGAGCTTTGAAGATTTTGTAGCAGATTTCTACTGGGCTTCCTAAGGGCACTCTTACGCAGTCAGATCAGTGCAAGGGGTGTACTTTAGGGAAGTATGTGAAAGCCACCTTTCACGAGAAGGATAGTCGCGCCACGACGATCCTTGAGAGAGTTCACACAGACGTGTGTGGTCCTTTCTCAGTTGCTTCGACAGCAAGGCACAAGTATTATGTGATCTTTGTTGATGATTTCTCTCGAAAGTGCTGGATCTTCTTCATGCAGAAGAAGAGCGATACATTCGCGAAGTTCTGTGAGTTTAAAGCACTGGTCGAGAAGGAGTCGGGGAAAAAGGTGATTGCTCTAAGGAGTGATAACGGTGGTGAATTCATCTCGGCTGAATTCAAGGAGTTCTGCAGCGCAGAAGGGATTCGGAGAGATCTCATCGCACCCCATAACCCACAGCAGAACGGGGTGGCTGAGCGGAAGAACAGAACGATCGTGGGTGCTGCACGGGCGATGTTGCATGATCAGGGCCTACCCCTTCACTTGTGGGCTGAGGCATGCAATACAGCAGTGTATGTGCAGAACCGTTGTCCTCACAAGGTACTTGGCATGAGTACACCAGAGGAGGCTTATTCTGGCAAGAGGCCTGATATTTCCCATTTGCGGATTTTTGGTTCTCCTGTCTACATGCATGTGACGAAGGATGCGAGAAGGAAGCCGGATCCAACTGCTGAGGTTGGAATATTTGTGGGGTACACTGATACACCTCATAACTATCGGGTGTATTTGTCAGACAGTCGCAAGACTGTTGTGCGATGGGATATAAAATTTCAGGAGGAGAAAGCCATGCAGTGTTCTCTTGAGAGGGAGCTACACTTGCATGCAGATGAGGAGCTGTTAGTTCCTAAGGAGGAGCTTCCGGATGTGGATCAGCCACAAGAGGAGGTTCAGGAGGTGGAAGAAACCACCCAGGCAGCGCCAACCATCAGAGGGCGCATGCACACTATAGAAGCTGAGCGACTGGCTCGGGATGCAGAGAAGGTTGTAGGACCACCTACAGCACAGCACAGACAGAGACAGTCACCGGATCGGTACACTGGATACATGGCTCTCATGAGTCAATGTGTTGTGACAGAGCCATCCTCTTTTGAGGAAGCTGTGGAGGAACCCGCATGGGTTGATGCCATGATCGAAGAATATGATTCGATCATCAGGAACAGTGCATGGGAGATTGTCCCAAGACCGGTGGGGAAATTAGTGGTGGGTTCGCGATGGATCTACAAAGTGAAGCAGGCGGCTGACGGGAGTGTGGAGAAGTACAAGGCGAGATTTGTCGCCCGTGGCTTTTCACAGATCGAGGGGATTGACTATGAGGAGACCTTTGCACCTGTCGCAAGGTACTCTTCCATACGTACGATCCTTGCTCTCTCAGCGCAGATGGGGTGGCACATTCATCAGATGGATGTGAAGACTGCGTTCCTCAATGGAGTTATTGAGGAGGAGGTGTACATAGAGCAGCCTGAAGGTTTTGAGATCTTCAGCAGTGAGTCGCATGTGTGCCGACTCAAGATAGCACTGTACGGGCTGAAGCAAGCACCTCGTGCTTGGTACACTCGGATAGACAGCTACTTCACCGGGCTTGGATTCTCCAAGAGTGAGGCGGATCCAAACCTGTACCAGATTGTGGTGGAGGGGAAGCTGTTGATCATCGTACCGTATGTAGATGATCTGATTTTGACTGGCGATGAGCAGTTGATACTTTCATGCAAGGAGGATCTTGCACGAGAGTTTGAGATGAAGGACTTGGGCATCCTTCATTATTTCCTGGGATTGGAGATTTGGCAGCGCAGCGGAGGACTGTTTGTTTCTCAGGGCAAGTATGCCCGAGAGATTCTGGAGAGGTTCAACATGTAAGGCTGCAAGCCTGTTGACACTCCTCTTCCTGGTGGTTGGAGGAAGGAGGATGCTACTTCGGCGGAGGTAGTGGATGCCACTGTCTATCGACAGTTGGTGGGGTCGCTTATGTATCTGGTCAATACACAACCCGATATATGCTATGCAGTTAACCAGCTTTCGCAAGCTATGGTTAAGCCTACCAAGCTCTTTTGGAAGGCAGGCAAGCATGTATTGTGCTATATCAGAGGCACATCGGGATATGGTTCATGGTACAGACAGGAGGATCAATTGAGGCAGCATGGCTTCACAGATTGGTATCATCATATCAGAGATTGTGTTCAGCGGAGAATCATGATGCTTTCATATGTTCCCGCGGAGGATCAGGATGCCGACATCCTGATGAAGGCGCTCACCAGAAGCAAGTTCGAATTCCACAGAGGTAGGATAGGGGTTGTAGAAAATCCATATCTTGCTGAGAGGGAGTGTTGAAAATGCAGCAAGATGATGGAGCTTAGTGAAATGAAGTCGCCTTCACTAAGTGGGCCCGCAGGCAAATTCTAGCGCAAAGTCTATTTTTAGACTATGTCTATTTTTAGACATATGGAGCATGGTTCGGGGATTCCAGTTTGAGATTCTTGAAGTATGTGTCATGTTGGTAAAAATAGATGAGACTCTATTTTTGAAGTCAAAGAGGTCGAAGTCTATTTTTAGACTGCCTCTCCTTAAAACAGGGAAGTCAAATATTATTTACCCTTAATAATATTTAGACTATAAACAACAGTTTACTCTCTTGGAGCACTTCAGTTCGAGCTACAGAAGTGGCTCATGCATCTGACAGAGGAATCATGTGGTTCCCAAGGGTTTGATGGCATCATGCATGGTTGAATTCAGTTGGACTTCAGTGGCATAAGTTTGGAGGAGTTAATGGGACAGCTAGTGGAGTTGTGTTCTGTTTATTTTAGTTGAACTGATTGAGATTAGTTTAACTAGCTAATCAATTAGTTATGAGTGGAGTGAATTAAATATTATTTAATTAATTAATTAGTAACTCATTATTCAACTCAAAAACACATCAGTTCACTACAGTGTATGATCAGTTCAGTGGAGACCAGTGAAAGAGGTAGATGAAAGGGTGGAGTTAGCTATCAGTTGTGACTATATTGTTGCTATTTGCAACACACATATAGGTGGAGTAAGCCCATGAGCATTGCGCAGTTCAGGCTGGTGGTTTATCTATATAAAGAGGCCATCCCATAGCATTGAAACACGCAATAGAGGCAAGGCAATTGGCGGTGAGTTTTGAACCAGTAACCTGTTCAAAACTGAGCTAGATTGTGACTAACTTTATGAGAAAGTACTGAGTAATTGTGAGGAGTATTGTACTGAGTTGGTTACTTGATTTCTCCATTATAATATACACAATAGCTGCGGGGTTTTCAGCTATAAGCTTTCCCCATACATACTGTGTTAATGTGTATGATGATTTGATGTGTTATCGCTTGATTTTATTTCTGCATGTTTGATGATTTGAGTTGATCTGAGTGGAAGAGATTATGTGTTGTGTATGAAGTTCAAATAGTATGTGACCAGGATAATCTCGGTGGATAATTAATTATTATTCAGCAAATTTCTACATAACCTGCCTTGACGTGTCTTCTCCAGGGTCTCCATTGAATTTAGTAATTTCAGAGGGTAATTTATGGGGTATCACCAGCCACTAAGGAGAATATCTAATGGGATCATTGGTAAGCCGGTTTAAATCACGTAATTCTAAAGTTGCGACAAAGGGCAACTGTTGATTCAGGTCAGGTGGAGCATAAAACGACAGAGTTCTGTCAAAATGGGTAACCATAGGTTTCCCCTCAACATGAGGAGTATAATAATATGGAATATATTTATCTCCAAATGGTGTGAGTCTAGTTGAGACTGAACTGGATGAAATGTACCTATATGGACCAGTAGATATGTACCAGATAAGATACCAGAAGATGACATGGGTGAAGTCCATGGATTTGAGGAGGCACCAGAGTAGGTTCCATATAATCATTGGTAACCCAGTGGGAATGGATGTACCACCATAAAGATGTGACTCGATGACCTATTAAACATCGACGGATTAGCAGTATTAGATGATGTAGCAACTGTAACAAATATTATAGCCATAGATGTTGACTTAGCCATCATTAAATGACCCAGTGTATACCCTATAGGATCTACAAGAACTTGATTTGAAACAAGATCAACAATAGAAGTGTAAGTCAATTGAGGAATATACTCGTAAAGATAAAGCCTGGACCCAAAATTAGTTGGAGTTGAGGGGTGAGTTTCTTTTTGAGGTTCTTCCTCAATCAATATCAAACTAGGTGAAAATATTTCGCCATCAGGCTTGAGGTATATTTCAAGTGGTTTATTGTGCCAAAGGGAAGACTCAATGGCTATGATTGACTATGGAGCGACCAATAGAGGAACAAATTCCAGTCATTCGAATTGAGGATCTAGATGTTCTAGTAAAAGAACGATGGGATTTGAATCAACTTCCAATTGAACAATGTTGGATTTGGGAGGTATGGTCTCACTTATTGGATGTGCAGTGTCCACGGGTAGTTGTGAGGACTCCATTTTGACGACAGAAGATAAACCAGGATGTGTAGAAATTACTTGAGACAACTATGGTGGATGTGATGAATATGACGCACTAGAGGTACTGATAGTACTGGTTTCGGTAGAACGACACTGCCTTCGTTGCCTAGAAATGGCATCCGTTGGTAAAGGTGGTTTAAGTTCTATTATATGTGAACGACGGGGAAAGGGATGTTCTTGTTCCCCAATTACTGATTGATTTTATTCCAAAAAAAATTAAACAAATAAAAGGGTGATAATATGAAAAAGGTTTACCAAGTAATTGTGAACTACAAGAAGGTTTACCTCCTGGAGAACCAAGAGGTGCGGGTAGGAAGTCTCCTCGAATTTTGTGTTCGGTGTATCACAAGTTACAAGGTGGAAAAATTGGTTACCTATGGAGGGTACAAAACCTAAACTTGTCTTCCCAAATATACCCGAAGATACGTGGAGGCCCAAGTTTTTATTAGCGCTATCTAATGTGAAACCGCATAGTGAGAGCACCCCCTTATACTTTTTGTACTATAATACAAACCTATATACCTGATGGTATGTGGACAAGCTCCTATATACTTATGTATGTGGAGTTAGGTATCACACCCAGAATGTATCCCAGACAAGTTAGTGACAACTGCTATGTTTAACAACATCAGAACATGTCTCTAGCCTAGACCTTCTAAGTGTTATCGTTAATGTTACAATGTTTTCTTAGGTTGATTGAGGTGAATTTCAAGTTGATCTTGTTTAAACGTTTATATTTGAGGTTCACCACATGATGTAATGGGAAATTCCTAAAATGCAAATTAAATGAGAAGGAAACTTTTCAATTCATTTTTTCAATGAAAATCCTAGCTACTAAGGGGAAAGAGAAATCAAATGTTTGAGCATACAACAAAGAGAACAAACTAAATGAATATTTCCCTAACTTGTTCCTATGCAACACACACAATCTCTAAGTTCACATGTATTTTTTTCTTTTCAATTCCCTTTAATGTGAATGAGAAAAAGAAACTAAATGCACAAATCAATCAAACAAATGTTTTCTTTTAAGAAATGAGGAATGGAACAACAATTTCTCTTTGGAAAATGAAGAATGAAACAACAATTTTCCTCTAGGAAATGAGGAATGAAACAAAAAATTCCTTTTCTAAAAGAAAAAAATGCAAAAAATTTACAACCTTGAATATCATTTTCCAATGATAAACAAAATAGCTAATGAAACATTGAACAAACTACTTTTCAAAGGAGGAAGAACAAGTAATGTTTACTGGTCTCTAAGAGTAATTAGACATCTCAGAATACAACAAAAAAGTGGTTGAAACTGAATGCAAAGGAAAATTTTGATGGAATTTGGTTGGCTGAGGGGGAAACACACGATGTAAGGGTAGACAATTTGTTGCAGAGCACCCCTAAAAGGAAGATAGTGCACTGTAGTGAATTGTACCCTCACAAACTGATAGCGGGGTGATCCACAATCCCGTATTGCTCTAGTTTCATCAAGGTTGTGTGTACAATTGCATTCAAAATTTCATGCCCAATCATCTTCCTGATCCGGGCAATCTCACAACCTTCCTTTATTCAACACTTAAATCTGAGAGTGTTAATATCTCAAATCTCTGAGATTTGAGATATTAATTCCAAGCCCTTATGTTATGCTCTCAACTCCTATGTGCTTATAAATTTCCACCAATTCATAATCCCCATATATTTCATAGGGCGTTGACTTCACAATCGTAATTATATGGCCTACCCCTTAATATTTAAATCTTGTACGGATAATATTTTCGATGGTTCAACCCATAATAATACAATGCCTATAATCGCAACAGCTCGATATATAGTGCTTGGTGCTTTCCCTTCATATGTGTACAGCATTCGGGCCACTCAATGATTTCATTAATGACGGTCACCTTTCTTCACTTTCAGCAAAACTTCATCAACCAGTATTACGCATTCACACCTTAATTAAATCTCAACTTGGATTAAGCCCATAAACCTCAACACATATGTATGCATGGGCCCCAATGCTGACAAGCCTTCCATATCCGACGACGGAGAGCACGTCGCCCTGCTCCATCCAATCCGACGGATATCGCTTGGGTAACTTGCATGAACAATAACGCGCGATGGCGCGCAGTGGAAGCGGTTTTCAAAATTCGCTTGGGGACACGTGTCGCCCAACGTATGGAATCGCTCCTAATCTCTTGAATACCACTCACCATGTAAAGGTGGTGTAATCAAAACCACCGGTTTAGCTCTAAACCACGTTCACTGTTCCTCCTTCGTGGTTCCACTTCTTACCTTCCGGGTTCCATCCTGAGTTCAACACCAGATACACCACTTTTTCTCTTCTGCCTGTTCACGTTATTTCACCTTCACCTTTTAACCGTGATTCATTTTAATCCACAATTGGTCACTGAACGCCAGTCAGCTCCCTTTGAGTAGTATGAAAGCCCCATGCATGGCTTAAAGTCACAGCTCTGTTGATGGCATACACTCACAACTATATCACTCCACTGTCGACCAGTTCAAGATGCACTGTAGATAGCATTAACATCGGTTGCTCTAACTATATATAGAGCACAATTAATCTCAAATTGAAGAGTACATAATTACACATTCTTATACAATTGGTTTTTAGATACGGAAGTCATTCACACAGCAATTAATGCAACAATTCCCTTCCCACAGAATTCAGACACAATTTATTTTATACATATCCAAAGGTACTTATTGAAATTCAAATACATTCAAACAGGATTTAACCCCATCTAGACATAATTAATTCAAGGACTATTCTTCCATAAACAGATATGTATATATCTATATCTATATCTATATCTATATATATATATATATATATATATAGATATATATATTGTGTGATCAATGTCAAACAATCTCTTGCAATTTCATGACAGGCCAGATATTCAGTTCAGTGGCCATTATCCTCCTACTCTGTTGCTGAAGAATTTCTCTACCTCTAACTCTCTCTCTCTCCTATCTAAACTCTTCAAGATTACATTTATACCACAAGGATGACCTGAATCGATTCAGGTCTCCAAACAGTTCAGCAACTCTTAGCATTCCCAATTCCTCAAATCAGACTCAATAACTGAACTAATCCTAAAATAACTCTTCCTATTCCTATCTTAACCAATTTCTCATGTTCTCAAAATGACTTGAGAATGATTACATCCATACCAAATTTATTTAATATTTACAAGAAATTTAAAGAACATGGGACCGCCTATGTCTACTTATGTACAAAGTAACTTTTGAGCCTAATGCCTCTGCATCACAAAAAATGTGTTGGGAGCAGCTAGGTTTGGGAAATAGGTAGCTCAAACACACTTATGAGGAAAATTTTCCATTCAAATGACAGATAAGATAGATTTAAGTCTACTGAAAATGGTAAAAAAAGACAGAAACATCAGGAATGATGGATTAATCCTCAGTGGTGTCGCCAATTCATTATATAGAATTCTAATCTATGGATAAAATAAATTCCCTAAGTGTGGTGTTCCTTCACCTAGAATAGCAAAATAAATACAAGTATTATTTTCTCTAAGACAAATAGATAGATAGAAAGGAAATAAACCTATCGTGATGATCCTTTCACTCTCTTTATCCTTCTTTCATTTTTTTCATCGCTCTTAATCCGAATTAAGCCACTATATTGATTCCTACACTCAAAGATAGATAACAACAAACAACATACAAATATACAAATTGTTTGGTCAATTTAGTGTGTCCTAAATTGCTGCATTTAATTTGTCAATCCGGGAATCGTAAGCTGATGAAGTGCGGCGCACTATATGTGCAAGATAACCTATTTCATAACTTTTTGTCGTTTTTGGTTTTTCTAAGGTGAAATGGAAATTCTAAGATGAAAAAAAGTTTGGTTATGTTTGTTCAAGGAAGTGATATCCCCTATAATGATTTACCAACTTGAAACTTTAAAAAGCAAATTGAAATTTACAATGACAAGACTTGAAAGAAAATGAAAATGTACTGCTGAAATGAAAAGGTGCTGTTAATCTAATAAATCAAAACAGTAAACTAGTGAGCATGAAAACCAAACTATTCTTGCTGCCGACTAAACACAAAAGAAACTATGCTTAAGGAAATTCAAAATTGCAAAAAAATAAATCTAAATCAGATTACATCAATTTATCTTCTGACCCTTCATCATTAGTCCAACTATGATTTTCGGAAGTAATCATAAACAACTTGAGTAACTGATATTTAATTTGCAGAAAGTAAACTAATACTAAACCATACACTCATGATTCAATCCCTCACCATCAGTCCAGCTGTGGCTTTCGGAGGCAATCGAAGATGTCATGCATGATTTAATATATCTAAATTTGCAGAAAAGAAACTAATATTAAACTACACATTTCATAATGCAATCCCTCACCATCAGTCCAGCTGTGGCTTTCGGAGGCAACTGAAGATGCTATGAGCAGTAAATTTACGAAAGAAACTAATACTAAAGTACACATTTCATAATGCAATCCCTCACCATCAGTCCAGCTGTGGCTTTCGGAGGCAACTGAAGATGCTATGAGCAGATTAGTATATCTAAATTTAACTACTGAAGCAGATAAGCAAAAATGAAATGAACAAAGCAAGACTGAAATTAAACAAAAGCTATGAAAAACAAACTAGCAGCAGAACAATGTTAGATCCATGTCATTAGTCAAAAAGCTATAAAAATGCTCGGGCTGCCTATCTAAAACCTGAAAAACATAAACACTGATCAGTGATTAACAATCATAAAGCATGAAAGACAGAAATGAAATGGAAATTATGGAAGTGTATAAACAGAAATTAAACAACTGCAAAGTATGAACATATGGATGGATTATGATACAATGATTTCTAAAAAAAAGAAATGAGAAATATACACTAATACACAAAACCTTAGGTGACCGAGGCCTCTACACGGCCCTTGGCAACGGTCCTCTAAATACGAATTAAGTTGAAAAACAGAGTCTTAGCATATTAGAGTCATTACGAAGAAGGACCAAGGGCTCGTGCGGCATAATCCTCCAGAGCGGACTAATCAAAAGATAACAGAGACTACATTCACTAATAACGACTAACTTCATATGCGTATGCAAACGCAATATATATAACACCAAACTATAACTGTTTCCTAAAGTTCATACTAGTGGAGAGCACGTAGACCACTACGTCCACGGATATAGGAGTATGGCCGTGTTGGAAAGTAGATCTACGAGAG
Organism: Pinus albicaulis; assembly: GCA_034641835.2. NCBI lineage: Eukaryota > Viridiplantae > Streptophyta > Pinopsida > Pinales > Pinaceae > Pinus > Pinus albicaulis. The sequence continues at coordinate 144,913,597 of CM076579.1, read as the reverse complement.
GTGGATGCTTGAATTCGACTCTAGAACCCTGTACAGATGTCGATTTAACCTCCGCAGGCTTAGAAACGGCCGTATGGGTCTTCATGTGACACGAAACAGAGTTCGGCCGACATGAAACTCCATGGTTGACTTCCATGTGGATGCCTTTGACCGCGGCTTCTTTGGATGAGTTTTCTTGAACCAATAGGACACGAACCATGTCCACGTCATTCCTGACCTGCCCATGTGGCTCGTTTTCCTTATAGACAGCATAGAGTTTCACAAAATAGCTGCGGAAAGTTGCAGCAGCTGCGGAAAGTGGCAAGATTCCGCAGCTGAATGAACAAAATCTAGATCAAATAGCAAACACAAAAATATAATTAAAAACCATATTAGATGCTCTTTTGCACATGATATTGACAATTTGGGAGGTTTAGGTGAGTGAAAAAGGTATGGAAAAATGTATGGAAAAGATGCAAATTTGGGACTCAACATACCCCCACTGTGAAGGTGTTGCATGTCCTCATGCAACCAAAATTTTGATACTCTTTGTTCAATTCATGTGCCTTGATACTTCAGCCAGCACATCCAATCCTCTTCTCTTCTTCCTTGGAACTGCCATCATTCTGGGTTTCTTCATTAAGCACCTAAATTTGATATTTACAAGTGCTCTGCTCAATTTCAAGCATTTCCTTTTCAATTTCTTATTCTTCTTTTGCCATATTCCCAAATGTAACATAGTATTATCATGGATGATCTTGTCCAGCTTGCCTTGTTCTTTCAATGTTTCATTTTCATTTTTGATGTGCCTATTTAAAAGCTCCAGCTCAAAAATTTCCTGTTTTAATGATTGAACTAAATCATCCTGCAATGTATAAGGCTGAATAGAAGAAGTACTTGGACCTGTGGCTGCCTTTTCCAAAGATTCTATATAGTCATATACCTCCTGCTGCTTGGGGTCTATTTCAGGTGTCCTTTTTATTGGGCTGTCCCCAAAATGCTGTAAAGGAGAGTTATGTTCAAAATCTGGCCGAGGAGGGCTTACATCAATATTTTGCTAAGAATAAGATGGAGTATGCTCATTGTCTGATTGGGAATGAAATGAACCAGGTTCACTAACTGACTGAGATGGACTATGGTCAGTTGGGGACTGTTCAGATGTTTCCTCTCCCAAATCAATGAAATGAGGACCCTTAATTTGCGTTTTTCTCAATTTCCCCTTAAGTCTGCTGCTTCTCCTCACACGCTGTGGTACACTATCCTTTTGTTTTTTTTTTCCTTTCTCTGCCTTCTTGGATATAGATGACTGTTTTTGAAGATAGACTAATCTTTCTGATAGCACTTGATGATCTTCTTCTTCAGAAGAAGGAGTTTTATGTACAACCTCAATAGTTTCTTTCCCTTTTGGTATTATTGGCTTCTTACCCTTGATTTCCTTCTTCTTTCTTTTTACCAGTCTCTCTTCCCTATCAGTTCTTTCCATAGTAGTAGTAGGAGTGTTTTGGATTTCCTCAATTGTTCTTTTCCTCCTACTTCTTCTTGATGTGCTAGCTGCGGGAATTTCCTGAGTAGGAGTAATTTGGGTTTCAACATTTATTCTTTTTCTTCTACTCCTTCTTATTGAACTACCTTCAGGAATTTCCTGAGGTTTTTCAAAAAAATTTCTAACTAGAAATTGTTCCCATGTGTCTTTTCTTTCCTTTAACTCCTTTTCAATCAGAATTTTTATAAGGCCGTGGTGATATAGATGAGGCTCTACATCTCCTAAGTGTTTTTGAACAGTCACAGCCATTTTCTTCAAGCTATTGAATAGAAAATATGGGAGATTGAGAGTTTGGTTTTCTAGAAAATTCATCAATAGCCTGGTATGGTACATGTACATGGACCCAAAATGGCCTTCACATGTAATGAATTTCTGAACAATTAGCAGTAAAGTGGCCCATTCTTCTTTCAATGCATGCACAGGAATTCCTCTCTTAAAAACAGTTATGTCCATACCTTGGTTTCGTAAGATTGTTCTCCATGCCTCATCACTGATGCTTTTATTTTTGAACCAACGCTCTCCCTCCTGAAGAAGTTCCGTGGCTGTTGCTATTGATGCTTCATTGACCGAAAACTTGAGGTCTCCAATTTCTACTTCCGAGCCATCAAATGACCTTGCAAACGCTTTCGTAACTTCTCTGTGATAACCTCTGAATTTCTGAATAAAACGCAACCATTTTGCTTTCTTCAATATCTCCTTTGCTTGCGGATATCCCTCTATAAACTTTGGTCCTTCCGGCTCTGCCCTTAGCAATTTACCCATTTCACTTCTCTGTTTTTCACAAATTTGCCTTCGTGAGGGTTTCAAATGGAAGTAGAATGGTTGAATGCTCAGGAAAGAGCACAATGGCTGTGGGGATGTATCATAAAATGGGAATGAGCACCATAAACGGAATGGAGTGAGACTGTGGGTAGATATACGGGAGTGAGAATGAGCAAAAGGAACGAAACGGAGTAAAACAGAACAGAGTGGGGTTTCGAAAACATAGCAAAGATAGGACTGAGTAGATTGATAGAATATAACACATTCAGCCGCATTTTGAATTTTGGTGGCTACGAAATAAATGTGAACACGTTTCAATCAATGGTTGTGACTTGATGCGGCTTGTAAGAGTCCTTGGTCAAATCAAATACGCTTCATTATCACCGGTGGGATATTGGATCATGAGTGAAAATCGGGGTTTAATGATGAAACCGTTTGTGAATAAATGCAAGAGGATAATATGGAGATCGTGAAAGGTTACGGAACTGTCAATATAATCATTGCGCGTAATGGATAGAGCTCATGGTTCAAAATTATATAAAAATGTGTTTTTCAATACTATTTGAAATAAATTTTATTCATACCTTTGGAATCTTTGCCTTTTGCCCTTGGTCTTCAACTGATTGATCTCCATTGGTGTCTTGAATGCTCCATGTCTTCATTTTTGATCCTCTCACCTGCATTTTATTTCATAATTATGGAAATAACATTTGACTCTACATTCTCTTTGAAAACAGAGTAGTAGCTGCGGAATCTGCTTCTGGCTGCGGAAACTGGAGTCAGCTGCGGAAACAGATGTCAGCTGCGGAAACTGACACAGCTATTACTTTGATGAATGGAAATGAACAAATGACAAATGACCAGATGAAAATGGTCATGAAAAAGATTTTTATTGATGGAATGGAATGAAATGAAGTGAATGAAGTGGAATGAAATGAAATGAAATGGAATGAAGTGGAATGAAGTGGAATGAAGTGGAGTGGGTGGTGACAAAGCTTGTGAAATGAAGGAGAGATTTTTTTTTTTTTTTTTTGGAAAATATAGAGTGTCGGGTTTCCCTGATTTTCACCCTATATTTTCTGTATAAGACTGCCAATCAATGATTGGTTTTCAGGCTTATACCATTATTATTATTATTATTATTATTATTATTATTAATTTTTTTTTTTAACTGAAAAACAAAAGCTAGGCTGATGGAGAAGAGAATTCTTCTGTACCAGCCTGATTGCAGAACTTTCTTGAAACATCTTGACAAAGTCCTCTTTTGAGAGTGGCTTATGATAAACTTTCAATCTATGGCCATTCACGATAAGAGGAGTTTGAAACTCATCAATGGTCTTGATTCTTACAGCTCCATTACTAAAGATCTTGTCAATCTCATATGGCCCAAGCCAATGAGTCTGAAATTTCCCTTGAAAATCTTTAAACTTGGAGTCAAATAACAATGCCCAATCTCCTTCTTGAAACTTCTTCTCTTTGATATATTTGTCATGCCACTTAGTTCTTTGATATTGAACTAGATCGGTTCTTAGAATTGCTTCTTGTCTGTTCTCATCTAGCTCATTCAATTGCTCCATTCTATGCTTTTGAGCTTCTGATAAGTCCATTCCCAACTGAACTGCTATCTTGAAGGTCTTGACTTGGAACTCAGTGGGGAACAAGACTTCTTTCCCATAAACAAGTTCATAGGGAGAATGTCCTGTTGTATTCCTCCATGTAGTTCTGTAGGCCCACAAGGCTTCTGGAAGCCTTTCTGCCTAATCTCTTCTATGTAGATGAACAGTTTTGGTGATGATACTTTCAAGAACTTTGTTTGTGGACTCCACTTGACCATTTGCTTGTGGATGGTAAGGAGTAGATCTTCTGTGCTTGATTTTGTATTCTTCCATCAACTTCTCCACCAAATTGGATGTGAATTGGCTCCCCTGATCTGTCACAATTTCTCTTGGAACACCAAAGCGAGTAAAAACATCCTCATAAAGAAAATGAACAACTGAATTTTCAGTAGCAGATACTAATGCTTTAGATTCTACCCATTTAGTAACATAATCAGTACAAACCAATATATACTTCTTTTGCTTAGATGGTGGATTAATAGGTCCAATGAAATCTAAAGCCCATTTTTCAAAGGGTTCAATGAGTACCTGTGTTTGCAATGGCATTTCATTTGAAAGGGTAGGTTTCCCTACTCTTTGGCAGCTGTCACACCTTTTGACATGTTGTTTTGCATCTTTGAAGAGGGAAGGCCAATAATATCCTAAAGAGAGGATTTTATAGGCCGTCCTTTTGTCTGCAAAGTGTCCGCCGCATGGTTCATCATGACATGTCTTAAGAATATCAGGCATTTCATCTTCCCTGACACATCTTCTGATCACAAGATCTGGCCCTGTTTTAAACAATTCGTTAGAAATCCATGAATATTTTGAACTCTCATGAATAATCTTTCGTTTTTCTCTTGGAAATAAATGTGAAGGTAGTTTCCCTGTAACCAAATAGTTAGCAATATCTGCATACCAAGGGGTCTTAATAGTTACTGCAAACAAGTATTCATCGGGAAACTTATCTTCTACAGGAGAATCTTCTTTAGTATTCTGAATCCTAGACAAGAAATCAGCTACTGTATTTTGTTTTCCTGGTCTATCCAACACAGTAATATTGAATTCTTGCAAAAGTAAGAGCCATCTTGTCACTCTGCCATTAGTAACGGGTTTGTTCATTAAATATCTAATTGCAGAATGGTCAGTATGAATAAAAGTTTCATAGCCTGTTATGTAATGTCTAAACTTATTAATTGCATGAACAACAGCTAAAAACTCTTTTTCAGTCACAATATAGTTCAACTCTGTGGGAATCAAATTTTTACTGGTGTAATAAATGGCATAAAGAATTAAATCTTTTTGACCCAACACAGCTCCAAGAGCTGTATCTGAAGCATCCGTAGAAATATGAAAAGGGAGTTTCCAATTTGGTCCCCTCAAGATAGGTGCTTCAGATATTCTTGTTTTCAAAGTTTCAAAAGCTGATTGACAATCAGGATCCCATTTAAATTCACAGTCTTTTGTAAGCAATTTGAAGAGTGGAGATTCTATTTTAGTGAAGTTTTCTATAAATCTTCTATAGTAACCAGTAAATCCTAGAAAACTTCTAACATCTCTTTGACAATTTGGAATAGGAAACTTGGAGATGACTTCAACTTTTGATCTATCAACCTTAATCCCATCTCCCGAAATATGATGTCCTAAAACAATCCCTTCAGTAAACATCATAAGCATTTTTCATGGCTTAATGAAAGGTTTATTTCTTTACATCTTATGAGAACTTTTTCCAAATTTTCTAATGCCTCTTAAAATGAATTACCATAAACCGTAAAATCATCCATATAAACTTCTACACAATCATGGATTAGATCAGAAAAAATTCCTAGTACTGCTCTTTGGAATGTTGCTGGTGCATTACATAACCCAAAAGGAAGCACTCGGTAGGCAAAAGTTCCCCATGGACAAGTAAATGTGGTATTATCTTGATCTTCAGGTGCTACCTGAATTTGATTATAGCCACTAAAACCATCCAAAAATGAAAAGTACTTTTTACCTGCTAATGTATCTAATACCTGATCGATAAAAGGAAAAGGAAAGTGATCCTTCAAAGTTGCTTTATTCAATTCCCTGTAATCAATGCATACCCTCCATTTACCATTCTTTTTAGGTACTATAACCAAAGGAGAAACCCATCGGCTATCTGAAATTGGATAAATGAAGTTTACATTGAGTATTTTTTGGAGCTCTTCTTTCACTGTCTCCCTAAGATTTGGATTCATCCTTCTTTGAGGTTGTCTGATTGGTCTACTGTTTTCCTCAATATAGATATGATGGATGCAAGTCTTAGGATCAATACCCTTCATGTCAGTATACTCCCATGCAAATGCGGTAGAATGTTTTTGCAAGATTCTGGTTAGTTCTTCTTGTTGTGACTTCTCCAGATGTTTGTTGATATTCAATGTCTTTTCTGGAAAAATCTCAAAAGCAGAATTTCCAAACTCTTCCATAGAGTAGAGAGACATTTGTCTTGATGATAAATATTCTATGTCAGATTCCAACTGAAATTGTGTGGGGTCATATTCTGAAGTTATCTCAAAATTTTCTAATGTATTCAGAATTTGACTATCCTCACTAATTTCAGAAATGGTAAAGACAGGTTGTATAGTGTTCTCATCATCGACCCATTCATTGTCTCCTATTTCTGTGATTGCTCTTGCTGGAGGATACAAATTGGATTTCTTTGTCGAATTACCATTAGAAATGTACATGTCTCCAGATCTACAACTAATAAAAGCATCAGCTGTGGCCAGCCAAGGTCTTCCTAAGATAATTGTATGTCCTCCTAGATTATTCTTGGGAGTCAAAATCATAAAGTCTACTGGATATTCCCAAGAATCTAAGGAGACTGAAATATCTTCTAATACACCATCTGGTTTAATAACCGATCGATCTGCAAGTTGCAATAAAGTAGGTGTAAAAGAAGGTTAGGAAGTTTTAACTGTTCCATAGTCTGTCTACTCATAATGTTGATAGCAGCCCCTAAGTCAATCAATGTGTTTGGAATTTCTATTCCATTTATATGTGTCTTGACAATTGGACTTCCTGGATCTACATACTTCTGCATGGTAATTTTTCCCATCATAATGTCTGCAATCTTTCCTACCAGGTGGATTCTTCTTGTGTCCTTTAGCTTCCTTCCTGGTCTTTTGAAACTCAACTCCTTTATAGTTTTTGCTAGAATAGGAATTTCTCGAATAGCTTGTAGCAATGGAATCTTGATACAAACATTCTTCAATTCATCTAGAAAGTCATAGTTAGGCAACAAGATTTGTTTTTCCACCCCCTTATCAATTTGTAGTCTTTCAGGAAAAGGAGGTGTAGATGAAGATGTTGGTTGCTCAACTATAGGAGTTGTGGGTGTTAACTTTTCTTTTTCTTTTTGCATGCTTAGATTTTGAAGAGTTTCTTCCTCAGAACCCTTATTGACTTGAAGAGAGTCCTCCTCAGAGGTATCCTGCTCTTGAATATCTATAGAAGGTTTTTCTAAAACTCTACCAGATCTAAGTTGTACATCGTTGAGAGGAACAATCATGTAGGTAGGAAATTGTTGTCCTTCTACCATATAAGTAGTTTGAGGATTCTTATTGTTAGGATTTGGCAATGGCTGAGCTGGAAGTTGATTTGTCTTCTGTTGGTATGGAAGCATGAGTTGAGGATTTGAATTTTGTTGAGAAGGTTGTTGTTGTGGGAATGGCAATGAAAGTTGTGGATTTGGGCTTGGAAGTTGTGGAATTTGTTGACTTTGAAAAGATGGAGGATATTGATAAAATTGAGCAAATCTCCCATAAGGATTTTGCATCCCTTGTACCCATGGCTAATATGAATTTTGATGTTGGGGCCAAGGTTGTTGCCAAGGATTCCAATTTGGTTGGGTTTGAAGATTCATAGGGTTGTTAAACCCTTGAGATTGTTGTCCCTGCCAAGGTCTCCTTGCGACAAAACAGAGAGATTCTATTGAATTTGGATCTTCTTGAAAAACAGCTTTGAGTCCAGGGATTGAAGGAAAATCCTTGATCTCATGATTTTCTGAACAAATCATACATGTTTCTACAACTTTTGCATCCAAGGGACATTCCCTTAAAGCATGTTTCTTTCTACATTTCGGACAAAAGATGGCTAAAGCATATGTTTCTGCTTTCTGCTTGTTTTGGATTTTAAGGGTGTCTAGTTGTTCACTAAGGCTCCCTAAAATATCAGTTTTAAACTCATCAAGCATGTTACCAATCTCTGCCCTACTTACTGATCCGGTTGCAGATTTGTTAGCCCTAATAAGAGAAGGATCCCTAGGCCCTTTTCCTGTTTTAGATTTTCCCTTTGAGAGATGGATACATAGTTCTGTTATATCACGAAATGGAAGTTGAGAAATGTCTCCTTTCCCCATCATGTTTAAAATGTCTATCCATTCATCTCTAATGGCTTTTAATAGGAGGGCTTTCAAGGTTTCATTATCTGAGTTGCTCATCTTTGCTCTTTTCAAGTTGTATTGAAATCTTTCAATTAAGTCTTCCAAATTTTCATCTTCTTTTTGCATCATTTTGAATACCTCATCCTTGTGATTGGTGGGCATAAAATAGTCCAAATATCTATCCAAAAATGTTTGTTTCATATCATTCCAAGTCCTAATAGATTGAGTGGCTAATCCCATGAACCATTTCAAAGCAGATCCCTTCAATGTTGAAGGAAACAGTTTGAGTTTTTGAGAATCTTGCATATAGTCATAAGTTCGGCACACAACTTCAAACTCAAACAGAAATGTTTCAGGATCCTCACTTCGTAATCCATAAAAGTTAGGGAGAACAGATGGTGAAATATTTTTCATTGTTTCATGAGTTTCCTCATCAACTATAGGGAATCCCAACAAATCCCTATTTCTACCATTATTTCCTTCACCATTGTTATCTCCATTATCTCCTTCTCTTCTACCTCCACCTCTATTTATTACTTCCTCTGCCATGATAGTTTCTTTAGAGTCCTTATAGTCCTCTAGTTCTTCTACCAAGGAAGGATGAGAGAAAGTCTCTTCGTTTTCTAAGTGGGTTTTAGTAGGTGGTATAGGAGAATCCTCTAATTCAGCTGTTCCTTGACTTCCAAAAATCTTAAGGCTAGGGGTAGATGGTGGTGAATCTGATCTATGCCTTGAAGAAGATGGAGTTGTGAAAATCGAACTCTTGGCTTTAGCTATAAACCTTCCCCTAGAATCTCTTGCTCTATGCATGTCATTTTTTTTTTTTTAAATTTGGGCTAATAATTCTCTTTCTGATCTTCCAGATCACACTAGGTGCAAGAAGAGAGCATACTTAAGAAATTACTAAACCAATAACTCTCTTTTCTGATCCTCTAGATCACACTAGGTGCAAGAGGAGAGCATACTTCAAGAAGTTATCAAGTTTTCCCTTCTTTTATGATTTTATGTTTTTTTTTTTAAGAAATTGGCTACCTAGCTACACTTCCCCGGCAACGGCGCCAAAATGTTTGGTCAATTTAGTGTGTCCTAAATTACTGCATTTAATTTGTCAATCCGGGAATCGTAAGCTGATGAAGTGCGGCGCACTATATGTGCAAGATAACCTATTTCTTAACTTTTTGTCGTTTTTGGTTTTCTGAGGTGAAATGGAAATTCTAAGATGAAAACAAGTTTGGTTATGTTTGTTCAAGGAAGTGATATCCCCTATAATGATTTACCAACTTGAAACTTTAAAAAGCAAATTGAAATTTACAATGACAAGACTTGAAAGAAAATGAAAATGTACTGCTGAAATGAAAAGGTGCTGCTAATCTAATAAATCAAAACAGTAAAATAGTGAGCATGAAAACCAAACTATTCTTGCTGCCAACTAAACACAAAAGAAACTATGTTTAAGGAAATTCAAAATTGCAACAAAATAAATCTAAATCAGATTACATCAATTTATCTTTTGACCCTTCATCATTAGTCCAGCTATGATTTTCGGAAGTAATCATAAACAACTTGAGTAACTGATATTTAATTTGCAGAAAGTAAACTAATACTAAACCATACACTCATGATTCAATCCCTCATATCGGTCCGAGTTGTGTAAATGGGCTCGTGAAGATATCATTCGGTCTATAATATATCTAAATTTAGGAGAGAAAGAAACTAATACTAAACTACATTTCATAATGCAATCCCTCACCATCGGATCCAGTGCATGGCTTTCAAGGTGGCGGGAATCTTAGGCGAATTAGTATATCTAAATTTTGCAGAAAAGAAACTAATACTAAACTACACATTTCATAATGCAGTCCCTCACCATCAGTCCAGCTGTGGCTTTCGGAGGCAACTGAAGATGCTATGAGCAGATTAGTATATCTAAATTTTAACTACTGAAGCAAATAAACAAAACTGAAATGAACAAAGCAATACTGAAATTAAACAAAAGCTATGAAAAGCAAATTAGCAGCAGAACAATGTTAGTTCCATGTCATTAATCAAAAAGCTATGAAAATGCCCGGGCTGTCTATCTATAACCTGAAACATAAACACTGATCAGTGATTAACAATCATAAAGCATGAAAGACAGAAATGAAATGGAAATTATGGAAGTGTATAAACAGAAATGAAACAACTGCAAAGTATGAACATATGAATGGACTATGATACAATGATTTTTAAAGAAACGAAATGAGAAATATACACTAATACACAAAACCTTAGCTGAGCAGGGGCCCTCTACACAGCCTTGGAAACGGTCCTCAAATACGAATTAAGTTGAAAAACAGAGTCTTCTCATATTAAAAAGCAGTCATTACAGAATGGTAATGTTACGGCACAAGTGCAGCGTAATCACTACAGAGCAGACTAATCACAAGATAACAGAGACTACATTCACTAATAACGACTAACTTCATATGCGTATGCAAACGCAATATATATAACAACAAACTATAACTGTTTCCTAAAGTTCATGCTAGTGGAGAGCACGTAGACCACTACGTCCACGGATATAGGAGCATGGCCGTGTTGGAAAGTAAATCTACGAAAGATGGATGCTTGAATTCGACTCTAGAACCCTGTACAGATGTCGATTTAACCTCCGCAGGCTTAGAAATGGCCGTATGGGTCTTCATGTGACACGAAACAGAGTCCGGCCGACATGAAACTCCATGGTTGACTTCCATGTGGACGCTTTTGACCACGGCTTCTTTGGATGATTTTGCTTGAACCAATAGGACACGAACCATGTCCACGTCATTCCTGACCTGCCCATGTGGCTCGTTTCCCTTGTAGACACCTGTAGCATAGATTTTCACAAAATAGCTGCGGAAAGTTGCAGCAGCTGCGGAAAGTGGCAAGATTCTGCAGCTGAATGAACAAAATCTAGATCAAATAGAAAACACAAAAATATAATTAAAAACCATGTTAGATGCTCTTTTTCACATGATATTGACAATTTGGGAGGTTTAGGTGAGTGAAAAAGGTATGGAAAAATGTATGGAAAAGATGCAAATTTGGGACTCAACACAAATATCTACTTATCTTAATCAAATCGAACTGATTATATATGAGAATACATACACAATTGAGAATGCAATTCACAAGATATAAGCATACATATGAGAAAATGAACAAATATATTTATTAAGAAAGTAGGAGGAGAAGATTACAACCAATAGATCGATTCATCGTCAATCTGTTCCAACTTCATTCCATCCTCATCACATAAAGCATCATCTCAATAGCATAACAATACTTCCAACTCTCACCAATTGAGAATCCAACAACATAACAAGACACAAATTCTTCCTCCTTAGCACTTAGATGAGTGCTCAATTTATATGGAAACTAAAGGTAGTTTCTTTATAAATGGAATTGAATGTCTTTATAATAATAGGTAAGACATGTTTCCAAGTTTAGAGGTCTTTAAAGAACACTTGTATTCGAAGTATCAAACCTATGATCTCTTCTAGAAGGCATTGGCCATGTGAAGATTCCTAGAACAATGATGATTTCGCTCCTAGGAGACCAACACAATCTTGAGTTTCGGTAAGTGCACTAGAGTGCACCTTTTCATGGAGGTAAGTGAAATAAAACATAGTTAGGCCGCTATAGAGGAGCATTGTTGAGTCAATGGGTCATATAAACTATACCTTCAAACCTTGTAAATCTCACAATTGAAGCTATCAAAGGAATGAGCTCTCTTAGGGCATATAGTAACTGAATTAGGAGATGATAGACCCTATTCATTGGTTTTGGGGATGATTCCAAGTTTTACCAGCTATTGGTGGATGATGCCCAAATTTACCTATAACAGCCCTAAGTTGAACTATTGAGATACCCCAAGTTACTTATGAGGCACTATCCTAGAGGGAGAATTATCCTTGTTCCTATGAACTGGCCCTTCTGATTTAAACTTCTGAGATTTCCTCCATGTGCAAGGCATAAAAAATTACTTCAGCACATGAAAAGCCTTGTTACATAGGTGCCATATGAAAGGGATTCCCTCATAATCAAGGATTTTCATCTATGATAACCCTTGATAATGTTAGTTCAAAGCTATGAAAAAACCTTCACACGTATCCAAATTTACCATTACTCAAGCCACAACCATTTTACTAGATTCTTCATATGATTTATCAACTTCCATGAAGGTCCTTAACTTATTCCTAATGATCTTGAACATGACCTAGGACTATAACTACATGGTAAGGCTTGGTAACCTCATCGATAATGCGCCTACCCCAATCTTCTCTCTGTTAGCATCAAATAAAGGGATCCATCTCTTTAATAATATTAGAGTTGAATATATGCATCAATTCTTGCTTAGTACCCACAATGTTGCTTATCCTAAGTTGAATATAAATTCAAACAACCCTCTGACAAGGGTTATAACCTCTGGAAAAGCTATAAGGTCCTTCTACAAAACATCCTTAACCTACTAATGCAAAATTTTCCATCGAGAAGTACCTTCCATGAACTACGTGAACCAGAACCCACTCACGGGTCTCCATAGCATTCTTGAACTTTACTCCTTCTCCTAGAGTCAGGTTATTATCTTCCACTTTAATGCTAGTGCACCTTAATTTCTTGCTTTTCTTATCGAGCCTTGGAACAGGCTCATGACTAGAGATATTTAAAATGGTTTCTACCAGCCAATAGGAATCATCACTTCCTTCTTGTAATATGACATTATTCTTGGCCCCACAGAATGCACTATATGAGGGACCTTGAGAAAAAAACCTCATCTGCTCCCCTAACAAACCCCCAATGATATCCCATGTATAACTATGAAAATAACTAAAACCCTAACCACCTTCACCATTTTTTCTTGTAAAAAATTTGACATATTATGAATAAGACCTAAATCTCTCCATTTCCACACTTTATAAAGTGGCACGGAAACCCCAAGAAATAATTTATCCTTCCTATTGAGATCATTCCAACCCTCGAATACTAACTGATTAAAAACCCCTGAAAACATCTATGGATTCCAATAAACCACCTCTCACCACACCATGCTAAAAAAAATTATTGAGAATCCCATGAAATGGGTTTACCACTGAAGGGACAGAAGGAGGACCTAGAGACTACTTCGGGCTTGCTAACCCATCATGGTCCTAAAACCCTACAAAGACCAAAGGGCCAAAGGAGGACCTGGAAATTGTATCGTGCTCACTTTCCCACCTAGGTATTTAAACCCTTTTGAAATTGGTACATTCAACACTGAAAGTAAATCTTCATGCACCAATAATGATACGATTGAAGAGGAATGAGAAAAATATTCTACAATTGCCAAGACCAATTCTAGAGTTGGAAGGGAAGAAAAAATATTAGATTCTAGAATATCATGAGTTTCTTTAAGCTCTAGAACTAGGGGCTGAGGTGGTGTTGACCTCATAAAATAATTCTCATAAGGGTCGACTAAAAAATCCATCTCACCCTATAGAACCTCATCCTCCTCATTCAAAAACCCTAAGTCATAAGAACTATAGTTAAAATAGAATCCATTACTCACCAAAACTATCGAAACCTTGTTTTCTTTTGTCTCCTTCTAGTAACAATCGAAAACCCCCATGTTCTCTACATATAATTTACTACCCTAGAATGAGATTATTTATTGAAAACTACCACAAAATTATTTTATGAGACTACAAGCCTCGAAACCGTAGTTATCACCACTGCAAAGCCATCTCTCCATCACATATATTCATAATAAGAAGTGCTCAAAAATATAGATAAACTATTTTTCAATTCAAGCATAAGATTGCACTATTTAAAAAGAAAATTTAAAAAATTAAATCACAACATAAATACATCATAAATAATTAAAATAATTAATATAGATATCAAATATTTAAATTTTTTTATCATAATATTGATAATAATTCACAATAAAAATTATTTATTTAAAAACAACAAAAATATCATAGATTATGTTGACATTATCTATCTAAGAGTGATTATATTTGGTAAAAAATGTGATTCTCTTTCATGATATTAAATTGCAGTTCCTCATTAACTAATTTTAAAGTATTAGTATAGTAATTTATGATCAACCTCATCAATAGGTACATTATAAGGGTCATGATGTCATCCTCTAGCTTTGTATCTCTTTCTCACAGTTATTTATGGTTTTTTGATAGTATGTTTAGTGATAAGGATAAAGATGTTTGTCATGTCATGTGTCCTAATATGGTTTAATTGCATGAAATGGAGCAATTTTTGATATGATTTCTATGCAGGGGCTTAGACTAGACAACAAGGAGAGAATATATGGGTTTTTCCACCCCTTTAACTCCCTGAATTAGGTCAATGGGAGCTAAGAAATTGAAATTAATGAGGAACCAAATCCATCATTATTGAGTTGTAGGAGAAAAATATTCCTATTTTCTAGGGAATTGATAGTAGCTACCCTCTTCTATAAATAAAAAGTAGAATATCTCATTATGATTCAAGTTTTTTTTTCATTTAGGTGGGTATTGAGCTAAATAATTTGGCACTATTATTTTGAATGTTATTTAATGTATTGGAATTTATTCAATGATAATGAGAAGTTGTGTGTTGATTCATCACTATGTTAGTTCTAGAGGGTTGAGGATCTTGGGTTTGGGCCCAACCCAGTGGCTTATGTCTCTCTTGTTATTAATCTTATTTTTCATGTTCTTGTTGTATCTCAGGGGTTGGTTTATTGATTAGATCATAGTTCTGGCATAGATTAAATAGTATTTAAATTCAACTCATCTTTTCCACTACTAGTTGTTTCATTTTTGCCAATGATAAATGGGTGTATGCATGTGATGATTGCAAGGTTGTTTAGATATGTAGGCAAGGGAACCTTCTCCATCTCCCTCTTAGACTCCCTCACCTTTTCTTGTGAACCCCAAATTCTGTCAAAAATAATTTACTTTTTTGATCATTTTCCTAGGGTCATTGAGAGCATCCATCCTAGTGAAAAACCGACCTTCAAGAATCTCTAAGATTTTCTAGGGGCTTCAAGCACCCTTCACTTATCTACCTCAACCTCCATGCATTTTTTCATACCCTTAAACCATAATTTCCCCCTATCAAGCCTTCTCGAAATCCCTAATGTAGCATTAGAGGCCCTCCTGTATCAATACAAGACCCTTGTAGTAGCCTCTTGTAGCACACTTATAAGACCTTTTGTGTTCCACTAGTTTTGATCCTTACTAAAAATTGCACTTATATTCAAAGGATGTTGACCCCCAACTATGATTTCATGATCAAAGGAAACTCCTAGGCCACTCCAAACCCTCTGTTTCCTTCATTGCAAAAACACAATAGTGTTAGTTTTCTTATCACATATTTGGTACAAACAAAATATTGATTTACATGCAATTGTGAGCTAGTTAGATGGTTCATAGAATCTTGAATTATAGTTTGGTAGGTTATGAAAGAGATGTTAGCTTCCTTTCTACAAGTAGATATGATAGATTTATGAATGTTGCAAGAGAATGCAGTTTCCCTTATGCAAATAGTTTAGCTATTTTATTTTGATGAATGGTTTCAATAGAATTTACAAGTTAAATTCAATAGAATTTTTCTTGTCATAGTTATAGGAAAATTTTTAATTTCACCTTCATTAGCTAGCTTTCATACTAATTCAGTAGGAGGGATGGTCTTGGATCACTATTGATCATATTTCCTAGTTAAGGGTGGAATGAGTAGAATCTCGTCTACTTTTCATATAGCACTATCACCTTGAAGTTTTTACGAGCCCCAGGTTGATAAATAGCATTGAGGATCCCTTTTTATTTGTATCACCCTTGGTGCAATAGCAAGGCTCACCACTTTTTGGCGTCATTTCCAGGGAGGTGTATAGGTAGATTTTGTTTCTTCTTAATTATTGTTTTCTATTTTGCATACAGTTTTGAAGAAGAAACATAAACCAAAAAGAGAAAAAAATTCTTTCATGCCTCATGGGAGTAGAGATACTCAAGAAAAATTCTTACCAAAAACCCCCACACCCTCTACAAGTTAACCTTTACTCTTCTTTTCTGACTGTCAGCTCCCCTCTTTGACTATAGGGGAGTTAGAATACCCTCTAGGTGAGCAACCTGGAATTTTTGAAGAACCTATGGGGGAAGAAGAATAACCCACTTCACCTACCCAAAATATGGTTGAAAATAGGGGAAATGAGGTTTTCCCTATTAGAGATATTAATGGAGAGGCTAGAATTAAGAATATAATCCCTAATGCCCTTCCACACTTCCATGGCTTAACCTCTGAGGATATTGATACCTTCATGTTTGAATTTTTTGTTGTATGTAGGACCTATGAAAATTCCTATGATGACCAGAATATGAAGTTGTTCTATTCTACCCTTAAGGATGCAGCCTTGTGCTGGTTAATGGGTCTGCCTGGGGGTAGCATCACTACTTGGGCCGAAATTCAAGAAGCCTTTAATAACAAGTACAGGGACTACTGTAAGTCCAAAGAAACCAAGGAAGAAATATTTAGAATGACTCTTGGACTTGATGAATCCCTAGAATACGATGAGGAGATATTTAAACTCAATTATTGTAGGTCCAACTGCACCCGTGGTCCTGAATCACTCAAATTAGTTCTTCTTTGGGGGATCAAGAAGGACATTTTGGAGACCCTCAACATGCTATTTGGGGGATATATATATCATTTTTCCTTTGATGACATTAAAATTTTTTTCAAGAATCACTCTAGGGTTATTAGAAAGAAGGCTAGGGCTAGTCAAGGCTTGGTAAATTCCTCTCCTTCCACAACTTCCATAAAGAATGCAATAGGAAACATGATAGAGAAATTTGAGAGTGAAATGTGCATACCTTTCTGCTGCAAATGGATGCCATGAAAATCAAAAGAAAACGGGAGGAATCAGAAAGGGAACTAGCTATTTTCTTCCCAAGATGCACCAAAAGACATCCTAGGAATGAGTGCCCCTTAAATGTCATAGAGGTTTCCTAGTTTGTGAAGAAAATAATGCAATGGAAAAGTACCCTTCTTTGTCAAGATTGAAAGTTGTACAACAAGAATAGAAGGGGGGTCAGAGAAACTTTGTTTCATCAATCAAATAATACATCAAGACCCAGTCCATATGAACAAGTCAAGCAAGATACACACTACTCTTATTATAATCTAAATAAGACTACACCATTTCAACCTTGGTACTCTTCCACTCACCCACCTTGATCCACACCCACTTCTTTGCCTTATTCTCCTCAATATTCTCCTCAACATGTTTTCAGTGGAGATACATCTTACCCTTCTAATGTTTTGGAAATCTAGGACATCACCCTTCGATATGGGAGAGTGCTTCTAGATAACCATCCAGCTTCTCCACCTGAAGAGCTTGAAGGAGAGAAGGAATAAAGTTTTCCTCAAGTCAATCCACCTCCTTTTCCTGAGATTTTGATCCACCCTAGCCACTACACCACAAAATAGGTTTAACTTTTGGGAGAATTTAAGAATTTGTGTGTTTAAATACCCCTTCTTTAGGATATTAAATATGTTCCCATCTATAATAAGCTCATCAAGGAGAAATTTTTCAAACATCCTAGGAGAAGAAAAATATATATCCCCACCATAAATAGTTTTTGGCAATTATCTGATTTGATGTTGGGGAGAGCAATCTTTCCAAAATACTTAGATCGTGGAATCCTAGTAGTGGATGTGCACATTGATGGCATCATTGTTACTCATACCCTGATTGATATTTGGGTTACCATCAATGTGATTACAGAGGAAAAAATTCTCAAGCTAAACCTCCAAGGGGCTTTGAGAAATACCACCACAGTGCTACAACTTGTAGATAGATCCACCGTAACTTGTGAGGGAGTTGTTGAGGATGTATTGTCTCCATCAACTCCTGGTAGTATCCTACTGACTTCCTAGTGATCCAACACAAAACCAATTTTAATGATTATCCTCTTATCTTAGGAATACCTTGGTTGGCCACTATTGATGCCTATATCAGTTGCAGAGCTAGGAACATGACCATCAATAATGGGCCCTTATCAAAATAATTTATATTGTTCCCTCCTTCTCAGCCTTGTCTTGAACATGATCTACCTTTGTGGCCTAAGGCTGAGGAAGAAGATGAGGTGTATCTTATACCACCCTACCAAATTTTTACCCTATATGTTGTTATAGGAGGGGGGGAACCTGATGAATATGACCTCATCGATCATATCCTTTAGAACCAACCCCCCACTACCATACCTCTTGATCAGCTAGTGAAAGAATATGAGAATAATTCTTAGACTGAGTTATGTTCAGTTGACCCAAGTCCTGAACATGTCAAATTTGTAGAGTTTGGACCATATAGAACCTTAAATATTAACCCATCTCTTGACCAAAAAGGAAGAGAAAATGCGCAATATGTTGAGAGAAAACTTAGATTTTTTTACTTGGGACTGTAAAGAAATGAAGGGGGTGCATCCCTAGTTTGTACTCATCACATATACATCTTCAAACATGTGTGCCAACCTTAGATTATAATGAACCCAACCCTTAAAATACATAGTGAAGGAAGAATTAGAAAAGTTGTTGGATATAGGGTTATTATACCCCATCTCAGATAGTGAGTGGGTGTCTCCTCTAGTCATAGTCCCAATGAAGAATGGGAAGTGGAGAATATGTGTTGATTATAGAGAAATGAACAAGGCCACAAATAATGACCATTTACCTTCGAATTTCATTGACCAATTTTTAGATTGTCTTGTAGGGATGAAGTTATTCTCTTTCTTGGACGGATTTAGTGGGTACAATCAGATCTAGATCAGCCTTGAAGACCAAGACAAGACTACATTTACATGTCCTTGGGGTACCTTTTCTTATAGAGTCCTTCCATTCTTTCTATGAAAGGCCCCTGCTACTTTTCAAAGGGAATTTTTTAGCATATTTTCTATGCTTGTTCATGACACTGTGGAGATCTACATGGATGATTTCACTCCATATGGATGTGACTTCTTGGAGGATCTCTCTAATCTAAGTAAAGTCCTAAGAAAATGCATTTAAATTAACCTATCACTGAGTCCTGAGAAATGTGAATTATTAATAAATGAGGGGATTTTCCTTGGCCATTCCAGATCTCAAGAAGGGATACAAGTGGACCCAAACAAGATTTCCATCATCAAAATTGCCCCTACCCCTCAAAAGCAAAGGGAAGTTGGAGTTTCTTGGGCTTAGTTGGTTATTATAAAAGATCTATCAAGGATTTTAGTAAAGTGGCTCCAAAATTGTTTAGATTTTTGGCCAAGGTCTCAAATTTATGTTGGAAAAGTAGCTACCAAGAGGCCTTGGAAATATTAAACTAAAATTTACCACTACATCAAAACTTAGGGGTCCCAATTGGGATTTTCATTTTTGTATCCATATTGATGCATCAGACAAATTTGTGGGGGAATCCTTGGGGAAAATATATGATAAGTTACCCTATGCCATTTGTTTAATTAGTAAATATTTTTCTAAATCTAAATTTAAATATATTATCACTAAAAAATAACTCATAGCTATTGTACACTCCTTAAACAAATTCAGGCACTATATCACTGCATACAAAAATAATTTTCATACTGATCATGCTGCTATTAAATATTTGATGAATAAGCCTGATGTGAATGTTAGGATCATTAGATGGTTGTTATTGTTACAACATTTTGATATGAGTATCATTGACAAGCCATGAAAATAAAATGTAGTTGTAGATCTTCTGTCTACAATTACTTTTCATGTAGGTGATGAACGAATGGTCAAAGATCAACTTCCATATGAGAACCTATTTCATTAGGGTAATTTTGAGGTCTAAAATGGGCATCCTAAGGAAATTATAAAATAATAGTGGAAATAATAAAATAATATTTGATTACATCATCAAATTTTAGAGGGAAAAAAGAAAAAAACTACTTTTTCAACTCGTATTTTCAACTTATCTGCCAAAGTATTTAGTCAAATTTCGAGCAAAAGTACTCGTTGGATGAAAAATTTAATTCCTCATCCAAGAAGTACCCATGTTGCATACTTTTGATGGAACATGCTACACGAAAAATGAGATATACATGAAAAACATGATTTCAATCACATTTTTCATGTATTTCTCATTTTTCGAAATCACGTTTTCCATGTATCTCTCATTTTTCGTGTAGCATGGTCCATAGAAGTATGCAACATGGGTACTTCTTGGATGAGGAATTAAATTTTTCATCCAACGAGTACTCTCACTCAAAATTTGAGTAAACACTTTGGGATACGAGTTGAAAGGGTAGTTTTATTATTTTATTATTTTTTAATCTTTTTATCCTTTTCCTTAAAAAATGGTGAATCATCCCCCATGGCTGACATCACCATATTGAATCCTATTGGTTCTTATAAAGTTGAATTTGGCTGTCCATTTTTCTTAGGAGGCCCATTTTAGACCTCAATATTCCCCTAATGGCTATGTCATTTAACCCTCTTTGGTTTGCTGACATAACCAACGAATTGGTTGTTGGGAGATTTATTCCAAATATTTCATATAGGGAGAGTAGAAGAATTGTAAAGAAAAGTGTCAAATTCACTTGGATTTGGGGAAACCCTTTCAAAATGGGACTAGATCATATTTTAAGGAGATGTGTCAGGGAAGAGGAGGTCTTTAACATGCTTTCAGCCTGCCGTGATGGGCCCTCTGGGGATAATTTTGCTTCCAAGATATTAAATTTAAAATATTCACAAGTTGGCAACTATTGGTCCACTCTCCATCAAGATGCAAGAAGTTATACCAGCAAGGGTGTTATAAGACCCTCTAGGTGAGCAACCTAGAATTTTCGAAGAACCTATGGGGGAAAAAGAAGAACCCACTTCACCTACCCAAAATATGGTTTAAAATAGGGAAAATGAGGTTTTCCATATTAGAGATAGTAATGGAGAGGCTAGAATGAAGAATATAATCCCTAATGCCCTTCCACGCTTCCATGGCTTAACCTCTGAGGATATTAATACCTTCATGTTTGAATTTTTTGTTGTATGTAGGACCTATGACAATGCCTATGATGACCAGAAGATGAAGTTATTCCATTCTACCAGAAGATGAAGTTAATGGGTGTGCCTGGGGGCAGCATCACTACCTAGGCCCAAATGCAACAAGCCTTTAATAACAAATACAAGGACTATTCTAGTTCCAAATAAACCAAGGAAAAAATATTTAGAATGACTCTTGGACTTGATGAATCCCTATAATACTATGAGGAGATATTTAAACTCAGTTATAGAAGGTCCAACTACACCCGTGATCTTGAATCACTCAAATTATTTCTTCTCTGATGGATCAGGGAGGACATTTTGGAGACCCTCAACATGCTATTTGGGGGAGATATCTATTCCTATGATGATATTAAAATTTTGTTCAAGAATCACTCTAGGGCTACTAGAAAGAAGGGTAGGGCTAGTCAAGGCTTGGTGCATTCCTCTCCTTCCACGACTTTCATAAAGAATGAGATAGGAAACATGTTGGTGTATTTCAAGAGTGAAATGATGCGTACCTTTGCACTACAAATGGAAACCATGAAAATCCAAAGAAAATAGGAGGAAACAAAAGGGCACTAGCTATTTTCTTCCCAAGATGCACCAAAAGACATCCTAGGAATGGGTGCCCTTAAATTTCATAGAGTTTTTCCTAGTATGTGAAGAAAATAATGCAATGGAAAAGTACCCTTCTTTTCCAGGATTAAAATTTGTACATCAAGGAGCAGAAGGGGCGTCAGAGAAAATTTGTTTCATCAATCAAAGAAGACCTCAAGACCCAGTCCATATGAACAAGGCATGCAAGATACACACTAATCTTATTATAATCTAAATTAGACTACACCATTTGAACCTTTTTACTCTTCCACTCACCCATCCTAGTTCACACCCTCTTCTTGGCCTTATTCTCTTCAATATCCTCCTCAACTTGTCAACCATCCTTTTCAGCCATATCCACCTCAATATTCTCAATGGGGCAACCCATCACAAGGGTGGAGGCCTCAAGTTAACCAGCCTCCTTCTTTACTACCTCCACCCAAAACTTAGCCAAAACTCACTCATCCTACTCCACCTAAGCAACCTAAAATTCATAATCAAATAAACCTAAACCGAAACAACAAGAAAATCCAATATTTTTTCAGTGGATATACATCTTACCCGTCTAATGTTGTGTAAATATACGACATCACCCTTTGGTCTAGGAGAGTGCTTCTAGATAACCATACACCTTCTCCACGTGAAGAGATTGAAGGAGAGAGGGAATATTTTTTTCCTCAAGTCAGTACACCTCCTTTTCTTGAGATTTTGATCCACCCTAGGCAACACACCCAAAAATAGGTTTAACTTCTGGGAGAATTGAAGAATTTGTGTGTTAAAATACCCCTTCTTCAGGATATTAAAGATGATCCCATCTATAATGAGCTCATCAAGGAGAAATTTTTCAAACATCCTCGGAGAATAAAAAGATGTATCCCCACCATAAATATTTTTTCGCATTTATTTGATTTGATGCTGGGGAGAGAAATTTTCCAAAATACGTAGATTGCAGAATCCTAGTAGTCGATATGCACATTGATGGCATCATTGTCCCTCATACCCTGATTGATCTTGGGGATACCATCAATTTGATTAATAAGGAACCATGCTCAACCTAATCCTCCAAGGGGCTTTGAGAAGTACCACCACAGTGCTGCAACTTGTAGATAGATCCATAGTAACTCATGAGGGAGTTGTTGAGGATGTCATTGTCTCCATCGACTCTTGGTAGTATCATACTGACTTCCTATTGCTCCAACACAAAACCAATTTTAATGGTTATCCTCTTGTCTTATGAATACCTTCGCTGGCAATTGTTGATGCCTATATCAGTTGGAGAGCTGGGAACATGACCATCAATAATTGACCCTTATCATAAAAATTGATATTGTGCCCTCCTTCTCAGCCTTGTCCTGAACATGATCTACCTTTGTGGCTTGAGGATGATGAAGAATATGAGGTGTATCATATATCACCCTACCATATTTGTACCCTAGATGTTGTTATAGGAAGGGAGGAACCTGATGAATATGACCTCATTGACCATATCCTTCAGAACCAACCCCCCAGTACCATACCTCTTGATAAGCTAGTGAAAGAATATGAGAATAGTCCTTAGACTAAGTTATGTTCAGTTCATCCAAGTCATGAACGTGTCAAAGTTGTAGAGTTTGGCCCATCTAGAACCTTAAATACTAACCCCTATCTTGACCAAAAAAGAAGAGAAATTGAGAAATATTTTGAGAGAAAACTTAGATTATTTTACTTGGGACTATAAAGAAATGAAGGGGGTGCATCCCTCCGTTTGAAGTCATCACATATATATCTTCAAAAATGTGTGCCAACCTTAAAGGAGAATGAACCTAACCCTTAAAATACATAGTGAAGGAAGAATTACCAAAGTTATTGGATGCAGGGTTCATATACCCCATCTTAGATAGTGAGTGGGTATCCCCTCTAGTTATAGTCCCAAAGAAGAATGGGAAGTGGAGAATATGTATTGATTATAGAGAATTGAATAAGGCCACAAAGATAGATCATTTACCTTCACATTTCATTGACCAATCTTTAGATGGTCTTGTATGGAAGAAGTTATTCTCTTTCTTGGATGGATTCAGTGGTTACAATCAGATCCATATCATCCTTGAAGAGAAAGACAAGACTACATTTACATGTCCTCGGGGTACCTTTTCTTATAGAGTCCTCCCATTCAGTCTATGAAAGGCCCTTGCTACTTTTCAAAGGGAATTTTTTAGCATATTTTCTATGCTTGTTCATGACTCTGTCGAGATCTACATGGATGAATTCACTCCATATGGATGTGACTTCTTGGAGGATATCCCTAATCTAGGTAAATTCCTAAGAAAATGCATTGGAATGAACCTCTCACTGAGTCCTAATAATTGTGAATTCTTAATGAATGCAGGGATTTTCCTTGGCCATTACATATCTCAGGAAGGGATACAGGTGGACCCAAACAAGATTTCCATCATCAAAATGGTCCCTACCCCTCAAAATCAAAGATAAGTTGGATTTTCTTGGGCTTAGATTACTATTATAGAAGGTTTATCAAGGATTTTAGTAAAGTGGCTTCACAATTTTTTAGATTGCTTGCCAAGGTCTCAGATCTATGTTGGAAAAGTAGTTGCATTGACAAGCCATGAAAATAAAATGTAGTTGTAGATCTTCTGTCTACAATTACTTTTCCTGTAGGTGATGAAGGCATTAGGGGAAATTTTAGGTGTAAAATGGCCCTCCTAAGAAAAAAGTACAGCCAAAATAAACTTTATAAGAACCAATAGGATTCAAGATGATGATTTCAACCATGGGGGATGATTCACCATTTTTGGAGTAAAAAGGTAAAATGATCAAAAAATAATAAAATAATAAAACTACCTTTTCAACTCGTATTTTCAACTTATCTCCTTAAGGTTTCACTAAAATTTGATCAAGAGTGTTCGTTGGATGCAAAATTTAGTTCCTCATCCAAGGACTACCCATTTTCCATACTTCCGATGCACTCTACTACATGAAAAATGAGAAATACATGAAAAAATGTGATTTCTATCACGATTTTCATGAATTTCTCATTTTTTATGTAGAAGGGTGTGTAAAGGGTATGGAACATGGGTAATCCTTGCATGAGGAATCAAATTCTACATCCAACGAATGTTTCCACTAGAAATTTTAGGAAACCTATAGGGAGATAAGTTGAAAATATGAGTTTAAAAAATAGTTTTTTTCTTTTTTCCCTCTAAAATTTGATGATGTAATCTAATATTATTTTATTATTTCCACTATTTTTTTATAATTTCCTTAGGAGGTCCATTTTGGACCTCAAAATTCCCCTAATGGATGATCGAAGATAAACTTCCAGATGAGAACCTATTTGCTATGTCATTTCTCTCTCTTTGGTTTTTTGACATAACCAGCTACCTAGTTGTTGGGAAATTTCCTCCAAATATTTCATCCAAGGAGAATAGAAGAATGATAAGGAAAATTTCCGCTTTCACTTGGATTTGGGGAAACCTTTTCAAAATGGGACTAGATCATATTTTAAGGAGGTGTATCAGGGAAGAGTTGGTCTTTAGCATCCTTTCATCCTGCCATGATGGGCCCTCTAGAAATAAATTTTCTTACAAGATTATAAATTTCAAATATTTACAAGTTGGATACTATTGGTCCACTCTCCATCAAGATTCAAGAAGGTATACCAACGGATTTGATCAGTTCCAAAGGATGGGGAAACCCACACCCAGGGATGAGATGCCTCTACAACCTCAAGTGATCTTAGATTCATTTGACAAGTGGGGCAGGGATTTTATTGGGCCAATTGATCCACCGTCACGAAAAAGGGAAATACATTGTTGTGTGCACTAACTATTTAAAAAATTGCATAGAGACAAAATCTATTAAAGAAAAAAAAAGGAGAAAATGGTTGAGTTCTTAAGGGGAAATATTTTCTACAAGTTTGGGTATCGAAGGGAGATAGTCACCCATCAGGGGGCTCAATTCACATCACATTTTATTGAGAATATAATGAGGCAACATAATATCAAACAAAAAACATATATTTCCTATCACCCTTATCAAAATAGGAAAGTAGAGGCTACAAATAAGGTATTGGAGAGCATCCTCATCAAGGCTGTGAATAACAAAAAGAGATATTGGGCAGACATATTAGTGGAGGAAACTTGGGCCTATAACACCACTTGGACGACAACTACTAGGTTCAATCCATATGATTTATTCTATGGGAAGAAATATTTTATTTCTATTGAGTTTAACTATAACACCTTGAGAGTAGCAACCCAATTAGACTTAGAATTCACAAGAGCACATCAAGAAAGGTTGCTTCAATTGAATGGCTTGGATGACTTCATAATGCATTCCCTACTACACACTGAAGTTAAAAATTTTCAAGAAAGGTTGCTTCAATTGAATGGCTTGGATGAGTTCATAATTCATTCCCTACTACACACTGAAGTTAAAAATTTTCAAAGGAAGGTCTGGCATGATAAACATATCAAGGAAAAGTTTTTTAAAGAAGGGAACTAGGCCTTGTTATATGATGCTTGGTTAAAATATCTTAAAGGAAAATTAATGACAAGATGGTGAGGCCCATACCTGGTAGAAAAATGTACTGAAAATGGCCCATGTCCAAATCAAAACCATTGACGAGGAAGGGATGCCCTTACTTATCAATGGTTATAAGCTGAAGTATACATGAAACCTATGTCTAAGGAAGAATTCATTAGTACAATCGGAAAAGAATTCAATATGATTGGGAGTGTCATGGATTCCAGTCCACATAACTCCTAGAAAATTGAAAAAAAATAATAAAAAAAATGTCTAGATGAAAACCTATTTAAGGCATCTGAGGCCAACTCCAGGGTTGAAAACCTACTTGAGGCATCCTTGGAGCAAAAAAAAAGAAGAAAAAAATAATAAATATCCCTAGGTGAAAACCTCCTCTGAGGAAACTAGGGCAAGCATGTAGGTTTAAAACCTCCTCAGAGGCATCATACCTATCTAAAAAAAAAAGAGAGAAAAAGAAAAGAAAAGAGAAGACCCAAAGAAATACTATATAACATGTCTTCTTAATGTTTTTTTTCATTTTACATGATTATACACAGTGGCATATGTCATCACTACAGGCCCAAAAAAATTCAAGGTTTCCTTCATTATTCCATCCATACACTTCCTATCCATCATATACACTCATGTGATATGTTGTGGCCCTATAATTTATAAGATTGGAAAGAATAAACAATAGAAGACAGCATCAAACCGCTTTGGAATCTAGGACCTAGCCTTCCTAGACTAAGAGAGGACTCTCTCTATTTGTGATTTAAATTTATCTTTAATATTATGAATGTTGATGTTAGGCTAGTTACGTTGATGGTGGTATTGGTTGTTTTGATTGATTTTTTTGGTTGGATGAGCAGTTCTGCAGGGACTAATCCATTAGGAAATGGAGTGAAAAGACTAGATTGGTGCATCAACTTTTTTAGGGCATTCACAGGGAAACCTAACTATGCAAACTAGATCTTACTGATAGTGTGAATTATGAAATGGAAGAAAGCAGTGAGTTTGGTAATAGTTAAAGAGAAATTAATAATTATTTAACTATACTTCAGGACGAAACATTGCGATAGTAAATAAAGACAGAATTAAGGTTCTCTCTCAGAAAATCTTCATCTAAAATTTATGTTTTACAATCAGATAAATTGAAGCACAGAATGAAATACAAAGAAAACATTACCAAAGAGAGAAACACATAACCATTAAGATAGTTCAAGAATCACGTGAAAAATATCTTATTTTTAATGCCCAACTCAAAAATGGCAGTGCTCCAATACAAAATTTCTTACAATACAAGGTCCAATCTTCCAACCCTTGATACTTCCAATGCATGCAGTATTTAAAGAAAGACTAAGTTGGTTGCCCTATCTACTTGGAAACTTCTCATTAATTATAATCAACTAAAAACTAGACAAGTGTGGCCATGCAAAGGGCCAAACAAAAATCCCTAACAAAACACCACCTATGGAATTAACTTCGACAGCTCATCATGAATCCAAAAAACTTCAGCAGCTCTTCATGAATCCAAAAAGTAGGTTTTGATGGTGGCTGAGGTGGTCACGAAGAGGCAATGACAGGTGGCTCTGACATCTGGCTCTACTTTTGGGCCACCTATATTGGATCATTAAAGATGATGTGATGTTGGCACCTATAATTAATCAATGGCTGAGAAGAGAGAGCTGGTGATCTGCGCTAGTTGTAATGATGGCCCCTTTCTGTTAGACTGCCTCTACCTTTACTGCACCGATTATTGCTGCAGTGGAATTTGAAACAGAACAACCATTGTTCCTTTAATAATTGGAAAATTTTCCTTTAAATTGGTGGTTACCTGAATATAATAGAGTGCTCCCATAATGACCTTTGGGTAGGATTAGCAAGGAAGGGCGACGTGGAGCAACGATGGTGGGAGGTGATAGATGGATGCAGAGCAACAGTGGTGCGAACCATCATGACACAGTGGTGGCCAGGTTTGTATCGATGCAAAGGAAAAAGAATATTTCGGGGGGGTACTAGAGTGGTAGGTGATATCGGAGCAGGAGGGTGCAAAGTAGCAGAGGCGTGCCACGTAGGGGGAAAGGCAATAAGAGATACCGCCTGTTTCGGACCCCCCTCGTGGTTAAGTTTTGAAGGGTAAAGGGGGTGCGAAAATGTGTTGGATACTGTCGAATCGGAAGTGGGGTAACATATATGTGACGTGGGATGTAATAGTGGGCTCTACAGATATCGCAAGCGGGAGTTAGCCACGACAATGGGAAACATGATGGATCGCAATATCGCAATTTCGTATACTTACCTCATCGCATCACCCAATTACATCACATCGCAATCTACAACACTTAGCTTGTGATAAATTAATAATAAACATAAAAATATTCAATTTTGATGTGCGATGGGCAGTGGGGAAAAGGTGATGTGGCAGGGAAATGGGTCCCATTGTATCACATCGGCAGTTAGAAGCGGCGATGGGAATGCGAAATGGTAAAAAGTACGAAGTTATGAAAATTTTACTGTGGTAATGATATCACATAAATAATATATGACATATATATGAAAGGAGTCCCACATATTATTGCATCAGGAAATTTGTAGGATTTAGCAGTTATGAATATGGTTGGAAACTGGCGATTGCGATAAAGGTAAGGGTTAAAATGATGGGAAAGGTTTGTTGCGTTCAGGTAATGCGGGGGCAGATTTTCACTTTAAAAAAAAACTAGAGTAAAGGGCATGTGATAAATTAAATGATAATATTTAAAATCCTGAAATTTATAGCATGGGCATTAATAATATGATATGGCGGAGTTAGTGATATAAATCCCAAAAACCTCTTTGTTGGTGATGTTTTAGAGCTTATGATAAGTCCCAAAGACTCTTTTCCAAACAATTCTTTATGCACTTGTTAGCATTGGTATTTGAATCCCACCCATTCCACCTTAGTTTACTCTACTTTCACCTCATATCTGTCATTATCATTGACCTCGCTTCATTTTTTAACCATTTTTCCCAAGGGTACCCAAATCATCACTATTCACAAGCACTAAATCCTAATTTTCTCTCCCACTTAGTTAGGGTATGCTATGGAAACATAGACATTTGAGCAGAGGAGGAATAATGTAGGTCATATAAGTAAGTATGAGGCCATTCCAACTCATAATATCATGTCACCGTCATTTTTTAAGAAATCATTCCAAGGATCAAGTCATTTGCCACTCATAGGGACGATTTTTATTCAAACCGTGTTTCTAACCAAACAAAGATGAATTTGACAAAAGTGAGAGAGTTTTTTTGTCCATAATAGATCAAGGAAGAAACACCTTGTTACATATAATTTTTTTACCATCCCTGAAATCCCCAACCCACATATTGGAGCATAATTTCTGTGACTAATAAGAAGTGTTATGCCTTGTAAAGACCATTATTGCATCACTTACCATGAGGACAAAATTCCTTCTGTTGACAATTTCCTAAGCAGACCTTCAGAAACACATGTTTTTACCTTGGCGCTAGTAGAATGTTATGCCCTCGTGCGAATGAGGAAGATTAATGCTGGGCTCCGCACCCATTGGCACTCTGTCCCAGTGAGATACCTGCGCCAACCTTTTTATGGAATGTTTTTTAAAAATAGAGGTGAAGTTTCTATCCTAAAAACTTCGTGGGTGAGTCAGCTGGAGTGGTTCGCCTGAATAACCATAGACTCCCTCCTTTAGCCTCTTGTTTCCACCTTTTGGGGAAACCTCCCAAAGTATAATGCATCCCTTCCACCATTGTAGGGATCCCAACCTCCTCCTCTCCCTCTATAAATAAATCTATCTCCCATTGATATGCTAGCTGAACAATTATAGTTGAACAATTATAGATGAACAATTATAGATAAAAGGCTGAAGATAATTCCTCGAACACTTTACTAGAGAGATAGAACAGAGAAAGAGACCTTTGTCAAGAGATCTTAGGCTTGTGTCCTCACCTCTTCTGAATTCCTTGACGATCCTTCGAGATGCGCTTCGACTGAACCCCACTGGAAGAGGCTGCGACATCAAGGCTCCGGTTGTAACTCTTTCTTCTATTTATATATATACATGACTATTGTCTGGTTAGAATCTTGTGTTAATGTGTTTTATTTGATGCAATACGCTTAACCTTCCTTGATTGGTTAGTTGATTATGAATGAAATCATTATCTTGTATGCTACTCTTGTTTGTTGATCTTCATGCAGGTATCCGAGCAATATTGCAGAAGGATTGTGACCCTTCAAGACAGAGATCAAGAGGCCACCACCACTATAGCGACGACAACTTTGGACTCTAGGTAGGTCAATTTATCTCGTCCTTTTCATTCATTAATTAGGAACCTACACTTTATCTTGTCCCTTTGTTTCTAGACCCACTCTAGGGCTAGAGGGATCGTCTATGTCCATAGAGAGGATTTACCTTCCCAACAAATTGGCGACTCCACTGGGGATCATTGTGAGTTTGTCATTTCATTTCCCATTAGGAATTTTCCTTGTCAAGTCGACTTCGGTCATTTTCTTGCTTTTCTGTCTTTCTTAGCTTGTTTGATTGTCTAAAATCCTCCTGTTCAGCTCCAGAGTGTCAAGATTGACCTCTACTCACTGGTTCTTCCCTCCTCCCATAGTTATTCAGCTTGGCGTGATTTTGCCTTGAATAGTCACACCAATTGGCATTGTTTGATTTTGTTGCAGTAGCGCCAACCCTTGTTTGGCGCAGATTACCGCCTCACAGTCATGCTGAATCTTGTAGGATTTGGTTTGACCTTCTTGCTGAGTTTTTGGTCAATTGTGCTTGATTCTGGATTGGTTATTTGATTTGAAATTGGTCTCTTGGAATTGTTTTCACTGTTGTAGGCTTACTCTTCTTAGTTTTTTGTCTATTTTATCATCGGTGAAGTTCATAGCCCTAGGGTTTCTAGGTGTCTTTTGCTCACTGAGCCTTATGATTGAAGTTCGAGTCATTTTTAATTTTGTCAGTTCGATTCCCTGATCAGTTGTATTAGTCTTTCTTGATCCTTTGATTTTTTTTGTTTGTTGAATGATTACTTTTGTTCTTTTTTAACTCTCCATCTCTTCTCTTCGAGCATAGATCACATTGCTTGTTTGGGTCATTTTGAAAGCTTTCACTTTGTTTGAAAGAGTGCATCATTGGTTTGAGTACGTCTTTACATCTATATTTCTTTCGAATTGTTCATTTTAAGATCTCTACATTCATAGTTCTCTAAAGTAGTGTTAGATTTGATTTTTAATGTAATTAGTGCATTGTGTGCTTCATTCATTCAAAAGGCAAAAAATTGCACCCTTTAGTTTGCATCGAAAATGAAAAGTTATTTTGCATAACTAGCGCTTGCATCTACGAAAGAGTTTCTCGTTTCTCGTTTTGATTGTATTAGATGCATTAGGGGAATTCTTTGTATGTTTTCATTGTTTTCTTCTTTCTGAAAGATCTCTATCCTTCTCTTAGTTAGCATTCTTCGAATGAAAAATGGTGTTCTATTGCATGTAGCTTGCATTTAGGAAATATGAGATCAAATTCGGTAGGGCCTTGCAACTGAAACATTAATTCAAGATCAACTGTAAAATTGATTCAATTAATCTAAGGAAGCATTGGAACCTAACACAATTTTTTTTAGAGGTCTAGGCTAGTGATGTGTTCCGGCATCATTAAACCTAGTAGTTTTCGTTCGCTGCTTAGCTTTAGACAACACTAGTACAGACTTGTGCTCCTCGCACCATCGCATATATAAAGGGAGACCCTCATAGGTTCAAATCCTTTATCCAATGGAAACTCAGTCTGCTGCCCTCTAACCCTGATACATTGAACACAGCATTTGGGGAGACTACCTGCACGTACGTTAAGTCCTTGGTCATTTCTCTTTCATTTGATCGCCAAGGTGTATATGGTAGTTCACGGAAACTTGGTACACCCTCTTGCTTAGATTACCTGAGTAGTCATTTCGATATTTTCGTGACTCCTTAAAAAGAGAAGAGATCATCGAGCTCTTTTCCTTTCATGCTCGTTTCAACTTGAAGGTGATAGAGTCACCTTTCACCTATTTCTCGACTCTTAAAATATGAAATGACAAATTTTTGTTTCAACGTCTTAAAATTAACTTCCCATAAAATATTCTTGGTTAAAGTTAGCTTCCTTAGTATTTTTTTTAAGGTTGTTTCCAATGGAAACTTTTCTAGAGTCCACCAATGAAGGAATCCCTGCTGAAGGGAATCTTAGTCCTTTTCCTTCTTTTAGAAATGTTGGTGCTCCTTATATGGCAACATTATCCCTGCCTGGGTTAACTGTTGGGTTTCATGTTTGGTTATTCTCGACCTATGTGGTCTTAAGAATTCCACCCCCTATATAACCATCTCCTCCACCTGAACAACATCATGTTGATTCTAAGGTGGACCTCTCCCCTTCTTTGCCTGTTTCTTCATCCTCCTCTTCTACTTCACCTGGTGAAATTCTAGATCCTAGTAACTAGGTGGCTAAGAAGAAGAAGAAGAAGTCAGATAAGAGAGAGGCTAGCTTTGCTGATATTGCACCTCAGACACCTTCCCTTGATAAACCATCTAACCTTCCATGGAAAGTGAAATTCCCATGCATGTTGTGCAAAGGTGACCACTTTCTTTGAGACTGCCCTAGCATTCCCAAGGTGCTCGAAGCATGGTCCGACGACCATCTGTTGTTTCCTTTGGCTTCTAGAAGTCATATTGGTGGCACATCTTCGACTAGCAATGATAAGACTCATAAGAAACAGGGTAATATTACAGATCCCTATAAGTTGTGTGAAGGGTATCATCCCATTCACCTTTGTTTGTACATGGATGAAGCCATGAGAGTATTGGACAACCCTAATATTTCTACATCATGCCTTCCAGTTGGTTACCAGAAGCTTTCTTTAAGTCCTCCGCTAGTTGATCCAACGATCGATCAAGCTTCATCCTTGGTCGATCCCGTTCCACCAGAAATTCAAATTCATGAATCCATTCCCAACTAACCATTGGTCGTGGAATCGGTCGATCTAGTCCCACCTGTGGTTCATCAGATCTTTTTTGTCAAGAGTGGCTCAAATACACCTCACGTTCTTCTTGTTTCATCAGATTCCTCGGACTTGGAGAAAGATTCTCCCATCCCTGTGGTTCAAGAATTTTCTCCTCCTGCTCCCATGATGGAGGTTCCAGAGGATGCTCCTCTTTCTCCTATAGCACTAGGGGATTACCATGTCATTTCTATGGTGCCCCCTCCAAGTAGTTTGGTCGCTTCCTTCAATTGGAGTCGGTTTACAGTATAACGTCTTCCTTCTTATGTGCCTTTTGAGATCACGATATAGGCCTTCGATATGGTCGTACCTAGCACAATTATAGATGAAGGTGCATCTATTAGTGTTCTATCTTCAAATACTTGGAAATATTTTGGTTCTCCACCACTTGTGCCTGTTACATAGAATCTATTGGAATTCAACAGAGGAACTAATCAATCGTTAGGGATCCTTCCGAAGTTGCCTATTTCTTTGGGAGGGAAAACCGTCTATATATATGTGATGGTTGTTCCAGGCCCCTTGGATTTAAATTTACTCTTGGGGCATGACTATGCTTATGCCATGGGTGCACTTGTCTCCTCCCTCTTTCGTGTGATCTGTTTTCCACACAAAAGTTGGATCATGGCCATTGATCAACTTTCATTCTTTGGTCCTAATATGGCAGTTGGCCCACCATCATCTCTACCGGATCTTTATCTGCCGATTGTATCTTCCTTACCACAGGTTAATTATGTGACCACTTGTTCAGTACCCTCATCCAGTGATTGTGATGTCATGTGCCATCTACTATGGGCATTCGATCAAGATTTCCAAGATGTTGTTCTCCCATCAGATGCAAACCTCTTGGAAGCCACCTATTATTTGTCATGATGAGTTGTCATGGATCATGGTTCGTTTTCTTGTGTTAAGATCCTTAAAAAATGAAACAAGGTCATCAGAGCATAGTTTGTTTTCTTGTGTCAAGTACCTTAAAAAATGAAACAAGTTCTTCGTATTAGAGTTCGTTTTCTTGTGTCAAGCTCCTTAAAAAATGAAACAAACTCTTCGGAGCATAGTTCCTTTCCTTGTGTCAAGCTCCCTAAAAAATGAAACAAGATGTCATGAGGATAGTTCGTCTTCTATGTCAACCTCGTTAAAAAATGAATTAGCTCATGAGGATAAGTTATTTTAATGTGTCAACCTTGTTAAAACAATGAAACACGTTCCCATTCAATTTGAGCTTTTGATTAGATCTCATAATATCCCAGTCGAGTCTTTCTCTTGATCTCATCATTTGAACCTTCACTCCATCTGTATTTCATATGGATTGAAGCTTGGGGGGAATATACCTTGAATTGAGTCACCATGCTGGGGGCATGCCCACTTTTAAAGCATATTTTATCTTTATTTCAAGCTTGTGTAAAAATTAAACTAATTTCACGCATAGTTTTGTTTCCGTTTCAAGCTTGTAAAAAAATAAAACCAGTTTCAAGCATAGTTTTCTAGAAAGTTTCAAGCTAGTGTAAAAATGAAACCAACTTCAAGTAGAGTTTCCCATGATTTCAATCTTGTGTGAAACTAAAACCATTCTTATTTTACCTCTCTTGATTTCCATTTTATCAACTTGTTTTGCCAGATGAGCCTTGGTTTTCTCATTCTGTCATCACCATCTACTTGGCCGATCATACACCTTCACTTGATTGTTTTACCCATTCCTAAGGAACATCTGAAATGAGTGGTATTATTAGCCAACCTCTTAACCTTTACCTTTTCTGAGCAGTTCCATCATTACCGGAACCAACTGCTACCCTTCATACCACTCATTCCTCCAAGAGGAGTCAACTTTCATCTCTTTTCTGACTCTCTAAAATTGAAAATATTTCCGAGACTCTTGTCATTTTGAACTCATTAAATGGTTACGAAATGATATCTACCCAGTATACATTTACCCCTTTTTTGGGCTGGGATAGATTATTTACGAAAAAGGAATACCTTAGCCTATTGCGACTAAGAGGTTCTTTCAGATATTTTTTTCTACATTTTCAAATCTGAGGGACTATTTATGAAAAGGGACTTGCTAGAGTTTTCTTTTCCGATTCTTTTCAAAATCTCTAAACATGAAAATATGTCGAGTTCTTCCTTTTTCAGACTTGTTAAACTCTGATGACATCAGACATCATCACCATGACATTCACCAAGTTCCTCCTTCCTAGGGCTCGTAAAATGTACTAGGATGGATTTGTTCGAAGGACAAACTTATATGACAAGCATATGCTATCATCTTCAAGGTTGTGTAAAAGTAAAGAGGTACTCACCAGAAATGGTGGGGGAAAATGGAACCATTTTTTAGTTGTGTCAATAGTATGTCGCTCTTGAACATGAAACTCTTTTGCATTCATGTCGGGTTTGGGACATCTCATTTCACATTTTTTTCCTCCATGGGTTTGGGTAATCTGTTTTGACATCTCATGTTCTCTTTGCCATGTCATCATGACCTCATATCCCTTGATTTCAAATACTGCCAAATCCAAAGTCGTGTCATTGATATGTTCAAGAGAAGTTTGCCTCTACAGTTTTCAACCTCTCTCTAATTCTCTGTTCGGTCATGATTCACTATCATCATGTTCCTTTGTCTCGTTTCGATGATGTGGGAAAAATTATGGCCCTCCTTCGCTCAGGTCACTTATTTTTTACTTCAGCTCATTATCCAGGAATTTGATCTACAAACTTCCTTCTGGTACCTTGAAGCCTGCATGCCTCAATGGCGGGTTCTTCGCATTCGATGATAGTTCTACATCATTGGCCTTCGATGGAGTGATTCTACGGGTGTTCGATACCAGATCACTGTTCACATTATGTGGATTGTACCTGTTTTACCTTGAGAGCCATTGTTATTATTGGTGGTTTGTCTCGTGCATGTTAACAAATTTCATCATTAGCTAGTAATCAGGAAATTTTCTTGCATGTTTGACTTCAGCTCACATATTTGCATGCTTGAATTTGTACTTTCTCGGGTTGATATGGAGCACAAGACCCTCGGTTTTGTCCAATAATATCTAGGCTATGGGTTATTATGGTTTATCATGACTCTATGCATGACTCTTTTGATTGGATGGCTGTGACCATACCTGAGTCTATTTGTTGATCCTTATTGCTGGATGGTTGCGTCCATACCTCAGATCTCAGTTTATATATGTACTCTATTATGGATGGCTGCGCCCATACCACATTTTCATGTATCAAATATTTCAGTTGTATTTTTACTTGTAGGTCTTCCAGTAGTGGTGTTTGGTTCAAATGCGTTCTCGTAAAGAATTTCACCCCTCCCTCTTTCTCGGACCTCATGCTTTAGGGGGCACCTATTACACAACATTTTTTCACCATCCCTCCAATCCCGATCCCACATATTGGAGGATTATTTTTTTGACTAATAAGAAGTTTCATGCCTTGAAAATACCATAATTTCATCCCTTTCCATGAGGACAACATTCCTTCTGTTGACAATTTCTTGAGGAGACCATCAGAAACACATGTTTTTTCCTTGGTGCTAGTAGGCTTTTATGCCCTCGTGCCAGTGAGGAAGATTAACACTAGGCCCCACACCCATTGGCACTCTATCCCAGTGAGCTACCCGTGCCAACCTGTTTATGGATTTTTTTTTTAAATAGAGGAAAATTTTCTATCCTAACAAGTTCGTGGGTGAGTCAACTGGAGTGGTTTGACTAAATAACCATGGACTCCCTCCTTTGGCCTCTTGTTTCCACCTTTTTGGGAAACCTTCAAAATGATAAGTCCTCCCTTCCACCATTGTAGGGATCCCAACATCCTCCTCTCCCTCTGTAAATAATGTTATCTCCCATTGATACGCTAGTTGAACAATTATAGCTGAAACATTATAGTTGAAAGGATAGAGAGAATTCCTGAACATTTTGCTAAAGAGATAGAATATAGAAAGAGAACTTTTTCGAGAGAGCTTAGGCTTGCGTCCTCACCTCATTTGAATTCCCCGACGATCCTTCGAGACATGCTTCGACTGAACGTCGCTGGAGGAGGCTGCAACGTCAAGGCTCTGATTGTAACTCTTTCTTCTATTTATATATATACATGAATATTGTCTGGTTCCCATATTGTGTTAATGTGTTTTATTCGATGCAATATGCTTAACCTTCCTTGATTGGTTAGTTTATTATGAATGAAATTATTGTCTTGTATTTTTCTCTTGTTTGTTGATCTTCGTGTAGGTATCTGAGAACTATTGCAGAAGGATTGTGACCCGTCAAGATAGAGATCAGGAGGCCACCACCACTACAGCGACGACAGTGTTGGACTCTAGGTAGGTCAATCTACCCCATCCTTTTCATTCATTAATTAGGAACCTACACTTTAGCTTGTCCCTTTGTTGCTAGACCCACTCTAGGGCTAGATGGATTGTCTCTCTCCTCAGAGAGGATTTACCTTCCCAACACACCTACTTCAAGTTTTACATAGGTGTCATGGTTTTGGAGAAATGTCAAAAATACAGGTGCCACAAGATATTTGTTGCACTTCTGGAGTGACCTTGGGCAAATCAAGTTTTCTATAATATTCCCAAATGGGAAAATCAGCAATATAAGCACAAAAAATGCATTTTTCAGAAATATGTGTTTTAACAGTCAAAATAAGTCTATGAATCCTTTAGACCATACATTATTACAACTCAATGTAAAATGAAATCATAAAAAAATCATTATATCCTAGCTAAACATACCTCTCAAGCTCAAAACAACCCAAATACACTGCAACCCCAAGACTACTGCAACATAGAAATATTGCAGCAAGTGACAATGCAATTTACTAAGGGTTTATACTCAACAATATAGAGAGAAAATAGATCTTCTAATATATTAATCAATGAAGCTTAAAAATTCAGATCTAGTCTCTTTTACAGAAATCCAAGATGACCCGACAAGGGTTTCTTGATAAACATGAAATACAAGAAGTATATGTTGTATATCTATGTCCGAATCAAATTGTATGGCTGAATCACTGCATAAATATGGATGATAATACAAATAAATGGCTATAGCTCCTCCTATCATCTTTCTGGGAAAAATGTTGATCCTCCTTTAAGGAAACTAGCTCATAAAATGGGGGTTTAAGCCCTTCTACTGCAACACCATGAAAGATAACACAATTTCACCAAGGGACTGAATTTTAGTTGTAGGTGACTTCTTGGCCAAGTGCTGGATGGTGGAAATGAAGTCCAAAATTGTCCTCTCATATTTCTTAAACAAGTCCTCCAAGGAAGAGTGGGGAATTCCCGCATGAGAAAACCCTTGTACTAAACAGTACAAAAAAATTAGCTAAACAACTGAAGCATGCAATAAGTCTAAATAGAATCAATCATAAAATCATATTCTTAAATAATAACCCTATGGCTTCCATTCCTTCCATTATATATTTGATGAGCTTCCTCACCATGGGTCCCACCCATTTATGAGGTTGCTTCCATGCAAAGGCTCCTCCTCCAAAATTATGTTGTCTCCATTAGTTCCACTCTTCTATTTACAAAGTTATTTTATTTGGTCAACCTTGACATGGTCTCCATGAATTGTCTCCATTCACACCCAAGGTTTCTTTATTCTGACTAGCTGAACTTATCCACATTCACATTAAGTTACCTTTATTGATGATCCATGCCTCCCATATTAGTGTTGTTGACTTGGGAAAACTTGACCTTGTCCACATGTATTAGCCATTGTTCACACATGAGGGTACTTGATCTAGTTATTAACATGATCCCCTTTCACATCAAGAGGGATTTTATGCCTACTTAAGATACTTATGGGCCTCCTTACCTATTTATTCATCTAACAAGATGTTAAGAGAAAAATTAATATTCCCATTAGCTGCATGTTAATTTAGGAATATTACAATATTCCCCTCCCAAATGTTGATTGTCCTCAGGAAACTTCAAGGGTGCTGCAAAATCTCCCCTCCTCCTCTTGTGGCCTCCACATCCAATAGTCTCCACCATTGCTTCAGATATTCTACAACAATTCTGTCTCCCCATGGTTCTTCCCAAATGTGTAAGTTGGCCTTTGGTGGATAAACCAAATGGATCTCATCATGAAAGAATGGAAGGTCTATATATAAACCTTCTTGTTTTTCAATGGCCTCCTCAAGGTATAAGTGATGATAATCATAGGGGACTTCATTCCCAATGAAATACTCCCATCTCCATGCTATCATCCAAATGAAATGAATCACCTCCCAACTTGGTAATTCATAGAGAATCTCCTCCGAAATGCTCATGAAAGGCATGTCCCAAGTGCTCCAAAAAATCATATGGACCACCTCATAAAGAAGCAAGTTATCTACAATAGTGGCCATATCATCTCCCGTGCCCTTCTTGAAACATGCAACACAAAAAGTATGGGAAATTTCATTCCCCAAGGACACATCCAACCATTGTGTCACCCCTCTAATCATGATACCAAAAATCTAAGAACATCTTCAGCATATGGAATCATAATTAAAGTCATGCTAGTTTCCATATGTAGTAAAGGAGAAGGATAATGGTCCCTCATGTGCAACTAGCATAGTTTTACTCCTAACTTCCATAGGATATGATATAACAAGTGTTTCTCCCACCACTTATTTTCTGCCGCATTCTTCTTGCATGCTTGGAGAAAGTGTATGATGGTTGGTGTTAATGAATCACACCATGAAGAGTATATCATCTCCCCAAAATCTTCTAGGGAATGGTCAACATCATCATTTCTCATGGCCCCAAGTAGCCCATGAGGAAAATAAGAAAGACTGCCCCCTCTTGGAGCAATTCCCTACACATGTATGGTAAGAAAATGAAAGTATATAGTAAATATATCATGATTTTAAAAAACACAATCCTTACCATATACTTGGTTTGAATCAATGAGGTAGCTCATGGATGAGCTCCCTATCACACCCAATGAATAAGGAGGTGGTAATGATAACTCTTCCCAATAGCTATGTCCCTCCTCAACTTGCAAACAATCTATGCACTTCTTCATGTGATAGTGCATCTCCTCTTTGAAGTCTTCCCACAAGAATCCCTCCAAGATAGTACGATATGCTCTAATGAAATTAGTGGGATTGGAAAAGAAGATTTCATAGGCTACATATAGTACTTTATCCTTGAGCTTGGAGTCTCTAGCCAAATAGATATGATTATGAAAATAAATGAATCCATCAACCACTCTATACCTCCTATCCATCACTTTCCCATTAAGAATCTTACATGTGAAGAGGTTCTTGGAATATTCTACCAAGAGTTGGGACTCCCAATATGGATCTAGGCTTTCCAACAATGACAATGCTGTAGCAATATGAAATGAAGTACTTGTCATATGATGACTCTCCTCTTTAACATGTTCAATGCCAAAGCCACATGTTGGAATAATTTCACTCCTCCTTTGTTGCCCCTCTTGCAGCTTATCTTGCTCAAGACAAGATTGAAGTATATGGAAGTCAACCTCCTCTTGAAAGGTCTCTTTCTTCCAAAAATTCCATATTTTTTTCCATGCATGCAAGAGTGGTAATACCCTATTTTCATATTCATAAATATTCATTATATGTAGAAGTATCATTTTCTTCTCCAAGGCTATGGAGTGGCCATTTGACACCATACTCATGGCATCATATATTTTTGAATAATTCTTTAGCGCAAATAGTTGAGTTGGAGATAGTAATGTCGATATCAAAAAATTATTTACTCCTCCTTTGAACCCAACTAAGGATCTCATCGTTGTGGTAGCTCCTCCCAAGGCTCCTTCCTTAGCCAAATATGTCAATGCTGCACTAAGTTGGGAGAACACTTTATTCTTCTTCCAATCAGGGGATCTCCCTGGTAGACTGCCTCCATGCAAAGAGACATCAAAATCTGAAGTAGATTGTTTAAATGAGTGGAATGATTTGTCCCTCCCTTTACTGCATAAATCAGCCTCCTTATTTTGAGTATAAACCCCTTGAAATAAACAAGGGTTCATGCTCCCCATACTTGGGTGCTGACCCACTTTTTCTTCCCCTCTTTTGATCAAGGAGTTGCATCCCATCACCATTGTCACATGATGCTCCTTGGAAACCTTTTGCAAATATACAAAAGCTACTCCTATTGAGGTAATATCTCTATGCCCATCCCTGTG
Source organism: Pinus albicaulis (assembly GCA_034641835.2). Taxonomy (NCBI): domain Eukaryota; kingdom Viridiplantae; phylum Streptophyta; class Pinopsida; order Pinales; family Pinaceae; genus Pinus; species Pinus albicaulis. The sequence goes on along the minus strand of CM076579.1, from coordinate 144,871,960 downwards.
TCGTGATGGTTCTTCTTCTGAAGTGACAACACTGTTACTTCCTTACTTCTCTTTCTCCTTATCATTATTTGAGAATACCTCATCAACAATGAGAGACCCTAGATCTTGGTCTTCCTTTTAAGGAGGAATCTCCATGTCTTTCTTTTGAGAAGAAATCTCTTCAGGCAATGGCGACTTTGCCCTGGGCAAGGTATCATACAAGTTTTCATTCCCTTCAATAGTTTTCTAAGGTGGATTTGGTATAAAATATCTTTCTAACTCATGCAAAGGTTTTGTTTGTTTTGGTTTGACTAGCTCCACCAAAGGTGTTTCATAAAACTTTTCATCAAACCTTTCCACTACTCTCCTAGTAAACTTTGCATAAGTATATGTATTTGCATTCTTTAATTAAAAGGATTCAAACAACCACTAGGCATAAGCCTTACCTTCAAAATGCAGTGCTACTACTTTAATGGCTTCATCTTCTGAAACTTGGTGTTGTTGCACATAGGTTTCTAGCTCCTCCACCCAAACCCTAGCTGGACAATCAGGTGAACCATCAAAAGTAGATAAAAATAATTTACCCACACCATGTTTCTTTCCCCTTGTGCTTCTTTCCTCCTTGATCTTTGAAAACCCTTGGAATTTTGGGTGATCTTTGAATCTCTTAGATTGATATTCATACTCTTGCAAATAATCACCAAGAGTCTCCTTCTTTATCACATCTCCTTTCTCCATCTCACTTGCCATGAACATATGACTAGAGGATAATTGTAAATATGATGGTGTGGCTGAATTATCACACCGATAATATGAGGAACTAGAGCTTTCCTCATGTACAAATCTTGTTGAGGTATATCCATGTTTTTCCCTCCTCATTTCTTTGATGTCTATGTTGATACACCACAGAGCTTGAAGAAGAATTTTTGATAACTCCTTCCCCCCCAGACAATAAGGGTTTGCCTTGATCCCTTTTTCAGATCCTCTCCTTCCCATGAGAAGACACATTATATGACATAATGGTTTAAGTACACAGGCTGAGCCAAGATTAGAGCTCTGATACCACTATAATATTCCCAAATGGGAAAATCAACAATACATGCACTAAAAATGCATTTTTCATAAATATATGAAATAAAATTTAAATGCAACCCATGTATCCATTCATTTATACATTATAACATTCAAATACAAAAGGATATCTGAAACAAATCATGGTAGCTTAGTTAAACAAGCCTCCCAAGCCATAATAGCACAAAAATCATGCAAAAAGAGGGGTTGCAACCATGAGTAAAAGATGGAAAACCCTAACAACGTTATTTTATTACTTCTACAGTAGCAGTAGATTGTACCTCGGATCTAGAGCTACTATGTGCCTAAGAAGTTAGATCTATATCAGATCCATGCACTATACAAGCTCCTCTAATGAACCCCGTTGGGGTTTTCAGCAAAACACCAAGTACAAAGTGTTGATCTAAGATCCCAGATCCCTTATTATTTTTTTCCTCTTCTTACATAAAATTGGCTGAAAATCACAAGCTGAGCCAAGATTACGCTCTGATACCATTGTAATATTCTCAAATGGGAAAATAAAAAATATAAGCACAGAAAATGCATTTTTCATAAATCTATGTTATAATAGTCAAAATCAGCCTATGGATAATTTATATTATACATTATTACAACCAAATCTAAAATCAAATCAGAAACAAATCATTATAGCCTAGCTAAACAGGAATCCCAAGCTCAAAACAACCCAAAAACACTGCAACCCCAAGACTACTGCAACACATAAATACTGCAGCAAGTGACATCGTATTTTACTGAGGTTTTATACTCAAAAATAGAGAGAGAGAAAATATATCTGCTGATATATTAATCAATGAAGCTTAAAAACTGAGATCTAGTCTCTTTTACAAAACTCTAAGATGACCTGGAAAGGGTTTCTTGATAAACATGAAATACAAGAAGTATATGTTGTAGATATATGGCTGAATCACACTGTATGGCTGAATTACTGCATAAATATGGCTTATAATACAAATATATGGTTGTAGCTCCTCCTACTAGCTTTCCGGGAAAAAGGTTGATTCTCCTTCAAGGAAACTAGCTCATAAAACAGGGGTTTAATCCCTTCCACTGCAACACCATGAAAGATAACGTAGTTTCTCCAAGGGATTGCACTGTATATGTAGGTGACTACTTGGAAAAGTGTTGGATGGTGGAAATGAATTCCAGAATGCTCCTCTCGGATTTATTAAACAATTCCTCCAAGGAAGAGTGAGGAATTCCCGCATGAGAAAACCCTTGTACTAAACAGTACAACAAACTTAGCTAAACAACTGAAGCATGCAATAATTCTAAATAGACTTAATCATAAAATAATATTCTTCAATAATACCCCTTATGGCTGCCATTCCCTCCATTATATAGTTGATGAGCTTCCTCACCATGGTTCCCACCCATTTATAAGGTTACTTCCATGCAAAGGCTCCTCCTCCAAAATTACACTATCTCCATTAGTTCCACTCTTCTATTTATGACATTGTTTGATTTTTTCAACCTTCACATAGTATCCATGCATTGTCTCCTTTCACACCCAAGGTGTCTTTATTCAAACTAGCTGATCTTATCCACATTCACATTAAGATGTCTTTATTGATGATCCACTCCTCCCATATTAGTGTTGTTGACTTGGTCAAACTTGGCCTTGTCCACATGTATTAGCCCTTGTTCACACATGAGGTTACTTGATACAGTTATTAACATGATCCCTTTTCACATTAAGAAGGATTTTATGCCTACTTAAGATACTTATGGGCCTCCTTACCCATTTATTCATCTAACTAGATGTTAAGAGAAAAATTAATATTCCCATTAGATGCATGCTAGTATAGGAATATTGCATTTTCTCTTGGTTGGAGTCTCCAAATAAATTTCTTGATGATTCAAATGATAAGTAGACAAAGATATATTTCCAATGAGCTATCATGAGCTCAATTTGGAGTTGAGGAAGGCCTCCAAAAACTGCCTACAATGGCACTCTACATTTATGCACCCTCATTCTGCACTTTTTGAAAAGTATTTGGAAAATCAACTTTTCACAAGGCAAATCAACTCCAATAATATAAAAAAAGGCATATTTGGAAATTTGAGAGGATAATTTTTCCAATAAGCTATCCTGGGCCCCATTTGGACACGACGAAGGCCTCCAAATGTGGTGTGCAAAAAGGTGCTACACACAGAGGGCACGTTTCAGAGTGAAATTGTGCAAAATAGGGTCGCTACGCTTTTAGCCTGGATGTTGTGCATTTAGTCAAAATAATAGTGTATTTTCTAACTATGCTACGCGTTTGGATTGGTCTCTATGAGTTTACCAGGGATGGTTTGAGTTCACCCAAAAATCTTCAAAAATTCTCTCCCAGACCTCAAAATCTCACAACTTCATCTCCAAACCTTCAAAAGAAATTCTTCCTACCTCCAACATGTTAGTAAGTAAAAATTTGATTCTTTCCATCTTATCAAATTTCAATTTTATGTGTGATGTTTTCCTAAAGGAATTTGGTGTCTCCTTCCACTTTCAAAACCCTAATTTTCATTAAAATCTAATTTACATTTTTGATCTCAGTCTCTTAGCTTTCATATTCATTTCCTCATATCACAAAACATTTTCCTAAATCCCTAAAATAATATCCCCTTCTCCCTAAACTATCATATCCTTCAAAACCCTAAGTCCTAGGTGTTCATTTGCCTAGGTTCCCTACACCCTACCTATAATTAAATCTCCTATCCTAAAAACCCTCATAATCATGACCCCTGTCACCTCCCTCATATTACAAATCCCTATTCCCAAAATCCTCAAATTTCCTCACACCACCCTTCACTTCATACACTTTCATTTCATTTAATCATCTCCCTAGGGTTTTGACACCAAAAACATCATGGAAACCTAGCATAGGTGAAATTAGTAAGCCTAAGAGGGTTGATTTGGACACATTGGCACATACTCATCAAAGAGGTCATAGGCAGGTTTTTTCCCCACATATTGTGGGAGGGGCGCTACCTTCTTCACCAACTAAGAAGGTACACAAAGGCAAGGAAAAGTTGGCAAAAGTGGACATACATAAAGAGGAAGGCCTCCATGAGAAAGAGGAAGATTTGAACTTGTAAACTTGGACACAATTGATGATGATCCTTCCTTGATCATCCGACAGAAGGAAGTCAAGATTAGAAACCTCCAAGCTAATCTTGAAAGGTCCAAGTTTTTTATTAAATTTCTCAAACAAGAGAATCAACAGTTGAAGACCAAACACACCATTGATGAAGTGAGATGCACAAAGAGAGACAAAGGGAAGCTAAGCTAGTAGACCAGCTTACCCTAAATGAAAAATTGCCCTAGAAATAAGTGAGAACAGGGAACCATGGCTTGTTAGAGCCAATGTACAGTTGTACAAGCTACTAGAGAAGGCCAACAAGGATAATGACTTGTTGAGAACAAAGGTCAAACTTCGTGCCCCAAAAGAGAGAATTGCATTGGCCAAGCTGAAAAGAGCCAATGCCAAAGTTGAAGACTTGACTAAGCAAGAAGAGAAAAGGAAGCTAGATACACTTGTTGAGGTGACACTCCATGCATCAAACACATGATCATAAAATATCCCATCAATTTTGACAAAATTTTGGAAAATTTAGCATGTTGGTACATTTATGTGTTTTTAAGGTATTTTTTGCACAGTAAAATTGCTAAACGTGCAACACCTAGGATGTCACGATCCTTTTTGAGGCATCTAATGGAAAAATGGCCACCACCATGATATTAATAATGATGATTTCATCGACCCTGTGCACTTTATAAGCTTTTGGAGGAGAACTAGTCACTGAAAAAGACAAAAAACTATCAAAAAACCATGTTTCTAAATCAATTTTTGCCTTGTTGTTGTGTGTTTACCAGCCTTGGGAGAAATGCATTTTGACAGGGAAAATGACATTCATTTTTCAAATTGAAGGTAGTTCTAGAAACTATACTTGAATAGCTTTCCAAAATGTTATCTTGGAGCCAATGGGGACACCTAAAACCTAGTAAATAATAGCCTGCAATTTGACATAAAATGGCACTACACGTTTAACAATTGACTGATTTTTTCTGAGTTATTCTACAAATTTGAATTTTACCTTAGGGAATCATGTTTTTAACTCATGTAATTGATGATGTAAGTGTAATTATCATGATTTTACTATTACCTAGGGTAAATACATTAGGTTAAAACTCATGATTAGGTGTAATGAATTAGTTCACAAAAGTTAGGGATGAGTCACTTTGACCACCCTACACTCTAGGTTTCAGTTCAAAATTTAGTGGATCAGCTCCTCCTCTCATGGATTAGACCCCTGAGGTTGGGAGAGGTTTTTTGAGGCCTATATCATGTCATTTTTTACTCATTTTCAAAGGTTGGAATAGTTGGAATTAGTTTGATTTTTCTAGTTGATCAAGGGAACTTGTACTTAGTTTTAGCCAATCTAATAAAGAGGAGTTGTAGCTACATTTATGGGATACCTGTGGCATTGAATATATTTCATAGTTTATTCTTCAGTCACATATTTTTGAATGTATTTTTCATGTCATTTTCATATCTATGTTATTATATTTTACAAGTTTGAAATTCATAATACATGTATGCCATGCTCTGTTTTGGGTAACTGAACATATTTTGTTCATTATCTTCTGTCTGAGATAAATACATATATTATGCTTTTCCCAACCTTCTTACACTTTCAAAACCATTCCAAAACCATTTCATTCAAGTGATTGGCATTGTACCTACCTTTACCCATTGATCCATGCAACCCTAACTTAGTTTCCCTAACCTAGCTTTCCTTGACCTAATTCCTTTATCCATTGATTTTCCTAACCAAATCAATTCAAAAAAAACCCCTACACTCTATACCTAGCCTAAAACCCTAATTTCTCCAGCCCTCCTGGCTGTGACCCTTTTGTATAGAGCCCTCTCTGGCTTGATAGGGCTAGTTATCAAGTCAAAAGCTTGGATTTTGGTTACCTCTATTGGGATTCCTTCCTCGGCCTTGAGAATCTAGTGGAGTGATAACATATTGGTGCCATTGTCGGGGAGGTGAAAAGAAAATTCTTCCCTGGGAAATAATAACAAATATTTAGATCTAATTTTTGATGGTGAATAATAGTTCGACATATATGAAGGTTGAACCATTCACCTGGCGACTCCATTGACTTAAATATTCAAAAAATCAACACTTCATGCCGAACACACTACATACATAAATATCAGTAGCTTCAAGAATTTTCAAGATGAAATCTGTTGCAAGAAGGTATACTCCCATGAGCCAGGACCACATTCTAGGTTTCCAAAATACAATTCCTAGGGTAGATTGGCAAAGGAATTTGCCTATGTTTAAAGATGATGATAGGAATGATGCTTCTTTACATCTAGTTAAATTTCACATGCATACACGCAAGTTGAGGGTTGAATTTCTTGAAGATTGTCTTTTAAATATGTTCATGGATTCTCTTGAAGGAAAAGCATGATCTTGGTATGAAGGTTTACCACCTTCCAGTATTTGTTCTCTTAGAGTTTTCCATTCAATAGTTTATGAAGAATACAAGGAGTCATACCCTTATTTGTCTTTGGTTAATAATTGTTGTGATTAATTTGGGGTTTTCATTCAAAACCTAGAAGATTCTTATGATGATAATGAGTTCACAGATGAAGAGATCTTGGAGGCCTTGCATGACAATCCTTTTCATCACCAAAAAGAGCAAGTGTTTTCTCTTGTGGAAGAAAAAGATGATGTATATTGTCTTGATGTTCATAAAGACTTCCCACAGGATACAATTATTGCAGCAGTACAACAAGTTGATTAGCCAAAGGTTAAAGAAGAGATTCAACATCCTTGTTAATATTTATGAGATAAATAAGACAATTATTGTGTTATCAAAAGAAAACAAAAAGTATTTTCTCCTCTGTCTGAAGAGGAGATAGATCAACTCTTGAAAAGTCATATTAAATTCCAAGCTAATGTAGGTTTGCAATGTTCAGATAGTCAAGAAAGTGTTGTAAAATTTCTTCCACTTTTTCAAATTAAAATCAAAGTTTAAATGAGGATAATCCTAAAACTATATTTATAGATCATCATGAAGAAATACAATCTCCTTTTTCAATGTTCATATTTGATGAAGTTTCTCCTGAACCTGATTTGCCTAAGTATGATAAATCCGAAGATGATTTATATGAGGAGCTTGATGAAACTATATAGGAAATAGTTATGAGTAAACCTATTTATGATGATGATTCCTTGCAAGGAGATCAGCTAGAAGATATTGTTTTATTTCGTGAAGATGATAGGGTTGTCATGTTTGTTAATCTTGAATAATTTTTATTGTTTACGTATGACTTAGACTATGAATTTGAGGAGTATGAACCAGAGAGAGACGAAATTCCAAAGATTGAGTCATAATTTCTCATGCTTGAGGAATTTACAGCCAACACTCAGACAACAGAAAGTCATACTTCCCTATGATCTCCTATGGATAAACAATCAAGTGTCCTTTCAGATCAGAATGAAGGGATTACTTCTATTTTTACTGATGGATCTCAAGACAAGGTAATGCTTCATGATTTTCAAGATCCCTTCTATATTCTTTTGCAATCATTGGAGAAGATGAATGTTGTTTTTTTTGTCATCATAAGCCTTGGTTTCAGTTTCTATTATGAGTTTCCTACTTGTACATCATTCTGCCTACTTGAGGAAAGTGAGAGAAGAACTTCAGTAAGTAGCCATCTCCTAGATTGGTTGCACTGAAAGGATCATTTGACCTAAATCACCAATTGTGCAGCAAATTAGAGTAGGTTGGTATCATTTCAGTCTGATTTTATTTTATTTTCAGCAACTGTTGACAGAATTCATCAAGGTTTGAAGCTCGAGGTGAAGGCCCTAATGCTTTGATGATCTATTAGTGTGGGATGAAGTTTGAACTATGTTTTTAGTTTCATATTTAGTTTCAGTTTACATATTGGACTCCATTTCCTAATGGATAAGCCACTAATATATAAATTCAGAGATCTGCAGTTCTAGACACCTTCTTCGGAGCTATCTTCCCTAGCTAGAACCGACGTTAGCACTGATATTTTCATCCCACCCGTACAGCCTTATTTTACTCTAATTTCACCTCAGCGTCATCATTATCAATGACCTCACTTCTTTTTTTAACCATCTTTCCCAAGGGTTCCCAAATCATCATTGTTCACAAGCACTAAACCCTAATTTCCTCTCCCACACAGTTAGGGTTTTCTATGGAAACAAAGAAATTTGAGAAGAGGAGGCATAAGGTGGTCATATCAATAAGTATGAGGCCATTCCAACTTATAATATCATGTCTCCATCATTTTTTAATAAATAATTCCGAGGATCAAGTCATTTTCCACTGAAAGGGTCGATTTTTATTCAAACTGTGTTTCTAACCAAAATGCATTTGACAAAAGTGAGAGAGGTTTTTTTCCATCATAGATCAAGGAAGAAACACCTCCTTAAGGTTTTACATAGGTGTCATGGTTTTGGATAAATTTCAAAAATACAGGTGCCATAGGATAGTTGCTGCACTTCTGGAGCGACCTTGGGAAAATCAAGTTTTCTCCTAGCTGGAGTGTCCAAATCACTTGTTTGATGAGTCACATGATAACTAGACAAAGAAAAATTTCCAATGAGCTATCACGAGCTCAATTTGGAGTTGAGAAAGGCATCCAAACATTGTCTGCAACAACACTGCATTTTTTCACCCTCATTCTTCACGTTTTGACCAGTCTTGGGAAAATCAACCTTTGACCAGAAAAATCAATGCCAATCATAAAACCAAAGGAAAATTTAGAAAGTAGACATGATACACTTTCCAAAAATATATCCCGGGTCCAATTTGTATGTAGATAAGGCCTCCAAATGTTGTCTGTAAAAAGGCGTTGCACACAGAGTGCACGTTTCAGAGTGAAATTGTGCAAAACAGGGTTGATGCATGTTTGGCATGGACATTGCATTTTTGGCAAAAAATAACAACGTGTTTTATATTGGTGCTGCATGTTTGGACTAGTCGTTGTGCATTCACCCATAAATCTTCAAAATTCCTCTGCCAGACCTTAAAATCTCACAGCTTCATCTCCAAACTTTCAAAAGAAATTCTTCACGCCTCCAGTAAGTAGTAAGTAAAAATTTGATTCTTTCCATATTATCAAATGTCATTTTGATGTGTGTTGTTTGCCTAAATTAATTTGGTGTATCCTTCCATTTTCAAAAACCTAATTTTCATTAAAATATAATTTACATTTTTTATCTTAGTCCCTTAGCTTTCATATTCCTTTCCTCATATCACACAAAATTTTCCTAAATTCCCACACTAATATCTCCTTTTCCCTAAACTATAATATCATATAAAATCCTAAGTCTTGGGTTTTCATTTTCCTAGGCTCCCTACACCCTACCTACAATTAAATCCCCTATCCTAAAACCCCTCTTAATCACTACCCCTGTCACATCCCTCATATTAAAAATCCCTATTCCCTAAATCCTCAAATTTCCTCACACTACCCTTCTCTTCGTACACTTTAATTTCATTTCATCATCTCCCTAGGGTTTTGACACCAAATACATCAAGGAAACCTAGTAGAGGTGAATTTAGTAAGCCTAAGAGGTTTGATTTGGACACATTGGCACATACTTATCGGAGAGGTCATAGGCAGGTGTTTTCCCCATATATTGTGGTAGGGGCCCTACCTTCTTGACCAATAAAGAAGGTACAAAAAATCAAGGAAAATATGGCAGAAGTGGACATACATGAAGAGGAAGGCCTCCATGAGAAAGAGGCAGATTTTCAACTTTTAAACTTGGACACAATTGATGATGATCCTTCCTTGATCATCCGAGAGAAGGAAGCCAAGATTAGAAACCTCCAAGCTAATCTTGAAAGTTCAAAGTTTTTTATTAACTTTCTCAAACAATAAAATCAGTAGCTCAAGACCAAACAAACCATTGATGAAGTGACATGCATCAAAGCACAAAGAAAGACAAAGGGAAGTTGAGCTAGTAGACCAGCTTACCCTAAATGAAAAACGTGACCTAAAAATCAATGAGAATATGGAACCATGGATTGATAGAGCCAATCTAAACTTGGAAAATTTTCTATAGAAGGCCAACAAGGATAATGACTTGTTGAGAACAAATTTCAAACTTCATGCCCGGAAAGAGAGAATTGCATTGGCCAAGCTCAAAAGAGACAATGCCAAAGTTGAATAATTGACTAAGTAATAAGAGAAAAGGAAGATATATATATTTTTTGAGGTGACACTCCATGCCTCAAACACATGATGAGAAAATATCCCACCAATTTTTAAAAATCTTTGGAAAATTTAGCATGTTGGTACATTTCTGTGTTTTTAAGGTATCTTTTGCACAGTAAAATTGTTAAACGCGCAGCACGTTAGACACTACGCCCTTTTTTGAGGCATCTAATGGAAAAATGGCCACCAAAAAAAGATTCATAATGATGATTAAATCGACCATGTAAATTTTGTAAGCTTTTTGAGGAGAACTGGTCACTGAAAAAGACAAAAAACTATCAAAAAACCATGTTTCTGCCTCAAGTTTTGCCTGGTCATTGCGTGTTTACCAGTCTTGGGAGAAATGAACATTGATAGGGAAAATGAACTTCATATTTCAAATAGAATGCATTTATAGAGACTAGACTTAAATTTCTTTCCAACACGCTATCTTGGAGCCAATTTTGACACTTCAAACCCAGTCAAAAACAACTTGCAATTTGGGGTAAAAATGGTTTTGCGTTTAACAATTGACTGATTTTTTCTGAGTTTTTATACAAATTTGAATTTTACCTTGGGGAATCATGATTTTAACTCATATAATTGATGATGTATATGTAATTATAATTTTTTTACTATTACCTAGGGTAAATACATTAGGTTAAAACTCACGATGAGGTGTAATGAATTTGTTCACAAAAGTTAGGGATGAGTCACTTTGACCACCCTACACTCTAGGTTTTACTTTAGACTTTAGTGGATTAGCTCATCCTCTCATGGATTCGACCCCTGATGTTGGGAGAGGTTGTTTGAGGCCTATATCATATCATTTTTTACTCATTTTCAAAGGTTTGAATAGTTGGAATTGGTTTTTTTTTGCTAGTTGATCAAGGGAACTTGCACTCAGTTTTGGCAAAGCTAATAAAGAGGAGTTGCAACTACATTTATGGGATACCTATGGTATTTAATATCTTTCATAGTTTCTTCTTTATTCACATATTTTTTAATTTATTTTTCATGTCACTTTCATATCTATGTTATGATCTTTTACAAGTTTGAAATTCAGAATACATGTCTGCCATGCTCTGTTTTGGGTAACTGATCATATTTTGGTCATTTTCTTTTGTCTGGGAGAAATAAATCTCTTATTATTTTATCATCCTTCTTATAGTTTCAAAACCATTCCAAAACCATTTCCTTCAAGTGATTGGCATTGTACCTACCTTCCCCCATTAATCCCTGCAACCCTAACTCATTTTCCCTGACCTAGCTTTCTTTTACCTAATTCATTTATCCATTGATTTTCCCAACCAAATAAATTCAAAACAAACTTCTGCACTCTATACCTAGCTTAAAACCGTAATTTCTCTAGTCCTCCTGGCTGTGACCCTTTTGGAGATAGCCCTCTTCCGGTTGATAGGGCTAGCTATCAAGTCAAAAGCTTGGTTTTTGGTTACCTCTGTTGGGATTCCTTCCTTAGCCTTGGGAATCTGGTGGAGTGATAACAATGCCTTTACTTGTATTGAGATTTCCCACCTAAGAGAAGCCATTATTTGCCTCTTTTAATTGGAATATCCTTCTTGGAAATAGATGACAACCATAGAATATTATTTTCAATCTAAATGAACTGAACAAAAATAATCTGTCACCATGAGATTATGTAAATTACAGGACCCTAACAGTGGCTCCAGCTGGGGATGGAAGCTCCTTCAGGAGGTGTCAATAATATTAGATCTCTGGATTCATAAATCAATGCCTTATCCATTGGGTTGATCCCACAACTTGTGTCCTTATCTATCATGCAACTTAGAGACTGGAAACTAATTGATTATTCCTTCTGATTTTGATTGATAAATAGACCGCATGCTTGCCCAACCAACTTATTTTCATACTGTAAATCTAAACTGAAATCTACAGCTGAACTTATCCACTGCAAACCATCAAACTGAAAATATTGTTGCACCTAGAAAATCTGAATGCTGAAATATGAAGTATGTTGAAACTGAAAATTGAAAACAATCTTAAACTAAAACTGAGAAAATTCTCAAAGTACTAAGCTTATTTGCACACCTACCTACCCTAATCTATTGAAATTACTGCCATTTTAAATGATACAATAATTCCAGTGCACCTAGTCAAGCAAATGCTCTAATAAATTTGTTCTTTCACTGTTTTTCACCATATTTAGAAACAAACATGTTAATGGTGTTCGATAAAAAATCACAGTGTGATCTTCTTTACATGGAGCTTCGTATACCTGAAGAATAACTGAAATGCAAGAAAGGAATGGTTGCTTCGTGACAATTTTTTTTTCCATATATATATATATATATATATATATATATATATATATATATATATATATATATATATATATATATATATATATATCTATAGGATCAAGATAGCCTTTACCTATTTCTTGGCATTCCCATTTAACCAACTCAACTCCATGGTTTGAGGCTATTTTATGCTATTTACATCCTCATGTGCTTCCTGACATGGCGGAAAATTTCCCGATGAGCTTTGAAATGATACTTTGGTTGAACACAATGATGAAGTTGAATGTCTCATCATATCCATATCATAAAAGTTTTTGAAATTATTATGGGTATATGAAAACTTACTTTTCCAAAGACAAACCATCCAACATTTCAGCTATTGGGTCATGTATTGCATTAGATGGTTGTAGCATTGTTTCCACTGATATTTCATGTTTTATCCTGTGATTATCAACTAGAATGTGACCAAGATTCCCTTTCACAATCTGAAATGAATTAAAACATAAAGGTAGAGAATCAAACTTGATCAATTCATCATTTGTTTCAAACTCTGTGACTTCATCTAATACTTTACATTTAAAAGGACTCAAGGGCCAAAATCCTAGATCTAAAATAGATTATTTATCATTCATGATTTCCTCATCTAATTGGTGAGCGAGTTATCTTGTCTTACTGTTGAAAATTTGTTTATAATTTTCTCTGGGAAGTGAGGCAAAACATACATAAAGGCATTTTTCACTTACTTGAAAACTTTCTTTACACTCTTTTTCAGCATGCAGAGTTTTATTGTCAACTCTGCATTGTGGTAACTGGGCCTCTCCTTCCCAAGAAAATGGTGTCGGATTCTTTGAACAATCAGCCTCAACCTCAACCATATAATTTTCATCTTTATGATTACTTCTAAGAATATTATTTCCATATGCAAGGTCATCCAACATGCACATCATCTCAGGAAATTTCCCTACCTCCTAATTTCGAACTTCATCTTTGGCTATGTCGTGAAGTTAGTACATGAAAAAATCATTTTATCTTTTAAGTTACCAAGGATGAGCTACAAATTGCTTGGGTACATTGATATTTTTATTTTCTAGAACTAATGGAAGATGAGTTATTTGAACAAAAAGTTCCTCTTTCGTGCTAATATTATGTGTCATTTCATTGACTCTATATGTTAAGATATCTGGTTTTATCTCTGAAGATATCAATTTCTCTTTTTCTATTTTTTCCTTCTTCATTTCTTTTATCTTTTCCTCTCCATTCAGCAAGTTCTCTTCCACATCAACTACCATATTTTCCATTTCTTCAATTGTTGCAGGGTCCCTTTCTCTTAACTAGAATGTCGTCTCTAGATCAAAAGCATCTGGGTAGTGCCAGAGAGCTAATCCTAGGGGTGGATTTATCTTATCTGGCATTGTGTGGTATATCTTATTGAACCTAGCTGAAAATTTTCATACTATCTCCCCTAGTTGTCTTCTTAAATGGTTATAATCTTCTATGATGAGAAAAACATTTCCCATGACCACCCATATATCCAGGAAAACTTGTGTGAGTTGATGAAAATTTATAATGCTTACAGATGGAAGATATTTAAACCAATTTTTAACTTTATGTTGCAATGATAGGGAAAACATCTGAATACCCACATCATCTTCTTCCACCTCAGACAATTTAAGAAAATCCTCAATATTTTTAATGTGATTTTCAGCAGTGATCTTTGCATTTTCTCCATCAAATATGTGTATATTATTGCTATAATTTGCAGGGAGGTCATGGAGGATATGAGGCAAAACTATAGGCTTGTAAATGTCTGGGAATTTTACAAGTATAGGAGGTAAAGCAGGAGGCTTATAACCACTCAAATATTTAGCAAATGCAGGAGATGAATCACGAGGCTCATGTCGCACTGGGTTTTCCACAAGTGTATCAGGGATGTGCACAGGTGTATGATTATGTAAATTGATCTACAATATGGGGCTTAGGTTCTTGAGGTTCATCAATTTGAAAATGATCAATGTAAACCTCAACATCATACTCTTGATCAGACTTATAGTAAGAGAGAACATAGCTACAGATAAAACCAAAAATTTCTTGTATATAATTTGGGCTTGAATACCTGATTTTTCCAGATTTCCTTTTCATGCTTTAGGCTCTTCCTCCAATGGAGTATTTGAATGGAATAGATCTGGATTGGATTCATCGGGTGGATGATTTCAACCTTCATGTATCTGGCTATCGGTCCACCATAAACAACTAGATACCAATATTGGAAAATACTTGAATCATACAATGTTTTGACTAGGGTTTCTAAGCTCGAATGAAATGTCTATAATTTCAATAGTTCTCCCCAGTATGGTCGCCATTACGTTGTGGCCCTATAATTTATAAGATTGGCAAGAATAAATGATAGAGGACAACATCAAACCACTTTGGAATCCAAGACCTAGCCTTCCTAGACTCAGAGAGGGTTCTCTCTATCTATGATTTAAATTTAAATTTAATATTATGAATGATGATGTTAGGCTAGTTAAAGTGATGGTGGTGTTGTTTGTTTTGATTGATTTTTTTGGTTGGATATGCAGGTGTGAAGGGACTAATCCATTGGGCTATGGATTCGAAAGGCTGGATTGGTGCATCAAATTTTTTAGGGCATTCACAGGGAAGATAACTATGTAGACTGGATATTACTGGCAATGTGAATTATGAAATGGAAGAAAGAAGTGAGTTTGGTAATAGCTAATGAGAAATTAAGAATTCTTTAACTATACTTCAAGAGAAAACATTGAGATAGTAAACACAAATAGAATTAAGGTGCTCTCTCAACAAATATTAATCTAAAATTTATGTTTTACAATCAGATAAATTGATGCAGAGCATGAAATATAGAGAAAAAATTAACATAGAGATAAAAACATCACCATTAGCATAGCTCACGAATCCTTTGAGTGGTCTCTTATTATTGATGCCCAACTAAAAAACGACAGTGCTCCAATACTAAATTTCTTACAATACATGGTCCAATCTTCCAACCCTTGATATTGCCAATCCATGCAGTATTTAACTAAAGACTAAGTTGGTTTCCCTATCTACTTGGAAAATTCTCATTAATTAAAATCAAGTAAAAACTAGACAAGTGTGGACATGTAAAGGGCCAAACAAAAATCTCTAACAAAACACCGCCTATGGAGTTAACTTCGACATCTCTTCATGAATCCAAAAAACTTTGGCAGCTCTTTGTGAATCCAAAAATTATCCTTTGATAGTGGCTAAGGTGGTCACAAAGAGGCAACAATGGGTGACTCTAACATCTAGCTCTAATTTTTGGAAACCTCTATTGGAACATTAAAGATGATGTGATGTTCGTACCTCTAATAAATCGGTGACTGAGAAGAGAGAGTTGGTGATCTTCGCTGGCTGTAATGATGTCCCCTTTCTATTAGACTGTCTCTATCTTTACTGCGCCAGTTACTGCTGCAGTGGAGGTTGAAACGGAAGACCCACTATTCAGTTAATAAATGGAAAAAATTCCTTTGAATTGGTGTTTACCCAAATATAATATAGTGCTCCCATAATGACCTTTGGGTGAGATTAGCAGGGAAGGGTGATGGGGAGCAGCGGTGGCGAGAGGTGATAGATGGACGCAGAGCAACAGTGGTAGGAATCGTCATGATGCAGTGGTGGCGGGGTTGGTATCAGTGTGGAGGAAAAATCATATTTCAGGGGGGTAGTGGAGTGGCAGGCAGTATCAGAGCAGGAGGGTGCGAAGTAGCAAAGGCATGCCACATAGTAGGAAAGGCGGTAAGAGATATCACTCGTTTCAGACGTGCCCCCCCCCCGCCCCTCGTGGTTAAAATTCGAAGGCTAAGGGGGGTGAGAAAATGTGTTGGAGACTGTTGAATTAGAAGCAGGGTAACATGGATGTGACATAGGATGTAACGAAGGGATATACAGATATTGAAATCAAGAATTAGCAGTGGCAATGGGAAACACGATGGATCGTAATATTGCAACTTCATAGACTTACCTCATCACATTTCTCAGCTACATTACATCACAACATACAACACTTAGCTTGTGATAACTTAACAATAAACATCAAAATCACTGATTGTGATGTATGATGGGCAATGGGGAAAAGGTGAGGTGGAAGGGAAATGGGTCCCACTATATCGCATCGACGGTTAGAAGTGGCGAAGGGGATGCGAAATGGTAAAAAGTGCGAAGTTGCAAAAATTTTACCGCAGTAATGATAACACATACATAATATATGACATATATATGAAGGGGTCCCACAAATTATTGCATTGGGAAATTTGTAGGATTTGGAAATTACGAATATGGTTGGAAACTGGCGATTACGATAAAGGAAAGGGTTAAATGACGGGAATGGTTTGTTGCAGTTAGGTAAGGTGGGGGAATATTTTCACTTGAAACCAAACCTAAAGTAAAGGGTATATGATAGATAAAATGATAATATTTAAAAGCCCGAAATTTATAGCATAGGCATTAATCATATGATATGGTGGAGTTAGTGATATAAAGCCCAAAAACCTCTTTGTTGGTGATGTTTTAGAGCTTAGGATAAGTTCGAAAGGCTCTTTTCCAAATAGTTCACTATGCACCTTTACTTGTACTGATATTTCCCACCTAAGAGAAGACATTATTTTCCTCTTTTAACCGACAGATCCTTCTTGTAAATAGATGAGAGCCATGTGTTGGCTTGAGGGGTCCTGACTTAGGTTTGGAGGTGAAGGTTTGCCAACAAACCCCTATACTACTTTCCCTTTTGGCAGTGACTCGCTTGCATAGGTCAAAGTCTCACCCGAAGTAGTATGGGAGGGTGCTAAAACTAGGTTTCTGCACCCTAAGAGAGAGTAGGTAATAATGCAGGCCCACAATTATCAGATCTACAGCAAAGGGTGATTCCCAGGGTTCCAGAACATAACCAGAATATAGTTCTTATCAGATCTGCTCTAGCAAGTTTGCATCCACGTGCGTATCATCAATTACAACCATAAAAAAACATAATCGTAGCCAATATTGTCAACACAAATAGTTTGTGTTCATTAACAGAGATGCAATCAATAAGTGCAACAACAGTCACATCACAATAATATACTAAGTGCAGATACTGTCATACCACAGAGATAAAACAGATGAGTTCTCAGCTTAATCAGAAAATATTATTTTGCATCAATCATAACAGAACAGATTCAGACAACATGATATGTTTCAACAATACTTCACATATATTACTTATCAAAATCCTCTTACATTCCCCGAATACCTCCTGCGCACACAACCAACAGGGTCCGCACACAGTAGGATAGATGATCTCTGCGCACACAGCTAGCAGGAGTCCTAACCCAAACAACCCAACCCAAGATCTGGCAATTTGTACTTTGCATCAATCTCTATTCATTCTCTGCCTATCGACTAAGAAAGGTTCAAATATTTATACTATAGCCTACGCATCCAATGGTCCCAAAATCATGGTTTGTGAACTCTTGGTCTACCCTTGACACACTTACAGTGCATTAGGGGCTTTTACCCACCCCAAAACCCCTAATTTAGACTAAATATAATAAAAAATATACAAAATGGACCAAATTCGCAGCTTTGTAGGAGACCCTGTTCCAATAGTCCCCCAACACAATCTTGTGACTCGTCCTGAGTCACTGTGATGGCGGGTTCTCCATCTACGCCTTCACAACTATTCCGGCCATATAGTCATCTGATATGATATGGTTTGAGCTGACTACCATTGACATAGCCTGGTAGCATATCACCGCGTAGGGTAGCTAGCACAATAGCTCTACCATCCGTGACTTCCTTAATGGTGTAGGGACCAAGCTAGTGCTGTCGAAACTTCCCTGGATGCTTTGCAAACTGGCTATCATATAGGAGGACCAATTTTCCCTCCACAAATGTCTTTTGGTGAGT
This sequence comes from Pinus albicaulis, assembly GCA_034641835.2. NCBI lineage: Eukaryota > Viridiplantae > Streptophyta > Pinopsida > Pinales > Pinaceae > Pinus > Pinus albicaulis. The sequence continues at coordinate 144,853,428 of CM076579.1, read as the reverse complement.
ATGTCGATCATGTCAGGCTTTATCGTGGGCCTTCTAAACTTGCTGATGGAAATCAGTGAGAAACTGATCTTCCTCCAAAGCCATAAGCTATGATAATCACTCCTCCATGATGTCAGGTTCTACGATGTTTTTAAATGCTATGATACGCAGAATAGGAACAATATAATCCATTGGCATAATGGCCTCCTTACCATAAACCATCTTGAATGGGGTTTTCCCCATTAGATTCTTGTAGGTTGTTCAATAGGTCCAAAGAACAGATGGGATGTTCACGCCCCAATCGCTGCAATATATGTTGCATACCTTTATCAGTGCTTGCTCCAAGATTTTGTTAAAGATTTTCAGTTTCCTGTGGGTGATACGGTGTGCTTTTCGCATGATGGATCTAGAAATCCTCGGTCAAAGCTTGGATTGTTTCATTAAAAAAGTGCGTACCTCTATCACTCATGAGGATCTTCGGGCATCCAAATCTGGTCAGAATTTGTTCAAATATGAAATGCACAACGGTCTCTGTAGTACAATCCTTCACTACTTGTTCTTCGGCCCACCTGGTTACATAATCAGTGGCAGTAATAATGTAGCACACACCTGTCTTCTTCCCTGGTGGGTTGACAGGCCTTATGAAATCAATGGCCCATTTATCAAATGCTTGTAGAATCGTTTGTGGTTGAAGGGCCATTTCATCTCTGCGGGACGGCCTCCCTATGCGTTGGCATGTATCACAGGCTTTACAATAATCATGAGCATCACTATGCAAGGTTGGCCACCATAACCCAGCTCTCAAGACCTTTTACGTCATTTCTTTCCCTGCATAGTGACCTCCTACTACTCCGTCATGGGCCTCTGCCAAGATAGCATGCCTTTCATGCTCCAAAACATATCTCTGAAATATTTCATCAACTCCCATATTATATAAATGACCTGTGATGATGGTAAAATCTGTAGCTCGGGTGACTAATTCTTTCTTCTGTTGTACCGAGTACTCTGGAGGTGCCTTCCCAGTAGTCAAGAACTAAATGATATCAACGAAGTGTGCATCCACTACCTTAATAGATAATAGATGTGCATCAGGCAATCCATCCTCTAGGTTGGTTGGTTCCTTGCCACTCTCAATTCGGGACAAGAGATCTATCCCAACATTCTACTTTCTTGGCTTGACGATGATTTCAAAGTCATACTGCTAAAATAGCAGTAGCCATCAACATATTTTCCCTCCCAACATAAGCTTATTTACCAAGTACTTCAAGGCTGAATGGTCGGTGAACATTTTTAAGTGTCCTCCTAACAAGTAATGCTGATATTTCTGCAAAGCGTACACCATGGCCAATCCCTCCCACTCTGTAGTGGAGTAGTTGTGTTCTGCGCCAGAGAGTTTCCTACTTGCAAAGGCAACCGGATGGTCAATATCTCCTTATCCCAACCACGTAAGGATAGGCCCGAGAGAAATTTCCGACGCATCGACGTGAACATGAAATACCTTCTCCCAATCATGAAAGTTGAGAATAGGCAACAAGACTATCTTTTCTTTGAGTATCTCAAAGCTCTTTTGACACTCGTCATTCCAAAAGAACGAAACATCCTTCTTGATCAATTTTTCCATAAGGGTCATAATTAGCGCATAGCCTTGAATGAATTTCCTATAGTAGCCCATGCATCCAAGGATCGAGTGCAACTATTTCTCTATTGTTGGTACTGGCAAGTTTATGATAACTGCGATTTTGGCAGGATCCACCATCAGTCCTTGCCGGCAAACTATGTGGTTGAGCAAGATTCCAACGGGTACGTAGATGATAAATTTCTTGATATTTAGGGAAATCTGGTGTTTTTGGCAGGCGTCCAACATCATGTGAAGGTTTTATACATGTGCCTTTACCAGGCTAAAGATATTCCAATCATCGAAATATGCTTCTAGGAATTTGTGGATGAATTCCTTGAATATTGCGACAATGACCCGTGAGAAGATAGCAGGGGAATTCTTGAGCCAAAATGACATGACAGTGTACTGAAAAGATCCCCACTCAGTGGCGAATGTGGTTTTGCTACAGTCCTCAGGTGCAATTCTGATCTGATGGTATCCTGAGAACCCATCTGTGAAGGAGTATGCTTCCTGCCCTCCCATGCTATCCAAGATTTAATCTAAGAATGGCGTAGGGAATGGATCATGAACACAGGAATCGTTCAACTTGCGTAGGTCCACACAGATCTGAATCTCCCCCTTAGTATTTTTCTCCTCAACCACCATCAGGCTAACCTAGTCTGACTGCTCAACAGGTTTGATGATAACAGCAGTGGCCATTTTATTGAGTTATTTCTTGACCTTCTTCTTATACTTGGGATTCAACCTATAGGGTCGCTACTTCACGGGGCACACATCCGGTTTGAGAGTGATATGCATGACCCCTAAGTCCCTCGTGATCCCCTTCTGCTCCGAAAAAATTGTTGGGAAAAAGTCCTGGTATTCTATGAGTAATTCGGCCACTTTACCTATTGTATCCTCATCCCAATAGTCCCCAATCTTAGCCAACTTAGGGTGCTCTTCCATCCCAATATTGACTTCTCACAGCTTTAGAGGCTTAGTGACATCCACCTCTTGCAATGGAGGTCCCACAATGGCATGCCCCCCTTCTGATTCTAGGATAGAGATAGATTGCGGGTCATCTTCACCCTCTTCCCTTGCCAAGCGGTGGTGGTTGACAATATCCTACATCTGCATTTCCCACGTCGTTGCCCTGAATACTGCAGAGGATCTATACTTTGCAAACAAAAATGTACCTATATCCTACAAAGCTTCGTCAAGCACCTATGAACCCCCTATCAGTCTGAATGTTCCTATAAAATTATCCTTCAGAGTTTCCCAATGGCGAGTGCGTTGATGGAGCTCCGCATCAAGGCACCATGTAGTAGGGATTGGACCCAACGTATGAATGAACAAGTGGATCCACTCTTTTGTAGTTCGGTCACCCCACATCTTTATCCATGCAACCAAGTGCTCACATGGATCCCTTGGGCCAAGGAATGTCTTGACCCGTATCTCCACCGGAGGTTCAAATCGCAGGAGCATCATGTGCCGACAACCCTCCCAGTCTTGGAACACCCCCTTATGCGTATCCCACCATCATGCAGGTGTTGCACGCATAGCTATATTAAGGGCCCATAACCTTTGTTCTCTAGGAACCTCAGATTCGAATGTTCAAAAAAATTCCATAGTATTACCAGAACCATCGAAATTGGGTAGGTCTCTTACCTCTGAGGAAATGCAACAGAAGTCCTTTGAGACCCGAAGACATCGCAATGTAGAGACATCATGTAACTGATTTTTCCAATTATCCATCTCCCCTTCAGAGTCAGAGAAGCATTCATTTTCCTTTTCCCAGCAGAGTACACCATTCACTATGGGGTTGATCCAATCTTTATCCCTCACAGTCAACTTATAAATGTGATCTACATCTTCTTCATCGTGCATCGGCTCGGTATATCATTTGCCTTCTGTAGGACATAATGGTACTATCAGCCTTGTACCATTATTTCAAACACCATGCTTCTCTTCTTCAAATTAATGATGTCTCCCATATACATGGCCCAGTCTAACCCTAGGAGCACAAGGTAGGGATTTGCATCTTCTACAATCTGAATTACTTCAAAATCAGCCTCGACCTTGACTCCTGCAATATCTACCACAATCTTCAAAAGTCTCCCCAGGGGTATGATCTTCTACTGATTGGCCATACGCAGTTGGATAATGGACCACTCCAACTTAGGTTCTCCCATCCGTTGCCATGTTTTTTTTGGTAGTACATTCGCATCTGACCCCAGGTCCAAAATAACCTGATTCATTTCGTAGTCACCGATCTGCGTTGTCAACCACATATCCCAACCAGTGCATTTCTTGTATAGTTTTTTCACATCCTTGATTTCTAGGGGCGGGTTAGGCCGTGTTGCATAACTATCTATTAATTCCTGAATATTCTCCACAGCCTTTGGGCTGTGAAACAACTTCATACATGCATGTAAAAAGGGTTTGACCTCCTCATCTACCTTGAGGTTCGCAGGTTCCTGAGAAGTATATGCCTCTGCCTTAGCAAAGTCTTTACGAGATGTGACAAATGTTTATTTTCCCTTTTTTAGATCCAAACCTTCTTGTTTGATAACTGCTTGTCATATTAGAGGTTCAATCGCAGCCTTCTCCCCAGGTCCCCTGGTGGCCATCCCACTACGTGTTACGACATTCACGCTTGGATCTTTGTCTTGCATTTCATCCTTAACCCTCTGCATATTTTGCGTAGGTGTCGGTTTCTTCTCCTGCATTTTTGATATCAAGATTGGAAATTCTTAAATCACATGGTACAGCTGTCTGCAATACCGGCAGGACTGCCTTGTAGGGTTTGGACAATCCCTTGCAAAGTTTCCTACTTCTCCACAGTTATAATAGATTAGTTTCCCTCGTCCCCAACCTGCACTGCCACCTCTTCCTCCTCCCCTGCCCCTGGATGGGGAGCCACCTAGGCCTGAGAGGGATCTTGGCGAGGATGGATCCGACTATACCCTATATAGATTCCCTCGATCAATCATAAAATCATACATCCGGAAGTTCTGCTCATCATTTCCAATAGACCTGCAGAACCTACACCATTGCTGCTTTACCTTTGGGAATTATGCGGCAAGGCGGGGGCAGTAGTTTGTGTCGTGCAACCCCGTAACGCGACAATCATCGCACCATAGTGTTGGCCCACTTGACCCTATAGTTTCCCTAGGGCTAGGTCCCCCGGCCTGCATATAGTCTGCTAACAACAGACATTATCCTTGGTGTGGCCATTCACCCTACATCGTATGCACCACTTGTTAGGTCTAGCCTCCGCTCCTCATTCCTTTCGCAGATTCTAGATCTCCATGTGCATTGCTTCCAGCTGGCCTTGTATTTGTTTTACACCCAGCTGGGTTTCATATCGTGTCACAACCTCCAACTTCATTGCTATCTCCAAGGCCTTCTCTTACGACTCAATGTCTTGGTGGCCCATTGGTATGCGTATGTGGGGTAGCAACATAGCAATGAACCACTTCGCATGCTGCCTGTTATCATACTGGAATCCTCCTTCTCTGATTACTTTTTTCAATCGTTGATCAGCTTCCCATACAGACTCAGATGGACCTCGTTTGAAATATTTTAGGTCGTTCACTATCTGGGAGTAGGCCTTAGGCTTCTTGAACTATTTCTTCAAGGCGTTCTTAATGTCTTCAATGCTCGCATTTGCATGCTAGTCAAGGTATCCCATGTACCAGTCCAGGGACCTTTCTTCAAAAGCAAGAGATAGTTGCGCTCTTTTCACAACATCACTTGCTACATTCTGTGTAGTCCATACAGACCCTGCGAAAAACCAGAATCGACCCATATCTTCATCCCCCACATCCTTGAAGGTGGGTAACTTCATCTGTGAAGCCATATCGTCTTCCGATGGTGGTGGAGGTGAGTTCTTGCCCTTACGAGGATTCGAAGATGGTGTTGATGGGGGGATATGCACAGCAAAATTGGTCATTGGACTGTAGACATATCGATATCCCTCTTGATTAGTTCTATAGTACTTACCATTGCACATTGTACCCTCACTTTGATCGGAGCTCATTCACTCGGTATGGCTACACATGATACTCTTCTTGCACAATAAGATCTTAATTAGTAACGGAAACGTTTTTAGGAACTTACCCCAAAAACCCTTAAAGAACCTCCGCTCCACTTCTGAGTAGGAAAAAAATTGATCGATTGCAACTTCAGTCACAAATCATCACATCAAACTATCCACCGGATGATCTACCGTGCAATTAATGGTATTATTAGTATTTTCCAACTGTCGGATTAGCTTCAGGGTCCACTGCATGACCCATTCATCTTTCCAACACTTCTAAAAATTGACCAGCCTTGCGAGCCACTCCTACAGCTTGATTGTAAAATTTATGAAGAAAATCTCATATATTTCCAAGAAAATACACTTATTTTTCCACTTCTCCACAATTAAGTTCACACTGCAATTTTCTTTTACAGCGAATTCTTGAAGTTTCTTTTTGAACCATTCATCGATTTCTTTCTTTTCAGGCTTCCAATAGGGCCTTGGAATTACCAAATATCTCCCTCAAAATTCTCCCGGTCCCGGCAATGGAACCATTTGTTGGCTCGAGGGGTCCTGATCCAAGTTCGGAGGTGAAGGTTTGCCAACAAACCCCTATAATACTGACCCTTTCACCAATGACCCACTTGTGCAAGTCAAAGTCTCACCCAAAGTAGTATGGGAGTGTGGTGGAACCAGTTTTTCGCACCCTGAGAGAGAGTAGGTAATAATGCAGGCCCGCAATTATCAGATCTACACCAAAGGGTGATTTGCAGGGTTGCAGAACGTATCCAGACTATAGTTCTGATCAGATTTGTTCTAGTACATTCGCATCCACGTGTGTATCATCAATTACAACCATAAAACATCATATTCGCAGCCAATAATGTCAACACATATAGTTCTTGTTCATTAACAGAGATGTAATCAGTAAGTGCAACAACGGTCACATCACAGTAATATACTAAGTGTAAATACTTTCATACCACAGAGATAAAACAGACAAGTTCACATCTTAATTAGACAGTCTTAGTTTGCATCAATCATAACATAATAGATTTAGACAACATCATATGTTTCAGCAATACTTCACATATATTACTTATCAAAATCCTCTTACATTCCCCGAATGCCACCTACGCACACAGCTAGCAGGGTCTGCACACATCAGGACATAGGATCTCTGTGCACATAGCCAGCAGGAGTCCTAACCCAAACAACCCAACCCAAGATCTAGCAATTCGTACTTTGCATCAATCTTTGTTCATTTTGTACCTATTGACTCAAAAATTTTCAACTATTTATACTACTTTATCCTATGCATCCAATGGTTTTCAAACCATGGTTTGCAGACTCTTGGTCTACCCTTGACCTGCTTACAATGCATTAGGGGCTTTGATCCACCCCAAAACCCCTTGTATTAGACTAAATATAATAAAAAATATACAAAATGGACCAGATTCGCAACTTTGTAGAAGACCCTGTTCCAACACCATGGAATATTATTTTCAATATAAATGAATTGAATAGAAATAATTAGTCAGCTTGAGATTCTGTAAATTACGGGACCCTAAAATGATCACCTCTCTCGACAATCTCATTAGCCTAAACTTTGATTTTTACCTCCTCTTTGTGATGCTTCATGAGGGTTCTTAAAAGCTACAAGAGGGAGATCCGAGGAAGAGGGAAGCCCAATAGGAACCTTATGTCTTTAAAAATTATGAAGAAGTCCCCCCCATTACTTTACATCATCCATCCATCACTCATCCATCTCATTTCACAGAAAAAATCACTCAAATTATGCACTTTGTCCTACCTCTTAGAAAGAAAAAAAACACAGAAGCCATCATCTCCATTTCTACTAGTGTCTACACTGCTCTCTCATGATCGTAGTACTATCTTTAGGAATTTTTACAATTTCCCTCATCACCATCATGTAGATTGAATATCCCAAAGGAAAATAAAATTTTTGCTATAGGAAGAAACCTCCTCATGTAGCATCCTATGAACACATCACAGAAAGCATTGATCTTGTTTTCTTCAAATCAGAGGGGATGATGGAGCCTTATGAAAAAAATCTGAAGAATTCATATCACTCCCAGGAAGAGTTTCCCCCAGTAGTAGTATCTAGGACATTAACAAGGTACCTGCACACACACAACAAACACAACATTCAAGCATCAAGAAGATAAGTGAAGATATGCACAAGAAATAAGCCAACAATTAAACTCCATTTATGCCAATGGTATGGTCCAACTCCCACATGAAAATCCATGCATAAGTTCGATCATGAGCTAGGAACAGGTATGGAAAACTATTACCTCCTCCCTATGTGTGAATAATGAAAAATATATAAATGTCAAGAATGGATGTTTTATTAAGGTTGAGGTGGCCAGTTAACTTAGCCACCCTCAAATAGTGAACTAAAATTAATGGTGAGCACTCATGCAACATGGAAATGTCACATCGACCGAGTTGTGATCACTAATAGTGGGTGGTTATTATGAGTTAAGGAGAGATGGTTACTTAAAGTGGGGAAATCAGTCCAAAATAAGAAACTCTGTGTGATTGTCAGGTCACCACAACGCTCTGAGCCTCAACTCAAAAATGGCATATTATGTTCTTGGTGTTGGTTTCCTTTTCATAATCACTGATTTCAAAAATATTTATGGAGAGGACAAGCTCATTATTCCATCGAGGAGATTTGAATGTCCTTATGCAATTTCAACAGGAAGGAGCTATAGGCAGACCTGCAATTGCTACAGAAAGGATGAGAGACAACTACAGGAATATTTAGAAGGTGAAAAAGGGCCACCAAGGTTCAAATTGATGGCAGAATTACAATATTTGTCCAAGGCCATTTAAAAAAAATAAAGTACCACCATCTCCTTCATCCATCCATGAAATTTCATGAAAATTCTATTGAAATTCTACATAGAGTGTTAGCATAATTGTGAAAATAAAATGTCTTTTTGAGCAATATAATGATTGAAACATATGAAATTGTTATTGATGAGTTTTTGACTCACTGCTTCCACTGAATTAAACAATGAATATATATAAGAATAATCTCTCCCTCATTTAATTAAGGACATAAAGAAGAGATGGGGGAATGATTCAACAGTAGGGAGCCTTAAGATACTAAGAGAATCCACCTACACACTCATGTGGTAGATATTTTTAGAAGACACCAATGGCTAGGATTATTCAAGTTACTAAAATGGTATGATGATGTCCTTTCCCTTGAATTTTTCGTGGCTATGAATTCCAAAACAGAGGATAGTGCCACCACTATTGTGAGGGGGTTGGCTATCTCTATCAACCCTAAAATAATTAGTTGAGTAACAAACCTACCTCTAGCAATAAAGTGGATGAAAGAATACAAATGCACTAGTGGTGTTGTTAGGAATAATTTCTTCATTTCCAAAGAAAGTAGTGTTGAGGAAAAGAATGGGGTTAGAAGAGAATGCCTACTTTATCCTCGAGATGAGGTGGCTTACCATATCCTGAAGTATATAACCTGTGAGGGAAGGATGAGTGTGGTATATTATTACCACTTTAGATTACTTCATGAGCTCATATTGAAGACATGATTGCCTCTTGCTCAAATATTTAGTGTGAAATACTTCCTCCTTAGTCTATCATTGAAATGAGTCAAAAAGTAAGGGAAGGAAAACATCAGCACCTAGCCCACCATGGAATCGTCATATTGATAGTGGTATATTCTATAAAAAATTTGAAAATATTTTTCCAATGGAACAAATTTGTAGACATGGATAGGGATACTTTCATAGAAACACAAACCCTCACACCAGGAGAAACCCCAACCTCTAGTGTTGGAGGAAGAGAGGGAAAAATAGAGGAAGAAGAAGGGAAAAATACAAAAGAGGAAGAGGAAACAAATTTAGAAGAAGAATAAAAATAGACAGAAGAGGGGGAGGAAGAAATAATATAAGGATAAGAAACAAAATCAAAAGAGAAAGAGACAACAGATACAGGGGAAGGAGAATCAGAGGAGAAAGGAGAAGAAAGAATGAACCCCGAGAATAATTCTCCACCCCAAGGAACAAAATATGCTTAACAAGAAGTGTCTACAACCTTAGCTACATTGTGCACTCTTGTAAAGACAAAAAGGAAGAAATCAAAGCCAAGTCAAAGGAATTTCAAAACCAAGAGGAGCACTAGAATTAGACAAGGAAAAAAACAATCTCCTTCAAGGGTAACTATTATTATTGATGTGTCACCAAGAAAATAGGAAGAAATAGGACCCAGTGAGGGGAAAATTGATGAGGTCACTGCTCGTAGAACCAAAAACAAGTCATCCATAACACCCGTGAGTAGGACTACCAATAAGTTTTTCACCTTTAAGAATCAAAGGACACAATCCGCATTTGAGGAAGAGGAAAATGAGAAGCTACAGGAGAGCAGAAGGAGTTGATAGAAATAGAGAAGAATGAAAATTCTATCCCCAAGAGGGAAAACCATCTAAGGATCCTTTGCATGTCAAGGAGGCCACACGGGCCATGAGAGAGATGCACATGGATGACTAAGTTTCTCAAAGGATAAGCAACAATTTCAGTACGGGGCGATGACGAGGCTCATCAATAGGTAGATTATAAGGGCCGTGATTCCATCCTCCAACTTTAGAACTATCTCTTTCTCACATTTATTTACATTTTTTCTTATATTATGATTATTGAGAAGGATAAAATATGTTTTTCATGTCATGTGGCCTAATATAGTTTAATTATAGGAAATGGAGCAATTTTTTAGCTAATTTCTATGTAGGGGTGTTGTGCAGGCTAATCCCCTCTATAGATAGAGGTGATCCTTCTAGCGTTAGAGTGGATATAGAAATAAGGGAACAAGATAGACTTTCCAACTCCTAGCTTATAAATGAAAATGAGTTAAGATAGATGGCCTACCTTGGTCCAACGCTTCTCTTGTTGTTTGCAGCAGTGATCCACTGATATTTGTCTTCACACATTGCGGTCTTCAGTGATAATGTTCATGTACCTGCACAAGGATCAAGTGAATAGTTGAATAGTGACAACATACGAAAACATATTTTCATTCACAACTATTCGATTGGTCAAGGAGAATCAAACATTTTTCATATTATAGAACACAAAATTGGAACCAAAAAAATAGTCTTGTATTAATGATAGAGAAATGAGTTTTACAACCTTAACACCTTGACGTTGCAGCCTCCTTCGACGGGTTCATTCAAGCACCTCTCAAGAATTCGTATAGAATCAGACTTTGTGAGGCAATGGGCCTAAACTCTCTCTCGATAATGGATTTCTCTCTACCTTATTATTCACACCAACTATAGTAAGGATTGTTCAGGTAGCTGAAACTATGTGAGAAGGATGTATTTATAGGAGAGGAGGAGGTGGTTTGGGATCCCTCATAAGGTGGAAGGGAGGCCTTATCCTTTGGGGAGTTTCTCAATTATAGGAAACAAGAAGCCAAAGGAAGGACTTCGACATTATTCAGTCGAACAAACCATCTGCTCACGAAGTGGTTGGACATGGAAACTTCGTTTCTATTTTTAAAAAAATTCCAAAAACATATCAGCATGGGTAGTCCACTGAGATAGAGTGCCAATGGGCGGGAGGCCGAGTGTTAATTTCTCTATGGGCGCTAGGCCATAACTGACTACCGGCACCGACCAAAATTCATGTTTTTTTAGAGCCTGCTTCAGGAATGATCAATAGAGGAAATGTTCTTTTCAAGCCAAGGGATGCAATGAAACTTTTTGCAAGGTATGAAAATACAGAGAAGTCACTGAAATGGTCCTCCAATGTTCGGGATGGGGATTGCAAGGATGGTGAGAAAATACTGTGTAACAGATACCCCTTAAAGCATGAGGTCCGAACATGGTCGAGGGGTGAAATTATTTACAATTACGTGCAAGGAACCAGACGCTGCCATCGGGAGACTTGCAAACCAAGCATAGATACATATACATAACTGGAATCTTTGATGAAAATACATGAACCAAGGTATGGACATAGCTGTCCATAAAAGAGACCATGGTATGGTCGCAACCATCCATCTTAGAAGGATCTCATATAGACTTATGGTATGGTCACAGCTATCCATCTAAAAGAAACATGTATCCAATCATGGAAAAATCATATCGCCTCACAACCTGGACTATAGAGAATAAAATCCAGGGTCTTGCGCTACGTCACGACTTGATCAAGTATAATTTCAAGCATGCAAATAAATGAGCTGAATTCTAACATGCAGGAAAGTCACTTGATTACTAACCAATGATGAAATATTTTAACAGGCACAAGAGATACCACCAATAATGCCAATGGTTCTCAATGTACTACCAGTACAATCCACGAAATATGAATAAGGAACTGAATTTGAACACCCGTGAAATCACTCGATCGAAGGCCAATGATGTGAACTTGTTATCGAATGCGAAGAGCTTACCATTAGGGCATGTAAGCTCTAAGGTACTAGATAAGAGTCTCTATATCAACTTCCCAGATAATGAGAAAAAGTCGACGGGAAGCGATCCATTGAAGGAGGGTCATAATGAATCCCACATCATCGACACGAAACAGAGAATGTAATATGAGTGTTAATCAAGACTGAAACAGAGGATCAAGGAATGTATAAACTGCAGAAGGATTTTCTCTTGAACATATCGGCAATATGACTCTGGAATTTGGCAGCATTTGACTCAAATAGGATAAGAGGTCATGTTGACAAGATTGGTAATTGAATGAGAGCTAAACGGATTTCCGAAACCCATGGAGGCAAAGTGACAGAGTGAATATATCCCAACCTGACATGAACTGCAAATAAGTGTAATGTTCAAGAGTGGCATACTACCGACACAACTGATGAATAACTTCCATTTCCCCCCACCATTTCTGGCGAGTACCTCTTTATTTTTACACAAGCTTGAATAGGATAGCATATGCTTGTCATATAAGTTTGTCCTTCAGACAAATCTGTTGATCAACGGTTGTCATTGATGTCAACCCAAGCAACACCAAGGGCTATCCCAATATTGCATGGAAATTTTGACCTACCAAATTAATATATTCGGGGTCAAGAATTCTTTTTATGGTTTCTACTTGTTGATATGTTTCCGTTGATATATGGCACGCCACGTAATTCTTCACAGTTTGAGAGATATTCATGTTTGAAATTTTTACCACCAGTTAGTGGGCTAAAACCCCATGGAGTTGTGACATGGGTCATTGACAAGTCATAATTAACAATTTTTGAGCTCCTAAAATCCCTCCCACGTTCACTTGTTGAAGCCCCTCTAAAACTAAGCATTTATATAACTTGTGATCCTCATATCCTCCTCATGCAAGGGATTTCTCCATCTCAAATAGGTCATCGTGGAATTTTCACTCGAATTATTTTTATACGTAGGTTTAGAAGCTGAAATTTTTATGAGGCGAAGCCAAAATCCTGAGGAAGCTCCTGTATAAATTTCAGATCAAGGTGCACAATATTTTCGCAGATATGATCTGTGGAAGTCAGTGTTTTTGCAGGCTCCTGAAATTCATATCAAAGAAGTGACCTCGGGAAAGACATCATAACTCTCTCTCTGAGTATCAGATTGGAATTATGTAAAAAGTAGAAGATAGTACACAGACTTTGGTTTTCACTCTATAAATTTTAGAGCCGAATAAAGAAACAATGACATGTGGCACGTCGTACAAGTTTGCTATATTGAAACAGTCCATAATTATGGAATTGTGAGAGATTGGGCATAACTCTCCCTTGAATAATATAAATTGGGTCATACCTATGGAATTGGAAAGAAGACTTAGAGGACTACTACGAGACTGAAAATTAGATATTGGGGATCTGAAATAACATATATACACCAGATTCAATATCGAGCTCCTAGAAGGAAAGAAAAATCTAGATCATGTGTTGTCAAGGGTAGCAAAGGACCAGACTTTCTAGGGAAACAAAGCAAAGCAAGGTGCAGCAAAGGGTAGAATTACAAGAGCAGCAACCAAGGTGTAGAATAGTAGAAAGAATTTTATCACATGAAGTCTTCAAGTGGGCAGCACTGCATATAGTCACTGTAAAGGTATCATTGTACTATGTCATTGTAAGTACATTATTGTAAAAATTGTTCTAGTGTCTATTCACCAAGAGTTGAAGAGGCAATGTCGGGAGGTCTAGGATCATCATTAGGTGGTTGTGTCATAGTTGGGGTTATGGTCTAGTGTTTCTTCTTCTTCTACATCATTATATATCATTGTAAAGTGGACCATTTTCCCTGGCATAGGAGTCTGTTCTTCTTTTACTCTTCTGTAGGTGGTAGGGTGGTGCTAGGGTGAGTTATAGCTCATTGGGTATTGGGGCATCCATTCAGTTGACTACTGAAGAATCTCAGGCATTGGAGCGTCCATCCAGTGGGAGCTGGAGAAGAATTATTTTCTAGATTCTGGGAAGTTGGAGCTTTATTTTCAATTGAAGTTGAATATTAAAGAATTATTAGAAAATAATTAGGTGGATTTTGTCCTGGAGTGGGTTTCCACCTTAAAAAATGTGTGCATTTTTGTTCCTTTTGTTTGCTGCTATCATTGTACAAACACTAATAATAATTGAAGATCAAACGTGTTGGGAAAATGTGTGATGAAGGACACACAATACTATTCAACTCCACAAAATGTGAAATCAGAAAAGGCAGGTATGGTGAAATTGTGGCTATAGCAAGTCGAGCTCCAAAAGACATATATGTTCTGGATGAAACAAATAAAGCATGTCTAATAGCTAAAGAGGATGATATAATATTTAGTAGCAATTATGATCAACTAAGTAAGAAGTTTGCTACAAAGATGCAAAGTGATTTCGGGATGTCTTTACTTGGTGAGCTGACATACTTCTTAGGGCTTCAAATATCTCAGCAAGAGAAAGAAATATTTATATGTCAAGCCAAGTACATTAAGGAAAGGCTCGAGAAATTTAAAATGGAATATTTCAAACCCATTCTTACTCCGATGGTAACAGGTTGCAAATTGAGCATAGACAACTCATCTAAGGATGTGGATCAAAGGTTGTACAGATCTATGATTGGTAGTCTTCTATATGTAACAACCTCTCGACCAGATGTTATGCAATCAGTTGGACAAGTAGCAAGATTCCAAGTAGCACCAAAAGAATCACATATTATTTCCATCAAAAGAATTATTTTATATCTAAAGGGAACAACAGAATATGGCTTGTGGTATCCCAAGGGTAACAATCTCATTATTCATTCCTTTACAGATGCATATTGGGCAGGAAGCGTTGATGATCGTGAAAGTACTTGTGAATCATTGGAATATCTTTGCCAGAAGCTTGAGATTATCCCAATTTCTCATTAGATTTTCCTTCTTCAGAATATAAAGGGGGAGTGGAAGTGTGTACAGATCCGTAGGATGGTTGTGTTTTAGGGGGAGTGGAAGTGTGTACAAATCTGCAAGATGATTGTGTATCAAGGGGAGTTACCCTTTGCCATTGATTCAAAGGGGGAGAGAATGTTGTAGGAAGATGTGTCATGATCGTAGGTGGAGTGCTTGTGTTGCCATCAATGCCAAACGGGGAGATTGTTGATCATCGGTTGTCATTGATTTCAACCTAAGCAGCACCAGGGGCTACCCCAATATTTCATGGAAATTTTGACCTAAAAAATTAATATATTCTAGGTCAATAATGATTTTGATGGTTTCTACTTGTCGAGATGTTTCCTTTGATATATTTGCACGCTGCGTATTTCTTCACGGTTTGAGAGATATTCATGTTTGAAGTTTGTACCCCAGTTACTAGGCTAAAATCCCATGAGGTTGTGGCATGGGTCATTAAAAATTCATAATTAATATTTTTTAAGCTCCTAAAATCCCTCCCATGTTCACTTGTTGAAGACCCTCTCAACCTAAGCATTTATATAAATTGTGAGCCTCATATCCTCCTCATGCAAGGGATTTCGCCATCTGAAACAGGTCACCGTGGAATCTTTGCTCTAAAGTTTTTTCTACGAAGGTTCAAAAGCTAAAATTTTTATGAGGTGAAGCCAAAATCCTAAGGACGCTCCTATATACATTTTAGATGAAGGTGCGCAATAGTTTCAGAGATATGATCTGTGGAAGTCAGTGTTTTTTCAGGCTCTTGAAATTCATATTAAAGAAGTGACCTTGGGAAAAAAGTCATAACTCTCTCTTTGAGTATCAGATTGGAATTCTATAAAAGGTGGAAGATATTGCATGGATTTTAGTTTTCTCTCTATAAATTTTAGAGCCGAATAAAGAAACAGTGACACGTGGCATGTCGTACAAGTTTGCTCTACTGAAACAATCCATAATTAGGGCATTATGAGAGATTGGGCATAAATCTCCCTTGAAGAATTCAAATTGGGTCAGACTTGTGGCATTGGAAAGATGACTCAGAGGAATAATACAGGACCAAAAATGAAATATTGGGGATCTTAAATAACAAAGATACACCAGATTCAATATCGAGCTCCTAGAAGGCAAGAAAAAGCTAGATCATGTGTTGTCAAGAGCTTGAAAACACCAAAATTTCTAGGGAAGAAAAGCAAAGCAAGGTGCAGCAGAGGGTAGCATGACAAGAGAAGCAACCAAGGTGGATAACAGTAGCAATAAGTTCATCACATGAAGTCGTCAAATGGGCAGCACTGCATATAGTCACTGTAAAGGTATCATTGTACTAAGTCATTGTAAATACATTATTGTAAAAATAATTCTAGTGTCTATCTGCCAAAAGTTGAAGAGGCAGTATCGAGAGGTCTAGGATCATCATTAGGTGGTTGTATCATAGTTGGGGTTATGGTCTAGTGTGTCTTATTCTTCTACATCATTCTATATCATTGTAAAGTGGACCATTTTCCCTAGTACGGGAGTCCATTCTTCTTTTATTCTTCTATAGGGTGGTAGAGTGGTGCTAGGGTGAGTTGTATCTCATTTTATGTTGTGGCATCCATTCAGTTGACTACTGAAAAATCTTGGGTGTTGGAGCGTCCATCCAGTGGGAGCAGGAGGAGAATTCTTTTCTATATTCTAGGAAGTTTGATCTTTATTTTCAATTGGAGTTTAATATTAAAGAACTATTAGAAAAGAATTAGGTGGTTTTTATCCCAGAGTGGGTTTCCACCTTAAAAACTATGTGCATTTGTGTTCCTTTTGTTTGCTGCTATCACTATAAAAACACTGATAATGATTGAAGATCAACTAATTCTCTAATTGAAAGGAATATTGATTCACCCCCCTTCTTAGTATTTCCAACAAAAATCCATCCTAGTACATTTTACGAGCCTTGGGAAGGAGGAACTTAGTAACGTCGTGATGACGACATCCGATGTCATTTATCTTTAATGGGCCTGACAAAGGAGAAACTTGACGTCTTTTTATATTTAGAGAGTTTGAAAAGAGGAAAAAATAAAACTTCAAAAATCCCTTTTCGTAAATAGTTCCTCATACCCAAAAAGGTAGAAAACAAAATATGAGAGAACCTCTTAGTCGTGATTTCCTAAGGTATTCCTTTTTCGTAATTTTTTTATCCCATCCTAAAAAAGGGTTAAATGTATACTTGGTAAACAACGTTTCACAGCCTTTAACGAGTTCAAAATGATAAGACCTTGGCAACCTTTTCATGTTTTGAGAGTCAAAAAAGAGCTAAAATTTGACTCTTCCTGGAGGAACAAGTGGTATTAAGGGTAGCAAGTGGTTTCAATGATGTTGGAACTACTCAGAACAAGTAAAGATCAAGAGGTTGGCTAACAAGACCACCCATTGAAGTTGTTCCTCAAGAATGGGTAAAATAATCAAGTGAAGGTATATGATCGGCCAAGTAGATGGTGACGATGGAATGAGAAAACCATGATTGATAAAATGACAATCACAAGAGGTAAAATGAGGATGGTTTCATTTTTACACAATCTTGAATTCAGGAAACTCTGCTTGGAGTTGGTTTCATTTCTACACAAGCTTGAAAAAATGATAAACTATGCTTGAAAAATAGTTGCATGCCCCTAGCATGGTGACTCAATTCGAGGTACATGCCCCCCAAGCTTCAGTCCATTCACCTGAGTAGACTATTGTTTACTAACAGGGGAGTGGAATGAAGGTTCAGTTACAAGATCAAGGGAAAGACTTGACTGGGATATTACAAGATCATATCAAAGACTCCAATTGAAAAGGGAACTCGTTTCTTTTTTAATGAGGTTGACATAGTAAAAGAACTATCCTCAAGACATAATTCATTTCTTTAGCGAGGTTAACATAGAAAATGAACTATCCTCAAATGAGATTGTTTAATTTTTTAAGGAGCTTGACACAAGAAAACAAAGTCTTCTCTGAAGATCTTGTTTCATTATTTAAGGAGCTTGACACAAGAAAATGAACTATGCTCCGAGAGAGCTTGTTTCATTTTTTAAGGAGCTTGACACAAGAAAACTATGCTCTGTCACGATCTTATCATGGCATATGAGAAGTCATGGACTCCAAAAGGTTTTCATCCGATGGGAGGAAAACATCTTGGAAGTCAGGACACAATACCCCCAGGACACGAAGCACAATGGCACTATCACTAAATGCGGGCATGGGATAGGTATCCACGTAATTAACCTATGGCAAGGAAGATATCATCTACCGGTAAGGACCATAAAGGGATGATGGTAGACAAGATGTCAGATCAGGACCAAAGAATAAAAGTTGATCAATGGTCACGATATGACCTTCATGTGGAAAATAGATCGCACAAAAGAGGGAAGAGACAAGCACGCCCATAGCATAAGAATATTCTCACCCCAAGATTAAATTAAAATACAAAGGTCCTTGGACCACCATCACTTCTATATAGAAATTTTTCCCACCCAAAGTAATAGGCAACTTCGGAAGGATCCCTAATGGTTGACAACTTGTTGTGCAGGTAAATCCTATCTGTGGACAGAGGCGATCCCTCTTGCCCTGGAGTGGGTCTAGCAACAAGGGAACAAGTTGGACTCCTAGCTTATAAATGAAAACGAGTTAGGATATATGGCCTACCTTGGTCCAACGCTTATGTTGTCATTTGCAGCAGCAATCCACTAATCTTTGTCTTCACACGTCGCAGTCTTTCAGTGATAATGTTCGTGTACCTGCACAAGGATAAATTTAACGATGACAGCATACTAAAACATATTTTCATTCATAGCTATTCGATTGGTCAAGGAGAATCAAACATTTTTTTATTATCAAACACAAAATTGGAACCAAAAAAACAGTCTTGTATTAATAATACAGAAAAGAAGTTTACAACCTTAACGCCTTGACATTGCAGCCTCCTTCGACGTGTTCATTCAAACGCATCTCAAGCATTCATCGGGAATCAGACTTCGTGAGGAAATGGGACTAAAATATT
This sequence comes from Pinus albicaulis, assembly GCA_034641835.2. NCBI lineage: Eukaryota > Viridiplantae > Streptophyta > Pinopsida > Pinales > Pinaceae > Pinus > Pinus albicaulis. The sequence goes on along the minus strand of CM076579.1, from coordinate 144,834,433 downwards.
TCTCAACAATGGACTCTTCTCTGACTTATTCTTCACACCAGCTATAGTAAGTAATATTCAACTAGCTGAAACTATGTGAGAAGGATGTATTTATAGGAGAGGAGGAGGTGGTTTGGGATCCCTCATAAGGTGGAAGCGAGGCATTATCCTTTGGGGAGTTGCTCAATTATAGGAAACAAGAAGCTAAAGGAAGGACTTCGACGTTATTCATTTGAAAAAACCATGATGACTCTGCTAACGAAGTGGTTGGACATGGAATCTTGTTTCTATTTTAAAAACATTTCTAAAAATAGCTCGATGAGGGCAATCCACTAAGACAGAGTGCCAATGGGCATGAGGCCCAGTGTTAGTTTCTCTATGGGCACGAGGCCATAACTACCTACCAGCGCCGACCCAAATTCATGTTTTTTTGAGAGCCTGCTTCAGGAATGATCAATAGACGAAATGTTCTTGTCAAGCCAAGGGATGCAATGACACTTTTTTCAAGGTATGACAATACACAGAAGTTAATGAAATGGTCCTCCAATGTTCGGGATGGGGATTGCTGGGACGGTGACAAAATATTGTGTAACAAGGGTCTCAGATTAGACATCAAGGAGAGAATATAAGGGGTTTCCCACCTCTTTAACTCCCTCAATCAACCCAATATCACAACACTTTTTGTCTCATCAGCTCGAGGTCATTGAAAACCAAGCAAGTGAAAATAATGAGGTGTTAGGGCCCTACATTACTAGTGTATTCCATTATTGTTGTTAATGTAGCCACCTTATTTATTTATTTTCACCCCAGTAGTCCCCATATTGGTATTATTATGCCCCATAATAGCCCCTATTGTTATTGTTGTGCCCTTACATTATTATTGTTAGGTTAGTTAGGATTATATCGTGACCCCATGGACTCCTATATATAGAAGGGAGGTTTTTTCATTTGTTTCATCCAAGAAATTTTCATTTGTGTAATGTAAAGGAGGTTTACCACTCAAAGTGGTTGATTTCTAATTCTTAGATACTTCTTTTCTTCTATTTTGTGAGTTGGTTTCATAACATTTGGTATCAGAGCTTTGGATTCTAGGGTTTCACTGCTTCAAACTGGGCACAATGAAATTTTTGATATAATTTTTTTTATACGAAAGTTCAAATGCTAAACAAAAAAACCCATTTGCAAAGTAAGCCTGAGGAACTTCGTGTACAAATTTTAGATCTTCGTTCACAATATTTTTAGAGATACGATCTGTGGAATTTAGGGTTTTTGTAGGCTCCCGAATTTCATCACAAAGAGATTACCTTGGGAAAATAAAAATAAGTCTCTTTATGAGCATCGGATTGGAATTATGTAAAATTTGGATGAAATTAAATAGATTTTAGTTTCCCTTGTATTGATTTCAAAGACAAAGGAGAAAACAATGACACATGGCATGTCGTAGAATAACAATCTACTGGACCAGTCAATAATTAGGTCATTATGGGAGATTGGGCGTAACTTTGCCTTGAATAATCTAAATTAGGGCAGACCTGCGACATTGGAAAGAGGACTCAAAGGGATAATACAAAACCAACGTTCAGATCTTAGGGATCCGAAATTATAGAGATACATTAGTTGCAATATTGAGCTCCTCAAAAGCAAGAAAAATGTGCATATTATTTTTTTAAATTGCATTAGTTTTGTTTGAAAAATCAGTTTGAAGTGATTCCAATGGCATATTGAAGCATAGATATCAATATTGGGTTCTAATATGCCCTCTAAAAATAATTCAACACCCATTAATCCCCCAGAAGTCTCTACTATGACTCATGAAGAAGAAGAAGTGCAACATGATATATCAAAATTACAAGACCAAGTGCATCAAATTTCACTCTCGCAAAGAGTAACAAAAAATGAAATGGAAAGTTTGAAGAAAGGCATGGAAGATAAAATGGATGGTTTGAAGAAAGGCATGGAAGCTAAGATGGATGGTATAGAACGCAACATGGAAGATTTGAATAAAGACATGTAAGGTTTGAAGGAAGGTTTGGCAAAGTTTCTACAAGAAAATATTCCTAATGGAAAAAAAGTAGTAGAGGAAACTCATGATGACAACAAAATAAATGTTTATCATAATTTCATATACTCTAATGTTGGATTTAAGACTTGCCATATTCCAAATATAGATATGAGGAAGTTTTATGGAAAGGATCCGATAACCTAGATACTACAAATGGAGTAATGCTTTGAGCTCCATAATACGTAAAAAACATAAAAGGTATGCATTTCAACTCTATATTTAGAAAAAAATTAGTTTGTATGGTATCGATGGCTTTGTTCTCATGAACCACTAGTCACTTGGTCAATTTTTACAGAGGAAATGATACCATATTATGAGGATACAAAGAGCAACACCTTCATTAGCCAACTAATAAATCTCAAACAAAAGGGTTCAATGATGGAGCACAGTGCGAACTTCCAAAAATTGAATATAAGGGTAAATAATATTCTAGAGGAACATAGGATTGATGCCTTCATAGAGACTCTAAAGGATAAGATCTAACATGAGGTTCGCCTTTGGGAACCTGATACAATGGAGAAGGCATTCAGGTTGGCAAGAAAAATTGAAATAAAAATTATGGCAACAAGGAAGCCTACCACTCACAACTACAAATATGGAATTTTTGCTACCCCTAAACTTCATCAACCTACAAGGTTGACAACACAAAAATTGGAAGAAAAAATAGCAAAAGCACTTTACTATAGTTTTGATAGAAAATACACTAAAGGTTATAAGTGTGCTGAGAAGAAATTTTTTTACATAGATTGTGAAGAGGAGGAAGAAAATGAACAAGAAACTTCAAAATAAGAGGATATACACCAGGAACCAACCCTAGAGGAAGAAGTAATGAATTTGACCATATCCTATAATGCATTGGTAGGAATTACCACTCCTCAAAATCTCAATATATAAGGACATATCAAGAAGAAAAATGTAATCATGCTTATTTATTCGGGTAGTACCCATAACTTTATTCATTGCAAGGTAGCCAAGGAATTGAATTTCTTCCTATACCCAGCGCCAGAGTGTGCTGGTGGCAAATGGAGGAACTATAAATTGCTCTGGCAAGTGTCATAATATCAAGCAAACCATGGGGGAATGTGTATTGAATAGTACAATGTTTTCCATTCAAATGGGTGGTGTTGATGTTGTACTAGGAGTACAATGGTTACAATATTTGGGGACTGTGGCTTTTAATTTTCAAGAATTTTTCTTAAAATTTTCTTCAGAAGGAAAGGAAGTTGAATTACGGGGTATCACAGCGAAGCTGGGAAATATAATAAGCTCTAATGTCATCACAATGATTCTAAAGAAAGAACAATGAGATGTCATTGTAAAATTATGCTCACTAGAAGTCCCAACATTAAAATCATCTATTTCTTTAGATCTCCAAAAAGTCCTTGATAATCATTCCAAGGTGTTTGAAACTCCCAAGGGACTCCCACCTATTCATGATCATGTTCATGCTATTCATTTGATTCCAGGAAGTGTTCCTCCAAACAACATGCCTTACAGATATCATTATGTCGAAAAGAGTGAAATTGAACATATGATTGCATAAATTCTAGAGGCTGGTATAATTCAACCTAGTCAAAGTTATTTCTCTGCTCTAGTATTATTGGTGCACAAGAAGGATGGATCATGGTGCATGTGTTCGAATTATAGGGATCTCAATAAGCTCATTATTAAATAGAAATTTCCCATTCATGTGATTTATTAATTATTTGATGGATTACATGGAGAAATTTATTTCACCAAGTTGGATCTTCATTCAGGATATCATCAAATTAGAATGAGGACTGAAGACATTCCAAAAACATCATTTCAAACTCATGAAGGTCATTATGAATTTTCAGGTATGCCTTCTGGCCTTACCAATGAACCTTCTACATTTCAAGGGTTGATGAATTCCATTTTTAAACCCTTCCTTATTAAATTTGTGTTAGTATTTTTGGATGATATACTAATCTACAACAAGTATTGGAAGGATTGTGTTCAACATGTTGACAGGGTGCTCAAACTATTGGAAGAGAAAAAATTATATGAAAAAACCTCCAAATGTTTCTTTGGAGTACAAGAGGTAGAATATCTAGGTCATATCGTATCTCGGGAGGGTGTTAAGGTAGACCCTAAAAAAATTAAATCCATTAAGGAGTGGAAAGTCCCCACAACCATAAGGAAGTTGCGAGGATTTCTCAGGTTAATAGGGTATTATCACAAGTTTGTTAATAATTATGGGATAATAGTAGCATCTCTAACAACATTATTGAAGAAAGACACATTTTCATGGACTCTTGAAGCAGCTAAGGCCTTTGAACATCTTAAATAGGCAATGTGCCAAGCATAGGTCTTAGCTACACTAGACTTCACAAAAACCTTTATTGTGGAATTTGATGCCTCAGGAAATGGAATTGGTGTTGTTTTAATGCAAGAAAGGAAGACCCATTTCTTTTGAAAGCTGCCCAATCAAAGGAAAGTATTTACAGAAATCTATTTATGAGAAGGAAATGTTGGAAATACTACATGCACTAAATAAATGGCGAACTTACCTAATGGGAAGACACTTCAAGGTAAAAACTGATCATGATAGTCTTAAATAATTTTTGGAACAAATAATATATTCATAAGAGCAGCAAAAATGGGTCATAAATATTTTGGGTTATGAATTTGATATCATCTACAAAAAAGGGAAGCTAAATGTTGTTGCAAATACGCTCTCAAGAAAGGATGAGGATGTGGAAGAATTTCTTTTTTCCATTTCTATTATCCAACCAGATTGGATAACCGAAGCAAGGGAGGAATGGAAGAATGATGAAGAAGTATGGACACTCATTCAAAAGTTGCAACAAGATGCTAGTACATATTATACATTTAGTTGGAAAAATGATTCCTTATGGTACAAATATCTCTTATATATTTGTAAGAGTTCCCAACTAAAACAAATATTCTTTTGGAATTGCACACCTCTCACTTACGAGGACACTCGAGATATTTTAAAAATTACAACAGGGTGAAGAAAGCATTTTTTGGGATGGCCTTAAATTTTACATTCAAAAGTTTGTAGTGGAATGTTTGTTTTTCCAACAAAATAAAGTTGAGATAATTAAGACCCTAGGTCTGCTACAACCTTTATCCATTCCAAATCAACGTTGGGAGGAGGTTTCAATGGATTTTATCACAGGTTTACCTAAGTGCGAAGGAAAGAGTGTCATCATGGTGGTAGTTGATAGACTTACCAAGTATGCATACTTTTGTGCATTATCTCATCTGATTAAAGCGAGTACAGTTGCTATTATAAAGCTACATGGAAACCAAAATATTATTGTAAGCGATAGAGATCCCTTTTTCACTAGATATTTTTGCATGAAATTATTTTCTTATTTGGGTACTCAACTAGCTCATAGCTCATGTTATCATCCTTAATCCGATGCAAAAACTGAGATAGTGAACAAGTATTTGGAAGGTTATCTTCGTTGCTTTGTATATGATAAACAAACATAATGGGTCAATTGGTTACCTCCGGCTAAATGGTGGTATAACAGTTCCTTCCACACTACAGCAAAAATGACCCCATTTATGGCACTTTATGGATATCATCTGTTGTCCATCACATCATATTTAAGATAAAAGTATAAGATTCGAGCAGTGGAAGATCACATTGAGCATCAACAAAAATTTCTCCAACTCTTAAAGGATAACCTAAATTTGGCACAAAATCGAATGAAACAACAAGCATATAAACATCACAGTGAGAGAAGTTTTGATGTAGGCGACTGGGTATTTTTATGACTAAAACCATACAAACAAATGTCCCTCAAGCAAGCTAAGAAGGATAATAAATTTTCGCCAAAGTACAATGGTCCTTACAAAGTGTTGCAAAACATTGGTACTATGGCATACAAATTGGAGCTTCTTGCATCTTCCCGAGTGCACCCATTTTTCCATTTTTCATGCTTAAAGAAGTTTATATGTCACAAAATTCCAGTTCAAACAATATTTCCATAACTTTATGAGGAAGGAAAAATCATATTGGAACCTGAAGTAGTCATGGAAACAAGAACTCGACAACTACGAAATCGATCAATTTCATAGTATCACATCAAATGGAAGAACTTACCCATTGAAGATTCCACATGGGAGGATGAGAATTCTATACATAAGCATCCAAAACTACTCAAGAGTTTAGGACAACACTTTTTTGAAGGAGAGGTGCATGTAAGGGCCCTATATTACTAGTGTATTCCCTTATTGTTGTTAGTGTAGCCCCATTATTGTTATTTTTGTACCCCTGTAGTCCCCTTATTGTTATTATTGTGCCCCATAATAACCCCTATTGTTATTTTTGTGCCCTTAAATTATAAATTTTAGGTCAAATAGGATTATATTGTGACCCCATGGACTCCTATATAAAGAAGGGAGATTTTGTCATTTTTTCATCAAAGAATTTTTCATTTATGTAATGTAAAGGAGGTTTTCCCCTCGAAGTGGTTGATTTCTAAGTCGTAGATCTCTCTTTTCTTCTATTTTGTGAGTTGGTTTCATAACATGAGGAACATGATCCATGATTCTCGAGTTGTAGGAGACAAATATTCCTATTTTCTAGGGAGCTACTAGTAGCTACCCTCTTGTATAAATAAGCAAGTAGAACAACTCATTATGATTTGAGTTCTTTTTTTCAGCTAGGTAGCTATTGAGCTCAAGAGCTTGGCATTGTTATCTTGACTGTTATTTGATCTATTAGACTTTTATTCAATGATAATGAGAAGTTTCTTTTTGTTTCATCATTGAGTTAGTTCCAGAGGGCCGAGGATCTTAGGCTTGGGCCCAACCCATTAGCTTAGGTCTCTCTTGTGTATTTGTATCTCTTTTAGTTTCATAGTAATTCTTAGTTTCTTTCATTTTAGTAGAGAATAATCCATCAAAATATGTGATTGCAACCTCTACCTCACCTCTCTTATGGCAGCATGAATACAATGATTCACAACCACAACCTAAAAGAATGTTCATGATTTCTTGGAAGAATATTTGGGTTATTCATATTAGTTTGCATGTGGTTGTTGTAGCTTAGGAGTTGGTTTATTTATTATATCAAGGTTCTGGCATAGATTATATAGCATTTAAATTCAAATCATATTTTCCAATACTAGTTGTTTCATTTTTGTCAATGTTAAATGGGTGTATGCATGTGATGATTGCAGGGTTGTTTAGATCTACAGGAAATGGCACCTTCCCCACCTTCATATTGAACTCCCTCACCTTTTATTTTTAACCCCAAATTATTTCGAAAAAATTATGTTTCTTAAGATCATTTTCCTAGGGTCACCGAGAGCATCCCTCCTAGTGCAAAAAATTCCTTCAAGAGGCTTTGAGCTTGGCTAGGGGCTTCACCCACACTTCACTCATCTACCTCAACCTCTATGCACCTTTCCATACCCTTAAACAATTATTTTCCCCTATAAAACCTTCTTGGAAGCCCTCCTGTAGCGATATAGGGCTCCTATAACACACCTGTAGGATCTCTTTCTTCTTCCAGTTTTGGTTCTTACTACAAATTGGACTTAGTTTAGAAGGATGTTGACCCCCAAACCCTCCTTTTCCATCACTGCAAAAACATAATAGCTATTAGTTTTCTTATCACATATTTGGCACAAATATAAGATTTATTTACATGAAAATGTGAGCTATTTAGATGCTACATATAATATTGAGTCAAAATTTAGTAGGTTATGCAAGAGATATTAGCTTCCTTTCTATAAATAAATATGATAGCTTGATGAATGTTTCAAGATAATGTAGTTTCCTTTATGCAAGTAGTTTAGCTCTTGTCTTTTTATGAATGGTTTCAATATCATTTAGAGGTTGAACTCAATAAAATTTTTCTTGTCATGGTTAGAGGTAGCTTCTGAATTTCACCTTCATTATCCAACTTTCATTCTAATTCAGTAGGAGGAATGGTATTGGATCACTATTGATCCAATGTCCTAGTTGAGGTTGGCATGAGTAGAATCCCATCTATTGTGCATATAGCACTGTCACCTCAAAGTTTGTACAAACTCCAGGTTGATAAATAGAGTTGAGGAGCCCTTGGGAGTTGCAACACTCTTGGGGAAATACTAGGGCTCACTAATCTACATGTTATTTAAATTTCAAATAGGAATTTCATCTAAAACATATACATAACAATGATAATCTCAAAATGTGTTGTTGTTGCTCGCGGCTAGGATCAACCTTGATACATCTAACTCTCAATCTATCATGCGTTGAGAGGGATAAAATCCATTGACGTAAAAAATTTCCTAATGTTCTACACTCCAAAAAAAAGCTTCGCACCTTAAGGTATGTTATAACATCATTCAACACTCCTGTAGTTTTGATGCTATTGTATGGCCTTGGGCAGCCCTTTTCCATTCATAATTTCTCATTTGTTAAAAATAATATTTTTAACTCCATATGTGACTCCACCCTTCAAAAAACATGTACATACCCGCGCATATAATTTAAAATATGAAAAAAATATAAAATATCCTATTTTCACGTGGGGTTTACGAGTTTCACCGACAGCCCACCTACACGATCCCGTGGCCTAACTGAATCAACTGATTTCTAGTGGTATTTATAAACCTCATGGGAAGGCCTAATTACACCAAGGAAATAGGATATCAAAATTATAGTCATTTCAGTCCCTAGATCAAGTTTGATTTTCCATGTGCCTGTTGCACTCCCAATCATCTAAAACCCTTGTTTCCCTGCATAGATGTTCATCCTTCATTATATGGAATCCATTTTCATATGTTCAAGAGGTTATATTTGAGGCTTGGGGTGGACTTATCTAGAGGAAGGTTTCGTTGGTGCCATGGTCGGATCAGTTTGTATCTCTCCAATATTATTTTTTGATATCAATAAATAAGCTTTGTCTTGTTCTTGAAATTTTATGATCTCATGTTTTATGATTCATGCAGAATATATATCATGATTTATATACTTATGTTTGATGATATGAAATGTTTATTATGCACATGATTTGAACTAATAGCCATATATATGCTTCTCTGAACCTTGCTACAGGTCTAATTGCTTTGGAGGAAGTAGAGGGTTTGAACCCTACGAGATTGACATCAAATTTAGGACCTACGGGTAATTCTCTCAAACCTGAATTTGGTAGTTTTTATAGTTTACTTTCCTGATGTATTCTTTTTTTTTATTGTCTACCTTATATCCATTGAGGTTTTCAATCCTTACCTTATATATTTTTTTCCCGCCAACAAAACTGGCGACTCGACTGGGGAATACAATCTTTTATTTCCTAGAAGGGTTGTTTGTCTCTTTATTTGGGTATGTATGTCATGTTTCTTGACTTTTCCAGCATTATTTACTTATTTGCAGTGTGGGAAATCAACCTGATTCTCTGGATCAGGACTTTATTTTTTTATTTTTGCCTATTTTTCTATATATACACACTTTGTTTTCTATACATAAGGGTACATGCACATTTCCTTTCAAAGAAACCAACGTATATGCTATTTTCTATGGGAAAAATCGTGTATATTTGGGAAATTTTGAAATTTTCAATTTTTTTCCTTTAGTCATGGGTATCGGCTAATTTTTTCTTCTTACCTGGGATCATTTACTATCTGGAAGAGTCCTTCTTCTTATTTTTGTTACCTTTTCGATCTCCTTTTGAAAAAATATCTTTCCAACCTAGGGTTCGCATTTTTGTAAATTTTTCTACTTGAAGGATTAGTTTTAGCCTTCTTTCTGAAGTGCTTGGCTATTCTCTTCTTTTGGGATAGTGAGTTGGTTTTCAACGTGCTTATAATACAATATTTTCATTGTTTTTCTTTGCATTCCTGAAGTTGATCTAGTTGGTTTTTTTTTTTTTATCATTTGGGAAGAGCCTTAGCAGTCTTAGTTCGGTGAAGGGTTTTTGGTTCCCTTAAATCTTTCTATCTTTATGAATCCTTTATGTACCTTTTCAGATCAAGTTGTTCAAGTTCTTGGTCTCTTTTTCACTTTAGTCTTATCATCTTGGTGAATATTTATGGATTGTGAAGCTTGGAGTCTTTTTTCTTGATTTTGATCTTGAAGTGATTGATTTATTTTCTTTCTTGAATATTTTGTTATAGCTCCTTAAAAGAAAAAGAGAAAAAAATTTGTTTTCTTTCCTTTTCTTTTCGTTGGTTTTGGTCTTTTGGTCTTTTGGCTTTCCAACAAGTGTGAAAATATTTTCTTAAAAGTTTAAATTTGCTTCGTTTGGGAGACTTTTTCTTGATATTTGTTTCTCCTTTTTTTTTAATCAAATTTTTTCTTTTGATCTTTATAATAACACATTTGTTTATTTAAGATTAAACCATAGAATCTTGCATTTAAGCATTCTAGTATGCATTAAGGTATTTTTCATTTTAGGCATTTTAGTCTCTTACGATAGGTATTGAATGTGTGAGTGTGTTTAAAGAAAAAAATATATTCTTGTTATAGATTTCTCGTAGAACCTTGTAAAGAGCACCTTTAATTGAAGAAAAAGAAGTTTCATTACATGTAGCTTAGTTTTATATTGATTTCTTTTTTGCATCAAAAACATCACAAGTTGCACTTCTACTACCCATGACTTAAGTAACAACCAATAAAATCAAGTGATTAATCTAAAATGAACAATATTTTGTTTTTTTCATAGATACATCAATTAGTCTAAGGAATTTAGGGCCTTGGAAGAGGCATGTAGAGAGTAAACTCTCCAAGGCCACTCTAAAATGAAACTTAGAAGTTGATTAAAGAGTAAAAATACAGTATCTTTAAGCTATCCGAGAAATCTCCTCTAGCACAGGAGTTAAGCACAAGGACGAGTGAAGACAGGGAAAGAGAGACAGCCCCTCTCCTACTTTTTGGATCTCGCACCCACAACTGTTCCACCCAACCTTTGATCAAGAGTTGATGACCATATTTTCCTATCCTAGGGACCAAACATGTGACTTCGGGGGGGGAATGCCCATCGTACCTAAGAAAAAAGTTGCATCACTTTCATAGTACTTTTGTAGGGTGCCCTTGAAAATCTCGGGTACCCGTAGAGGCAAAGGCTATTGTCTGGAGGTCATCGTATTTGTTTCTAATACATTTTCTAGTAGCTTGGGCCATAATTATCCCAAAATATCTTTGGAAGGTCCTTATCTTTACTTTATTTTTGTCTGATCTTAATAACCTGGAGTGGAAATGCCTGGAAGCTACTTGTTTGGTTGTATATTTAGGGAAATTTTAGTGAGCGCTCTTTGCTCCTACATTGTCATAGGTTTTTATTTTTTGAGTCTTTTAAAATGTTCTCTTAATATTTAAAAGTGGTTGATCGACCAGTTCATAAATATAGGAGGCTTCGTGGGCTTTCACTAGCGAGTGTCGAGCCTTCATATAGAAGGCGTAGGAGCAATTATAATGGTGGTTTTCAACCAGTAGAAGCTAACGCATTAAATATTGATCCTTATCCAAGGGCTATAATTTCATAGGTTGAACCTAGTTCAATTCACAATTTGGACGAAAACATGTTGGGGCATTTTTTTTTGGATAAAGGAAGAAATCGGTTTTGAGTTGCGGAATGATAGTTGTGGACAAGGCAGGCTGCGAAGAGCTATTGCGGGTTGTGGATGGTTGGTGGAAAGGTGGTAAAGAGGGAACATGAGGTGGAACAAGTGGAAATAGAAGTCAATAGGAAGAAATATTGTAGGAGGCAGAGCTAAGTGCAGAACAGAATGAGGAACGGTGGAGCGTAGCAAATAAGCCAAGTGGAAAAAAAGAAAAGACTACCAGTGCCAACAAAAGCAATAGATAAGCAAGGAAGGAAAAGAAGCAGGCAATTAGCTCTAGGTTTTGCATTTTTTTGTGAATCGAGCTCTATGGATTCTCTTAATTTAATATGATACACTGAAATATTAATATACAGAGATGTGTTTTTTGGTCCTAATTTGTTTATCGAATTAATGACTGTCAATGTATGGTGCTTATGGGATTATTTAAAAGAAATTCAGATAGCTCTATCTGATGTATTCATTTTGATAGTTCTTTCATCAAATGTTATGTGTTAAGAGTTGTTTCCAGCATAGTTATAATGTATTGATATTAGAAAATATAAGGTTAGTTCCTTTGTGATGATGTGGTTCTAGTTCTCCTATCTCAGTACGGTCACGACACGCCTCGGGTGAGACTCCTTGCTCTCCTTTGAGCAGGGTGAAAATTTCGGCGTTGTCTTAGACTATAGCAGGATCTTGTTGGCCTCTAGGCCCGAACCTGGGTCTTGCTTAGAATTCATCATTTCGCCAACAAATGGTTCCGTTGCTGAGACCCGAAAACATATCGGAGAAATAAATCATGGTTTCAAGGATCTATGAAAGGGAAATACGAATTTCGTGGGATAATCATGTAGATAAGTTCATATCACAAAAAGATGAGCTTAGAAAACAAAATCAAAGTAATATCAAAGATTAGATCCTGTTCTCTGAACCAGCGAGAAACTTGTACGAGATATTTTGGGGAAAGCTTCATGAGGAGCTCTACAACTGGTTGCAAAGACACTAGGTCAAAGCAACCCCTGGAGCATTGCGTTGATCCCATCGCAATTGGAAGCATGTAGATATGAAAACATTGCACATAATGGATATTGATCTAACACGAGTCGTAAATTTTTGGGTTCAGTATATGGTAGAGGGATATATTGTGGAGTTCGTGATTGAATTTCATCAATCCTTTGCTAAAGCAAAGGATATCGTTAAATCTAGGTCACGAGGAAAGCTATTGAAGGAAATATTTTTTGGTTTAAGGCTCTGATGGTGGACAAGGAACTAATGGCTTTCCAAAGTCCCACAATGGAAGCCTAAACCCCTAGTACTGGGGGAAGGACTTGAGTTAGAAATGTTGCAGAAAGGGAAAATGGGGAACTAGGGAGATGGATGTCAAGAGTTCCAACAAGTTAAGAGATCTAAGATCATATTAGAGGGCGTAAATCACTGAGAAGTGGCGGCAGAGGGTGATACGGGGGTTCGAAAATAAGAAGAAGAACATACACCAACGAAAAGAGGTGTTGCAGATGACAGTGGGTAGAGGAGCTGAGATAGGGCCCTGAGGAATGGATGGGTCCACCTGAGAAGTTAGACAGGTTCATAGGAGCCCATCCCAAGAGGAGAAGGGAAAGACATCCAATAGAGGGGAGGACACAAGCCCTGAGAACGATTATGATGCTGAGTTCCATGTTGCGATGGATCGAATTTTTCAAGAAATACTGGCAGCCACAATACAAGGTAATCTTATTCCCCAAATTCAAAGTAGCATTTGACCTAACCTTCCCCTCGTACTCTATCACCCACCCAATAAATTTTTGATAAAGTTGTGAAGGTCAAGCAAGTTACATAGTATTCAGTCTAGAGTACAAGTAAACATTAGCAGTAGCACTAGCAAAGGAGTCTCTCAACCAGGAACTAGAGGATTCATACTAATTCCACCTACACAGACATAAATGGTAGGGTTATTTACCAGAGATATCCAGAGTTCTCAGGGAAGGGAACGATGATGTAGAATGACACTGGTATCTGTGTGAAGTGATCGGGAGAACTCGTCAAATGCCAAATTCTGTTAAGTTATTTGAATTCCAAACTACAGTCAGGGAAAGAGCACTATAGTGGTTCATCAAATGGTCTGACGTTCACCAGAATCCAGCCATAGATGATGTTAAAAGAAAATTTATGTAAGATTTTAATTTTTTGCAGACTAACCAACAAGGGCTATTAGAGTTATGGGAGATTAAGAAAAGACCGCTTGGGACTTAATGTGAAGATTTAAGGATGCAATCGGAAAATATATTTACCCGATAGATATGAATCATCAACATGACTGGTTTATCAAGTTCCTTCTACCTCTTACCAGGATGCCATTAACACATCATAAGATTGATATAGTCTAAGACACGCTAGAGCAGGAAATGAAAATCAAAGCAATGGTTGGGTACCCATAGGAATTCAAGGGAGGTATAACTGCCCGGGAACCTTCCATACTGGGACTACAACACCAAATCACGATATTTATAGAGAAAATCAAGGATATGCAACCGACACGGCCAGTGCAACCCAATTTATGGTGCACACATTGCTTTCTATAATGACATTCAATCTCCAAGTGTCATAGGTTGCGCGGAACTACTATTGAAACATCAACAGCAAGAACAGAAGGGACACCGCCAGTGGGAGGAGCCGCACAAGTAACTATGCTATTATTGTACCATGGGAAACCACATTTCCATGGCTTCCCAAACCTAGGTCATGCCCATAATTTATCCTTTCTCCAAAAAAATATTGTGAGATATGCAAAATAGTAGGTCACCCTCCGCGTATGTGTCCCATATTATAGAAGTATTCAACTGTCCAAAATAATGTCTACTGTGATTTTTGTGCCTCAACGACCCATCACACATATAAGTTCATAGCTTTGGATGCACTGGATGATAGGTTGGATAGAACCTCCTACAAGGTCAAAGAGGCTCAGTGGGGACGAGGGGGACCAAGAATGAGAGGGTGTAGGACTAGGGGAAGAGGGCTTATGAGATGCTACAACTATGATCAAGAGGGCCATGTCACAAGGGAATGCCCATTACTAATACGAACATGGTGCTCTCAATGCAGAGTAAATGCACATGCCATGAAGACTATATCAAATTAATCAAAATATGGGAAGAAAGGAATAGTCAGGGGGTCGCTAACTTGGTTGATGTAGAACCGAGATTAGCTAAAGCACAACCTTTACCTAGTGTGGCCATAATAACCAAAGGAGGAAAGAGGATAGGAGAAGATGCAAGAGATATGGAACCATAAGATTTGATCAAACCAACATCACCAAATAAATCCTATGACTTTGACCAACAGAAACAATACTTGAAAGAAGCGATGGATACGTTTTAAAAATTAGGGACCCACAAAGACCTGCAATAGATACAATTAGTGAAGAAGGGAAGAACTACTGCAATGGCAGGTACACCAATAGAATAATGGTTCAGAATATTCTTGAGCATTGTGAATGATGTGCAAATAATAGAACAACTAAAACAAAACTTGAAGATAGTGGTGGGAAGAGGAATGGAACATGCAAGATCGATCAACGTTAATCTTCTAGAAAGGCATGTGATAAGAGTGAAGAGAAACAAAAGAAGATCTGGGAAGGAATTCTGAATAAATGAACAATTTGTGAGATTCTAGATAAGGGACACAATGATGGACCTATGTTCAGATGTATATATACTACCAAGAAAAACATGGGAAGTGCTGGGTAAGCCTGATTGGAATTTTCCCCCATATAGTTATGAATGGAAAATCATTATTGTATTGTGCCAGTGGGCATATTAGAGGATTTTGAACTAGATGTGGTAGGGGCAAAGACTTATACTGATTTCTAGGTAATATATATGATGGGTGACAAAGACCTGTACCCAGCTTTGTTATGGATGGACTAGGCATTTAAGAACTGCGCAGCCATTGACTTAAAAATATATATAACGATATTTGAAGATAGCGAAGTAAGAGTGGTTCAGCCATTATATCCATATCAAGGGCCTCGGTACACAGAGTCTCTCAACACCAAAGAGGATGTAGGATTCTTAGATCAACTGTATCAGATGACATCGAGAAAAAGAGATGACTACATAAACCCAATGAAAAATGGGATAGTAAGATTGTGGAGTGTCCAAAGCTCCGACATGGGGTCGAAATTCACGTGGGATGACTGGCAGTAAGGAGGGTATGAAGTCCACACCATAAGGTGTTCTACTATTCACAGATTCAATTAGATCAACACAGAGGTAAGGGGTTACCCCACCCTTACTAGCATGGAAACTGACATCAATAAATTTGGAGATACTATCCCAAAGGAGCATAAGGCTCCTCTAATGAAATTGGCGTTGCAATCAACTTTGGCGAGGTGGTGGGAAAACCACTGCAATCACCTTCATAGTTGGGAATAGGTGGCAAAGTCCTTGAGAATGAGATTCCAAGCGTCAACAGGAGCACAACTAGAGGAAAAGTACAGAGGAACTTCAGATCCAAAAGCCCATATAAAATATTGGGAGGATCGATGGGAGCTGGAGAACTATCCCAAATCCTTGTGGGTGCAGAACCTTGTGCACTTGTTGGACACCACCCCGCAAGCCTGGTGCCTTACGCAAGAAAAAAGGAGAAAAACAAGTAACTGGGAACTATTTCCGGATAGGTTTATAAATATTTTTTCTTTCAAGAAAGACAATCAACATCTAACAGATGCCTTGTAGGCCATGAAAGGGATTATGTTCTACCCAAGACCCATCGAGACTTTAGAACTACCTCCTTTAAGGTAGATACCTATATCAAGCTACAGAGAGGCAATATCTTGCGATAAAGTAGATCAGGAAATGGATGATGATGATCTGGAAAACTTGAGACATATGTCATTCAAAGAAAAGGAAGGGGAGAAGAAAATACAGGATGAGCCTACTACAATGGTATTGCACCTACTATCGCTAAATATAAAAAAATGTAATATTGGGAGTGCGGAGAAACCTGATTTATATTATATTGGAGACTATTGGGATGAAGAAACGACAAAAGAGACTTTTGATCTGCAAACGGAATACAAAGATTTTTTTCCCTCTTCTGTAGCAGAGCTAAAATGCATCAAATGAGACTTGGGGGAGATGTGCATAATGTTGAAACCATATGCCAGACCAGTGAAACAAAGGCTATATCGGTTGAACCCAAGAGTAAAAGAAAACATGAAGAAGGAGATAGAAAAAATACTAGACGCAAGTCTAATTTTCCCGATAGAGGAAGAGAATGGGTCACTCCCATAGTCATACAGAAGAAGAAGGAGAAGTCGGAGATAAGGGTGTGTATAGACTACTAGATTTTTAACAACGCATGTGTGCACGATCCTTTTATGACACCATTTAACGATGAAGCATTGGATAATGTAGCTGGAAACGAGGCCTATTCTTTCATAGATGGGTTCTCTGGGTATCACCAACTCAGGATACTGGAGGAGGACAAAAATAAAACTACATTAACCATCAAATGGTATTCCTATTCTTATCATGTGATGCCTTTTGGATTGAATAGCGCACCAATGGTTTTCTCAAGAATAGTCACAACAACATTCAGGGAATACATACAGAGGCTTCTTAAGTTTTACATGGATGACTGGACCGTATACAGTTTATTGAAGAAATATGAAAGTTTACTCTTTATAGTGTTTGATCGGTGTTGACAGTTGTAGATCTCATTGAACATAAATAAGTGCATATTTTTAGTCCCCTTTGGAACATTGTTGGGCCATGTGGTGTGTAAAGGAGTATGTGTGAACCTCGCCAAGGTTGCGGTAATTGTCAATATGTACCTTTTGGAGAATGTTAATCAACTAAGGTCTTTTTTGGGGCATACATGCTACTATAGAATATTTATATACAACTATGCCCTCATCACAACCCCATTGCAAAAGTTTCTAAGGAAAAAAAAACAATTAGTGTGGACTAAGGATTGTAGTAAAACGTTGGATGCACTAAAAGAAATACTAGCAAGTGCACCTATCCTGACATATCCTAATTGGGAAAAACAATTACATGTGCACATTGACATGTCAGGAATTGCCTTGGGGGTCGTGCTAAAGCTACCAAGGAAACAAATGTAGAACATCCAGTATATTTTGCAAGTCAGAAACTGACAACCGCAGAAAATAGCTACACAACCATGGAAAGGGAAGCTCTTGCGATGGCTTACTCCCTCCAGAAATTTTGCCACTACTTGCTCAGGGGTTCCTTCAAATGTTTTACAAACCACTCAACGTTGAAGTATCTGGTAAACACACCATTCTTGGAAGGAATAATTTTCATATGGTTGTTGCTATTCCAAGAGTTCACATTTCGAAGTTATAGTGAAGCCAAGGAGATTTAATGTGGGACGCAATCATCTATCTAGACTGGAATTAGGAGAGAATAGAGGGAGAGTGGATGATCAACTACCAGATGCAGATTTATTTTGCATAGAGTGTGAGGTCCCTATATTATTAGTGTAGTCCCTTATTGTGGTTAGTGTAGCCCCCTTATTGTTATTTTTGCACCCATGTAACCCCCATATTGTTATTATTGTGCCCTTACATTATTATTCTTAGGTCAACTAGGATTATATTGTGACCCCATGGACTCCTATATATAGAAGGAGGTTTTTTCATTTGTATCAAACAATAATTGTTCATTTATGTAATGTAAATGAGGTTTCCCCCACTAAGTGGCTTATTATAAGGAATTTATCTCTCTTTTCTTCTATTTTTGGAGCTGGTTTCATAACATTTGGTATCAGAGCTTTGGATTCTAGGGTTTTGCTGCTCCAAACAAGTCATCATGGAATTTTCAGTATAATTTTTTTTCTATGAAGGTTCATAAGCTAAAATTATTACCAAAAGAAGTCAAAATCCTTAGGAACTGCGTGTAAAAATTTCAAAACTTAGTTTGCAATATTTTCGGAGAGATGATCAATGGAAGTTATGGTTTTTGCAAGGTCCCAAATTTCATCTAAAGTAGGTCACCTTGGTAAAATTGTCATAACTTTCTCTCTCAGCATCAGATTGGAATTCTGTAAAAAATGGCCAAAATTACATGGATTTTAGTTTCCTATTATTGATTTCATAGCCAAAGGAGGAAAAAATGACACGTGGCATGCCATACAAATTATATCTACTGAACCAGTCCATAATTAGGACATTGTGGTAGATTGGGCATAACTTGCCTTGATGCATCCAAATCAGGTCAGACCTATGGCATTAGAAAGAAGATTCTGAGGGATACTACAGGACCAAATTTCAGATATTGAAGATCCAAACTCACAAAGATGATTCAGTTTTAGTATAGACCTCCTAAAAAGCAAGAAAAAGGTGTGTATTTTTAAACAATTTTGCATAAATTTTGTTTGAAAAATCAGTTTGAAGTTATTCCAAGGGAATATTGAAACATAGATATCAGTATTGAGTTATATAATTCCTCCCAAAAATATTTTGACACCCATTAAGCCCTCAGAAGGCTATCCTATGACTCATGAAGAGGAAGAATTGCAGTATGATATATCAAAATTGTGGTACCAAATACAACAAATTTTGATCTTACAAAGAGCAATCAAAGATGAAATAGATGGTTTAAAATAAGAAATGAACGCTAATTTGGATAGTTTGAAGGATCAAATGAAAGCTAATATGGATGATAAAGTAGTGGAAGATCACATCGAGCATCAACAATAAGTTCTCCAACTCTCAAAGTATAACCTAACTTTGGTGCAGAATCGAATGAAACAACATGAAGATCAACATCGGAGTGAAAGAAGTTTTGAAGTAGTCATAGAAACAAGAACTCAACAGCTACAAAATCAAACAATTTTAGAGTATCGTAGCAAGTGGAAGAACTTACCCTTTGAATATTCCACATGGGAGGATGAGAATTTTATACATAAGCATCAAGAAATAATCAAGTGTTGAGGACAACACTTGTTTGAAGGAGATGGGCATGTTAGGTCCCTATTTTACTACTGTAGTCCCTTATTGTTGTTAGTGTAGCCCCCTTAATTTTATTGTTGTACCCCTGTAACCCCCATATTGTTATTATTTATCCCTTACATTATTATTCTTAGGTCATATAGGATTATATTGTGACCCCATGGAGTCCTACATATAGAAAGGAGGTTTTGTCATTTGTATCATCCAAGAATTGTTCATTTATGTAACGTAAAATAGGTTGACCCCTTGAAGTGGCTTATTTATAAGGCGTTTATCTCTCTTTTCTTCTATTTTTGGGGTCAGTTTCATAACATAGAGGCTATCCCAAATTACTTAGAGCGAATAGCAACATTTTTGGCTTCAGGATAGTGCCTATAATAATATACAACAATACAAAGGAAACACTTGGTCGTTAGAGCAACCAATTACCAACTTATTGTAGGCCAATTATATAAGATGGGATTGCACTAGGTACTGCGAAGATGTGTATTAGACTATGAAAGACTGGATATTATGTGGGAGTTCCACAACGAAGTTGTGGGTGGACATGTCAGAGGAAAGTCTACCGCAAGAAAAATATTACAAGGAGGGTTATGGTGGCCCACAATGCACAAGGACGCTAAATAGTATGTAAAGAAGTGTGACATATGTCAGAGAAGGGGAAAAACTTCACACAGAGAAGAGCTTTCATTACATCTAGTTAGAGAAGTACAAGAATTTGAAAAAATGGGTGGTTGACTCTATAGGACCTATAGCCCTCTTTGCACCCCATTCCCAAGAAAGGTATATAATTACCGTAGTTGAATATCTGAACAGGGGGGATGAGGCAACACTAGTAAAGGATTGTACAACAAACACAATAGCCACGTTAATTTTTGAAAATATCATTACGAGATTCACTTTTCCAAGGATTCTGACAAGTGATCACGACACACATTTCATTAATGCTACAGTCAATTTTTTGTTGCAAAACTTCATGATATAGAATCATAAAAGCAGTTGGTATCACCCATAGGAAAACAGAACTATAGAGGCATTTTAAAAAATCCTGGAAAAGGGTCTAACAAAAATTTACAGTGCAAACCAAGACGACTAGGACGAGAGAATACCAACTACATTCCAGCCATAATATTCCATCAGAGCTTCAAAGGTGCATACCACTAAAAAAATTGGTATAGTATAGAAGAAATGGCATGACTAAGACAGCAGTGTAAATAGTCGGCCAAAGCTTGAAGACATAATTCAGAAGTTGCAGTTGTTGATAGGAAGGTATGATAATGCGACACTAATAGACACAAAATTCATGGATTCATTTTAGTTTCCAGTGCTGAAAAGGCAAGTTTACATCGAGAATTATGTTAAGGAGGGCCGTAGTGAAGAGTCTCACGTCCACTCAGACTTCAAGCGAATTCAAAGGTCAACAATTCTTCATCTGAGGAGCCTATCGGTATTTGGATCACAAGGAGCAGCCATGCAGCGCACAATGATAATAATTTTGAGTATTCACAATTGGTCTCTATGGCTCGGAAAGGAGATCAAAATTCATGTAGAGGACATCCACAGGCTCATTGTGCTATCAACAATAGGGAGCGATGTATCCACGGCCTTCCAAACTACCTCCAAAAGAGCAAAGAAGGCGAGAAAACAAGATAATTACAAAAAGTATGACACCAAGAGAGGAGAGAGAGGGGAAAAGATAGACCTTATCAATGCACTCAATGTGAAATTTTCATGCTACCTAGTGGCAGGAAAGACCATGAGGAACTATACCAAAGGGGAGTGCACACTGGATACAATTTTAGCTGTGGAGCATTGCATGTAAGAGGAACAACTCAATTGGTGTGCATTCTTACTACAAGAACTCTTCGAGGCCTGCGAAGGAAACTACAAAAGGGCCACTAGATTTATTTGTGGATATATGATAATGGCGTTAGCCATGTGGAAGTGGTGTCTGCCAGGGAAATTACCACTTGCATAAATAAGATAAGACCAACCATTGGCCCTTAGGTATACACTGTGGAGTGTATCTAGGATCCCAACAACAAAGAAATAAATGAAGAGGCATTTACAGACTAGTATAGGTTGATAATAGATGTCATACAATCCCAACAAATAATTCCCATGATGTTGTTGGATGAGTACTCCCAGTAGATATGGTTGGGAGTCTCGCATGGTAATACATGGATTATACCCCACTACATTGCGGTGGACACCTTCCAAAAGAGATAGTTGAGGTTCCAGTTGACAGAGAAGTCTTTCCATACAGAGTTTATGTCTTGGCCGGGGTAGTAGAGGAAATTTGAGATAAGAAGCATAGATATTCATTTAAGGCCATGGCTCCACAACCACTGCCAGGAGAAACACCAGTGGACACAGCTCATAGGATATCTCAGACAAAACTCTAGTCACTACTGCAAAAGTTGGAAAACGTAGTGAAAGAATTCAACAAACTCATGGTAAGTCTCAGAGCTCTAAATACTACCTTTCCATTGTTTAGTGAATTTCAAGCTTTCAACACCAGGTCACCTTCATTTATGACCCTGGTCCTCACCGCTCTCCCCTCCAACACCCTTCATTCATAATCACAACCGCTAGTTGTCTCACTTCTTAAAACCAAGGCAACTAATCCACCCATCCTAGGGCCCAAAGGAAAAAGGGCCAAGATTCTAAAACCTAACCAAATGGTAGACTTAACAAAGGAGGATCATGTGCATCAGATAGGTACAGGGATTCTGATCACAGAGAAGTCAGAGAAGGGTACTTATACTCCCTCATCCTTACCGCAACACAACCCCTCATAATCCCAAAGCACTATGGCCCCACCTCCGCAACCACTCATAATTCATCACCTCACACCTCACATACCTCCAAGGACCTGTTAGCCCACACCACATCCATGTCTGTGGCCATATCTGATGCAATACCCATAGGAATGGTGATGGAGCAGCGGAGGTTATCTCATGTACTACCCAAGTAACTGTGCTTAACTCAACCTCGATAGAGCCAGAAACTTTCCTCAATTTAATTATTTAGACATACTTACTGTTTTTTGAAATTACACCAAGAAAGAACTATTTTCTAGGTTTCAGAAATCTATGTTATCATTGCAATCATTCATACCCACTCCTCCACCCCCCATCATCTTAAATCTAACTCAAAGACCAACCATACTGTCAAGTCGACCTAACTCCCCACAGGAAAAATATTACCATTCCATCTCTAGCGCCCAAACACTCAGGGCGAGGAATCTAAATCTCAAGACAATGAGAAGTGGGGACCTTTAGGTTTAGACACCAGGTCAGCTGTTTAGTTTCATACAAGCAGTGGCCCGGCAGGTAGAATCCCTACACAATGACATGGTTTTGAAACATGAACAGAAACAAAAACAAGTATTGGCACTTATTGAAGAGTGTAACCAGTTTTAGCAAGAAAGGGACACCCTTAGGAAGCATATTGATCAGATCATTGAAGACTTCCAAGGGTTGTGGCCAACCATCACAGGCATCGTCAAAGCTTCCCCTGTAGATATGTGGGTGTGAAACATTGTAGAATGTTCCCTTCATATTAGAGCAGCATGCACAGGCTTGAGTAATACAAATTATGAACTCCGGCAGGCCCTGTCAACTAGACCGGAACTGCAAGACCCGCTAGAGTTTATGTGGATAAGATAACCAAGAATAAATAATAAATGAATCAACTTGAAGAGACACTGGGAAGAAATGTCACCGAATCATACACATTGCTGGAGAAAATCCATGAATGCTTGAATTCATTGGCCATGAAAGCTCAGCCAATATTTGAGCAACTATAAAAAAATTTCACAAAGATAAAGGGGACCACTGACCCAGCTAGTCATAGAAAGCTATATGATCAGGTCAATGCTTTACAAATTAATATTCAAGCAGTTGAGGAGAACTCGGCCAAGACCAAGAAGCTCCTTTATGATATCAGGCTTCCACTCAAACAGAAAGAAGAGATGATACAACAACTGGTCTCCAATGTAGATCCTCAATACAATGCGACATTTACAGACCTGCCATAGCCAGTCGATGCCACCTAGGCCAACAAGGTGGTGCATGCTACAAACTCACTGATGAAGAATTTGGTTGAGGCAATCACCGACTTCATGGAGCTCAAGATAAAATCCATGTAGAAGGTCTCAAACTTGGGGCCTTTGTTTGAGGAGAGGGAGCAAAAGTAGGTGGAGCAAGAGAAGGGAGCAACAAAACAAGATCGACATGAGAACACAGTAGAAGGCTAGATGGTGACCACACCACCCGAAGAAAATTTACTCGTGGTGAGTCAATGGCTTGTAGTCGGGGCCTGTTGGGGCCTTTGTTTCTGGATAAAGGAGGAAACTGGTTTTGAGTTGCATACTATTAGTTGTGGATGGGGCAGGTCACATAGAGCCACTGCAAGAGGCAGAGAGTTGTTGTGGGTTGCATATGGTTGGTGGGCAAGTGGCAGATCATGAATAGGTGGCAGCACAAGTGGAAAGATAAGTCTACAACAAACAGGAATAAAGACTGCAAGAAGCAGAGCTAAGTGCGAAACAGAATGAAGAATGGTAGAGTGCAGTAAATCAGGCGAACAGAAAAAGCAAATACTGCTAGTTTCAGGAAAAGAAATAGATAATCAAGGAAGGGAAATAAGTAGGCAGTTAGTTCTTTGTTTTGGGTTTTGTTTTAAATCGAGCCTTATGCAGTCTTTGAATGTAATATGATGCACTGAAATATTAATATACAAAGATGTGTTTTTTGGTCCTAAGCTATGTATCGAAAGAATGTCTGTCAATGTATGGTGCTTATGGGATTATTTAAAAAAAAAATCTAATAGCTATGTTTGATGTATTCATTGTGATAGTTATTTCATCGAATATTATGTGTTAAGATTTATTTCCTTCATAGTTATAATGTATTTATATCAGACCATAGAAGGTTATTTCCACTGTGATGTTGTGGTTCTAGTTATCTTATCTCAATAAGGTCATGACATGCCTCGGGTGAGACTCCTTTCTCTCTGTTGAGCAGGGTGAAAATGTCGGCATTTTCAGAAGACGAAGTTATATTGAAGACATTCCTGAGTCCCCTATGACTCCTTCAGATCCTCTTCCTTCAAATATTTTTTATGTTGTATAATATGTGGGCACCCCGACTCACAGGTCGGCAAGCCCTGTTCACTCCCCTTATTTTTTTCCAATGGCCAATGTTAATGGCATAAGTATGGATAATAATACTTCTGGTGTGCAGAACCTTCCTTCAGTTTTAGAATGGGGTAATATTCCTATCTCTATTGTTACACCTAGTACAATAGCAATTGCATTTTCCTCCATTTCGGGTACGAGTGGGGGCATCCAACCTTCCACCCCTTTCACTGGTGCATATCCTTTTCGGATGGCATCCAGTCAGATTGCTTTGGTTCCTTAAACCTTCCCATCTATTTTTTCCATGTGAATGACCTTTATGCCAAGTGTTTTAACATATTTTTAGGTTTTTTTCTTTTTTAAGTGGTCATGTCCCTCCTTCCACTCAATCTTTGAACTTAGGGTGAGTTCCTTTCTCCAGATGGGTTCAAAATGATAATTCTTTACAAGGGATTCAAGGATGGGAAAATAGGTCTATTAGTGGTTTAGAGGCTAGAAAATTATCCCACCTATTTTTTGAATAGGGGAGTGTTCCCTTCTCTTCTACCGATACCTGACAGGTCTTCCCTCCTCTAGCTATTGCATGGAATCATTATCATGGGATTTCCCATTATTTCAATCTTCCGCTAGGAGGAAAATACCCTATGCATGGTCACCCTATGAAAGGGGGTCGTGGATAACCTCTGATTAGATCTGGGCCATAAGGATTTCCTTATGGTACATGTTCTTCTACGATTAACCCATGGCATCCTAGTGTCTCTCAAAATCTAGTATACTATTTTTCTCATGTTGTAAATGCTACTCTTGGTGGGTGGAATTCTCCAATTCCTCCACGCTTAATGTTCCTTGAAAATTTGAACTTACCAGATATTTCAAAGTTGAAAAATGATCTGATCCTTTACAACCGATTTTGGCCACTGGTCCCCTCCAAACTTCCATCTGATATTCCAAAATTTGAAGGGAATTCTATGGAGGATTCGATTGATCATATAACCATGTTCCATTTTTGGTGCTCGTCTAACTCCTTGATTGATGATTCTATCAGGTTGAGACTATTCCAATGAACCCTAACTAGAAACACTAAAAAATGGTATATTGAGCTACGAGGGGGTACCTTTTCTACATTTGGCGATTTTTCTACTATGTTTCTAAACCATTTTTGAGTTTCCTATCCAACATGATTTTGGAACTGAGCTTCCAGATAATTTTGATTAGGACAAGGCAAATCATATTTCTGAACACATTCAAGAGTGGAACAGAAGAAAGAGGATTATCAAGGCATATATCCCTAATGAACTCTTTTTGGAATGGTTTTTGAAATATTTACAGTCACATATTTCTAAGGATGTGTCACTCTCTGGAGTATTCATTGAAGAACAGGCTATATTCAGAGCTCAAGAATTAGAACTCATTTATTCTTAGTATAGATTCTTTTACACTATTCTTCTTGATGCTCCCCGATTGAAGATTTACCTAGCCAAAGCTAAACCAAGAGCCCACGCTGATGGGATTGTAGGTTCAATCGATAATAATATGATTAACCTGTTGAATCAATTGCAGTAGTTGTCTTTACAATCTACTTCTCTAGCACAAATTATATCGTCATTGTCTATATCTTTGAAACATTCGTTAATTAATGATGTCCAATATTCAAATGCCAAAGGAAACCAACAATTCAATGGGAAGAAGAAGGGACATGGTAAGAAGAAATATAAGGCTGGGAAGGGAAATGCAAACAAGCCTAGTAATGATATTAGAGAGAGAAAAAATGAATAAAAAAATAAAGTAAATTCCCATGAAATTTATGCAATGGGGATCATTTGACTCATATTTTCCCTATGATTTAGGATGCTCAACACTTGTTAGCTCAGCAGGGTTCTTCTAATTCCCAATTTGTCCTGACTAACCCTTTTCCCCAAGGAAAACAAATTCTTGCTGACACGAATGCTAGTACTGGAAGCCCTTGAGGGGGGAACCAAAATGGGGAATCCACATCGAATTTATACACGGTGAGATCTCATTTTGATGTTCCTAAAATATCACATTATTATGGTGAGCCAGAACCTTCAAATGCTAAGGCTAATTTTAATACCCTGGAGCCACTCCATATCGAGAGGCCCGCAGCTAAGCCCATACCTCTGTTGGGTGTGTGTTATATTATTTCCATGACTAGTCGCGGACCCTACCATGGTATTTTGTAGATCTAGTCAAGTGAACTATGGTTATGCTCTAATCCAGTGTTATTTTATTGGGGTTTATGAATGCTTCGGAATGTATATATATGTATTGTAACATTGAAATAAATATAATGAAAAATCAAGCTAGCAATCCCAGTTTTGGGATTCAGGGGAAAATATGTGTGTATATTTTTTTTTATGTTTTATTCTATCACCATTTTTTATTTTATGTTTTAAGAGTTCATTTGCAGAAAATTTACGTACAGGCTTAAAACCTACATTGTTATCAAAGTTGTTTTGTCTTCAAGGGGATGCCTTTGTTGCTAATAGGTTTTTTGCTCCAACCTCTGGTAGACCCTATTCAATGGGAGATCTGCGAGATTGATTATTGTGGTGAAAGAAGGTGGAGAGGAGTGGAAAGATATATATCGAGAAATTTAATGGTTATATTTTTTATTTGTGGAAGCTTAATATGGAGTATGTGTTGGTGGATAAATATTAGTGGATTGCTGTAGATTCGAGTACTAAACCAATGAAAATGTCAGATGAAAAATGGGCTAACTTGGATTGGAAAGCAAAGAGAACAATAAGGTTTGGTATCTCAGATTCAGTATTGTTGAATATATCTGGGGAAGGTACGATGAAGGCTTTGTGGGACAAGATAGGGAATTTTTACCAATCTAAGTCTTGTTTGGTCAATTTAGTGTGTCCTAAACTGCTGCATTTAATTTGTCAATCCGGGAATCGTAAGCTGATGAAGTGCGGCGCACTATATGTGCAAGATAACCTATTTCTTAACTTTTGTCGTTTTTGGTTTTTCTAAGGTGAAATAGAAATTCTAAAATGAAAAGCAAGTTTGGTTATATTTGTTCAAGGAAGTGATATCCCCTATAATGATTTACCAACTTGAAACTTTAAAAGCAAATTGAAAATTACAATGAGAAGACTTGAAAGAAAGTAAAAGTGTACTACTGAAATTAAAAGGTGCTGCTAATCTAATGAATCAAAACAGTAAACTAGTGAACATGAAAACCAAACTATTCTTGCTGCCAACTAAACACAAAAGAAACTATGCTTAAGGAAATTCAAAATTGCAACAAAATAAATCTAAATCAGATTACATCAATTCATTTTCTGACCCTTCATCATTAGACCGGCTATGACTTTCGGAAGTAATCATAAACAACTTGTGTAACTGATATTTAATTTGCAGAAAGTAAACTAATACTAAACCATACACCCATGATTCAATCCCTCGCCATCAGTCCAGCTGTGGCTTTCGGAGGCAACTGAAGATGTCATACATGATTTAATATATCTAAATTTGCAGAAAAGAAACTAATACTAAACTACAAATTTCATAATGCAGTCCCTCACCATCAGTCCAGCTGTGGCTTTCGGAGGCAACTGAAGACGCTATGAGCAGCTTAATATATCTAAATTTGCAGAAAAGAAACTAATACTAAACTACACATCTCATAATGCAGTCCCTCACCATCAGTCCAGCTGTGGCTTTCGGAGGCAACTGAAGACGCTATGAGCAGCTTAATATATCTAAATTTAACTATTGAATCAGATAAGCAAAACTGAAATGTACAAAGCAAGACTGAAGTTAAACAAAAGCTATGAAAAGAAAACTAGCAGCAGAACAATGTTAGTTTCATGTCATTAGTCAAAATGCTATAAAAATGCCCGGGCTGTCTGCCTAAAACCTGCACAAGAAAACTGATCAGTGATTAACAATCATAAAAACATGAAAGACAGAAATGAAATGGAAATTATGGAAATGTATAAACAGAAATGAAACAACTACAAAATATGAACATATGATGGATTATGATACAATGACTTTTAAAAGAAATGAAATGAAAAATGTACACTAATACACAAAACCTTAGCTGAGCAGGGGCCCTCTACACAGCTTTGGTAACGATCCTCAAACACGAATTAAGTTGAAAAACAGAGTCTTCATATTAAAAAGCAGTTCATTACAGAATGGTAGTGTTACGGCTCAAGGGCAGCGTAATCACTACAAAGCAAACTAACAGATAACCGAGTTTATTCACGAACATCAACTATCAACTAACAACTGTCAACTAACTTTCTGTGCGTATGCAAACGCTCTATATATAACAATAAACTGTAACTGTCTCCTAAAGTTCATGATGGCAGAGAGCACGTAGACCACTACGCCCACGGATATAGAAGTATGGCCGTGTTGGAAAGCGAATCTACAGAAGGTGGATACTTGAATTCAACTCCAGAGCTCTGCACAGATGTCTATTTAACCTCCGGAAGCTTAGAAACAGCCGTATGGATGTTTATTTGCCACGAAACAAAGTCCGGCCGACATGAAACTCCATAGTTGACTTCCACGTGGACGGCTTTGACCGCGGCTTCTTTAGACGAGTTTGCTTGAACCAGTAGGACACGAACCATGTCCACGTCATTCCTAGCCTGCCCATGTGGCTCGTTTCCCTTGTAGACACCTGTAGCATATAGTTCCACAAAATAGCTGCGGAAAGTTGCAGCAGCTGCGGAAAGTGGCAAGTTTCCGCAGCTGTATGAACAAAATCTAGATCAAATAGAAAACACAAAAAAATAATTAAAAACCATGTTAGGTACCCTTTTGCACATGATATTGACAATTTTGGAGGTTTAGGTGAGTGAAAAAGATATGGAAAAGTGTATGGAAAAGAGGCAAATTCGGGACTCAACATACCCCCACTGTGAAGGTGTTGCATGTCCTCATGCAACAAAAATTTTGATATTCTTTGTTCAATTCATGTGCCTTGATACTTCAGCCAGCACATCCAACCCCCTTCTCTTCTTCTTTGGTACTGCCATCATTCTGGGTTTCTTCATTAAGCACCTAAATTTGATATTCACAAGTGCTCTGCTCAATTTTTGGCATTTCCTTTTTAATTTCTTATTCTTCTTTTGCCAAACACCCAAATGTAACATAGTATTATCATGGATGATCTTGTCCAGTTTGCCTTGTTCTTTCACTGTTTCATTTTCATTTTTGATATGCCGATTCAAAAGCTCAAGCTCAAAAATTTCCTGTTTTAATGACTGAACTAAATCATCCTGCAATGTATGAGGCTGAATGGAAGAGGTACTTGGACCTGTGGCTGCCTTCTCCAAGGACTCTATATAGTCATATACCTCCTACTGCTTGGGATCTACTTCCGGTGTCTTTTTCATTGGGCTGTCCCCAAAATGCTGCAAGGGAGAATTATGTTCAAAATCTGGCCGAGGAGGGCTTACATCAATATTTTGCTGAGAATAAGATGGAGTATGCTCATTATATGATTGGGAGTGAAAGGAACCAGCTTCACTAACTGACTGAAATGGACTATGGTCAGTTGGAGACTGTTCAGATGTCTCCTCACCCAAATCAATGAAATGAGGACCCTTAATTTGTGTTTTTCTCAATTTTCCCTTAAGCCTGCTGCTTCTCCTCACATGTTGTGGTACACTACCCTTTTGTTCTTGTTTTCCTGTCTCTGCCTTCTTGGATATAGATGACCGTTTTTGAAGAAAAACTAATCTTTCAGATAGTATTTGGTGATCTTCTTCTTCAGAAGAAGGAGTTTTATGGACAGCCTCAATAATTTCTTTCCCTTTTGGTATTATTGGCTTCTTAGCTTTAATTTCCTTCTTCTTCCTTTTTACCAATCTCTCTTCCATATCAGTTGTTTTCATAGTAGTAGTAGAAGTATTTTGGATTTCATCTATTGTTCTTTTCCTTCTACTTCTTTTTGCTGTGCTAGCTGCGGGAATTTCTTGTGTAGGAGCAATTTGGGTTTCAACATTCATTCTCTTTCTTCTACTCCTTCTAATTGAACTACCTTCAGGAATTTCCTGAGGTTCTTCAAAGAAGTTTCTAACTAGGAATTGTTCCCATGTATCTTTTCTTTCCTTTAGCTCCTTTTTAATCAGAATTTTTATAAGGCCGTGGTGATAAAGATGAGGCTCTACATCTCCCAAGTGTTTTTGAACAGTCACAGCCATTTTCTTTAAGCTATTGAATAGAAAATAAGGGAGATTGAGAGTTTGGTTTTCAAGAAAATTCATCAATAGCCTAGTATGTTACATGTACATAGACCCGAAACGGCCTTCACATGTAATAAATTTCTGAACAATTAGTAGTAAAGTGGCCCATTCATCTTTTATTGCATGCACAGGGATTCCTCTTTTAAAAACAATGATATCCATACCTTGATTCCGTAGGATTGTTCGCCATGCCTCATCACTGATACTTTTATTTTTGAACCAACGTTCTCCTTCCTGAAGAAGCTCTGTGGCTGTTGCTATTGATGCTTCATTGACCAAAAACTTGAGGTCTCCAAATTCTGCTTCCGAGCCATCAAATGATCTTGCAAACGCTTTTGTAACTTCTCTGTGGTAACCCCTGAATTTCTGAATAAAACGAAACCATTTAGCTTTCCTCAACATATCTTTTGCTTGCGGATATCCCTCTATAAACTTCGGTCCTTCCGGCTCTGCCCTTAATAATTTTCCCATTTCACTTCTCTGTGCTTCACAAGTTTGCCTCTGTGAGGGTTTAAGTGGAAATGGAACGATGGAATACACAGGATCGAGCACAATACTGTGGGGATGTTATCATAAAATGAGAATGAGTACCATAAATAGAATGGAGTAAGACTGTGGGTAGGTATACGGGAGTGAGAGTGAGCAAAAGGAACAAAATGGAGTGAAACAAGGAGTGAGAATGAGTAGAGCGGGGTTTTGTAAACACGACAGAGACACGACAAAGAGGTTAACAAAGTATAATGCATTCGGCCGCGTTTTGAATTTTGGTGGCTGTGTAATAAATATGAACACGTTTCAATCAATGATTATGAAGTTATGCGGATTGTAAGAGTCCTTTGTCAACTCAAATACGTCTCATTATCTACGGTGGGATATTGGAACATGAGTGAGAATCGGAATTTCAATGATGAAACCGTTTGTGAATAAATACAAGAGGATAACATGGAGATCGTGGAAGGTTACGGGACTGTCAATATAATCATTGCGCGTTATGGGTAGAGCTCATAGTTTAAAATTATATAAAAATGTGTTTTTCAATACTATTGAAATAAACTTTATTCATACCTTTGGAATCCTTGCTTTTGCCCTTGGTCTTCAACTGATTGATCTTCATTAGTGTCTTGAATGTTCCATTGATCCTCTCTCCTGCATTTTATTTCATAATTATGGAAATAACAACTGACTGTACATTCTCTTTGAAAACGAGTAGTAGCTGCGGAATCTGCTTCTGGCTGCGGAAACTGGAGTCAGCTGCGGAAACAGATGTCAGCTGCGGAAACTGACACAGCTATTACTTAGTTGAATAGAAATGAACAAATGACAGATGACCAGGTGGAAATGGTCATAAAAAAAGATTTTTATTGATGGAATGGATGAAATGAAGTGGAGTGAAGTGAAATGAAATGAAATGAGATGAAATGAAGTGGAATGAAATGGAGTGGGTGGTGAAATGAAATGAAATGAAAGACATATTTTTTTTTTTGGAAAATATAGAGTGTCAGGTGTCCCTGATTTTCACCCCATATTTTCTGTA
This sequence comes from Pinus albicaulis, assembly GCA_034641835.2. Lineage (NCBI taxonomy): Eukaryota > Viridiplantae > Streptophyta > Pinopsida > Pinales > Pinaceae > Pinus > Pinus albicaulis. The sequence goes on along the minus strand of CM076579.1, from coordinate 144,801,971 downwards.
TAAGACTGCCAATCAATGATTGGTTTTCAGGCTTATACCATTTTTTTTCTTTTCTTTTTTTTTTTTTTCTTTTTTTTTTTTTTTTTAAACTTGAAAAACAAAAGCTAGCTTGGTAGAGAAGAAGGATTCTTCTGTACCAGCCTGATTGCAGAACTTTCTTGAAACAACTTGACAAAATCCTCTTTAGAAAGTGGCTTATGATAAACTTTCAATCTATGGCCATTCACTAAAAGAGGAGTTTGTAACTCATCAATGGTCTTGATTCTTACAGCTCCATTGTTAAAGATCTTGTCAATCTCATATGGCCCAAGCCAATGAGTCTGAAATTTCCCTTGAAAATCTTTAAACTTGGAATCAAATAACAATGCCCAATCTCCTTCTTGAAACTTCTTTTCTTTGATATATTTTTCATGCCATTTAGTTCTTTGATATTGAACTAGATCGGTTCTTAGAATTGCTTCTTGTCTGATCTCATCTAGCTCATTCAACTGCTCCATTCTATGCTTTTGGGCTTCTGATAAGTCCATCCCCAACTGAACTGCTATCTTGAAGGTCTTGACTTGGAACTCAATGGGGAGCAGGACTTCTTTCCCATAAACAAGTTCATAGGGAAAATGTCCTGTTGTATTTCTCCATGTAGTTCTGTAGGCCCACAAGGCTTCAGGAAGCCTTTCTGCCCAATCTCTTCTATGTAGATGAATAGTTTTGGTGATGATACTTTCAAGAACTTTATTTGTGGACTCCACTTGACCATTTTCTTGCGGATGGTAAGGAGTAGATCTTCTGTGCTTGATTTTGTATTCTTCCATCAACTTCTCCACCAAATTGGATGTGAATTGGCTCCCCTGATCTGTCACAATTTCTCTTGGAACACCAAAGCGAGTAAAAATATCCTCATAAAGAAAATGAACAAGTGAATTTTCAGTAGCAGATACTAATGCTTTAGCTTCTACCCATTTAGTAACATAATCAGTGCAAACCAATATATACTTCTTTTGCTTCGATGGTGGATTAATCGGTCCGATGAAATCTAAAGCCCATTTTTCAAAGGGTTCAATGAGTACCTGTGTTTGCAATGGCATTTCATTTGAAAGGGTAGGTTTCCCTACTCTTTGGCAGCTATCACACCTTTTGACATATTGTTTTACATCTTTGAAGAGAGAAGGCCAATAATATCCCAAGGAAAGGATTTTATAGGCCGTCCTTTTGTCCGCAAAGTGTCCGCCGCATGGTTCATCATGACATGCCTTAAGAATATCGGGCATTTCATCTTCCCTGACACATCTTCTGATCACAAGATCTGGCCCTGTTTTAAACAATTCGTTAGAAATCCATGAATATTTTGAACTCTCCTGAATAATTTTTCGTTTTTCTCTTGAAAATAAATGTGAAGGTAGTTTTCCTGTAACCAAATAGTTAGCAATATATGCATACCAAGGGGTCTTAATAGTTACTGCAAACAAGTATTCATCAGGAAACTTATCTTCTACAGGAGAATCTTCTTTAGTATTCTGAATCCTAGACAAGAAATCAGCTACTGTATTTTGTTTTCCTGGTCTATCCAACACAATAATATTGAATTCTTGCAAAAGTAAGAGCCATCTTGTCACTCTGCCATTAGTAACAGGTTTGTTCATTAAATATCTAATTGCAGAATGGTCAGTATGAATAAAAGTTTCATAGCCTGTTATATAATGTCTAAACTTATTAATTGCATGAACAACAGCTAAAAACTCTTTTTCAGTCACAGTATAGTTTAACTCTGTGGGAGTCAAATTTTTACTGGTGTAATAAATGGCATAAGGAATTAAATCTTTTTGACCCAACACAGCTCCAAGAGCTGTATCTGAAGCATCCGTAGAAATATGAAAAGGAAGTTTCCAATTTGGTCCTCTCAAGATAGGTGCTTCGGATATTCTTGTTTTCAAAGTTTCAAAAGCTGATTGACAATCAGGATCCCATTTAAATTCACAGTCTTTTGTAAGCAATTTGAAGAGTGGAGATGATATTTTAGTGAAGTTTTCTATAAATCTTCTATAGTAACCAGTAAATCCTAGAAAACTTCTAACATCTCTTTGACAATTTGGAATAGGCAACTTGGAGATGACTTCAACTTTCGATCTATCAACCTTAATCCCATCTCCCGAAATATGATGTCCTAAAAAAATCCCTTCAGTAAACATCATAAAGCATTTTTCATGGCTTAATGAAAGGTTTGTTTCTTTACATCTTATAAGAACTTTTTCCAAATTTTCTAATGCCTCTTCAAATGAATTACCATAAGCTGTAAAATCATCCATATAAACCTCTACACAATCATGGATTAGATCAGAAAAAATTCCTAGTACTGCTCTTTGGAATGTTGCTGGTGCATTACATAACCCAAAAGGAAGCACTCTGTAGGCAAAAGTTCCCCATGGACAAGTAAATGTGGTCTTATCTTGATCTTCAGGTGCTACCTGAATTTGATTATAGCCACTAAAACCATCCAAAAATGAAAAGTACTTTTTACCTGCTAATGTATCTAATACCTGATCAATAAAAGGCAAAGGAAAGTGATCCTTCAAAGTTGATTTATTCAATTCCCTGTAATCAATGCATACTCTCCATTTACCATTCTTTTTAGGTACTATAACCAAAGGAGAAACCCATCGGCTATCTGAAATTGGATAAATGAAGTTTACATTGAGAAGTTTTTGGAGCTCTTCTTTCACTATCTCCCTAAGATTTGGATTCATCCTTCTTTGAGGTTGTCTGATTAGTCTACTATTTTCCTCAATATAGATAGGATGGATGCAAGTCTTAGGATCAATACCCTTCATGTCGGTATACTCCCATGCAAATGCAGTAGAATGTTTTTGCAAGATTCTGGTTAGTTCTTCTTGTTGTGACTTCTCCAAATGTTTGTTGATATTCAATGTCTTTTCTGGAAAAATCTCAATAGCAGAATTACCAAACTCTTCCATAGAGTAAAAAGACATTTGTCTTGATGATAAATATTCTATGTCAGATTCCAACTGAAATTGTGTGGGGTCATATTCTGAAGTTATCTCAAAATTTTCTAATGTGTTCAGAATTTGACTATCCTCACTAATTTCAAAAATGGTAAAGACAGGTTGTATAGTGTTCTCATCATCGACCCATTCATTGTCTCCTATTTCTGTGATTGCTCTTGCTGGAGGATACAAATTGAATTTCTTTGTCGAATTACCATTTGAAATGTACATGTCTCTAGATCTACAACTAATAAAAGCATCAGCTGTGGCCAACCAAGGTCTTCCTAAGATAATTGGATGTCCTCCTAGATTACTTTTGGGAGTCAAAATCATAAAGTCTACTGGATATTCCCAAGAATCTAAGGAGACTGAAATATCTTCTAATACACCATCTGGTTTAATAACCGATCGATATGCAAGTTGCAATAAAGTAGGTGTAAAAAGAAGGTTAGGAAGTTTTAACTGTTCCATAGTCTGTCTACTCATAATGTTGATAGCAGCCCCTAAGTCAATCAATGTGTTTGGAATTTCTATCCCATTTATATTTGTCTTGACAATTGGACTTCCTGGATCTACATACTTCTGCATGGTAATTTTTCCCATCATAATATCTGCAATCTTTCCTACCAGGTGGATTCTTCTTGTGTCTTTTAGCTTCCTTCCTGGTCTTTTGAAACTCAACTCCTTTATAGTTTTTGCTAGAATAGGAATTTCTCGAATGGCTTGTAGCAATGGAATCTTGATACAAACATTCTTCAATTCATCTAGAAAGTCATAGTTAGGAAACAAGATTTGTTTTTCCACCCCCTTATCAATTTGTAGTCTTTCCGGGAAAGGAGGTGTAGATGAAGATACAGGTTGCTCAACTATAGGAGTTGTGGATGTTCGCTTTTCTTTTTCTTTTTGAATTTTTGAATTTTGAAGAGATTCTTCCTCAGAACCCTTATTGACTTGAAGAGAGTCCTCCTCAGAGGTATCTTGCTCTTGAATGTCTATAGAAGTTTTTTCTAAAACTCTACCAGATCTGAGTTGTACATCGTTGAGAGGAACAATCATATAGGTAGGAAATTGTTGTCCTTCTACCATATAAGTAGTTTGAGGATTCTTATTGTTAGGATTTGGCAATGGGTGAGCTGGAAGTTGATTTGTCTTCTGTTGGTATGGGAGCATGAGTTGAGGATTTGTATTTTGTTGAGAAGGTTGTTGTTGTGGAAATGGCAATGAAATTTGTGGATTTTGGCTTGGAAATTGTGGAGCTTGTTGATTTTGAAAAGATGGAGGATATTGATAAAATTGAGCAAATCTCCCATAAGGATTTTGCATCCCTTGTACCCATGGCTGATATGAATTTTGATGTTGGGGCCAAGATTGTTGCCAAGGAGTCCAATTTGGTGGGGTTTGAAGATTCATGGGGTTATTAAACCCTTGAGATTGTTGTCCCTGCCAAGGTCTCCTTGCGACAAAACAAAGAGATTCTATTGAATTTGGATCTTCTTGAAAAACAGCTTTGAGTCCAGGGATTGAAGGACAATCCTTGATCTCATGATTTTCTGAGCAAATCATACATGTTTCTACAATTTTTGCATCCAAGGGACATTCCCTTAAAGCATGTTTCTTTCTACATTTCGGACAAAAGATGGCTAAAGCATCTGTTTCTGCTTTCTGCTTGTTTTGGATTTTAAGGGTGTCTAGTTGTTCACTAAGGCTCCCTAAGATATCATTTTTGAACTCATCAAGCATATTACCAATCTCTGCCCTACTTACCGATCCAGTTGCAGATTTGTTAGCCCTAATAAGAGAAGAATCCCTAGGCCCTTTTCGAGTTTTAGATTTTCCTCTTGAGAGATGGATACATAGTTCTGTTATATCACGAAATGGAAGTTGAGAAATGTCTCCTTTCCCCATCATGTTTAAAATGTCTATCCATTCATCTCTAATGGCTTTTAATAGGAGGCTTTCAAGGTTTCTCCATTATCTAAGTTGCTCATCTTTTCTCTTTTCAAGTTGTATTGAAATCTTTAGATAAGTCTTCCAAATTTTCATCTTCTTTTTGCATCATTTTGAATACCTCATCCTTGTGATTGGTGGGAATACAATAGTCCAAGTATCTATCCAAAAATGTTTGTTTCATATCATTCCAAGTCTGATAGATTAGAGTGGCTAATCCCATGAACCATTTCAGACGGATCCTTCAATGTTAGAGAAACGAGTTTGAGTTTTTGAGAATCTTCCATATAGTCATAAGTTCGGCACACTACTTCAAACTCAAACAGCAATGTTTCAGGATCTTCACTTCGCAATCCATAAAAGTTAGGGAGAACAGATGGTGAGATATTTTTCATTGTTGCATGAGTTTTTTCATCAACTATAGGGAATCCAAGCAAATTGTCCCTATTTCTACCATCATTTCCTTCACCATTGTTATCTCCATTGTGTCCTCCTCTTCTACCTTCACCTCCATCTATTATTTCCTCTACCATGATAGTTTCTTTAGAGTCCTTAAAGTCCTCTGGTTTTTCTATCAAGGGAGGATGAGAGAGAGTCTCTTTGTTTTCTAAATGGGATTTAGTAGGTGGTATAGGAGAATCCTCTAATTCAGCGGCTCCTTGAATTCCAAAAATCTTAAGGCTAGGGGTAGATGGTGGTGAATCTAGTCCATGCCTTGAAGAAGATGGAGTTGTGAAAATTGAACTCTTGGCTTTAGCTACAAATCTTCCCCTAGAATCTCTTGCTCTATGCATGTCATTTTTTTTTATTTTTTTTAAAGTTGGGCTAATAATTCTCTTTCTGATCTTCCAGGTCACACTAGGTGCAAGAAGAGAGCATACTTAATAAATTACTAAACAAATAACTCTCTTTTCTAATCCTCCAGATCACACTAGGTGCAAGAGGAGAGCATACTTCAAGAAGTTATCAAGTTTTCCCTTCTTTTATTATTTTATGTTTTTTTTTTTTTAAGAAATTGGCTACCTAGTTACACTTCCCCGGCAGTAGCAGCCAAAATGTTTGGTCAATTTAGTGTGTCCTAAATTGCTGCATTTAATTTGTCAATCCGGGAATCGTAAGCTGATGAAGTGCGGTGCACTATATGTGCAAGATAACCTATTTCTTAACTTTTGTCGTTGTTGGTTTTTTTTAAGGTGAAATGGAAATTCTAAAATGAAAAACAAGTTTGGTTATATTTGTTCAAGGAAGTGATATCCTCTATAGTGATTTACCAATCTTGAAACTTTAAAAGCAAAATAAAAATTACAATGACAAGACTTGAAAGAAAGTAAAAGTGTACTGCTAAAATAAAAAGGTGTTGCTAATCTAATGAATCAAAACAGGAAACTAGTGAACATGAAAACTAAACTATTCTTGCTGCCAACTAAACACAAAAGAAACTATGCTTAAGGAAATTCAAAATTGCCTTGAAAATAAATCTAAATCGATTACATCAATTCATTTTACGACCCTTATCATTAGACCAGCTATGACTTTCGGAAGAAATCATAAACAACTTGTGTAACTGATATTTAATTTGCAGAAAGTAAACTAATACTAAACCATACACTCATTATTCAATCCCTCACCATCAGTCCAGCTGTGGCCTTCGGAGGCAACTGAAGATGTCATATATGATTTAATATATCTAAATTTGCAGAAAAGAAACTAATACTAAACTACATTTCTGTGCGGTCCACTCACCGCCGGTCAATTTGTGGCTTTCGGAAGGTGGCCCAAGCTATGAGCGAAGCTTAATATATCTAAATTTGCAGAGAAAAGAAACTAATACTAAACTACACATTTCATAATGCGGTCCACTCACCATCGATTCAGTGCTTGTGGCTTTCGGAGGCAATGAAAGACGTACAAGCAGCTTAATATATCTAAATTTAACTACGATCGAGATAAGAAAAGCTGAAATAAATGTACAAAGCAAGACTGAAGTTAAACAAAAGCTATGAAAAGCAAACTAGCAGCAGAACAATGTTAGTTTCATGTCATTAGTCAAAATGCTATAAAAATTCCCGGGCTGTCTACCTAAAACCTGCACAAGAAAACTGATCAGTGATTAACAATCATAAAAACATGAAAGACATAAATGAAATGGAAATTATGGAAATGTATAAACAGAAATGAAACAACTACAAAATATGAACATGTAATGGATTATGATACAATGACTTTTTAAAGAAATGAAATGAGAAATATATACATTAATACACAGAACATTGGCTGAGCAGGGGCCCTCTACACAACTTTGGTAACGATCCTCAAACACGAATTAAGTTGAAAACAGAGTCTTTTCACATTAAAAAGCAGTTCATTACAGACTGGTAGTATTACGGCTCAAGGCAGCGTAATCACTACAAAGCAAACATAACAGAGTACGCACATCAACTATCAACTAACAATGATCAACTAACTCTACGTGCGTATGCAAACGCTCTATATAAAACAATAAACTGTAACTGTCTCCTGAAGTTTATGATAGCAGAGAGCACGTAGACCACTACGGCCACAGATATAGGAGTATGGCCGTGTTGGAAAGCGAATCTACGGAAGGTGGATGCTTGAATTCAACTCCAGAACTCTGCACAGATGTCGATTTAACCTCCGCAAGCTTAGAAATGGCCGTATGGATGTTTATTTGCCACGAAACAGAGTCCAGCCGACATGAAACTCCATAGTTGACTTCCACGTGGATGGCTTTGACCGCGGCTTCTTTGGACGAGTTTACTTGAACCAATGGGACACGAACCATGTCCTCGTCATTCCTAGCCTGCCCATGTGGCTCATTTCCTTTGTAGACACCTGTAGCATAGATTTCCACAAAATAGTTGCGGAAAGTTGCAGCAGCTGCGGAAAGTGGCAAGTTTCCGCAGCTGTATGAACAAAATCTAGATCAAATAGAAAACACAAAAACATAATTAAAAACCATGTTAGATACCCTTTTGCACATGATATTGAAAATTTTAGAGGTTTAGGTGAGTGAAAAAGGTATGGAAAAGTGTATGGAAAAGATGCAAATTCGGGACTCAACAAGTCTCTCATGAATAAATTTTTCCTACATAAAACGTTGTATAACATGAGGATGAAGGATGGAGACTCAGTGAAAGAGCATATGAAAGCCTTCAATATTGTGGTAAGTTAGTTGTTATCTTTTGATATTAAAATATCATATGAATATAAGTGCATCGATTCATTTTGTTCTCTACCAAATTCCTGGGACAATATGGTTGTTGCAATAGGTAGCAATAAAACTACCTTGAAGTTTGATGAAATTTTCTCAGCCTTGTTTTCAGAGGAAATGAAACAGAAAAATATAGAGGGCCAGAATGGAGATTGTTTTTATGTACGAGGGAAATCCTGAAACAGGAAAAAAAAAGAAGAAGAAGAAGAAGAAGTTTTCAGTGGGAGATCTAAATCTATAGTGAGATATAAATCTCCAGGAAATCATATAAAGGTGTGTCGAAAATTCATAAATGAAAGGAACTTCAAAAAGGACTATATATATCAAGTTCCTGAGAAAGGAAATGGATTTGATTATTCTCCTTCTGCAAAGGTGAAAACCACCTCAGATGAAGGTGGGGATGGGTACTTGGCTTATTATTCAAACACACATGTAGATCATGAGGCATGGTTGATTGAATCAGGTACATCCTTTCACTTCACTCCCCATAGCGAGTGGTTCTACGAATTTGAGAAGTATGATGGTGGTGATGTTTTATTAGGGGATTATAGGAAGGCCAAAGTCATTGTATGCAGAAAAGTAAAGCTGAAGCTACAAGTTGTAAGTATTAGAACACTTCTTGGTGCTCTTCATATTCCTGCATTGGCTACAAATATGATTTTTGTAAGAAATATGGATGATGCTTATGTAAAAAAAGTGTTTGAGAAATATGCTTGCAAGATGGTTCGGGGAGCAGTGGTATTGATGCGGGGAGCTCATATTAGAATTTTGTACAAGCTTCTATGTGGCACTATTATTGATGGGTATAATAGTTATGTGGTTCCTAAAAGTGGAGAAGAAAATCATAGTTGTCTCTGGAGAAAATACCATGTTATGGCATGAAAGGGCTAGAAATATTGGAGAGAAGGGACTTTGAATACCGCATGGTAATGGTATTGTAGAAGGTATGTCTAATTTCTCTCTGTATTTTGATTTTGTGAACAATGTGTATATGGGCAGCAGAATTGGGTGAGTTTTGCTTATGGTGAACACGATATTAGGGCTTGTGCACAGTTATGTTTTTGGACCTGTGTCGGTTCCATCAGTGGGTAAGTCAAGTGCACTATGTTTATTTTATAGATGACTTCTCGAGGAATAAATGGATATATTTCCTCAGAAAGAAACATGAAGACTTTGACAGGTTTAAATAATTTAAGGATCTAGTGGAAAACTTGACAGAGAAGAAGATAATTGTGTTAAGGACAGAAAATGGTGGAGAATTCTGCAAGAAGGAATTTGAATATTTCTGTAAGAAGTGTGGTATAAAACATCAAAATAATACTCCACACACACTTCATAAAATGTATATTCCCAAATGGGGAAAGTAGGGATAGAGTGCATAAGACTGGAAACATGTAGAAATATAAATAGATCAAAGCATGAAACAACAGTAGATCCATTCCATTATGAGTATAACAACAAAATAGGTACAATACTTGAGAAAAATATCACTCAAGTTGGGCAAACAAATATTCCATGAAAGCATACACCTAGATCTGAAATGTTGTTAACACATGAAATATAGGAATGCATAAAATTTCTTTATCTATGAGATAATAATAGCTGGAAGATAGGAAAATGTATTGATGCTAATATAATGCTCCAAAAATGCTAACACTAGAGATCCATGCTCCAAAAATGGATTTCCAAGACAACCCAGAAAAGGTTTCCGGAAATACACCCTATAAAAAATATAGAAGATTTGGCCCTAGGGTTGAATAATCTCTGCAACTGAATCAATGATGGGAGATGGATGATATGATATAAAATATGGCTGACCCTCCTCCAACAGATCTCCTAAATGAATGAATTATCCCCACATAGGAAACCCAAACACTTCAAATAGGGAAGTAAACCCACTACTGGAGCTGCTCTCCAAAAAAACGTAGTCCTTGAGGGAAACTACATTGTAGTTGATGACTGCTACTTGGCCTAGTGCCAAAATATGTAATGAAACCATGATAATTTCCTCACAAGATTCCAGACGAAAGGATGATCCCTCCAATGGAAAACTAGCTCAGAAATTGGAGATCTCTCTCCTCCACTGCTACACCCCTGAAACACAACCCAAATCTAAACAAAATTGTGTTGTACATGACACTGAAGCTTGGCCAAATGCTTGAATGTGGAAGTATAGTTCAAACTCTTCCAAGAGGCCTCTCAAGGAAAGAGGTGGGATTCTTGATCAGGAACACCCTGTGCTAAACAACACTGCAATATTAGCTAAACATTTGAAGAAAGCTATATGTCTAAACATACCATATATTAAAACATAAAAATATACCAACATAATGAAATATAGCTACCATCCTATTCCTTATATAAGTTGTGAGCTTCCAAACCCTAAGCCCCATTCATTTATGACACTACTTCCATGTAAGGTGTCTCCATCTAAAATTGTGATTTCCCTCCATAAATGTCTGCTCCTCCATGACAATGCTGTTGACTTGGTCAAATTTGACCCAGTCAACGTGCTCCAGCCCCTGTTCACACCTTAGGGTGCTTTATTAAGCTAAAAAGATGATCCACTTTCACATGAGAAGTGGTTTTATTCTTCATAAAGAGATTTATGGGTCCCCCTGCCCACTTATTCACCTATCTAAGTGACAAAAGAAAAATTTAATATTCCAATTAGCTGTAAGATAATTTAGGAATATTACTGTCCTACCCTCCAAAATTTTGTTTGTCCTCAAGAAACTGCAAGGATACTGCAAAATCTCCAACATATATGTCTTCTCCCAAGAATACAAATTTTCCTTTGGTGGATAAACCAAATAGCTCTCATCATGAAAAAGTGGGAGATATATGGAAAGAGTTATATGTTGTCCATTGGCCTCCTCAAAGCATGAGAGATGGTAAATGTTGGTTGCCTCAATCCCAATGAGAAACTCCAATTTCCATGCTATCATCCAAACAAAATTAGCCATCCTTGGTAGCTCATAGGAACAATCACCAATCCCCTGCTTCTGCAGTGTATAGGGGTTGCATGGCCGAAAATGAGAGATAAAATTATTCAACTTATGTTGTCTCTCTCTCCATTTACGATAAATTTGGATCTGCTAGTCTTGGGCTATAATAATATAGTCCTCATGAAGCCAAAAGATACTTGGAATCTCAAGATACCACTCCTTGGTTCTAGGAATATTTCTTTCCCAATCTTCCCTACATATAGTGGATAGAGTGTCATCACCATACGGGCTCCAAAAGAAACATGTACTAAGTGTCATATGACATACTGGATTGCGACAATATTCCCTCAAGTGAGACTGACATTGTTATTCTTCTTGTTGTCTCCAAACATGATATGATAAGTGGCCATCCAGGGACTTGCTTGCTACCATAAGCTTCTCAAAAGCTTGAAAATAATAGAGGGAATTAGGTGTTGGCTGAATATGAACCAAGAAAAACATGTCTTGCCCAAAGTCCTCTATAAGGTGATCACCCTCATCATTGAAAGTAGTCCCAAAAGGACCATGAAATCCAAAGAGATGTTTTCTCTCTTGTGGAGAAATGTGCTGCAAATGCATGGTAAAGGAATGCACATACATTGTTAGTTGATAAATAAGCATCAAAACGCAATATTTACCATATATTGTAGACAAGTTGGTGAAGAGGTCCATAGATGAACCTTCCCACTTCTCCATCAAAAGGGGAAATGATTTTAACAACCTTGCAAGGTGGTTTCTTTCCTCCTCATACATCAAATAAGCTACATATCTCCTGATATGTTGGTGCACATCTTCTTTGAGATCCTCCCAATAGAATCCCTCCATAATGGTGTGATAAGACTCAATGAAGTCTTCATGTCCTGAAGAGAGTGCCTCATATGCTGCATGTAGAATATTCTTATTGAGCTTGGAGTCTCTAGTCAAGTAGATCTGATCATGGGAATAAATGACTCCATCAACCACTCTATACCTCCCATCTATCACTTTCCCATCAAGAACCTTACATGTGAAGAGGTTCTTGGAATATTCCACCAATAGTTAGGACTCCCAATATGGATCTAGGCTTCCCAACAATGACAACGTTGTAGAAATATGAAATGAAGCACATGTCTCATCATAACTCCACTCTTTGACATGCTCGATGCCAAAGCCACATGTTGGAGTATTGTTACCCCAATTTTGCTTCCTCCCTTACACCTGATATTTCCCAAGACAAGATTGAAGTACACGGAAGTCAACCTCCTCTTGAAAGGTATTTCCAATCCAAAACTTCCATAGTTTGTCCAATACATACAAGAGTGTCAATAACTTCTTTTCATATTCATAAATATTCCTCATGTGTGAAAGTATCATTTTCTGCTCCAAGGCTATGGATTATCCCTTTGACACCATGCTCGTACCATCACATATTACTAAATCATCATATTTCAATGCAAATAGCTAAGTGGGAGATGGCAATGTCCATATCAGAAAATTTCTCACCCCTCCTTTGCACCTATCAAAGGCTCTTTGCACTGTGCTAGCTTCTCCCAAGGCTCCTGCCTTAGCCAAATATATCAATGCTGCACCATGTTGAGAGAACTCTTTGTTCATATTCCAATAAGGGGGTCTCCCTGGTGGAATGTCTCTATGTAATGAAACATCAAGGCCTAGAGCAGGCTTTATATGTGAGTGGACTGATTTTTCCCTGTCCTCACTGCATAAATAATCCTGCCTCTTATGTGCATCAACCTTCTGAAATCGAGAGGGGTATGTGCTCCTATTCATATGATGTTTACCATCCTCCCTATCTTTTATCTTCAAGATCTCACAATCTATCATTGATGGCAAATGCTGCTCATGGATTGTGCCTTGATATCTACATGTGAGATTCTTGGGAACTTCTTGCAAGGGTAAAAGTATCCTCTAATTGGAGAAATTGCCTCATCTTCCTCTTCATGAGGTACTATATTTTCTCCTAGTGTGACAACGATGTTACCTCTTGCCTTCTCTTCATCATTAATGGAGGGCACCTCATCATCATTGTGAGGCTCTTTGTTTTGATCCTCTTTTGAAATAGATATCTCTGTGTCTTCCATTTGAGAAGGGAGCTCCTCTTGAAGTGAGGATCTTGCCTCTAGCAAGGTATTCTGCAAGTTTTTAACCTCCTCAATAGTATTCTAAAAAGGAGCTGGGTTTATAGATCCTTCCAACTCATGCAAAGGTTTTGTTTGTTTAGGCTTGGCTAGCTCAACCTAGGAATTTTCAAAATGTTTTACATCAAACCTTTTCACTAAAGAGTTGTTTCACTCCTTCTTCTATGATATGTAGCTCTCCTATGCTCATTTATTGTGTCCTTATTTTGTTGATACCGTAAACGACGACTTTAATTAGACCTGTCAGGTGATGTTGGTGACTGGTTCCTTTTTCTTGTACGCTTGCTTGTGCCTTTAGATGACATGTCTACAATGAATAATAACATATTTATTATGGAACCATAAACATGGAACATATAATATATCCAATATAAATAAACACAAAATAATGAAAAAGGAACACGCTTTTTTTTCCAACCACATAAAAACATTAAAATCGTATATGGTATTTTCCCAACCATATAAAGTTTTGAAAACATAAAATGATTTTTCCAAATGGCTAAAAATAAAAATGGATTTTTTCAAATGGCCAAAAAAAAGGCTAAAACTTCATGTCTGATATCATAATTGTAAGGGGAAACCCATATAACTGGAACAAAATAGTATAAGAATTATATAAATTGGAAATATATCTAAATATTTGGAACTATATACCATCAAAATATAAATGTAAATACTAAAATGTACCTAAATATATAACATTATTTGAAAATCAATGAGAAAAAACTAATGCAAACACCATGTATAAAATAAGTCATAGTAATTGTAATTATAAAAACAAATAAACATGGATAACATCCAAACACATTCAAATGCAATTAAGAGAACTAAAGGGGACACAAAAATAAATATTTTCAAGCAAATTTCAATGGAATTCAATATTCAACATCCGATACATACACATATAGAAAACACCCCCTTAGAATAGAACCATATAAATATCCATAGAATTGTAATTTTAAAGTCTTAGCATACATACCCAAAAGTATGTAAGGTAAAAAAAAATGGAAATATTTTCCACAATGACAGAGAGAAGATAAAATGAAAATATATATAAGAAATACTAACATGACTAATAGCCTAAGACTCTATGTCCATATCTAATGGTGGAATCTTATCAATAGAATCCATATGGGGAGCAATTGCAAAAACATTTCCAGACTCGATTAAATCGTTGCATTCCTACAGCTTTGGAGACCAAAACCCATAATTTTTTTTATTAGTTGAATTATCAATATCAGTTGGAAAACAAAGGCCAGTCATCATGTCATATAATAGGAAAGGAACTTCACTGCATTTGCATATAAGAACCACACCTTGGACTATTCGAAATGGAATATAACCAGGACATTTGCTATTTATATCTGTAGAAATTTCTTCCAACAACTTCCATCTGAAACCCCAATCATCCTCAAAGTAGTCAATTCTTCGTTCAGCACATGGGTAACCAAATTGGAAATTATCTATTACTTTAATTGACCATATAGAAGTGGAGCCATCATTGATAAGACATATCCAATGATTCTTGCTTATTTCCAATGACATACACCGTATGTAAGTGATTGGAACAAATGAAAAACTCCATTCATTTTTTATTACATCAAACCAGTATATTGTATACCCATATCGTGGATAATATTCATACTCTGTGTCTAGATAGAGCCAAAAAAAATTACTTTTATAAAACACTCAATTCTGAAGGGGTGAAGTGCCACCAAATGGAAGATTAGCCCTTCACCAAACCCTATCAAGACTACTTTAAACATAAACTTTACACTGCATTCTATCATAGATATGTTTAAGGACAACCCAGTCATATTTCTTGTGGCTTACATTTTCCAATAACGAAAAGAATCCCCAGTCTCCAATTCGTATTCGCCCAATGTTTTTTAAGGCCTTTTTAAATGGATTCATTACAAAATAGTTTCGTGAATGGGAGAATTCTGTTGGTAAGGATAAAACTACCGTTGGTCCAACAATAGATTCTAATTTGTATATTCAATCTATGAATTGCATATGAAAACGAGATATGTGCACATTCTGATTAAGGTAATCAACAACAAAATAATTGTCATCATTATTGAGGAAAGGAACCATAAATCCAAATTCATTGGTACACACATGCTTGCAACCCAATAAGAAATAATGGTTTTGCAAAACATTCTTCCCTTGCTTATAAATTGTGCTAAAATTTATAAGAACCGAGATAGGGAGCGAGAGGAAGACAATTTCAAAAGTTTAAAATGGAATACAACTCCAAATAGCTGGATCCAAGATAAAACAAGGAAATCACCTAACATAAAAGAAAACACACATGATATCAACATAAAAAATTTCAATTAATGGTGAATAGAATTAAAATTAACATACATAAGGAATTTTCCATCTACAAATATAGTAAAATTCATAGATACATAATGTATAAAATCATATGAACCATAAGAACATTATTACAATAGTTAAAAAGAAGTCACAATATTATAAACCTAATGTTTATAAGCCAATATTATTAATCTTAATAAATCTATTTTTATGTCTCTATTAATTTCTATGTTTAATATTGATGTAAATGTTTGATGTGCAATATAAATATTAAGTTAAAAGAAATTTTTTTAATATTAAAAAGCTTTATCTTATAAACCTAGCTTTATAAAACAACATAATACTAAATGACCAAATGATATAAAAATACAATTTTTTTTAATTCTAATATGAATGAATCTAAAAAAAACATAAAGTTAAATTCTAATGTCATATAACTTAAGTAAACCTAAAGTTATCAATCCTATTGTTTAATGAAATATCTAAATGCTAAATTTACTTTTATATAAATTTCTACGTTTAACATTAACATATGTATTCATTATTAATATTAATATTAAAAGAGATATTGATATTTAATTTTAATATTAATAATTTCTTATTTAATTTGAAATTTTTATATTTATTATTAATGTTAATATCAATGTATATTATTAAATTATTAATATTAATATCAATCAATATTGATTTTAATAATTAATATTAATCATGAAAATATTTATAATAGCAATATTAATTTTAGTAATTAATATTAATCATGAAAATATCTATAATAGTAATAATATTTTTATTAATATTAATACTTTATATGTTAATTTTAAACATTTATGTTTATCGATCTTTATTAATATTAATAAAAAGTGTAAATATTGAAAAAATCAAAGTTAATAATAAGAAAACTTAGCAATATCTAGTAATATCCACTATATGTATTATATGAATGACTCCTTTTGTATATGGATGAATCTTACTCGTACATCAATATTAATTCTATAAATTTTTAATAATGAATTATTTAATAATTGAAAAGATAATTTCATAATTATAATAAATATATTAATTTGATATAATTTAAATAAATGATAAAAAAGAATATAAATGTAAAAATATGAAATAATAAACATTTGGAATTGTATTCATATAGTTTGCAATGGTCATATAAATTGTATTAATTGTATTATATTAATGTATCAATATATTGCTAGTGCTATATATTAATTGAATTAGTTATATTATATTAAAGTATCAATATTAACAATAATAATAAATAATAAATATTTATAAAAAAATAATAAAAAAAATTCTTTAGTGAAGAGTAATGAAAAAAATATTATTTTGTATTTAGTAATGTATATTATTTGTATTATATGATTGGCTCGTGAATCTCACTCATGCATCAATATTAATTCTATAAATTTTTATATAATAAAATAACATAATGCTACATGGACCAAATGATATAAAAATTCCAACTTTTTTAATTCTGATATCAATGAATCTAAAAAAACATAAAGTTAACTTCTAATATTATAGAACCTAAGTAAACCTAAATTTATCAATCCTATTCTTTAATGAAATATATATATATATATATATATATATATATATATATATATATATATATATATATATATATATATATATATATATATATATATATATATATATATATATATAACGTCAATGTTAACTTCACTATATAAATGTAAAATTTACTTTTATATAAATTTCTAGGTTTAACATTAAAATATGTATTTATTAATAATATTAATATTTTCTTTTTAATTTGAAATTTTTTTATTTACTATTAATGTTAATATCGATTTATAGTATTTAATTATTAATATTAATATCAATCAATATTAATTTTAGTAATTAATATTAATTATGAATATATACTAACCAAAATTCCCAGAAAGGAGATGCAGATAATATGGAGAATCTTAAAATGAAGGACATGATTAAAGAACTAGAAGAAAAAGTTAAAAACAGTCTCACTCTAAATAGTGGGGTAGGTAAATTGGATATCAAACCAATTAAAGATGAAATGAAAAAATTGATCGAATTAGACCATGAGCGTAACAAAAGGGCCTTGAACCTTATAATCTTCGGTTTGAAAGAGGAGGTAGACGAGGATACTTTAGCCATAGCCCAGATAGAATTACATAATAGATTACAAATTGAAACCACATGTCTCACAGAAGCAACAATGTTAGGGAAATTAATTGAGAATAAAGTAAGGTTGATCCAAATCAAGGTGAGCTCTACTGAACATAATTATGACATACTTAGTAAAACCTCAAGTCTAAAAGGAACAGGAATATTTATAAACGAAGATCTCATTCCAGAAGATCAAGAAGAATTAAGAAAGGAGGTTCAAAAGGTAAAAGAAACTAGGAAGGAAGGAAAATGGGCAATAGTCAGAAATAGAAAAGTTGTTATTCGAGATAGAAACTGTTACACCATTTTTTGGTCATCTAACCTATTATCATTAGATGGACCCAAGTACACCATGTAAGACAAATTTTACCCTAAGTAAAATTGTTTTCACTGTGTGAAATAACTTAGTAAAACACCTTTATTAAGTTGTTTATGGTCTAAACAGGAAACCCCAAAAGAAAATAATAAACAAATCTATATTTGTTTATATTTCCTCAAGGAATAATTAGTTAAACATCAATTTACTTATTATTCCTGGTTATATTTAACCCAAAACAAGGAAATCAATTAAATAAATCCTTATTTATTTGATTGTTTCCTAGGAATAAGTTATTTAATCCTTATTTAAATAATATTCCTAGTTAAATTTGACTAAATCATTTATAAATAATTAAATAAATAATTATTTATTTAATTATATTTCCACCATTTCCTTAAAATAATAAATAAATCATTTATTTATTTATTATTTATAAATAAAAGATTTTACCCAAGTCAAAATCCTTTTCCCTCCAACAAATATAATAAAATATTCCTAAAAGGTGGTTCTAGAATTTGGTTAATAATATTTTATTCATGCACCAAATTCTAGACTACCCTAATATTTTGTTATAAATAGAAGAGTTTTCCCATTCATTTGTCACCTTTTGTTGCATATGAGATCACTCTGGATCTTTACTCTTGGTCTGACTTTGAGCCATTATCATTTTCACATCTTCTATTTTCACTTTGTGAGCTCCCTTTGAGTTCTATGTTTGTCTAGGTTTTCTTCACCAACAAGAGAGAGAAATACTAGATCTGAAGCACTGAGGACTTTCAAAGAACCCATCCCATTGAGGAGAATTGGAAACACCTTTCTTGTTTTCCTCTCAGGTGCCCTTAATATAAAAATTCTTTCAAAAATATTGTTCTTGTCTTGCCTATTGTATGCATGGAGCAAAACTTTATTTTCACTGCTTAACGTATTTTTATGCATAGATCTGGATTTGTGCAGCATTTGTCTTGATCAACTAACTTCATATTTGAATATATTGACAATCACATTTGATGTTAGGGCTATGATTTATGCGTAGCTAAAGTGGTCTTTTTTCGTACACTTCGACAAAAGATTCATACTAACAAAAACCAAAAAGATAGTAATAAATAGCAATTCAGCATGCTCCGAATTCTTTCTTGGAACTGTCGGGGCTTTCCACGGAACAAAGGCCCCAAGCTAAGTTGGATCTCAAATGATGTTGATATTATTTTTATTATTGAAACTTGGTAGCACGAAAAATCTAAGGTCCCTAACATAGATGGCTTTGCACTATGGTCTACCTAGAAAAATCGATCCTCCCGTAGAGGCATTGGGGGCATAGCTTGCTACATTAAGAAGAAAATCTTCCCCCATGCTAGGATTTATAAAAGAAACCCTTACAACCAATATAGTTGGATTGAGATATCCGATATTAATGATAAAAATACCTACATAGAAATATGTTAATTTTCCCCCATTAATTCTAACTTCTATAAGAAAAATAATCTAGATAAAAATAATCCTTACAATGGTTTAGAGAATGATATTTCTAGCCTAAGGAATGAAGGTAATTTCCTTTTAGTGGGTGACTTTAATGCTCGAACTTCAAGCAACCAAGCTATTCTTCTAAGAAATCATTACAACCCCAATCCTCTTTGGTTAGACGAAGACCTTACTCTGGCTAGCCGATACAAAAGGAGCTTTTAAGACCTCAGGGTTATTTGTTTGGGTTGGAGCTAGTCAAGCTCTGTAGTGCTCAGGATCTCATAATTTGCAACAATTTAAAGAAGTGGCCCAATTCTAACCAGATGACCTACATCCATGGGCTTGGCAGCAGCGTGGTAGACTATGTTATTTCCAATATCCCTTTATACAATGAAATAATAAATTTTTACATCTTAGATGACCACGAGCCTGACTCTAATCATAGGCCTTCACTCATAACTCTCAATTTTTTCATGCATAGAGATCCCATAAAAGATAATCCTTATAGTCAAAATAATTTAATCTTTTATAGAAATAAAAATGATCTCTTTCTAAATGAATTAAAAAATAATTTGCTTCCTTTATCTAGTATAGACAACATATATGACCTATATCATAATTTTACTACAACCCTCTCATATTCTATTAACAAGTTCTCAATTGAAGTCTAAAGTAAT
This sequence comes from Pinus albicaulis, assembly GCA_034641835.2. NCBI lineage: Eukaryota > Viridiplantae > Streptophyta > Pinopsida > Pinales > Pinaceae > Pinus > Pinus albicaulis. Next base: position 144,781,735 of record CM076579.1, on the reverse strand, counting down.
AAAAGAAATAGCAAAACCAACGCATGGTATGACAAAGATTGTAAAAGTGCGAGGAGAGAAATTAAGGAAGCTGTTGATGAATCTCTTAAAATTGACAAGATAAAAATCTACAAAGCCCTAACTAAAAGTAAAAAAAGGCAATATATTCATAAAAGACAAGAGAATCTCTTACACCTCTCTAAGGTGGCTCCTACGAAATTTTGGAGGTAGATTCTAACCAGGAAAACTAAGGATAATAACAAAATTTCTTTACACGACTAGAATTCCTATCTTAAAAAGCTTTATGACTCTCCAAATGCCAGGGATTTTGAAACCCTGCTCACAACGAAAGAAGTTTTCTCATTAGAAGACATTGATTTTGGGGTTAAACGCCTGGAAAATGGGAAAGCTAAAGACATTGAAGGTTACCAGGCGGAAATCTTAAAAATTAGAGGTCCTATCCTCATCCCCCAAATCCACAAGCTTTTCAACCAAGCAGTCAAGCAAGGGTTCCCTAAACCTTGGACTCAGAGCCTCATTATCCCTATTTTTAAAAGTGGGGATACAAATAACCCCTCTAATTATCGAACAATTATGATCAACCCTCTCTTAGCCAAGTTATATGTTATTATTTTGGAAAAGAAGTTGAGAATTTGGCTTGAAAGTGAAAGTAAGCGGGCTAAAGTCCAAGCAGGTTTTAGAAGCCAACAATCAACAATGGACCACCTTGTTACGCCTAGGATTATTATGGAGGAATGCGACAATGATAAATCCAATCTCTTCTGTTGCTTTGTGGACTTTAGAAAGGCTTTCGATATGGTTCCTAGAAATAACCTATGGAATATATTAGAAGAGCTAAATGTTCCTTTCGAGCTAAGAGCGGCCACTATAAGGTTATACGAGAATGTAATTGCCAAGTTAAAGAGCAATGAGGGGTGGTCGAAAGATATTAAGTGTAATATCAGAGTTAAACAAGGTTGCCCCCTCTCCCCTACCCTATTTGGCATTTACATCGACAAGCTAGAAGGTTGTTTAGAGGAAGCAGGATGTGCTGGCATGATCTTAGCTAGGATAGTCATCATCCTTCTTCTCTATGCTGACGATATTGTTCTTCTCGCAAGGTGCCCATCTGATCTTGATAAGCAACTTAGAATTCTTAAGGATTTCTGCTCTACCATGGGTATGTTTGTTAACACTGACAAAACAAAAGTTATGATTATCAAATCCAAGAAGGACACTTACGCTAATTTTATGTATGATAATAGTAACTTGGAGGAAGTGTCTTCTTACAAGTACCTAGGAATTGATATTCATCACAAGCTCAACTGGAACTACAACATTCAGAAAAGGATTAATGGGGGGTCGAAAGCTTATTTTGGTCTTGAAAATAATTGTAAGCTGGAAAAACTCGTAATGTGGGATAGAAAGAAGTTCCTCTTTGAAACTTTAGCCACTCTTGTTATCTTATATTGATGTGCGGTTTGGGGTTGCAACATCTCTAGAGAATCCTGGAGAAATATTGAGCAAATCTAGAAGCATTTTATAACTTATAACCTTAAAATTAAAAGCAATACACCCTATCCTATTCTCCTTATAAAAGTGGGTCTTTCCCCTATCAAGAGCCTAGCTATGACTAGGATTCTACTGTACAAGCACAAGCTCAATAGCATAGGAGACCATAGACTTCCTAAGATAGCTTTAAATTCCAGCCAAAACCACCTAAGGCTTAAATGAGGTTTGTATAAAGACACCAAGGCCTAGTTAAACCATTGGGAGATCGATGAGAATATTGCATTGAAAAACATTAATAACATTAAAAAAATTGTTACTTCTAAGTTCAAAGAAAAAATGTGGTGTGAGAAATATCTAGCAGCTAAAAGAAAATTAAGATATTATAAGGAGGTCATCAACCCCACCCTAGAAGATCAAAATTATCTCTCTATTTTAACTAGCTCAAAGAAGAAAATTAATATAGCCAAGATTAGAACAAACTCTCATGAGCTCCATAGTGAAACAGGTCGTTGGACAGTTCCTAAAACACCATGGATGGAAAGGATCTGCCATCTCTATGAGAATATGAACATCGAGGATGAAAATCAATTCCTCTTAGAGTGCCCCGAGTACAACCACATTAGAGCTCAATTTCATAATCTTTGTTACAATGATGACCTTCCTAGCCTTTTAAGATGTCAAAATTATAGTGAACTTGGGAGGCTTCTCTCCAAGATTTTTGAGCATAGGAATAAAATCTTAAATCAAACTAAATAACTCTTTTATTTAGGTTTGATAGACCAAATATTGGTTTGAGTGGACGTAAACCATCATCATCATCAGTAAAAATATTTATATTAATATTAATACTTTATATGTTAATTTTAAACATTTATGTTTATCAATGTTTATTAATATTAATGAAAAGCTTAAATATTGAAAAAATTAAAGTTAATAATAAGAAAACTTAACAATATTATAAACCTAATGTTTATAAACCAATACTATTAATATTAATAAATCTATTTCTATGTCTCTATTGATGTCTATGTTTAATACTGATGTAAATGTTTGATGTTCAATATAAATATTAAGTTAAAAGAATTTTTTTAATATTAATAAGTTGTATTTTATACACCTAGCTTTATAAAATAACAAAATGCTACATGAACCAAATGATATAAAAATAAAAAAAATTAATTATAATATAAATGAACCTAAAAAAACATAAAGTTAAATTCTAATGTCATAGAACTTAAGTAAACCTAAATTTATCAATTCTATTCTTTAATGAAATATCTGCATGCAAAATTTACTTTTATATAAATTTCTACCTTTAACATTAACATATGTATTTATTATTAATATTAATATTAATTAATATTGATATTAAAAGAGATATTAACATTTAATTTAATATTAGTAATTTCTTATTTAATTTGAAATTTTTATATTTATTATTAATGTTAATATCACTGTATATTATTAAATTATTAATATTAATATCAATTAATATTAATTTTATTAATTAATATTAATTATGAAAATATTTTGTAATAGTAATAATATTTATATTAATTTTAATATTTTATATGTTAATTTTAAACTTTTATGTTTATTAATCTTTATTAATATTAATAAAAAGTGTAAATATTGAAAAAATTGAAGTTAATAATAAGAAAACTTAGCAATATCCAATAATATCTATTATGTGTATTATATGAATGACCTTTTTTGTATATCGATGAATATCACTCATACATCAATATTAATTCTATAATTTTTTATATAATGTATTACTTAATAATTAAAAAGATAATTTCATAATTATAATAAATATATATTAATTTGATCTAATTTAATTAAATTATAAAAAAAATATAAATATAAAAATATGAAATAATAAACATTTAAAATTTTATTGATATAAGTCGCAATAATAATATTAATTGTATTATATTAATGTATGAACATATTGATAGTATTATGTATTTATGGTCAGACCAAATACTTGGGTCTGTAGTGAATTCTATGGTGAAAATTCTGCGGAATTCTGTAGCGAAAATTTTCTCCATTAATACTTGGGTCTCCAGTGAATTCTGTGGTGAAAATTCCGCGGTGAAAATTTTCTCCGTTAATACTTGGGTGTCCAGTGAATTTTTTCCATTAATACTTGGGTCTGCGGTGAGTTTTCTCGATTAATACCTGGGTCTGCAATGAAATTCTACTGTCAAGATTTTGCGATGAAATTTTGCGATGAATTTTCTTTATTAAAGGTCAGCTATCTTGTTTGTTGATATTCAGGTGCACACATTCCTTATCTTTTTCTAATACATATTTTCTCATATCTTCTCAAGTAGGAATAATTCACCACAACTACCAAATATTACCAAAGGTAGACCTAGCACAGTTACTCTACAGAGCCTTTATGAGTATATAGAGTCTTTAGAGAAACGTAGAGAAGAAAGAGAATTCAATCTACAAACCCAGTTAGAAGCCATTCTGGAAAACAAATTCACATCTCTTGAAAACAAGATCCAAAAACAAATAGAAAATAAAATAGAACTATTGGAGAATAAAATGGAGGCAATGGAGACTAGGTTGCAGGTCATAGAAAAACAAAACCAAGATATGAACCAAATATCCCAGCAAGGAGATGCAGATAATATAGAGAGTCTTAAAATGAAGGACATGATGAAATAACTAGAAGAAAAAGTTAAAAACAGTCTCACCCTAAATAGTGGGGCAGGTAAATTAGATATAAAACCAATTAAAGAATAAATGAAAAATTTGATCGAATTAGACCATGAGCGTAACAAAAGGGCCTTGAACCTTATAATCTTCGGTTTGAAAGAGGAGGTAGACGAGGATATTTTAGCCATAGCCCGGACATAATTACATAATAGATTACAAATAGAAACCACGTGTCTCACAGAAGCAACAAGGTTAGGAAAATTAATTGAGAATAAAGGAAGGTTGATCCGAATAAAGGTGAGCTCTACCAAACATAAATATGACATACTTAGTAAAACCTCAAGTCTAAAAGGAATAGGAATATTTATAAACGAAGATCTCATTCCAGAAGATCAAGCAAAATTAAGAAAGGAGGTTAAAAAGGTAAAAGAAGCTAGGAAGGAAGGAAAATGGGCAATAATAAAAAATAGAAAAGTTGTTATTCGAGATAGAAACCAAAAATCTAGTAATAAATAGCAATTCAACATGCTCTGAATTCTTTCTTGGAACTATCGAGGCTTTCCATGGAACAAAGACCCAAAGCTAAGTTGGATCTCAAATGATGTTGATATTATTTTGCTTGTTGAAACTTGGGAGCACGAAGAATCTAAGGTCCCTGACATAGATGGCTTTGCACTATGGTCTACCTGGAACAAGAGATCCTCCCATAGAGGCATTGGGGGCATAGCTTGCTACATTAAGAAGAACATCTCCCCCCATGCTAGGATTTATAAAAATGATCCTTACAACCAATATAGTTGGATTGAGATTACTGATATTAATGATAAAAATACCTACATAGCAATCTGTTATTTTTCCACCATTAATTCTAACTTCTATAAGAAAAATAATCTAGATAAAAATAATCCTTACAATGGTTTAGAGAATGATATTTCTAGCCTAAGGAATGAAGGTAATATCCTTTTAGTGGGTGACTTTAATGCTCGAATTTCAAGCAACCAAGATATTCTTCTAAGCAATCATTCCAACCCCAATCCTCTTTGGTTAGACGAAGACCTTACTCTGGCTAGCCGGTACAAAAGGAGCTCTGAAGACCTCGGGGATAATGTTTTTGGGTTGGAGCTAGTCAAGCTCTGTAGTGCTCAAGATCTCATAATTTGCAACGGTTTAAAGAAGTGGCCCAATTCTAGCTAGATGACCTGCATCCATGGGCTTGGCAGCAGCATGGTAGACTATGTTATTTCCGATCTCCCTTTATACAATGAAATAATAAGTTTTGACATCTTAGACGACCATGAGCCTGACTCTAATCATAGGCCTTTACTCATAACTCTCAATTTTGTCATGCATAGAGATCCCATAGAAGATAATCCTTATAGTCAAAAGAACTTAATCTTTGATATAAATAAAAACGATCTCTTTCTAAATGAATTAAAAACTAATTTTCTTCCTTTATCTAGTATAGACAACATAGATGACCTCTATCATAATTTTACTACAACCCTCTCATATTATATTAACAAGTTCTCAATTGAAGTCTCAAGTAATAAAAGAAATAACAAAACCAACCTGTGCGAGGAGAGAAATTAAGGAAGTTGTTGATGAATCTCTCAAAATTGACAAGATAAAAATATACAAAGCCCTAACTAAAAGGAAAAAAAGGCAATATATTCGTAAAAGACAAGAGAATCTCTTACACCTCTCTAAGGTGGCTCCTAAGAAATTCTGGAGGCAGATTCTAACTAGGAAAACTAAAGATAATAATAAAATTGCTTTACACGACTGGAATTCATATCTTAAAAAGCTTTATGAATCTCCAAATGCTAGGGATTTTGAAACCCTGCTCACAATGAAAGAATTTTTCTCATTAGAAGACATTGATTTTGGGGTTAAACGCCTGGAAAATGGGAAAGCTAAAGACATTGAAGGTTACCAGGCGGAAATCTTAAAAATTGGAGGTCCTGTCCTCATCCCCCACATCCACAAGCTTTTCAACCAAGCGGTCAAGCAAGGGTTCCCTAAACCTTGGACTCAGAGCCTCATTATCCCTATTTTTAAAAGTGGGGATACAAATAACCCCTCTAATTATTGGACAATTATGATCAGCCCTCTCTTAGCCAAGTTATATGGTATTATTTTGGAAAATAAGTTGAGCATTTGGCTTGAAAGTGAAGGTAAGCGGGCTAAAGGCCAAGTGGGTTTTAGAAGGCAGCACTCAACAACGGGCCACCTCATTACGCTTCGGATCATTGTGGAGGAATTCCGCAATGATAAATCTAATCTCTTTTGTTGCTTTGTGGACTTTAGAAAGGCTTTTAATACGGTTCCTAGAAAGAACCTATGGAATAGATTATAAGAGCTAAATGTTCCTTTTGATCTAAGAGAAACCGCTATAATGTTATACAAGAATGTAATTGCCAATTCAAAGAAAAATGAGGGGTGGTCGAAAGATATTAAGTGTAATATCAAATTTAAACAAGTTTTCCCCCTCTTCCCTACCCTATTTGGCATTGACATCGACAAACTAGAAGGTTTTTTAGAGGAAGCAGGATGTGCTGGCACGATCTTAGCTGGGATAGTTATCATCCTTCTTCTCTATGCTGACGATATTGTTCTTCTCGCAAGGTGCCCATCTCATCTTGATAATAAATTTAGACTTCTTAAGGATTTCTGCTCTACCATGGATATGTCTGTTAACACTGAAAAAACAAAAGTTATGATTATCAAATCCAAGAAGGACACTTACGCTAATTTTATGTATGACAATAGTAACTTGGAGGAAGTGTCTTCTTACAAGTACCTAGGAATTGATATTCATCACAAGCTCAACTGGAACTATAGCATTCAGAAAATGATAAATGGGGGGTGGAAAGCTTATTCTGGTCTTGAAAATAATTGTAAAATGGAAAACCTTGCAATGTGGGATAGAAAGAAGTTCCCGTTTGAAAATTTAGTCACTCCTGTTATCTTATATGGATGTGAGTTTTGGGGTTGCAGCATCTCTAGAGAATCCTGGAGAAAGATTGAGAAAATCCAAAAGCGTTTTATAGCTCATAACCTTAAAATTAAAAGCAATACACCCTATCCTATTCTCCTTATAGAAGTGGGTCTTTCCCCTATCGAGATCCTAACTATGACTAGGCTTCTATTGTAAAAGCACAAGCTCAATAGAATAGGAGACCATAGGCTTCCTAAGATAGCTTTAAATTCCAGCCAAAACCACCTAAGGCTTAAACGAGGTTGGTATAAAGACACCAGGTCCTGGTTAAACCATTGGGAGATCGATGAGAATGTTGCATTGCAAAATATTAATAACATTAAAAAAATTGTTACTTCTAAGTTCAAAGAAAAAATGTGGTGTGAGAAAGATCTAGCAGCTAAAAGAAAATTAAGATATTATAAGGAGGTCATCAACCCCACCCTAGAAGATCAAAAGTATCTCTCTGCTTTAACTAGCTCAAAGAAGAAAATTAATATAGCCAATATTAGAATGAACTCTCATGAGCTCCATAGTGAAACAGGTCATTGGACAGTTCCTAAAACACCATGGATGGAAAGGATCTGCCATCTCTGTGAGAATATGAACATCGAGGATGAAAATCACTTCCTCTTAGAGTGCCCCGAGTACAACCACATTAGAGCTCAATTTCATAATCTTTGTTACAATACTGACCTTCCTAGCCTTTTAAGATGTCAAAACTATAGTGAGCTCGAGAGACTTCTCTCCAAGCTTTTTGAGCATAGGAATAAAATCTTAAATCAAGCTAAATAACTCTTTTCTTTAGGTTCGATAGACCAAATATTGGTATGAGTGGATGCTAACCATAATCATCATCATCATATTAATAATAATTATATTAATTGAATTATATTAAGAGTATCAATGTTAACAATACTAATTAATAATAAATATTTATAAATAAGTAATAATAAAATTTCTTTAGTGAAGGGTAATCAAAAGAAAAATTCTTTAATATCTAGTAATATATATTATTTGTATTAGATGATTGGCCGATAAATCTCAGTCATGCATTAATATTAATTCTAGGAAACAATAATTATTAGGTGGTCACAAATACCACTCAAGTACAAATACCAGTGAAGTACATTCAATCCGAAACCAACAAATAACAAAAATATTTATGTGATTAGGGGATTTTGAATTTTCTATAATGAATATATTGGGGTCAAAAATTTCATTAGAGTTCTTGATAGATCCAAGGTTAAGATATATCTTGGTTGGTTATTAATAGCATTAAGATGGATATTTTACTAACCTTAAAAATAATGTAAAAATATAAAATACAACTCCCAAAATTTACATATACAATTAAATACATTTTGTATATAAGATTGTATAGGAAAAATATAAAATACAACTGCTAAATATCAGCTACACAACAATAACCATCAATCAAGTATACATATTAATTATCAAAATTATAATTACATTCATTATTTTATTTTTTCTTATGAACACAAAAATAAAAAATGAGCACCTCACTAGATAATCTTTTCATACAATGCAAGGTTGATGTGAAATATCTAGAGAACAATTCGTTTCATTATGATTCTGAAATAGTTGTATTGAAAGGTATTTCTGTGAACTTATAAAACCTAATTGGAGTGATCTAATTGGCATGATTTGAATCTACCATTTAATATGCACAAAATACCATTTAATCTGCACAAAAACCTCATGAAAATGTCCAAGTTTTATCAAGAGGTTTTAAAACCATGAAAGTAGCATGTTTAATTATCCTTTGATCCAAATATTAATATGATTTAAACAAAAATAGTTGGGGAATTCCTAGAATAACTTTCTGTGTCAAAATAGTTTTCCAAACCCTCAGAAAATGGCACCGAGAAAATCTTGCGGCCTACTAAGAAAATTGAATGATATATTATATATATCAAACATTATTATATACCATAGAAAAATCAATATATATTAAACTTGATTATATATAATACAAATTCAAAACTAGTTGGAGGAGAAATGAAATGAGTGCAAGTTGGTCCCGATAAATCCTGTCTGTTGCAATGATTTCAATCAGTTTGTTGGTATGGATATGTAGTGGAGAAGTGGTCGGGGGTTTGAATTTCATCGATGACTTGATGCAGAAGCATCATTCTCATCCAATGCCTCTATAAGCTTCACATCTAAATGATGGCACCTCTTAGGTTTCAGGGACTTAGCTTTGGAATGGTTTATATTAGACTCCACGGCCAGTCCCGTACATATTACTACGATTGAAACAAAAATAATTGGGGGATTCATGGGATAATTTTTTTGTGTCAAAATAGTTTTTCCGAATCTTGAGAAAATGGTTGTGAGAAAATCTTGCGACAGATTAAGAAAATTGAACATTGAACAGAGATTTTAGGAAAATGTTTCAGAAAATTTTTTGTGTTCACCTCAACCAAAAAACCATATTTTTCCACCTTCATAGGATATACACTATGGTTTTAAAGAATAATTTTTCATTTTTATTGATGCCCAAATCACTAGCAACATGGCCAGAAGAATTAGATTTGGGTTTATAAAGCAAAATCGTGACTTGATGTGGTTAGATAATATTGATACTGAGTTTAATGAGTCTATGCATATTGAACATTCAAAACCTACAAATGAAATAGGGGAATATGATAAAAATATGAAATAATAAACATTTGAATTATCAAAACAAATCAAATTCAGCATTCTTCATTGAGCATGATTATCAAAACAAAGAGGGCCTTAGTTTTACATACCTTGCACTTTGTATTCACACCGTGAACAATTTAATAAAGATTTAAGGCCTAATATATGACACTAAACCTAGTTATCAAATAGAAGCTGCCTTAGTTTTACATACCTCGCACTTTGTATTCACACCGTGAACAATTTAATAAAGTTTTAAGGCCTAATATATGACACTAAACCTAGTTATCAAATAGAAGTTGCCTTAGCTTTACATACCTCACACTTTGTATTCACACCGTGAACAATTTAATAAAGCTTTAAGGCCTAATATATGACACTAAACCTAGTTATCAAATAGAAGCTATGGGTACGTGTTTACCAGTCAATCTATTATATACCATTCAATCTATCAAACTTAAGAAAATTTTGCAATTTTGGGAAAAACTAATGAACCAAAAAATTGTACTAACCTGTATATCAAATTGAAATTTGTGAAGAAACAATAAACCTGCACAACAGATCATGTTTATGAAATATGAAATGAAACTTGCAACATGTCTCAATTTACATACGATTTCCTTTTAAATAAACTTCATTTCTTTTTGTATTGAATTTGTTTTATGTAATTAGAATGAGAGCAATTTCAATTTAAAAAAGCGTATTAATTAAAGAATATGGAAGATGAGGCACGTACACAAGTTGAATGAGAACTGTTTCAATTTAAAGAAGTGTACTAAGTAAAGAATATGGAAGATAAGGCACACACACCAAGAATAAGGTGCTCCATTGCATGCCATAATTTTAATTGTAACCTACATAATAAATTTTAATTGTAGCCTACATAATAAATTGTAAGTTACATTAAGTAAAATACAATTTAATAATACAATTATATTTTGAATTTAGAGTATTAAATTTATATTAAATTACTTAATATTTTTTTTTATTAATGATTATTTTTAAGAAATACAAAAGAGCACTATTAATAAAAATGAAAAAGAAAATTGTTGGCCTTCACAGAAACTATTTCTACTATGTGAATCATTTAGATATAAATTTTGCATTCTATTTTAAGTAGATTTCAAATAATTAAATATAATTATGGTAATAATAACGTAATAATAAAAATAAATATTAAATATAATAATTGTTATGAATCATAGTTTACATAATTACAATAATGTACACTTTCAGATAATTAATATATGTTATTTTAGGTCTAAGAAAATAAAAATGTATTTATGTTATTTTAGCTTATTTTATATAATATTACTTTATTTTTATCTTTATATAAACACAATTATTTATACTAATATGGAACAAGCTGAATAACTTTGGCATTATAAAGGTGGTCATTACAATGATGGATGGCAATCCGTTTGGAGTGAGCAGAGCCAAAATATTATATTATAAATTAAATAAAAAACAAATTAAAATTTAATATTAGCACTACTATTATCATTGTCTTTATGTTTATATACATATAAATGTTTGTGTCTTACTTTATATAATTATAAAAATAAAGCTATTGATTTCATTATGATAATAACACTTGATGTTAAACCTAAAAATTTATAAAAACAAATTAAAAATTAAAAATTAAACTCTATAACAAATAGAGAGTCGTACAAGTAATCATTATAAACTTAGGTAAATGGATGACCACCTACACGTTTGATAATGTGAAATGTGTTGGAAATATTGTCATTGATGGAAAAGGAGAAGACAAGAGTAGCATTAGACAAGAAACAAAGACAAGCAAGAAGCACTAGAGGAATTAGAGGCAGAGTAGTGAGGTAGAAGGGCCATCCAATTTGAAGATCTGGCCAAGGCAAGAAGAAGTTGTGTAAGTGGATTCATTTGCATATGTGGAAGGAATTGTTCAGCATTACATGAGTATTGTTTAGTTTAAATGTTGTATGATGAGACTCTGTAATTGGGGGTTTGAATATACTATGTATATCAATGAAGAAATCGACATTCATTGGAGAAATATGACCTTCAATCTAATAGAATTGATGCAAGGAATATAGTTATGTTGTAGTGTATGCCTACAAGATATTTTATGAGTGATGGTGCATATGCAGAGGCCATCTGAAGATCATGAACGTATACACATCAAGAAACGCATAGAAATGAGTTGATAAACTATGTTACATTTGAAGAATCGAGTGAAGACACAGTAATGATGATGGACAAAAGTTAGTGTAGCAAGTTGAAAGGGTTAACCAAAATCGAAGTGGTGAGCCAGCTTTTAAACAGAACCATGAATGTGTGGAGGCCTCAGCCTGCTTGAGATATTGAAGTGTTAACAGAACAGAGGGTTAATACCTGAAGAGGCGTAAAAAAGAAATTTTGGAAGCAGAACTGTGTATCACAGAAATTGAACCGAATAACAGAATGTGAATGCGGAATACAACTAAAATAGAGTTGTGAAGTTGGGCGGAACCCTGAGTCAAGGAGCAAAGCGGAACCTCGAAGGAACAGTGAAGGCAGGTTTGGAGATAAAAATCGATGGTATTCGCACTTGTAAAAAGTGGTAAGCGAGTTCCCTAAAAAAAAATGTGATAGTGCCCATTGATTGACATGTGGCAAAGGTAGTTTCCAAAAACCACGAGTTTCACACTTTTTTTGAGTGTTAAGACTCTGTGGGAAAAAATATGCGAATTGCATCCGATATGAAGGTCAGAGGATCCAATGACTATCACATCATGGATTTTCCTTGATGATAACGCGGAAGGTACGTCATATAGTTGCTGTGGGCCCGGTTGCATTATAAATTGATGCGATGCTCCGTTTTGTAAGCAGGAAGTTTAATGAATCTATGGGACCAGAATAAATATGCATAATGTTGTGGGCCATATATGGAGGTGTGTTTGACATAATACATATTTGTTAGGTATTCGTCGACGGTTGAAATTTTTAATGATTAACTGGCCATATATATAAGAAGTGAGCACAATACTTTGATATATAATTGACCAAAGTCGAAAGGTTGTTGAGTATGTCGGTAAGTTAATGTGGGGCTAAAGTTTAATATATCGGGGCTTTGGTTTTAAAGAAAAGCGAAGAATTATTGTTGGTGTAATACATGCCGAAACCAATATACCATATAAATGGATATGCGGTTGAATTATATATAACCTTGATGAATGTTTATGCGTTGAATGAGTTGTGGGACCCGTACGGACCTAATGTTGTTGATAGAATATGGAGGAGCATTGTTATATGCGTGAAGTCAATGTTATAATGGAGGTTTTGATATATTTTAATGGATTATGGTCCACATATAAATAAATGGCTATAGATATAATAACATGTGAATGGTAAGATGTGGGCCCTGAGGGAACTTATATATGATATCACTTGAAGATTTAACTCCAAGCTCAAAGGTCTAGTGCCGTAGTTATTTGAATGAGCAAGCATATAAAAAATTTAATACATGCTGGTGTTTGGCCTTTAATCAAAGTCTGAATTTGTATGAAATGCTAAGGGCCGAGAGGTGTAGGTGCGTTGGTTAAACCAAAGTCAAACCTTGGGTTTCTGTGTTGGCTGAAGATTTACGTTGAAGAGTAAGCCAAAGCAAATATTGATTGGGCGCTTCCATAAAATGAACTCTTGATACAAGATTTTACCATAGTGATGGAAAAGGAAAGTTTCAGCATTGATACAGCTACCAGATTTGAAACATAAATTAGAAATGCATTTTTATATACACAGTGAACTTGGATAATGTGGGTCTGACATGGGTACATGCACAGAAAGTAGGAGAGTAAGCAGAAACTGAAAAATCCAGTGACAGCAGCAGAAAATAAAAGCACACAGTGAGCCAAGAACTGAAAGGGTTGAATGAGATATATCAGATGCAAATGCAAATGTAAATGTAAATGTAAATGTTTTAATCGATTTTATATTGTTTGTGATGCAAAGGCAAGTCTCGGGTAGGAAAACAAAACTCCACTGTAATATTGAAATTTTTACATATTGTTATATTTTTTTTGAATGAGATGGACAAAGAAATGAGAAGGCAGAAGTCAAAGAGTCATGGATGTTCACTTCAAATTCTCTGTAGAATACAAACATTCAAGAGGTGAACTCTATAAATGATATCACATAGATATGCATAGAGAAGTTAGAGAATGGAGAATTGAGGTAGAGAGGGTAAGAAGAAGGAGGAGCAGATAAAGATGTTGTGAAGATTCAGAGATGATTTAAGGCATATATGAAGGTTAGTGGATAGCAGTGAAGAAGGAATAGAATAGAGCTGATATCTAAGGTAAATCAGCATATGATTTTTCTGAAAGAGTGAGGAAGTTGGTTCTTCCATATCAAGTTTTAGCTTGATAGATGTCAATTGTAGCTGACTGAGGTAGAAGCCTACTGTAGGTTGTATCCTATAGAAAATAGATGAGATTTGGAGCTTCCTTGCAAGTTGTAGCTTACAGAATTGAGGTAGGAGCCTCATGTAGGTTGGTGCCTACAAAAAATCAGTGGTGAGAGGGATTTGGAGCTTACCTTTGAATCACAAAAATAATAAGATGTGGTTTTCTCCCTTATGGTTTTCCACTTATATCTGTTGTCTATATGCATGATGACTATGTGTTGATACTCTGTATTTATTCTGCTTACTACCTGCTACTCATTTACTAAGATTGTTGTTCTATTGTATATAAATAAGAAAGGTTCTATTTCCAATAAAAGAAAGTATAATAAGAACATGACTACATTAAATTGATTCACCCCCCCCCTCAGTTTAACCAAGGGTCCAAAAATTGGTATCAGAGCGAGTTCCCTTTGTATCAGTTTAACAACTGTAAGGAGATCCTAGGTCCCGAGGATGGCTAGTCTATAAGGTTGCTCAAAAAATAAATCTCCTTTGTTCACTGGTACAAATTATGTCTTATGGAAAATAAGAATGAGGACGTACATCATGTCTCTAGGAATAGAGGTTTGGGCTGTTGTGCAATTGGGATATGCCCCAAAGGAGACTGACTCAGAGAAAGATGCCAAACAAGACTTTGTAGCTAATGCAAAAGCCATGAATGCACTCTTAAGTGGACTGTGTGAGGCAGAATTTATCAAAGTAATGCACAGCAAGACTGCCAAAGAAATATGGGATACACTAGAAAACATCCATGAGGGAGACAAAAAAGTGAAGATAGCCAAACTTCAAGTCTATAGAGCTCAGTTTGAAAATATAAAAATGAATGATGATGAAGACATTGCCAGCTTCTTTTTAAGGGTTGCAGAAATTGTGAATAACATGAAAGCTCCAGGAGAAACCATAAAAGAATGTGTAATTGTTCAAAATATTCTAAGATCTTTACCATTCAGCTTTAATCCCAAGGTTTCTGCCATAGAAGAAACAACTAATTGGGAAACTTTGACCAAGAACCAATTACTTGGAAATCTAACAGCCTATGAGATGAGATTGCCACAGAGGAAGTCAAATGTGAGGGAGGAAGCCTTTAAGACAGAGAAAAGGAAAGAAGAAAAATAAGATATATGCTCTTGCTCTAATGAAGAAGAGGCCAAATTTATCAGAAAATTGGATAGAGGCTCAAGTAAATATAAAGGTTAACTTCCATTTAAATTCTTTAACTGTGGAAGAGTTGGACACTATGCTTCTAAGTGTCCTCATAAGAAAACAAAGAATCAAAGAAAACCATATCAAAGAACTGGCAAAAAGGGAAGAGATTCAATAGAAAATATTTTTATGCTCAGCAAGATAGCAGTGCATCTGAAGACTCAGATGAATCCTCAAGTGAAGAAGGAACCTCTGAATTTGTGTTGATGGCTAAAGAAGAGCTTGAAGGATTCCTTCTAGAAGATGAGGAAGAAGGTGAAGTTGATCTTGATGGGGAGCTAAGAAGTGCCCTAGAGGAAATAGACAAACTTAAACTAAAGTGCAAAAAATAGAAAGACATTCTCCTCAAATATGTAAGAGAAGAACAAAATTCAGAAGACCTCATTCAGTTGAAAGTCGAGCTTGAAGAAGCCAAGAAGGTAGAAGACATTTTACTTAAGAAAATTGAGGATAAAATTCAAAAGCAAGAGAAATTGGAAGAAGAAGTAGTATGCTTGAGGAAGAAATTAGAAAACACCCAAAGGCAATTGTCAATAAACAATTCTCAAATGACAAGCTCTGATAAGTTGAATAACGTACTAGATGCTCAAATATCTCCTCTGATAAAAACTGGGATAGGCTATGAAGGAGAAACAAGTAAAGTCAAAGAAACAGATAACAGGAATATCATTTTTGTAAAAGCTGTCAAGGATAATGAAGCAGCTCAGAAAGTTCATACAAAAGTAGAAGCCTGCAATGAAGTAATCAGGAACATGAAGGAACCTCAAATGACAAAGAAAGAAATAAATAAACAGTCAACTGAAAAAGGCTCATATACTCCTAAATATATAAAATTCGGAAGCTATTAAAGGAGATTCTTCCCCCCTATGAAAAATGTCACTTGTTATGCCTGCCACAAACTGGGACATATTGCTGCTTACTGTCATAAAAGGAGAATCGATTCCAACCAGCAAAGGATGCAAAACATGAAAAGACTACCTCAAGAAAACAAATTGAGAAGACAACCCTTCATCAGGTACGCTAATTGTTTTTATGGGTATTGTTTTTACTGTAAGGAATTCGGCCATAAATCCAAGGAGTGCAGAACATATGGACAAATACTGATGTTCAAAACCTCAATGAGATTTATGAATTATGGAGAGTTCACTCATACTCATACTTTTGCTAAAAATATGATCAAATGTTGTGTATGCCATAAAATCAGACATATGTCTTCCCAATGTCCTCTCAAAGAATGTGGTCCATCTCCTTAGAAAAGGTGCCAAACAAATAGCTGCCTGCTGTGGGAAAAAAAGTTGAATAAGTGTGACTTGGATTTAATAGCCCAAGATCAGAAAATCCAATGGTATTTGGACAGTGGATGCTCAAAGCATATGACTGGATATAGAAGCAAGTTTATAACCTTTTATGAAAAGAAATCTGGAAATGTAACTTTCGGCAATGATAAAGCAAGGAAAATCAAAGGAAAGGGCTCATTCAGTCTGGATAATGGAAGAGGAAAGGCCCAAGATGTACTATTTGTGGATGGGCTGAAAGAAAATCTGCTTAGTGTCAGTCAAATGTGTGATAAAGGCTGTGAATTTCTTTTTAGAGGACAAGACTTTGAAGTAAGATCAAGCACCACAGGAAATACCTTGATCAAAGGTATTCAAACAGAAATTAATGTATATATAGTGAAAGAAGAGAATGAAGCATGCCACCTAAGCAAACTTAATGAGTCATGGTTATGGGATAGAAGATTGGGACACCTTAACTTCTACCATATCATCAGCCTGAGCAAGAAGAAAGAAGCCAGAGATATACCAACAATAAAGAAGCCTTCAAATACCATATGTAAATCTTGCCAAATGGGAAAACAAACCCACACATCTCTTAAGACTAAAGATGAACTATCAACAAGTAGGCCACTTCAGCTTGTACACATGGACCTGTGTGGACCTTCAAGAACTAAAGAGCCAAGTGGAGAGTCTTATTTCATGTTGATAATTGATGATTTTTCCATAATGACATGGGTAGCATTTCTCAAATATAAATCTCAAGCACTTGAGAAATTCAAGATATTCAAGGCGTTGGCAGAAAATCAAACAGGATGCAAGCTAAAGTGCATCAAATCAGACAGAGGAGGTGAATTCACAAACTACGCTCTTTGCAGACCTATGCAATGAGCGTGGGATAAAACAATAGTTTACAATTGAAGATACACCTCAACAGAATGGAGTGGCAGAGAGACAAAACAGGTCTGTACAATAGATTTCCAAAGCCATGATGCAAGAAAGTAACATTCCCCAAACCTTCTAGGCAAAAGAAGTACACACAGTTATGCACATTCTTAACAAAGCTCATTTAAAACCAAACGGTGACAAGACTCCTTACGAATTATGGCATGGTAAACCAGCATCAATCAATCACTTTAGAGTCTTTGGAAGCAGGTGTTTCATAAAAAATAATGATGAAAAACTGGGGAAGTTTGATGCAAGAGCTGATGAAGGAATATTTTTAGGATATGCATCCAAGAGTAAGGGTTACAGGTGTACAAAAAAATACTGCACAAAATTGTGGAAAGCATTGATGTAATATTTGATGAAGATCTACCAAACAGCATAAGAAGTACAAGATGCAGCAATCCTCCAGAAGATAATGAAGAAGAAAACCAAGATAATGATGAACTGAGCCAGACAACAGAAGATACTGAATTAAACTCAAAAGGTCCCACAAGACACACTCAAAAGAATCATCTAGAAGACCAAATCATTGGGGACAAGAGTGTGGGAGTCTAGACAAGAAGAGAGCTTGTTGAACAGACATAAGAAGTACACCTAACCATGCTATCTCAAATAGAGCCAAAGAAGTTCGAAGAAGCCAGCAAAGACAAAAAATGGGTAAATGCTATGAATGAAGAGCTGGACCAAATTGAGAAGAACAATACCTGGGAATTAATTCCAAGACCCACTGGGAAAAATGTCATTGGCTCAAAATGGATATTCAAGAATAAGATGAATGAACAAGAACAGGTAATCATAAATAAATCCAGACTTGTATGCAAGGGATATTCACAAATTGAAGGTCTTGATTATGATGAAACATTTTCCCCTGTAGCTAGAATGGAAGCTATCAGAATTTTTTTGGCCTTTGTATGCTACCATGACTTCAAGGTATATCAAATGGATGTGAATTCTGCTTTCCTGAATGGATATCTAGAAGAAGAAGTCTACATGGAACAACCTGAAGGATTCTCATTAACAGATAAACAAGACTATGTGTGTAGATTAAAGAAAGCCCTATATGGGCTGAAACAAGCTCCTCGTGCATGGTATTCAAGGCTGGACAAATACTTGAAAAAACAAGGTTTTAAGAAAGGAGGAGTAGACAACAATCTGTATATAAAGCCTAATGAAAATGAAATCCTGATTGTAGTAGTATATGTAGATGACATCATATTTGGTAGCAACAAAGAGAAGTTAACAAAAGAAATTGCTGAAGAAATGAAATCAGAATTTGAGATGCCTATGATTGGAGAGCTCACCTTCTATTTATGACTTAAAATTCAACAAAAGAACACAAGAACATTCATATCACAAGAAAAATACTTAAGAGAGATGTTGAAAAGGTTCCAAATGGAAGACTGCAAACCTGCGTCAACTCCCATGATCACTGGATGCAAGTTATGTGCTAATGATGAATATACAGATATAGATCAAAGACTTTACAGATCCATGGTAGGAAGTATGTTGTACCTAACTACCTCTAGACCTGACATTATGTTGGCAGTAGGACTAGTGGCAAGTTATCAAGCAGCACCAAAACAAAATCACTTACTAGCAATCAAGAGAATATTCAGATATCTACAGGGAACTGCACATTATGGGCTATGGTATCCAAAAAGCAAAAGCTTCACTTTGACAGCCTATATAGATGCAGATTGGGCTAGCTGTGTGGATGACAGGAAAAGCACAAGTGGAGGTGCATTCTATTTGGGAAAAAGTCTGGTGGCATGGCTAAGCAAGAAGCAAACTTCTATCTCTCTATCTATAGTAGAAACTGAATACATAGCAGCAGCAGCATGTTGCACACAAGTAATGTGGATTAAATAAACTCTCCAAGACATGAAGGTAAGCATTGATGAACCTATTTCTATCAAATGTGACAATACAAGTGCAATAAGTATATCAAAAAATCCTATACTTCACTAAAAAACAAAGCACCTCCCAATAAAGTACCACTTCCTCAGAGAACAAGTAGCACAGAAAGTAGTGAAGTTGGAATTTGTACCAACAAAGGAACAAATAGCAGACATTCACAAAACCTTTTGCTAAAGAGCCATTCGAATATCTAAGAGACAAACTAGGGGTAGTATCTATAGAAGTTACTCTCTGACATGAAAAGAAAGCATCATTCTAGGGGGAGATCAAAAAATAAAGCATCATTCCAGGGGGAGATCAGTCAACAAATATTGTCACAAAAGAGCTAATGAGCAGTGCATGGAACAGGTCCTCAAGATCAGAGTATTATGGACAAGAATTGGAAACCACTCTAGGAAATGTGCAACTCTTTTCCATTGATGTCAAAGGGGGAGGAAAAGCAAGCAACAGAAGAGAGGTTCTTCTAAAAGGCAAGCAGAAGAAGTGTATTGTCATCTATGCCAAAGGGGGAGACTATTGGAAATATTGTCATTGATGGAAAAGGAGAAGGCGGGAGTAGCATTAGACAAGAAACAAAGACAAGCAAGAAGCAGCAGAGGAATTAGAGGCAAAGTAGTGAGATAGAAGGGCCATCCGATTTGAAGATCTGGCCAAGACCAGAAGAAGTTGTGTAAGTGGATTCATTTGCATCTATGGAAGGAATTTTTCAGCATTACATGAGTATTGTTTAGTTTAAATGTTGTGTGATGAGACTCTGTAATTGGGGGTTTGAATATAATATGTATATCAGTGAATAAATCGACATTCGTTGGAGAAATATGACCTTCAATCTAATAGAATCGATGCAAGGAATATAGTTCTGTTGTAATGTATGCCTACATGATATTTTATGAGTGATGGTGCATATCCAGAGGCCATCTAAAGACCGTGAATGTATACACAGCGAGGAACGTATAAAAATGAGTTGAGAAACTATGTTACATTTGAAGAATCGAGTGAAGACACATTAATGACGATGGACAGCAGTTAGTGTAGCAAGTTGAAAGGGTTAACTAGAATCGAAGTGGTGAGCCAGCTTTTAAACAGAACCATGAATGCATGGAGGCCTCAGCTTGCTTGAGATGTTGAAGTGTTAACAGAATAGAGGGTTAATACCTGAAGAGGCATAGGAAAGAAATTTTGGAAGCGGAACTGTGTATCACAGAAATTGAACTGAATAACGGAACGTGAAGGCATAATACAACTAAAATAGAGTTGTGAAGTTGGGCAGAACCCTGAGTCAAGGAGCAAAGCGTAACCTCGAAGGAACAGTGAAGGTGGGTTCAGAGATAAAAACTGGTGGTATTCGCACTTTTAAAAAGTGGTAAGAAGATTCCATAAAAAAAATGTGGTAGTGCCCATTGATTGATGCGTGGAAAAGGTGGTTTCCAAAAACCACGAGTTTCGCACTTTTTTTGAGTGTTAAGACTCTGTGGGAAAAAATATGCGAATTGCGTCCAATATGAAGGGTGGAGTATCCAACGACAATCGCATCGTGGAGTTGCCTGGACGATAACGTGGAAGGTACGTCATATAGTTGCTGTGGGCCCGGTTGCATTATAAATTGATGCGATGCTCTGTCTTGTAAGTAGGAAGTTTAATGAATCTATGGGACTAGAATAAATATACATAACGTTGTGGGCCATATATGGAGGTGCGTTTGACATAATACATATGTGTTATGTATTCGTCGACAGTTGAAAGTTTTAATGATTAATTGGCCATATATATAAGAAGTGAGCACAGTACTTTGATATATAATTGACCAAAGTCGAAAGGTTGATGAGTATGCCAGTAAGTTAATGTGGGGCCGAAGTTTAATATATCGGGGTTTTGGTTTTAAAGAAAAGTGAAGATTTATTGTTGGTGTAATACATGTCGGAACCAATATACCATATAAATGGATATGTGGTTGAATTATATATAACCTTGATGAATGTTTATGCGTTTAATGAGTTGTGGGACCCGGACGGACCTAATGTTGTTGATAGAATATCAAGGAGCATTGTTATATGCATGAAGTCAATGTTATAATGGAGGTTTTGATATATTTTAATGGATTATGGTCGGCATATAAATAAATGGCTATAGATATAATCACATGTGAATGGTAAGATGTGGGCCTCGAGGGCACTTATATATGATATCACTTGAATATTTAACTCCAAGCTGGAAGGTCTAGTGACGTAGTTATTTGAATGAGCAAGCATATAAAAACTTTAATACATGCTGGTGTTTCGCCTTTAATCAAAGTCTGAATTTGTATGAAATGCTAAGGGCCGAGAGGTGTAGGCGCGCTGGTTAAACCAAAGTCAAACCTTGGGTTTTTGTGTTGGCTGAAGATTTACGTTGAATATTAAGCAAAAGAAAATATTGATTGGGCGCTTCCATAAAATGAACTCTTGATACAGGATTTTACCATAGTGATGGAAAAAGAAATCTTCAACATTGATACAGTTGCCAGATTTGAAACATAAATTAGAAATGCATTTTTATATACACAGCGAACTTGGAGAATGTGGGTTTGATAGGGGTACATGCACAGAAAGCAGGAGAGTAAGCAGAAACTGAAAAAGCTAGTGATAGCAGCAGAAAAGACAAGCACACAGTGAGCCAAGAACTGAAAGGGTTGAATGAGATATATCATATGCAAATGTAAATGTAAATGTTTTAATTGATTTCATATTGTTTTTGATGCAAAGGCAAGTCTTCGGTAGGCAAACAACACTCCACTGTAATATTGAAATTTGTACATATTGTTATATTTTTTCTGAATGAGCTGGACAAAGAAATGAGAAGGCAGAAGTCAAAGAGTCATGGTTGTTCACTTCAAATTCTTTGCAGAATACAAACAGTCAAGAGGTGAACTCTATAAATGATATCACATAGATATGCATAGAGAAGTTAGACAATGGAGAATTGAGGCAGAGAGGGTAAGAAGGAGGAGGAGCAGATAGAGATGATGTGAAGATTCAGAGATGATTTAAGGCAGATATGAAGGCTAGTGGACAGCAGTGAAGAAGGAACAGAACAAAGTTGATATCCAAGGTAAATCAGCATATGATTTTTCTGAAAGAGTGAGGAAGTTGGTGCTTCCATATCAAGTTGTAGCTTGATAGATGTCAGTTGTAGCTGACTGAGGTAGGAGCCTCCTGTAGGTTGTAGCCTACAGAAAATAGATGGGAGTTGGAGCTTCCTTGCAAGTTGTAGCTTGCAGAAATGAGGTAGGAGCCTCCTGTAGTTTGGTGCCTATAGAAAATCAATGGTGAGAGGGAGTTGGAGCTTGCCTTTGCATCACAACAATAATAAGATGTGGTTTTCTCCCTTATGGGTTTCCACTTATATCTGTTGTCTATATGCATGATGACTATGTGTTGATACTTTGTATTTATTCTGCTTAATACCTATTGCTCATTTATTAAGATTGTTGTTCTATTGTATATAAATAAGAAAAGTTCTATTTCCAATAAAAGAAAGTATAATAAGAACATGACTACATTAAACTGATTCACCCCCTCTCCCTCCCTCCCTCTCAGTTTAACCAAGAGTCCAACAAAACAGTATAAGAGGGAATTAGTAATCCACCCTAGTTACCTTAAAACACTTGGCAAATATTTTATTATGCATACAAAACTTCGCAGATAGTTGTTTACTCATACATTTCAGAATGAGATAATTGTTACATAGAACACTTGGCAAATAGTTGATTAGAAATACCTCTCACAATGTACGTTTCAAAATAAATGCACATTCTAATTTTTCAATTCATTTCTCATTAATGATCATACTTGGTTAACAACAACAGACACAGTAATTTTTTAATCATATTTTGTAAAAAATTAATTTAATTATGCTTTAAACATGTGATTTAAACATGCAAGGAAATTATAATTTTTAATTATATTTATTGATGTAGCGGCTACAACAAAAATATACTCCCACCTTTCAATTTAAACCATCTGATAAAAAAAATAATTAGCAAAAAATTTAACCTATTCCAACGAGAAAAACGCCTATAGCGTAATAACTATGTTTAAACTATCGTTCTAAATGATTTTTTCATTGGTCATATGAAAGAATATCCAATAAGCGCTAATTTTTTCGGTTTATTATCATGACAATTAAAGTAATTATAATGTTACGTTTTCTAAGTCTAAGTCTCTCAGATGTCCCCATGAGTAGCTTGTATCAGGTGGCAGCTTCATTATCCAAAGCTCATAATAATGATGATGTCCCACTTCTCATTCGTTCGTTACTCGTGGCAGATTTCTTTATGGGCGACGAGTGTATATTCGAAAAGCTACGGAGAATGCATTGTCAAATAAGGCTACATTGATAATATGTCTTAAATATTTTTTTATTTTATTTTTTATTTTTTTATTTTTATTATTATTTATTTATTTTATATATATAATTTTATAGTTATATTTATGTTCATTAATTATTATTTTTTTATAAATATTTAAAAAAAAACTATATTGAATTTTTTTTGAAAATTATTGTTTTAGTGGAATTAAAAAAAAACAACTATTTAAGTCAGTATCAAGTGTGACATATTAAGATATCAAACACTAGAGGTGTTCAAAAGTTTTTTTTCTTTCTCTTTCTCTTAAAGATATGTACTCGCCTTCACATTTACCAATTACATTTGAGGAACATGTCATATGCTCGTCTTGGCTCCCTCTTCATAGTACTAGACATTCTTGTCACTATTTGATGAGGTTAATGAGGTCATTTTTGCCTAGTGGTTGTAGCCACAATTAGTGCAGATGAACGTGCAGGAGAAGTATTTTCCTACTAAGGCTTGTCTTTCCTACTAACGATTGTCTTTCTTGGGTTGTATTTCTTACTTCCTCCCTTTTCCTACTCAGGGTTGTCTTTCTTACGTCCTCTCACGTTCTTTCTATTTGAAACTACCTTGTCTTTTTTACTTGCTCCCATGTTCTTTGCATTTGAATCTACCTTTGATTCACCCTAGCTACTATTGGGCATACATTTTGAAGATGCCCAAATTGTTACTGCACTTTATCACTAATTGCATCCTCCAATTGAGAATTTGAATTATGTAGTCTTCTCATTTTAAGATACTGGATTTGTATTGAGTACAACTAGATGAAAATTAGTTCAAAGCGATGAGTTTATTGATAATTTATTGTTGTTTTTTAATGAAATCTATTAATAATTTTATGGTATTATTTTAATGAAATAATAATAGTTTAGATGTAATTTTTTTTATGTAAATTTAATGATAATTTATAATTTAATTTATATTTATATT
This sequence comes from Pinus albicaulis, assembly GCA_034641835.2. NCBI lineage: Eukaryota > Viridiplantae > Streptophyta > Pinopsida > Pinales > Pinaceae > Pinus > Pinus albicaulis. The sequence continues at coordinate 144,756,842 of CM076579.1, read as the reverse complement.
TATATTTTAAATTTTATGTTTTTTTTTAATATGTTTTATGTTTTTTTAGTATGATTAAAGTGTATAATTGACTTTATGGACTATATATTGATATGGGTAAGAAACGGTGACATTTTCAGTTTATTTGGGTTTATTTTTAACTTATTTTTGGTTAATAATTTTTATTTTACAATAGAAAAACTTATCATAACTTAATTGTCACACAGTGGGGAAAGTCATCAAGACTCTATCAATGACTTACCACTATTACTCAAGGAAAGCCATTACTCTCCTATCAAATTGGTATGGGTCTTGGCCATTAACTTTTTTTCTATAGTCGGAGGAAGACAAGTTCTTAGAGAAGAAAAAATAATTCTTGTTATTATGATTATTAGTATTTTTATAATTATTATTATTATTTATTTCTATTTTTTATTGTTTTATGTGTACAAAATTTGTATAAAATTTATATTATTATAAATATTTAAAGATTACATTTTCAAAATGAATTCCTACTTTATTTTTTTATTTAACATAATTTATTTAGATAAAAAAAATATTAAATCCAGATAGTGTTTGAATTTTTTTATTAAATAATTTTATACATTTTATACATTTTAATTTTTTTTTAAATAATTTTAATATTTTCTCTCGAGTCTTCAAATTCAATAGAAAATATATATTTAACAAATTCAATAGAAGATATATATTTAACATGAATAAGAAAATCCATAGACTATCACATATTTTGTTTGACACAAATACATGAATAAAAAGGTAGTAGTCCTAAGTGCAATATATTTGTTCTCAACCACAAAAATTAGAATGTGTAGGCTATTTATAATGAATATTTTTAACAATGTTTTTTTCCTAACAATATGTATTTAATGATGAAAATTAAACATTGGAAAAACAACTTTTAGATAATTATATAATTTTTGTTTTAAACTAGTATGTTAATATAAATGAACATTAAACATTGCAAAAAAAACAACTCTTAGATAATATAATTTATGTTTTAAACTAGTTTGTTAATATTTTAAATATTATGCACTTTAAAGAATAATAAATATTATAAATGTTAAAATATATATAATTTAATTTAATTTTTGTTATATAATATAAAAATAATTAAATAAATATTACTTATAAAATATATTTTTAAAATAATATATATATATATATTTTCATTTTTACTTACCTAAAAAATTTGAAAATCCAAAAATATATATTTATACTTTTCACATTCATATTTTACCTCATAAATGACAAACAAACTAACTCTGTAATAACAAGTGAATACCTTTTTCCAATACTTTTTCCATTTGCTTTCGCTTTTTCTATCACCACAAACTACCAAAAGTAACTATGAGCATAACAACCAAAATCTTCCCACAATGAATACTATGGATACGGATAAAAATATCTTATAATAAAGAAATTACTTTATTTCAAGTTGTCTTACTTTCCACACAACATTTTCAGATAGATTTGAACAAGGAAAATATATTTTTAATTTTGCCTTTTTATCCTCACCAACTACGAAAGAGAATATGGATACAGATAAAAATATCTTATACTGAACAAATTACTTTATTTCAACTTGTCTTGCTTTCCACATAAAATTTTCACATAGATTTGAACCAGGAAAATATATTTTGTTTTTTTCTTTTTTATCCTCACCAACTACGAAAGCGAGAACCATGTGATCGTTTACCAAAAAATCTGACACTAGGTCTAGACTCTAGGGAGAGATGATGTGCACCACTAACCCAAGAAGATGCCACCACGAATGTCACATCGCAAGAAGTCATTTTACATATTTTCGTCAAGCATGTGGCATTATTTTAAAGCCACTTTTAAGCAATGCAATTTGCACATGCTTCTCATATTTAGGCACGAGGCATAAAATATGCTTTAAGAAAATATTAATTTAGCATAGGACACTACTTTGAAAGAGAACTCTTTAAACAATGGAATTTATATTAATGAAGCATGATTCTTTTTCTTTTTTTTTCAATCTAGGATAATCGGTAACTGGTGAGAGTTATCCTGAACAAGGCCCAGGATCAAATCTTACTGGCTGCCACTATAAACCTAAGCTAGGTGCAACAACCTGCAAGCCACACAATAGCAATTAACTTATGCCTCAACAAGAGCCGAGACGTCCACTATAAATCATTGTGATAAGTATAAATCTTTTGAGAGAGCACAATGATGACAAAACTAAAGATAGTCGTCCCTTATCCATGTCTGAATTGTAGCATAGTAGTATCCTATCCTCTATTAAGGTAACATATTATTCTTTTGTAGCATATTATTATATGCTACCCTATTCTCGAGTATGTTTCCTATATAAAACTAATCACGTGTCTACTTTTGGTAGAAACAAAGTTTCTCATAGTGAAATTAATATTAATAATAAAACTTTTGATTAATTGGATAAGGCTCGTATATCAAGTTTAAAAGTTTGGAATTTGTTCATTTCGAAGGTTTTAGGAGTTTTTAATTAAATAAATTAAAAGTTTAATTAAAAAAAATATTTTAAATGTTAATATATAATGAATAATTGAAATAAATTTATATTTTTCAGAATCTACTCAAAACTGTCAAAACAATAGAAAAATAAATAATAATGTTATTATATATCATTATTATTCAACGTGGTATCATGTCTATGTGTGAGATATTATTATAATAGTATCTCATCCATAATATTATTATATCTGTGTAAAATGCCGTTATTATTTAATGTGGTATCATGTCTATGTGTTAGATATTATTATAGTAGTACCCCATTCATATGTAAGATATTATTAGAGGGACACTTTGATTTTTACACAAATCAATTATTTATAAAATAAAATTCTTTTCCTTTGAAAAATAATATGTATTATGCCAATCATTTTGGTAAAAAACATTTATGGTTCATGGTTTTGGAATCGTTTATAATTTATCAAATGAATATGCATACTAGATAATTTAATCATCACTGGATTTAGTTATAACCCTTAGACTTAAAAAACAAAAAATAAATAACAAAAAATATACTCTATATAGTGTTTATAAATGTAATATAATCTTGATAACTTTGATGAATTAATGTTATAATTGCAATCATTATTACCCAAATTTTTAATAAAAAGTTATATGTTTCTATTTTTTTATTAATTTATTCATAATATTATGTTAATATATTGATGTATAGGAATATATTAAAAAATATTATTTATTATAAAGTATAAAAATAAAAAATAATCTATTTATAATATTATGTTAATATATTGATGTATAAGAAAATATTAAAAAATAATATTTATTATAAAGTATAAAAATATTGGTGAACAACACTAGTTTATAAAATGCAAATTATGTTAAATCTAAGACTTTTGTGATCCATAATATAAATAGAAAATCTTTCGCATTAATCACATCATTAGAATTTGGTCGACATTTCGAACCATCTAATGTGGTTCATCCTCAGGACAAGGTGAAAAAGGAAATCGATCTCAATGAATAAATAGTAAGGATGCATCATTTCCCGAAGTTGGCTGTTAAAACTTGTAATTAAAAACTAGTTTTAACACCTAACTCCAGGAAATTATGCATCCTTACTATTTATTCATTGAGATCGATTTCCTTCTTCACCTTGTCCCCAGATTAGATGGTTCAAAACATCGACCAAATCCTAATGATGTGATTAATCCAAAAGATTTTCTATCTACAAAATGCAAATTATAAAATATTTAGTGATATTTTTATAAAATATTTGGCGTTTATAAAATTTTGATCATTTTAGACAAAATAATTTTATCCTATAAATTTTGCTTAAATAATTTTTAAAAAAAATGAAAATTGGAAAATCGTTGTTTTTTGAAAATCATAAAAAATTAGCATATTTGCAAAATTTAGCCCCTAAGCTTTTCTTTATTTATATTCATATCAAAAGTAGATCACATACATGTATTGCAATCTACTTATTAAAATAGATGTTAATAAAACAACATTTTCTTGTAAATGAAAAAATAATTAATATGAAATTATAATAGGTATGATGTTTAAAATTACCCTTATAAATCTGGCATATAAAACTACTTTCATAATAAATCCAACAATTATAAAATGCAATTAGTGTTCCTACAATGCTGACATAAGTTTGAAAGTTAGTGTTTGTTTCTTTCCTTATGCAATGTGAAATAAGACTTTATTGGTTTGTTCATTCAAGGTTGTTGAAGCCTCAAATTGTCTTCAATTTTGACATATTTTCCCTTCTTTTCATCTATTCCGTAGTTGCTTTTGACATATTTACATGTTATAAGATCATTTCGATTATCCTCAAATATAAAATAAGGTATCAAATAGTTGTAGGTCATAGTTTAGATTTTCCTTATGAAAATGACTAAAATATTGCTATGGCTACCTATTTGTGGAATTTACGTAGATAATGATAATTTATGCAACTCAGTCCATTGTTAGACAAGTTCTAGAGGCTTTTAAAAAGAACAAAATACATGAATAGATACCAAATGTCGAAGATAAGGACATCCACCTATTAGGCTTGTTCAAAAGATCATAAAGCTCAAGGATTTGATCGGTCAAAGTACAAGTCCACTCTGATCTATTCGCGCAAGGTTTAGTTGAAAATAATTTCAACAACAAGTGAGCATGGAAAAGCATGACATCAGTTGACCGGACACCTAATTTCAAATTGTAAATAATTTCAACAACAAGTGAGCCTTGAAAAGCATGACATATTTCAAATTGTAAATAATTTCAACAAGTGAGCATGGAAAAGCATGACATCGGTTGACCGGACACCTAATTTCAAATTGTTGATGTGTAGACGAAGACCTTTCTCATGATTTTATATCTAAGGGGAAATCATGAGAAAATTGATATCTATTTCAATTTAAACACATAGTTTTCAATTAGTGAACTAGCATTTCGATGTTTATTTCTTCGGTTGTTAAATATTAGGAACATTATAAATATTTCTTCAATCTAGACAATCAAGAATTATAAGTGTGTACTTGTTGAGATCTGAGACTCTATTTTTAGTTAATAAAATATTATGTTCCATCCGTTACAACTGCGGTGGTGACTAGTTTAATTTGAGCTCGTATTTACCTTGCACTCAATAGGAGCCCTCCTGAAGAGTTGTAAGCAAGTTTAGTTGTACATTTTTATTCCTTTTTAGAAGTCGTTTCCATTTGATCTGAAAATGTCTTGTGATTTTGTTAATGCTTTTCTTTTAATCTCAATTACTTATTATTGCTTTGTTTGCACAGGTTGAGCGCTCACATTCAAATTAAAAACACAAATATATTTCTTTAATTATTTTCTTGTCTTACAATTTTTGCTTAGTCATAGATTTAAGTAAATGTTTAGATGGGCCATAATCATAGCAAACCCACATTATTAATCTACAAGATTTATAGTCTAGACTTGAATCATTGAATCATTGCTTTCAAGTTCATTTCAATTTTGTTTTCTAAGCAGATTTATTCAATATCTGTGTAGAAAATAGTTAGTTCCCAAAGCTTTGAGAAAAGTTTCATTTCCAAAAAAGAGTAGAGTAGATTTATTTCAAGTCAAGTAACATAGAATTTTGATTTGGTTTCAATTATGTCAAATAAAATAGTCTTTCAATTTAGTTTAGTAGCATCATCTTTTAATTTTGCAAGATAGAATATATTTACAATCCGTGTTCTTAGACTAAATTTTTAATGCATTGCATTTTGATTTAAACAAGTCTTATGGAAAGAACATGTGTGTATACCTGATGAAGTGAAAATCTTGAATAGATCATATTTACAACTTGTATTTGAATTTGATGGATTAGAATTTAATTTATTAATAAAAAATAAGCATCCTAGCATATATAGTGCACATATACTTCACAAGCACACAAACTTTGGTTTGACAATTTAATCATGCAATTTAAATATCAATTAAATTACCCAACAAAGGTACAATAAGATTTTTAGTGGGTGTCGGAACTGATCCAAAATGGATTTAGTTTTGCCTCTAGATCAAAGTCTTCAAATGTAGTTGCAAAGAGAATCAAGTTGAAGTGCTCGTCGACAGATTTCCAATGGTGCGAACGGTGCGTGAAACCGACTTCGTATGACGAAGTTGTGGTAAGTCAAAGTTCCAGGGCAAAGTAGGGAAAAATGGAAAAAATCAAATTCAAACAGTCAATGGTCAAAGTCACAGTGAACAGGGTGATGTCAGCAGGATACGTGTCATCCCGAGAATGCGCCATTTGTCTGTTCACTCAGCAGGATACGTGTCATCCCGAGAATGCGCCATTTGTCTAGGCTAATGTCATCGAGCTCAAAGATGTGTCGTGATATGATTGCTTGATACGGGCCAATCTAGAGCTGACACGTGGCAACTCAGATTTTTCCCAATGACAACTTATTTCCAAAAGTTTTGGGGTCAGGGAGGATCGAACCCCTGACCTCCTGTATTGCTAAGGCTTCGTTGGAGCTAGTTCACCGGTTGGGCCAACACGTCATATTGTGTTGAATACATATCATAACATTGATATGTGGTAATGTAAATCATATATGGATACAAACCGGGGGGACCTTTCCTTATAAAACGCCGCATATTATATTTCCACTGTCGAAACCTTTGATAAGGTTTAAATGCGATGTGTTAATATATATATATATATATATATATATATATATATAGATCGCAACAAACTATGGGATATGATATACGAAAGGTTTAATACCATGCCATGTTACATTGTAACCGCCACCATCGTATATATTAATGTGCAATATATGGTTTGAAACCATATGCGATGTATTAATGTGACCGCCAGAGTATGGATAAGGTAAACCTTATCATAAGGCTTCAATGTATGTGATTCTAATAAATGTATGCCATAACCGTCGGAAGGTTGGAGAAAGGTCGTGCGGGGGTTTCGACCCGCCGACCTCCAAAAATTATATATGCCAATGCCTTCACACAAGAGCGTAGGCCATTTTGCGCTATGGTTCAGATTTGTAAGTCTATCACTCTGATTTTTATTTGTTTATGTAGGTGCCGAATGTGCCCAAACCAACGCAGAGTTTTCAGAAGCGATTTTGAATTGCAGAGAGGCAGTTTTGTAGAAAGGCAGAGTGGTTTTCGACTTTCCAAGGGGTTTGGAAGCCACTGTGGCCAAATATAGGCAAATGGGTACTCATTTTGACCAAAATTCCAAGCCGATCATCATGGTGAGGTCTATTTCATCATTTAAGTCTCACCTTTTGAGCTCAATTTTGTAAAGCATTTGAACACATAATATAAAGGTTAGCATTGGAAGCTAAGGGACCAGGAGACGTAGCCAGGAAGTCTGGTGAACTCCTTATTAAATTTTTCCATGTTGATATGTTTAAAATGTGTCTTTAATGGCTTATGCCATCTATGTTAATTGCAATATTTTCGATCTATTGCATAATATAACATAAGAAAGTTCACATAGATGTCAATAATTCCTTTTTTCATAATTCAAATCAAGTGGTATTAGAGCATCAAGTTAAATTTGTAAAGGTTTGACAGTGTCATGTGAAGATTGAATGCTTACTGGGTCAAATTCCAAGCGAGCTGAAGGAGAACTTGTTGAATCAAATCCAGAAATTGGAAGGGTGTTTTCGCAAAAGAAGATGACGGAAGAAAACATGTTGGGAACAGAAGCTAAATTCTTGGACAACTTCATGACAATACGTGCGATGGTAGAAGAGATGTATAAAGAGTTTAAGAAGAAAAGGTGAAGGCACTTCATCACCTAAAGCAGACAAAGAAACAGGTAAAAATCCTCTTTCGTTATTTCCACCAACTCCTCCATCCTCACCACCATCATCATCATCATCTTCTTCTAATGAATTTAGTTCTTCTAAAAAGAAGAAGAGTAAGAAATCCTCTTTGATCAAATTAGATGTAAAATTTGATTTGCCAATTTATGATGGTGAAATTAACACTAAAAAACTTGATAATTGGATAAGACAAATTGAAGTTTATAGCAGGGTACAGAAAGTTGTGTTAGAAAGAAAGAAGATGCAGCTTGCTAGCCTTCGTCTTGGAGGAACTGCACTTGTATGGTGGGAAGGTAAGACAAAAGAAGATCTTCAGAAACATGGTAAAACAATTTTGACATGGAATGAATTTGTTTCTGCTATTAAAGAGCAATTTTATCCTTTGGATTATATTCAACAAGCTATGATGAGTTGGCAAACATTGCGTCAGTTAAAGGGTCAAAGTGTGCAAAGTTATACTCAGGAGTTTCGTAAAAGAGCCTTGACACTTGGCATATCATTGGACTCGCCAGAAACATTATTGAAATACATTGGTGGCCTACATAGTTATTTGAGGCACACCATACTGATGTTAAATCCGACTAGCTTAGATGATGTATCAGTTCAAGAAACACATCTAGAAGCTAGGGGTAAAAATGTGTCTCATGATGCTGTAAAGTCATCTAAATCTATTGAATTCAAGAATAAAGAAAAGAAGAAACAAAAATGGAAGGAAAGGAAATTGAACACTGTAAAGAAAGAAAAACCTACATGCACTCATTGTAAGAAAGAAGGACACGATGAGGCACACTGCTGGTCACTGCATCTAGAATTGAAGCCTAAGAAGTTTGGAAGTAAAGAGCGAAATAATGCGACTACAATTCAGAAGGACTTGGGATCAGATTCAGGAGATGAAACAACAATTATAGCTACAAGTATAAAAAGTTATTAGCTTTAGAGAATGCATAGATAAAGAAGCAGGTACAGGAATTACTCGATCAATGGTTTATTCGACCAAGCACTTCACCATGTGGATCACCTATTGTATTGGTGCGAAAGAAAGTTGGTTCGTGGAGAATGTGCATCGATTTTCGAGCATTAAATAAAGTAACAATAAAGAATCGCTATCGTCTTCCTCGTATTGACGATTTATTAGATCATTTGAAAGATGCAGTTTACTTCACTAAGTTAGACTTGTGAAGCTGCTACCATCAGATCAGAGTTTCAGAACTAGATGTATGGAAGATTGCTTTTAAAAAGAAGCAAGGACTCTATGAATGGATGGTTATGCCTTTCCGCTTGACCAATGCTCTAGCCACATTTATGCGAGTCATGAATGATGTTTTTAAACCATTTATAGATGATTTTGTAATATTCTACTTAGATGATATTCTTGTTTTCAGTAAGACATGGGATGAACATGTAAAGCATGTAAAACAGGTTTTAGATGTTTTAAAAAGAGAAAATATCTATGTAAAAATGTCCAAATGTGAATTTGGCAGGACATCTTTAAATTATTTGGGTTATATTGTAGGGGGTGGTGAATTGAAGATAGATCCCTCTAAGGTCGAAGTCATTGTAAATTGGCCTAAGCCCAATACTGCTACAGAAGTTAGAAGTTTCTTAGGGGCAGCATAATATTGGAGAAAGTTTATTTCTAACTTTTCTTTGATTGCAGCTCCTCTACATGCTTTGACAAGTGTGAAACAAGTGTTTTAGTGGGGAGGCAAACAGCAGAAAGCCTTTGACACATTGAAATAAATGATCAATACAGCGCCAGTACTAGCACTGCCAGATCTTCAGCATCCATTTGAGATCGAGATAGATGCAAGTGAATATGCCATGGGGGCAGTGTTGATGCAGCACAAAAAGCCCATATGCTTTCATTTCGAGACAGTCACATCAACAGTAATTAACTATATTACATATGATAAAGAATTATATGCATTAGTACAGAGTGTTAAAAAGTGGAAACATTACATAATGGGAAAAGAAAAAATCTTACATACAGATCATCAACCACTACAATATTTACACTCACAAACTAAATTGCAGCAATCAAGACACTATTGTTGGATGGGTTTCTTACAACAATTTCATCTTGTAATCAGATATAAGAAAGGCATACATAATAAGGTTGCCGACATGTTATCAAGACCAATCATAAATGCATCCACAATACTTAAGCATAATTCAGTAATGCACGAAAGCTATATTGAACAATATGCTCAAGACACAGAGTTTAAGGATGTATATGCAACTTTAAGTCATGGCAAGTAGGTAGAAGAATTTGATTATTTCATAAAGGACAAACTCTTATATCATTTGGGAAAGTTACGCATTCCACAAACTGAAAGAGTTAATTTGATTCGAGAAGCATATACTTCTCTAATCTCAGGTCATTTTGGTGTAAGTAAAACAATTGCACAATTACAAAGATTCTGCTATTGGCCACGAATGAATGAAACAGTTTCAAGATATATTAAAGGATGTACTTTGTGTGCTACAAGCAAGCCAAGTAATAGAAAATTAGGCTTGTACAATCCACTTCCAATTCCTTCTCGTGCTTGGGAAAGTTTATCCATGGATTTTGTTGGGGGATTTCCAATGTCTAAAAAAGGGCATGATTATTTGTATGTAGTTGTAGATAGGTTCAGTAAGATGTGTATTTTGATTCCATGTACTAAATAGGTCACAGCTGAACAAACTGCAAAGTTGTTCTTCCAAAATGTATGGGTTCAATTTGGATTACCCTCTTCTATCGTATCTGATCAAGATTCTCAATTTGTCGGGAACTTTTGGTCAATTTTATGGGAACTCATGGACACTAAGTTAAAGAAGAGCACAAAATTTCATTCGCAAACAGATGGCCGTTGAGTATGGTCAAATGTGACGTTGGCATGCCTGTTTCCGAGGTTATTACGTCATATCCTGCTTTGGGATGAACTTTTGTGTTATGTATAGCATGCTTACAACCATGAAAAACATTCTTCTACTCAGAGATCTCCATTTGAGACTTGTTTTGGTTTTGAACCAAAGTATCCTTTGGATTATGTCTTTGGTAAAGACATAGCAGTTGATGGACACAGCGATGTGGACAAAGCAACCAAGTTCATTGAACAGATCCAGGAAATTCACCAGGCAGTACAGGAACAGCTAGAAAAGAGATAAGCAAAGTATAAAGCGAGGCACAACAAGCATTGAGTTGAGCATAGTTTTCAAGTTGGTGATCAAGTCTGGTTGTACATCAGCAAAGAAAGACTTCAAGGGGAAGGTAAAAAGTTAAAACCAATTAGATATGGTCCTTTCATAATTCTTGAAAAAATTGGTGAGAATTATTTCCACCTTGATCTACCAGCTTATATGCAGATCTATTCCTTTGTAAATGTGGAAAACTTGTGATTGTATGAACCTTCAATGATTGAAGATCTAGAAGAGCAAAGTCAGGTACCTTGCATCGAAGATTTTTCACCAAAGTATCTCAATGAATTGCAGGAGGACACAATTCTCGACAGGAGGATAAGGACTTCGCGACGGGGAGAAGTTGAGTATCTTTGAGTTGAACTTAAAGTTACAAATCCAAGTAAAGCACGATGTATAGAAATTGGAAAAGTGAAGGAAACATATCCTCACTTAATCGACAACTAAAACCAACTTTTGGTGGTCCAAAAGCTTTCTAATGGGGAGGATTGATCCAAAATGGATTCAATTTTTCCTCCAGATCAAAGTCTTCAAATGTAGTTGAAAAGGGAATCAAGTTGAAGTGCTCCTTGACATCTTTCCAACGGTGAAAATGACGCGTGAAACTGACTTCTTATGAGGAAGTTGTGGCAAGTCAAAGTTTCAGGGCAAAGTAGGGAAAAATGGAAAAAGTCAAAGTCAAATAGTCAACGGTCAAAGTCACAATCAACAGGGTGATGTCAGCAGGACACGAGTCGTCTCGGGAATGTACCATTTGTCTAGGCTGATTTCATCGAGCTCAGTGATGTGTCGTGATATGACTAGTTGACATGGGCCAATCCAGAGCTGACACGTGACCGCTCCGATTTTTCCCAATGACAACTTATTTCCAAAAGTTTTGGGGTCAAGGAGGATCGAACCCCTCACCTCCTATATTTCTAAGGCTTCATCGGAGCTAGTTCACCAGTTGGGCCAACACGTCACATTGTGTTGAATACATATCATAACATTGATTTGTGGAAATGTAAATCATATATGGATACAAACCGAGGGGACCTTACCTTATAAACCGCCGCATATTATATTTCCACCGTCGAAACTTTGATAAGGCTTAAATGCGATGTGTTAATATATATATATATATATATATATATATATATATATATATATATATATATATATATATATCGCAACAAACTATGGGATATGATATACCAAAGGTTTAATACCATGTCATGTTACATTGTAACCACCACCATCGCATATATTAATGTGCAATATATGGTTTGAAACCATATGAGATGTATTAACGTGACCGCCAGAGTATGGATAAGGTAAACCTTATCATAAGGTTTCAACGTATGTGATTCTAATAAATGTATGCCATAACCACCAAAAGGTTGGAGAAAGGTCAGGCGGGGGTTGCCGACCTCAAAAAATTATATATGCCAATGCCTTCACACAAGAGCGCAGACCATTTTGCGCTACAGTTCGGATTTGTAAGTCCATCACTCCAATTTTTATTTTCTTATGCAGGTGCCAAATGCACTCAAACCAACGCAGAGTTTTCAGAAGCAATTTTGAATTGTACAGAGGCGGTTTTGTAGAAAGGCGGAGTGGTTTTTGACTTTCCAGGGGGTCTCGCAGTCACTGTGGCCAAATATAGGCAAATGGGTACTCATTTTGACTATAATTCTGAGCCGGTCATCATGGTGAGGTCTATTTCATCATTTGAGTCTCACTTTTTGAGCTCATGTTTGTAAAGCATTTGAAGACATAATATAAAGGTTAGCACTGGAAGCTAAAGGACCAGGAGACGTAGCCAGGAAGTCTGGTGAACTCCTTATTAAATTTTTCCGTGTTGATATGTTTAAAATGTGTCTTTAATGGCTTATGTCATTTACGTTAATTGCAATCTTTTCTATCTATTGGATAATATAACATAAGCAAGTTCACATAGATGTCTATAATTCCTTTTTGCATAATTCAGATCAAGTGGTATCAGAGCATCAGGTTAAATTTGTAAAGGTTTGACAGTGTCATGTGAAGATTGAATGCTTACTAGGTCAGAGTCCAAGTGAGGTGAAGGAGAACTTGTTGAAGCAAATCTAGAAAGTGAAAGGGTTTTTTCACAAAAGAAGATGAAGGAAGAAAACGTGTTGGGAATAGAAGCTCAGTTCTTGGACAACTTCATGACAATATGTGCGATGGTAGAAGAGATGTATAAAGAGTTTAAGAAGAACAAAGGTGAAAGCACTTCATCACCTAAAGCAGACAAAGAAATAGGTAAAAGGCCTCTTTCGTTATTTCCACCAACTCCTCCATCGTCACCACCATCGTCATCATCTTCTTCTAATGAATTTAGTTCTTCTAAAAAGAAGAGGAGTAAGAAATCCTCTTTGATCAAATTAGATGTAAAATTTGAATTTCCAATTTATGATGGTGAACTTAACGCTAAAAAAATTGATAATTGATAAGACAAATTGAAGTTTATAGCAGGGTATAGAAAGTTGTGTCAGAAAGAAAGAAGATGCAACTTGCTAGCCTTCGTCTTGGAGGAACTGCACTTGTATGGTGGGAAGGTAAGACAAAAGCAGATCTTCAAAAACATGGTAAAACAATTTTGACATGGAATGAATTTGTTTTTGCTATTAAAAAGCAATTTAATCCTTTGGCTTATATGCAACAAGCCATGATGAGTTGGCAAAAATTGCGTCAGTTAAAGGGTCAAAGTGTGTAAAGTTATACTCATGAGTTTCGTAAAAGAGCTTTGACACTAGGCATATCATTGGACTCACCAGAAACATTATTGAAATAAATTGGTGGCCTACATAGTTATTTTAGGCACACCATACTGATGTTAAATTCAACTACCTTAGATGATGTATCAGTTCAAGCAACACATCTAGAAGCTAGGGGTAAAAATGTATCTCATGATGTTGTAAAGTCATCTAAATCTATTGAATTCAAGAATAAAGAAAAGAAGAAACAAAAATGGAAGGAAAGGAAAACAAACATTGTAAAGAAAGAAAAACCAACATGCACTCATTGTAAGAAAGAAGGACATGATGAGGCACACTGCTGGTCACTACATCTAGAATTGAAGCCTAAGAAGTTTGGAAGTAAAGAGTGAAAGAATGCTGCTGCAATTCAAAAGGACTTGGGATCAGATTCATGAGACGAAACAACAATTACAACTATAGGTATAAAAGGTTATCAGCTCTAGAGAATGCAGAGATAAAGAAGCAGGTACAGGAATTGCTCGATCAAGTGTTTATTCGACCAAGCACTTCACCATGCGGATCGCCTATTGTGTTGGTGTGAAAGAAAGATGGTTCGTGGAGAATGTGCATCGATTTTCGAGCATTAAATAAAGTAACAATAAAGAATCGTTATCCTCTTCCTCGTATCGATGATTTATTAGATCAGTTGAAAGATGCAGTTTACTTCACTAAGTTAGACTTGCCAAGCGGATACCATCAAAGCAGAGTTTCAGAACAGGATGTATGGAAGACTGCTTTCAAAATGAAGCAAGGACTCTATGAATGGATTTTTATGCCTTTCGGCTTGACCAATGCTCCAGCTACATTTATGCGAGTCATGAATGATGTTTTTAAACCATTTATAGATTATTTTGTAATAGTCTACTTAGATGATATTCTTGTTTTCAGTAAGACATGGGATGAATATGTAAAGGATGTAAAGCAGATTTTAGATGTTTTAAAAAGAGAAAATCTCTATGTAAAACTGTGCAAATGTGAATTTGGCATGACGTCTTTAAATTATTTGGGTTATATTGTAGGGGGTGGTTAATTGAAGATAGATCCCTCTAAGGTCGAAGTCATTGTAAATTTTCCTAAGCCCAATACTGCTACAGAAGTTAAAAGTTTCTTAGGGGAAACACAATATTGGAGAAAGTTTACTTCTAACTTTTCGTTGATTGTAACTCCTCTACATTCTTTGACAAGTGTGAAACATGTGTTTGAGTGGGGAGGCAAATAGCAGAAAGCCTTCGACACATTGAAATAAAGGATCATTACAACGCCAGTACTAGCACTGCCAGATCTTCAACATCCATTTGAGATCGAGACAAATACAAGTGAATATGCCATGGGGGAAATGTTGATGCAGCACAAAAATCCCATATGCTTTCATTCTGAGACATTCACATTAGCAGTAATTAACTATTCTACATACGATAAAGAATTATATGCATTAGTACAGAGTGTTAAAAAGTGGAAACATTACATAATGGGAAAAGAAACAATCATACATACAAATCATCAACCACTACAATATTTACACTCACAAACTAAATTGCAGCAATCGAGACACTATCGTTAGAAGGGTTTCTTTCAGCAATTTCATTTTGTAATCAGATACAAGAAAGGCATACATAATAAGGTTGCAGACATGTTATCAAGACCAATCATAAATGCATCCACAATGCTTAAGCATAATTCAGTAATGCACGAAAGCTATATTGAACAATATGCTCAAGACATAGACTTTAAGGATGTATATGCAACTTTAAGTCATGGCAAGCAGGTAGAAGAATTTGATTATTTGATAAAGGACAAACTATTATATCATTTGGGAAAGTTATGCATTCCACAAACTAAAAGAGTTAATTTGACTCTAGAAGCACATACTTCTCTAATTTCAGGTCACTTTGGTGTAAGTAAAACAATTTCACAATTACAAGTATTCTGTTAGTGGCCATGAATGAATGAAACAATATCAATATATATTAAGGGATGTACTATGTGTGCTACAAGCAAGCCAAGTAATAGAAAATTAGGCTTGTACAATCCACTTCCAATTCCTTCTCGTCCTTGGGAAAGTTTATCCATGGATTTTGTTAGGGGATTACCAATGTCTAGAAAAGGGCATGATTATTTGTATGTAGTTGTGGATAGGTTTAGTAAGATGTGTATTTTGACTCCATGTACTAAACAAGTCACATCTGAACAAACTGAAAAGTCGTTCTTCCAAAATGTATGGGTTCACTTTGGGTTACCCACTTCTATTGTATCTGATCGAGATTCTCGATTTGTCGGGAAATTTTGGTCAAGTTTATGGGAACTCATGGACACTAAGTTAAAGAATATCACGGTATTTCATTCACAAATAGACGGCCAGACAAAAGTGGTCAACAAGACAGTGGTACAGTTGCTTCGAGGTTATTGCAGCAAGCATCCCAAGCTTTGGGATGAACATGTGTTATGTACAACATGCTTACAACCATGCAAAACATTTTTCTACTCAGAGATATCCATTTGAGACTTGTTTTGGTTTTGAATCAAAGTATCCCTTGGATTTTGTCTTTGGTAAATAGATCGTAGTTGATGGACACATCGATGTGGACAAAGCAACCAAGTTCATTGAACAGATCCAGGAAATTCACCAGGCAGTACAGGAACAGCTGGAAAAGAGCCAAGAAAAGTATAGAGCGAGGCACGACAAGCATCGAGTTGAGTATATTTTTCAAGTTGGTGATCAAGTCTGGTTGTACATCAGCAAAGAAAGACTTCAAGGGGAAGGTAAAAAGTTAAAACCAATTAGATATGGTCCTTTCAAAATTCTTGACAAAATTGGTGAGAATGCTTTCCGCCTTGATCTACTAGCTTATATGCAGATCTATTCTTTTGTAAATGTTGAAAACTTGTGATTGTATGAACCTTCAATGATTGAAGATCGAGAAGAGCAAAGTCAGGTACCTTCCATCAAATATTTTTCACCAGAGTATCTCAACGAATTGCAGGAGGACACAATTCTCGACAGGAGGATAAGGACTTCACGACAGGGAGAAGTTGAGTATCTTCGAGTTGGACTTAAAGGTACAAATCAAAGTAAAGCATGATAGATAGAAATTGGAAAAGTGAAGGAAACATATCCTCACTTACTCGATAGCTAAAACCAACTTTTGGTGGTCTAAAAGCTTTCTAGTGGGGAGGAGTGATCCAAAATGGATTCAGTTTTGCCTCCAGATCAAAGTCTTCAAATGTAGTTGAAAAGGGAATCAAGATGAAGTGCTCGTCGATAGATTTCCAACGGTGCGAACGACGTGTGAAACGAACTTTATATGAGGAAGTTGTGGCAAGTCAAAGTTTTAGGGAAAAGTAGGGCAAAATGGAAAAAGTCAAAGTCAAACAGTCAACGGTCAAAGTCACAGTCAACAGGGTGATGTCAGCAGGACACTTGTCGTCCCAGGAATGCGCCATTTTTCTAGTCTGATGTCATCGAGCTCAGTGATGTGTCCTGATATGACTGGTTGATACGGGCCAATCCGGAGCTGACACGTGGCAGCTCGAATTTTTCCCAATGACAACTTATTTCCCAAAGTTTTGGGGTCAGGGAGGATCGAACCCCTGACCTCATGTATTGTTAAGGCTTCATTGGAGCTAGTTCACCGGTTGGGCCAACACGTCATATTGTGTTGAATACATATCATAACATTGATATGTGGCAATGTAAATCATATATGGATACAAACCAGGGGGACCTTACCTTATAAACCGCCGCATATTATATTTCCACCGTCAAAACCTTTGATAATGTTTAAATGCGATGTATATATATATATATATATATATATATATATATATATATATATATATATATATATATATATATATATATATATATCGCAACAAACTATGGGATATGATATACCAAAGGTTTAATACCATGCCATGTTACATTGTAACTGCCACCATCACATATATTAATGTGCAATATATGGCTTGAAACCATATGCGATGTATTAACGTGACCGCCGGAGTATGGATCAGGTAAACCTTATCATAAGGTTTCAACATATGTGATTCTAATAAATGTATGCCATAACCATTGGAAGGCTGGAGAAAGGTCGGGCAGGGGTTTCGACCCGCCGACCTCCAAAAATTATATATGCCAACACCTTCACACAAGAGCGCAGACCATTTTGTGCTACAGTTCATATTTGTAAGTCCATCACTCCGATTTTTATTTGTTTATGCAGGTGCCGAATGCGCCCAAACTAGCACAGAGTTTTTAGAAGCGGTTTTGAATTGCAGAGAGTTGATTTTGCAGAAAGGCAGAGTGGTTTTTGACTTTCCAGGGGGTCTAGAAGTCACTGTGGCCAAATATAGGAAAATGGGTACTCATTTTGACCATAATTCTAAGCGAGTCATCAAGGTGAGGTCTATTTCATCATTTGAGTCTCACTTTTTGAGCTCATGTTTGTGAAGCATTTGAAGACATAATATAAAGGTCAGCACTGGAAGCTAAAGGACCAGGGGACGTAGCCAGGAAGTTTGGTGAACTCCTTATTAAATTTTGTCGTGTTGATATGTTTAAAATGTGTCTTTAATGGCTTATGTTGTTTATGTTAACTGCAATCTTTTTGATCTATTGCATAATATAACATAAGCAAGTTCACATAGATGTCAGTGATTCCTTTTTGCATAATTTAGATTAGGAACGGGGTCCCCTGGGGTACTTTTTTGAGTAACTGTTTGTATAAAAATTTTATATGCACACTACACGGAAAAGTCAGTAGGCTTTGGGGTGGATCAAAATGCCTCTTTTATGTAAGTGGGATATAAGGGTAAACTGTGGACCTCAAACCATGGTCTGAGACCATAGTATCTACGCACTAAGATGGATATAAATAGATATATCAAGTCTAAGTGATAGGTATGTCACTCATTTTTTTATCTAAGTACGTTTATGATTTTGTGATACATTTTGTAAGTATGGGTTAGGTAGAAAGGCTCCTGATGGCGCGAAGACCTAGTCCTGGGTATGTGCGTGGAAGTGGTAATTCTAAGGGAAAATTTTGTTTATACTGAACTGTTTGAATCTAATACAAAGGCTGGTTTTGGTTAAGCACTTTTGTTATGTATATGTGTTATCTGTTTACTGTTATTACTAGAGATTGCTTTACTTTTGTTATATCTACATGAGTAAATATGTTCTTTATGCATGAAAATATGTTAATGGTTAAATAATGTGATTTTTAGGGTATTTTCCAATATGTAATCAAATTAAGGGTATCATATATTCCACGAATGCAAGCGAGATGCCAGAGGCTCATTGAGTGAAGCCCATGTGCATCAAAGAGAGTTTTCCAAAAGCCTCTTGTAGATCCAAGGAGCATCTAGAACTTGTCCATACAAATCTATGTCAACTCAAGCTCATTCAAATGGTGAAAGTCTTTATTTTCTAACATTTATTCATTCCTTTAATTGGAAATCTTGGGTGTATTTCCTTAAGGAAAAATAAAAGAAACTCACAAAGTTCAAATAATTTAAGGATATAACTAAAAAATTAAGTGGAAAATATGTTAGATTGCTTAGATCATATGGAGGAGTGTATGACTCAAAGGAGTTCAAGCTTTTTTGTATACGGCAAGGAACTAGGAGGAAATTCACCTGTAGTTACACTCCACAACAAAATGGAGTGGCTAAACAAAAGAATCATATCATCATGAACATAGAAAGGAGTATGCTAAAAACTACAAATATTCCCAATAACTTTTCGGTTGAGGCAATTGCTTGTTCAACCTACAAATTGAAAAACATTTCAACAAATGGTGTGAAAGGTAAAGTACCTCAAAAAGCATGTAGTGGCACATTTATTTATTTTTCGTTTCAAAGTGTTTTGTTGTATTTTCTATGCACATGTCCCAAAAGAAATAAGGTGGAAACTTGAAAACGAGTGAAATATGCATTTTCATTCAGTGTGATGAACATCCCAAAGCCTACAAACTATATAATCTAGTTACTAAGAAATTTTGGTGAGAAAATGTAAAATTATTGGAGGAAAAATATTGGTGTGATCAAGAGAATAAGGCAATGGATGGTAGAAATCCATCTCTCCCAATAGATGAGTAGGTGGAGAATTCTAGATGGAAAGTCCCTCCACCAAGATTGTTGAGGTTATAGGTGTAAAGAAAAGAAAATAGTTCTTATTACAATAGAGAGTCAATAGATTCAGTGAGAAATTAGGAAAAAATCCTTCATTAGGGGAATTTTGAGGTCTAAAATGAGCCTCCTAAGAAAAATGTACAACCAAAATTAATTTTATAAGAACCAATACGATTCAAGATGATGATGTCAACCATGGGGGATGATTCACCATTTTTTATGTAAAAGGGTAAAAAGATTAAAAAATAATAAAATAATAAAACTAATTTTTCAACTCGTATTTTCAATTTATCTCCCAATTTTTTTACTCAAATTTCGAGCAGGAGTACTCGTTGGATGGAAAATTTAATTCCTCATCTAAAGAATACCCATGTTGCATACTTTCTATGGACCTTGCTACACGAAAAATGAGAAATACATGAAAAATCGTGATTGCAAAAATGTTTTTCATGTATTTCTCATTTTTCATGTATAAGAATCCATCAAAAGTATGCAACATGGGTACTCCTTGGATGAGGAATTAAATTTTGCATCCAATGAGTACTTCCACTCGAAATTTGAGTAAAAACTTTGGGAGATAAGTTTAAAATACAAGTTGAAAAAGTAGTTTTGTTTATTTTTTAGCTCTAAAATTTGATGACGCGATCAAATTTTGTTTTATTATTTCCACTATTATTTTATAATTTCCTTAGGAGGCCCATTTTAGACCTCAAAATTCCCCTAATGATTTCAGTAGTGAGTCAATAACTTCAGTAAGAAATAAAAAAAACAAGGAGGTTGTGTGAAATATATGAGCAGTGAAATGACATGGATAAGGATGCCCATTTTGTGTTATTATCCTATCAACCTATTTATTTTGAAAAGGTAATGTAGGAAGAACAATGAGTACATGACATGAATGAAGAGATCAATATATTGAAAGGAATCATACATGGTATCTTGTTGATGGCCTAGCTAGTAGAACTCAATATTGGTGTTAAATGGGTGTTCAAGATAAAATTAGATGAGAAAGGTGAGATAGAGAAATATAAGGAAATGTTGCTTGGTTAAGGACTTGCTCAACAACCTTTTATTGTCTTTGGTGAAATATGCTTTAGTAGAAAGTTTGGATACTATTAGAGCTTTGTTAGCCATTGTAGCCCGTAATAAATGGCCAATTTACCATATGGATGTGTAATCACCCTTCGAGAATGAAAAACTAGAAGAGGTGTGTGTAGATCAAGAATAAGGATTCGAAGTAAAATACCATGAGTACAAAATGTATAAGTTGAAGAAATTCATGTCTGGCTTGAAGCAAGCTCCAAGAGCTTGCTACATTCACATTCACTCATATTTTACTCAACAATTTGTTTATCAGGAGCAATAATGAACCTACTCTTTGTGCCAAATTAAATTAAGGTAAAATCATTATAGTTTGTATTTATCTTGTTGACATGATATATTCAAGGAAATTGATGTTAGATGATTTCAAATCTGCTATGAAAAGATAATTGGTATGACACATCTTGGTCTCATGAAGCATTTTTTGGAAATTAAAGTGAATCAATGTGCTCAAGGGATTTTTATATGTCAACGAAAGTATGCTATAGATATCTTAAAGAGGTGCATAAAGGATAAATGTGAACTAATAAAGACACCTATTGCAATAGGAACAAATTTGAGTAAGGAAGATGATGGACTAGTAGTTGATTCTACATTGTTTAAAAGGATTGTAGGCAGTCTCATATATCTTACTACAACTAGACCTTATGTTATGTATTCAATTAGCTACATTTCTAGATTTATGGAGTCTCCCGTGGACTCTAATTGGAAAGTTGGAAAAATAATTTTGAGGTTTATTATAGCTACAACTGATTATGGATTGTCGTACACAAGCTCTAAAGACAACACACGTTAACAATACACAAATAGTGTCTTGTTGGTACTATTGATGACAATTGATGATAAGAAAAACAACTCTCAATATGCTTTTCATTTGGGCACAAATTTTATCTAATTGGCTTCTAAGAATCAACCCATTGTTTCAATTTCTTCTAAGAAATAGAATAGGAGCAATTATATCATCATGCCATGCAGTACTACTAAAAAAACTTTGAAAAAATCTTACACATTTGGAAAATAAACCAACTTCTATTTTATTTTACACTAATTGAGCAATCACATTGTGAAAAAAACATATGTTTCAAAAGAAAAATAAACAAATTAACACTCACTATCACTATAATGACATATCTAAAAAAAACTTTGAAAAAATCTTACACAGTTGGAAAATAAACCAACTTCTATATTATTTTACAGTAATTTAGCAATCACATTGTGAAAAAAACATATGTTTCAAAAGAAAAATAAACAAATTAACACTCACTATCACTATAATGACATATCTGAATGAGGCTAACATATATATTCACTAAATGATTGAGAAACATAGTTTAATATATTAATTACTTAAAAAAAACTTTAAATATAATTTCACAGATTGACCTAGTCATTCTAACCATTAATTGCAAATATTTTTAGCCACTTATTAACTCTGGATATTTCTTAAAAAAACTGTTAACCCTAAATATTTCTTTAAAAAAATTATCTTGAAAATTTTCAAAAAAAATCTTCATTTATTATTTCTTTAAAAAAAAATTGTCCTGAACATTCCAAAAAAAAACTTAATTTATAATGAGATTTTTTAAAGCAGTGCTAATGGTGAGCCATGCCTCACGGATTTTCAATTATTTTTTATTCTCTCTTTAACATCACATACCATGAAAATATTTCAACTCGATCAATCAGTGCAACTAAGTTCCATGTGATTTTATTTATATTGATATACGTGGTGATAAAATTAATGAAAATGGCTCTCCAGGTGAGAACCTGGAGAGTGTACAAACACACTCACACAATCTCTATATTCTATATTATTAATCAAGGAAATTACACACATATTTATACAAGCTAAAGTCTCAAGATAGGAATTCTATCTTAGACGTACAGTAATGTGGTTGAGAGATTCTCTCAACCACACACTAAACTAGGAGAAACTATATTCTAGCTAATTCCTATTATGTAGGAACAAACTCCTAAAATGGAGAATTACAACCATAGACAAGTAGGAATTAAATATTTCCAACACCCCCCCTTAATGACTACTTGTCATGATAGTGATTCACAAAGTCTGGTTGTGGTCAAACAAAACAAAGAATATGTCGACGTCCATATAAAAGAGCAACCATCTACCGGAATGCATGAGTACCAACTGCTGCAACCGCTAGTCCTGTAGGATGTCCTTCGCATACATGATTCTGTCGACCGTTTTCACCGCATATATGTACCTACAAATCCACCACCATCAGGCGAATTGCATGTGCAGAACCTCCAAAAAACACAATCTGCCTCTCTCGGACAGATCCGCAACTTCTCCGATCTGCTCCTCTCGCAAACCGTTAAACGAAGTTGAGGCTTCCCGCGGATCTTCCAATCTACCTCTCCCGGATAGGTCCGCAACTTCTCCGACCTGCTTCTCCGCAAATCGTCAAACGAAGTTGAGGCTTCCCGCGGACCCCCATGAAGTTGAGTTGGCGTCTTCCTGAATAAAAAATCGTGCGCTTCCGTGCCATTCCCGTGATTTGGCGCATTGGCACGAGTATGTACTGAACAGTCGCGCCAATTGTACTTCTCAGCACAGCTGTCAGCTAAGAAAGCACACCAACCCCCTTCTTCTCAGAGATTTATGAATCATCTGAGGCCAGGTGTTACTGCAGTCCACCTGCTAAAATTGAGCACAAAGCTCTGTCGAGCACACAGCTCTCATGCACACGTGGCCACTCGTGTACGTACGGCCACAAAGGCACCTCAAGCCACAAAGGCAACCAGCCACAAAGGCTCTATAGATGGTTTCTGGATCACCACCAACCATCACTTTACAGTGACAAAAGATGGTTTCAGGCTGACCATAAACCATTACAAAGTGGTTTTAAGATCACCACGAACTCTCAGATGCCTTTAAAAGGCTTACATTTCATTCCACATTTTGGAGTTTATGGGTACATATAATGACCATTACAACCACTGTACTTGCTTATAACATGCTAGGGAGTCTATTCTACAAACCATACTAACTCAAACAAACATCTATTTTGTTGTCCACCATAAACGTTGTCGCTGCTCCTTTACCTCGTCTTTGCATTGTTCACATCTTGGGCATCTTTGTCTGTTCAAATAACTTCTTGGAAATCCACGTTTCACCTGTCATTTGTTAGAGTAGCTAATTCTAACAAAATAACTTTACCTACATTGAGTTAGCTAGGCTCAATAAGGTTCAATAATCCTTAAGCATGATTCCAAGAAACTAAATAAAAGCATAAATTCTTTTAATTTCTCTATCTCTACCCAAAGATAACTATTTCTCATGCCATCAAATTCACCAAAAATACAAAGAATATTCCACCTTCTGCAGGCCCACCGTAGGCTGATCTTCCCACTTCCTATTGGTGAACATACACACAGATCACGTTCTGCAGCACCAGGTCCAACCGTCTCTTGCCAAACTGCTACTTGTACAGGGAACAATGCTTTCACACCAATACATTTTAAAGCACTTTCTAACCGTGGGTCCAAGCAAGGGACAAGCTCCAAAGGAAACTCTTGAAATGAATCAACCTCCACGGGGTGTCGCATCCATGGCAACACGGTCCAGTATCAAATACATTCAGCTCTTACATTTAGAGATACGTCCACAACTTCTGCTCAAATAAAAAAAGGCAGGCAAGTCGAAAATTTGAACCCAATCAGCCAACCCGTGGGTTACAAATTAAAACTTCCTATCAACTTAATAGTGACGAAACAGAAAATCGTGCATCAACATTCCATGCATGTGGAACTAAAAATTCAGAAGACCTCCAACAATTTCAGGTAGATATACAAGCCAAATCGAGACTTTCTGGCCGTCAAGTAAACCTGCAAATAGCGAACCACAGAGAGCCATACTGAGATTGTTGGGAAGAAATTTGACAAGCGCAGAGCAAATTCCTTCATGCATCCATCGCCAGGATGCTCTTGAAAAAACTTTCGAACGCTGCACCAAAAGATCCACGAAAAGCTGATCTTCGAAGGGCGCTCCTTCCTTTCTCTCCTGGAATTACACCAGCCCTCGAGCGATCCGTGGGAGCCGCTGGTGTATTTAAAATGTGTCCTTGGAATCATTTCCAGTGCCAGCCATTCGTTCCAAGCAGAATTATTAACCTCGGGATAGGCCTTGAATTCCCAATCAATATTGCTGTCCATTGAAATCTTTGAACCCTCGAATCCTGGTACAAAATATAACATCTAATCTGCCGTTTACCTGTAACCCGCTCTTGAATTCCGAATTGGATTCTGCATCCAAAAGCCAAACGACAGTGTAGCGTATGTCAAATTAACAAAGGAGACAGCAGAGAATGGCAGAGCACAACGGAACTACATCCATGTTTATTGAAAGGAGAAATGTATATTTATACAACTCAGAAACAATTATGCATAAACTGAATCTGGAAACTGACTGCTAACTAATCTAGAACTACTTCTAAACTAACCGAATGATTAATTCTTTAACACCCCCTCTTAATCTTGAGGGTTACATTATTTTATTCCTAAATTTTGACATTGAAATTCATTCTATATTTCCGAAGTCAGAGGGAAGTCTCTTGACTTTCAACTAGATTTGGTTTTCTTCTTCTTTTCTTCCAAATTATGTAGCCTCTAAATTGTTTCCGCATATTCGTCTCATTGTATTGTTCAAACCTCAGACTTTTCATTTGCTGGTGCAGGTCTTTTACAATTCCAGGTTTTCTAAGCATGTCATGGACATCTTCAAGAAATGTGGGCTGCTGCCACATACTGTCTTCCATATTATGGTTTTCATGATCAATATGCTGCAACATAATATTATAATAATGTATTATTTCTTCAAAACTCCAATGCGTGAAATTTTCATTGATATGTTCATCATGCATGTCATCTTCAACATTCATTTCTACATCTTTTGTGTAGATCTCATCCAGACATGGTGTTGCAAGCCATGTTTCAATAAACTTTAACTCTTCTTCATAATCATTTTGTGTACCTGCACATTGAAAATCAATATCAGAATCCAAAATATTTTTAGAACGACATTGGTTCTGGTCTTTCTGCTCTGCAATGAGAGCTTTCTCCTGTTGTGATTCTTTCTCTATTTCTGCCTCTATCTCTGTTTCCTTCTGCTCTGCAGTGACAGCTTTCTGCTGTTGCGCTTCCTTCTCTGCTTCTACATCCTTCTTTGTTTCTGCTTTTTCTTTGCAGACTTCTTTCTTTGCTTCTGTATTTGTCTCTTTTCCACTAACCTGTAATGCTGCAAACAGGTTGTCTTCCACTAACTGCAGTGGGGTTATCTCACCAAATAACATCATGTCAATATCATACTTTTGTTGCATCATCTGCAACCAGTCATCATTAGTCAAAAATTCATGATCAAAGTTAACATCAATCATCAAATTTTCATCAGCAAGTTGCATTGCTGGATTCACCATCTCATCATCAGCAAGCTGTGTTGCTGGAATCAACAAGTCATCATCAGCAAACTGTGTTGCTGGTTTCATCAAAACTTTCGTCAGCAAGCTCTGTTGCTGGAATCACCAAATCTTCATCAACAATCCATGTTGCTGGTATCAACAAATCTTCGTCAGCAATCCATGTTGCTGGTATCAACAAATCTTCGTCCACTTGTAACTGTGTACAGTGGGGTTCACAAACATCTTCGTCCACTTGTAACTGTGTACAGTGGGGTTCACAAACATCTTCGTGCTCTCTCTCTGCGGCTTCTGCACTTTCTTCGCATACATCATCCACTCATGACTGAACACAGTGGGATTCAACAAACTCTTCATCTCGTTCTAGATCTGCTGCTACAGATCCACCTTCATCTTCAACTTCACCAAAACATCTCTCAAGGGTATCCCAAGCCTCTTTGGTTGTCTTGGCATCTGAAATCAATGGAAGTATACTTTCATCCACTGATTCTTTTATGCATTTTAATGCATAGGCATCTTTTTGCCTATTTATTTCCAGATCTAAAAAGGTCTGGAACATCTTCTATTTTTGCTTAAGCCTCTTGGCTTTTCCCATGACCTCGTTGCTTGACTTCCACAAACAAACAAGCCTACATATGCTGCTTCCAAAAACTTCCAAAATTTATGTAGTAAGACAATACTTTAACAAGGCTTTAACATTTTCACTTTCTCACAACTTAAGTTTTTTTTCCTTCACCATACAAATCAAAATAATTAAAATAAATTTTGCAAATATACACACAACAGTCCTCTTCCTACCATCACCTAATTTCACAAATTCAGTTTATGTGTTGTGCTCTCTGAGAGACTATTAAAAGTATCCATTATTCATTCTGACAGGGTTCGAAAACTATAACTGAAAATTTCAGCATTAGTTTGAAATCTTCGAAGGGAATTCATATAATTCTTGAAGTTACCCATCTTCCATGGCTGTTGGAGCCAGGGCTGCGGCGTCCTCTCAAGGATCTATTCGTGCAGACAAACCCATCATATTTCAGGCAAATGTTTCAACATACCTTGTAATATCAGGGGACATAACAGACCACCTCCGATCGATCTGAAGAGAACCAACCCAGCCATAACGATTCCTGCAGAAATTTATGACTTCAAAATCTTCAAATCCGTGCTCTGATGTACCGATCCATGCAAGCTAAATCAACTTTTCATCAACAGATTTACAAGGGTTTTGTGATTCAACAACCAGCCTAGGGTTTAGTGGCTTTCAAAAACTGTTTCATTAATCGACTCCTCCCCCAAAAAAATTAAAAACCAGGGTAGTCATCAGGGTCAAATAACGACAATGTATCACAGATCACAAACCTCATGGCACCAACCCAAATCCAAATCTCTGGAGCTAAAATTCATGTAAGGGTATTCCGGTATTTATCGATTACTGTTCCATCAATTCAACAGAGACAGAAACAAATTCTACGCCCTTTCTGCATTCCATCTTACAACCAGTTCTAGTACTTTAA
Source organism: Pinus albicaulis (assembly GCA_034641835.2). Taxonomy (NCBI): domain Eukaryota; kingdom Viridiplantae; phylum Streptophyta; class Pinopsida; order Pinales; family Pinaceae; genus Pinus; species Pinus albicaulis. The sequence goes on along the minus strand of CM076579.1, from coordinate 144,728,928 downwards.
AGTGTCCAAACCTTCATATTTCTTACAATCATTTTAACAAACACATAGCTTACCTCCTCCGCGCATTCTTACCATCGCTCACTTCTGAAATTGATGAATCTTTGAGCCATGTTTTCTACAATGGCTAACGCCTCATGTGCTAGCAACTATGAGCGTTGCATACACATCAACTTCAACCAACACCATTCAACCAACACCAGTTTCAAACAGCGCAATGCCACTGTTTAACGCTGGTTATTACATTATTCAACGCACAACACAAACTGCGAGTCAATCTTACCAATCATGGGTCATAATCTGGACCTTGCGCTTTTCACAGTTCCATCGTCTTCACGGCTGAATTGCTCCCTTTCCATCCGGCTTCTCATGACTCGAATTCAACCCAACAGCACGAAGATTTGATTGTACACATGGTGGCGGCGACGACAGGACACGACAAACAAACAGTCTCAGCTATCAGACTCCTCTTGTGCCCTGATCTCTGTCTCTGCTGCTCCAACGATCAAACAACAAACAGAAAAACAGAATTAACAAATCAACAAGATCAACCTTGCTCTGATACCATGTCAAATTAACAAAGGAGACAACAGAGAATGGCAGAGCACAACGGAACTACATCCATGTTTATTGAAAGGAGAAATGTATATTTATACAACTCAGAAACAGTTATGCATAAACTGAATCTGGAAACTGACTGCTAACTAATCTAGAACTACTTCTAAACTAACCGAATGATTAATTCTTTAACAGCGTAGATGTAAATGGTAAATTTTCAAGGAAATGGGTCCAAAGGATGAAGACGAATCGCCAACGAATCCAAACCAGATCTAGTTGGCAACTGTTCGAAATCAAGCTGCTATTGGCTAGGATTTTGAATAAAATTTTCATCCTTTTGCTCCATTCGTAAAATTGTTAATCACTCCCGAGGATTCTGAAGAGCGTCCCTAAGGAGATGATAGACTTGATTTATAGCCTCAGCTAGATCCCCACCACGGTCGGGCGAAGAAACCCGTGCCTTCTCTTCCTGCGCTTCAACTTCTCGACCCCGTAACATCAATTTACCAATGCTTTCTTCGAGGCTTGCCTCACAACACAAAGAAATTATAAATCATTAGGGAAATCTGATATCTTATGCCTGTTCTTGGCACGCTATTGCTGCCGCGCCAAGACAGGGCTTCATTGAGCTAAAAATGTCTATACACCAACTCTCTTTATTAGAATGCCACAAAATACCCAAAATTTCTATGTTCTGATTATCATACTAAAGTCCTGTCTGAAATCATTGAATCTACAGAAAAATCCACTGCATAATATATACATTAGAGTAGAAAAAAATGATTTGATATTGATCTTGTCTGACCACCAATGGATCCCAATACCACAGCCGAGATTCTAGTTTCAGTTGCCTTCTGCATTTTCCACTCAGCTGCACTTTTGCCTTTCATTCGCGGTCCAGCTCCACGCACACACAAATGTATACTCACGCACTTGTTTTAATACGCAGCCGTTGAGCTCACGCCAGAGCTCCTCTCCACGCACACACAGACTCACGTAACTTCAGATGACAGCGTCCAACAGTCTCAACAGGCATGCTTCGATCTGCAGTAACGCAACAACAACATAGGATGGAAAACAAAGAAAATAATAATCGAGATTTTTATTTTCCTCAGCCCAGGAGGGGCCGAGGCCGAGGCCCTTACGGGCTCTGAAGCTCTGATACCATGATAAAATTAATAAAAATGGCTCTCCAGGTGAGAACCTGGAGAGTGTACAAACACACTCACACAATCTCTATATTCTATATTATTAATCAAGGAAATTACACACATATTTATACAAACTAAAGTCTCAAGATAGGAATTCTATCTTAGACGTACAGTAGTGTGGTTGAGAGATTCTCTCAACCACACACTAAACTATGAGAAACTATATTCTAGCTAATTCCTATTATGTAGGAACAAACTCCTAAAATGGAGAATTACAACCATAGACAAGTAGGAATTAAATATTTCCAACACGTGGAACATGGAACCTGGACAGCAAAATGGAACATTGTCAAAACATTAGCGAAACGAATATGTCACTAGTCTGTTAATCCGTCGACATAATAGACACCAGTGGACTGCAGCCATGAAATTTCTCCTTGTATGAGTTCTCCAATAGTAAACTTGCTCGCCTCTTCAGAACTTGTGATTACCCGATACCCAGCCCATTGCACGCGGTTATTAGTTGCTGCTCCTGGGCCTGTATTCATATATTCCCCATAATACAATGTTTGCAATGCAAAACTTCCATTCCATTCCAGCCAGCCCGCAGGCTGAATAACATCATCTAGATATGACTGCATGTAAACCGTTCGAGAATACTCCTTCCACGGCCTCCCCAGATATGTTGGGAATGAGCTTTTCACCGGAACAAGGTCGGCATCGGGAGTGATCTTGCAGTTGTGAATGGAAGTTCCTGTGTTCTGGTTCGGATCAGTTCTACCCTGTGCAGTGATTGCATTTTTCTTATTTTTCTGATATTAAGGAGCGACAGAGAGGTCTGAAGTTATGTGAGTAAATATCCAACTATGTTGTGGCCTAGACAGGATGCCTGAGAGATTTTGAGAACTAAATGCCTCTGGGTCATGGCGACAAGTCACAAATTACCCTTGCTAAATCACAAATTAGACGTCCCAGTCATGTAAGGACTCATATTACCTCACAAAACGAATATTTACTCTATCCAATATTAAATTATATGTATCATATTACATTACACTTCTCCATGATTGCAAGCAAGTCAATAATAGACCATATTATATACAGCAGGGCCATTTTATAGTAACCTCAAAAGCTGAACAATTGAACAGATATGAAATGAAATTTAATAGGTTTGGGATGGATATCATTCTTGGATATTTTTATTTTTATAGATAAAAAATAATAATTTGATAAAAACAATTTTAGCATTAAGTCATGTATGTTTTTATGTTGTTGAATGTTTTTGAAACTTGTGTATTTTGTTTTTAGAGTCAGATTTGTCCTGTGAACACTTTACCCATCTTTAAGAGCAAAAAGCAAATCTGGTGATAGAAAGAGTGCTGGACCAGAATATATAATTAAGAGAGAGTAAATTACTAGAATTAGCCTTTATCCAGCACACTTCTTATCACTAGATTTACTTCTTACATCTGAGTATGAGTAAAGTGTTCACCAGAAAAGTAAACTTTACTAACAACAACAAAAAAAAATACCCAAATTTCCAAAAATATTAAAAAACAATTTTAACATTTATCGGCCACTAATAACTCTTATCTTTTCCAATTCCTTCTAAGTGTTTTGAAAACGAATTCCGATTACAGAAATGAAATATTTAAAATGGATACACTTTCTCCAAAAAAAATCAGTTTCCAATTCAAAGTTTCGACCAGTGATAAACAAGATTAGAAAACAAATAAATTGCAAAACCTAATATCAAAAGAATATCAACTGTGCAATATATTACAATATAGTGACTCCATTTGGTTCATGCCTGTGGTTGCAGAGTTTACAAACCAACATCATCATTGTGGTCATCATACATTGTTATACAAAGCATTCAGGCAAGGTGCTAAGGCTTCTGGAAGAACGTATGACTGACGTCTGCACAAGTTAGATCAATGTCACATGGTTCTTGTTTGAATTCGGGTTCGATAATGGTTCGATAATGATTAAGTTAAGTTCGAGTTTGAATTTTTGATGGAGTTACAGTTTCTATATATAGATATATTAATTTGAAAATGAAATATAAGATAAAATTGTAAAAAATCAATATCAAAAAAAGAAAAGTTATCACTAATATGAAAATTATAAGGATAGATTACAAGTTTAAGTCTGTGTTGTGACATGAGATTATGAGTTTTGATCTGTGGACTTGGTTAATAGCCATAAAATTCTATGAGATTCGTGGAACCTCAAAAATTTTGTAAAGTTTGGCAAAATTCAAACCTTATAATTGAAGTTAGACGAACCTTGTGACTCAACTTTCTTCAAACAATGGAAAAAAAAAAATAAAAAAAATCACCCCATTTTTTATGGCATGTTTATGAACCAATTTTTAGCAGAGTTAAAAATAAAAGATTTAAAATTTAGGAACGTAAGCTCAAATTTTCATTTTTGTTTGGATTCTTTTCTTGCTGACCAGAATCATGCCAGAAATAGCCAAGCTTATAATTTTGAAAATTAATATCCCCGTCCTACCACAAAAAACATAGGACTTCAGGAATAAGTTCAACTTCCTAAAACAAAAACAGAAGCCAAAGGCGAGTTTTCTGTTTCACAACGGGTTTCTGCTATAAACAGCCGATGCCGATGTGAAGTTTTTACTGACATGTGCAGGGGCATTCAGGAATAAGTTCACCTTCCAAAAAGAAAAACAGAAGCCAGAGGCGAGTTTTCTGTTTCACAACGGGTATATTCTAGAGACAGCCTATGCCGATGTAAAGTTTTTACTGACCTGTGCAGGGGCATTCAGGAATAAGTTCACCTGCCAAAAACAAAAACAGAAGCCAAAGGCGAGTTTTCTGTTTCACAATGGTTTTATGCTAGAAACAGCCTATGCCGATGTAAAGCTTTTACTGACTTGTGCAGGGGCATTCCCGGCGATACTTAGGCAGCGTCTGTAGAGGCCACAATTTTGTTTATCTAGTGAAATTTTCTGAATCTGGTAATATTTTTTAATCTGGTAATATTTTTTTCAAAAAATCTAATTTTTTTTAGTGTTTGAATCATTTTTTTTAATGGTATAAATGGATTTCGTTCTAGTAAGAATTCTGGGTCACCCAAAATATTGAAGTTTGACCTTATAAACCAGATTTCCAAAAATTTCTGCCAGATTTTCTCAATTCCCTACCTAAATTTCCATAATTTTCAGAAAAGAAATTGTAACTCGTTAAACAGCATCAAGTTGCATATTACTAAATATTCTAAAAATATGATGAACAAGTCATCTCAAAGTTTTTGCACCTCAATTCCCTACCTAAATTTCCATAATTTTCAGAGAAAAACTGTAACTCGTTAAACGGCGTCAAGTTGCATATTACTAAATATTCTAAAAATATGATGAACAAGTCATTTCAAGGATATTCAGAACAAGTCATCTCAAAGTTTTTACTGACTTGTGCAGGGGCATTCCCAGGACAGACCTGAGGTCATCGGTCAGATAACAGATTCCTAAATATATTGAAAATGTGATGCAGAAGTCATTTCATATTTAAGCTGATAAGAGGTTCTACCAGGTTTTTACTGACTTGTGCAGGGACATTCCCAGCACAGATTTGAGGTCATCCGTCAGATAACAGATTCCTAAAAATATTGAAAATATGATGCACAAGTCATTTCATTTTTAACCTGATAAGAGGTTCTACAATATTCCAAAATGTGTCATGTCTATTGATTTTGGATATATCCATTATATTTTCAGAATATTTTAAAATTTCCTATTCAAATCTAAATCTAGTAAATCTAAAATTTCCCATTCAAATCTAAATCTGGTACAGTGTAGTCAGACTTGTTTCTGAAAATCACCTCCCTACCAATGGTTAAGGTCAGAAAAAATGGATTTACTAAAGAATTAAAAGTGGGCCGGCCATTTACTTAATGTAGAGGAATTAACATAGCTAGTGTAGATTTCAGGCTATCCATATTTCAGCTTGCAGATTTGAGTCATTTCTTTTTTTTTATGTTAATACTATGGTCTACAATATTTTAAAAAACATTTCAATGATTAGATTTTGCTTATTTCAGTTGAATTATATTTCTAGAAATATTCTAAAATCTATTAAGTGCAGTGAGAGACCCCTTTCTGAAAATCGTTTCCCTAATAATTGTTATGAATTTATGAAGGAATTAAAAGTGGTGGAGCCATTTACCTAATGTAGAGGAATTGAAAGTGGTGGAACCCTCTACAACATTTATGCGCCCTGTAACAATCGTGGCTTCCATGCCTTCTCTGATCAATCGTGGCTTATTTCAGTTGAATTATATTTCTTGAAATATTCTAAAATCTATTAAGTGCAGTGAGAGACCCCTTTCTGAAAATCGTTTCCTAATAATTGTTATGAATTTATGAAGGAATTAAAAGTGGTGGAGCCATTTACCTAAGGTAGAGGAATTGAAAGTGGTGGAACCGTCTACAACATTTATGTGCCCTGTAACAATCGTGGCTTCCATGCCTTCTCTGATCAGCATAATATTTTGTTGAAATATTTGAAAATTCCAGAACAAATGGAGAATAAAACTCCCTTCTTTTAACACAGAGAAACTAAAATTTTTACTCACAGGAGACAGAGTTTTCACTCTAAAACTATTTCATTAACTTTCAAAATCAAACTAATACAAATCTGGACTACTTCAGAAACACAGTGCTCAAAACAGACTTCAGTGTCTCAACAAAACGAACTCTTTGTCTCTGTAATAACGCACTGTTGTGCAAAACACAAAACAGTCTGTCTTTGTTGAGAAAAAATGCATTGCTGTGCATAAAAAAAAAAATTACATTCTACAAGCTCTCGGGCCTTTTTTTCAACATATATATGTTGCGCATATCAAATTAAAAACTTTACAAACTATGTAAAAACTTTAAAACAAATCTATTTAAAAGAACTTTGTCGGGGGGCCCACTGGCTACATTACAAAAGACTTTGTAATAATACTCCGTCGCGCATAAATTTAAAACAAAACATTATAAACCTTTGACATAAGACTTTGTATCGCGCGATGAACTCAGACTTCAAACAAACTATGAACCAAAATGAATCGAGCCTTTTCGTGTTACAAACATTGGGATGGTGACATCACTTCCTGTGCGTGCGATGGATTATTAAATCCATCGTATAGACTCATATCGTGTCCGCCGGAGGGCTACTGACGCCAGCACGAAATGTGACGCGAAATGGATCTATCAAATCCGCCCTAATAAGTGAATCAGGTCCGGACTTAACACATAACACACGAACCAAATGAAAAATTGCCATGCCGATTGGAAACCAGATGCGACGACGACATATTTAAATCCGCCATATAGAATGGTCGGGTCCGCCATTTGCAATCGGGCCAAAACTTAACCACTTCTGATTCTGCTTGAGGATTGGACGCGATCTCACATAAACTCCGTCACAATAAAAAGTCGGGTCCGCCATTGCATAATGCAATCAGACCAATATAACAAAGGCCTCCTAATTGTAAACTTGCGACTGTTCAATAGACTGTCGCGTGGTCTGTGGACCCGCAGACCTTGGCATTCGGCGGAGGACGATTTAACATGGTTTTGTAATATATGTGAACCATTTCGCTTGCGGAACTTGCCACATCAACAAGACACTGTTCCTGTGGGGACCACGGGGTATATAAAAAAAATTAAAATGCCTGCATACATATAAAAACAAAATATCTTTGTATAAGATAAAAGTACTCTGTTTTACCAAAACAGAGACTGTCCCCGAACAAAATAAAATGACTCTATTTTTCAAAATAAACAGGACTGCACCGATTCAAACAAAATTGAGACTGATTGTTCACTTCATTTAGAAAGCGGCTGGAGGAGAAAAACTGGAAATTAAAAATGGAAAGCGGCTTTGCACAACCACTATTGAAAGTAACATTTCAACACTCCCCCTTACTTTCAACTGTTGGGTTATCAGTCATACCTAGGCATTTTCTCAAAAATTTGAAACTCTTCTGTCCCAATGGCTTGGTCAGAATGTCTGCAAACTTCTCCTGAGTTCTGCAGTGTTCCAAAACAATTTCACCATTGTTTACCAATTCTCCGATGTAATGAAATTTTGTGTCAATGTGTTTCGTCCTCTTGTGAAACATAGAATTCTTAGATAATGCAATAGCTGAGCTATTGTCACAAAAAATTACAGTTCCCTTTGCCTTCTCTTGGCACAAACTTCTTAGCATCCTCCTCATCCAAGTTTCTTGACACGCTGCTGCTGTAGCTGCCACATATTCCGCCTCTGCTGTAGACAACGCTACAATGGGCTTCTTTTTAGAATCCCATGAAATGGCTCCTAAACCCATGTGCAAAACATAACCGGAAGTGCTCTTCCGATCATCTACACTTCCAGCCTAATCACTGTTAGTGTATCCAACTAAATCTGAATATTCTGAAGCAGTATATAAAATGTCATACCTTTTGGTTCCTTTAACATACCTCAGAATTCTCTTCGCTGCCTGCCAATGTGCATCCTTTGGCTTCTCCATGAATCTGGAAATCAAACTAATAGCATGCGTTATGTCAGGCCTAGTTGCATTCAAATACACGAGGTTGCCAACTATGCTCTTGTACAAGCTAGGATCAAAATCCTTGTTGCTGTCTCTCTGCTGAGTTTTAATCCCATCACTGTGGGAGTGATTGCTGCTCTGCTCTCCTGCATATTAAATCTTTCAAGCACTTCATTAACATATTTTTCCTGTGAGATAAAAATCCCATTTTCATCTTGTTCTACTTCTATTCCTAAGAAGTATTTCAACAAACCCATGTCAGTGATTTCAAATTCTTCTTTCATGACTGTTTTAAAATTTTCAATAAGGTAATCATCATTACCTGTGAAAATAACATCATTAACATATAAAACAAAAATTAACATTTTACCATATTTTTCTTTGATGTAGAGGGTGGGTTCTCCCTCACACTTTTCAAATCCATTTTCCAGTATATAGGAGTCTATTCTATTGTACCACACTCTTGGTGCTTGGTTTAGCCCATAAAGAGCTTTCTTCAACTTGCACACTTTGTGCTCTTGGCCTTTATTTTCATAGCTGAGAGGTTGTTCAACGTAAACCTCTTCCATTAACACTCCATTTAGGAATGTTGACTTCACGTCCATTTGGTAAACTTTCCACTTGTTTTGTGCTGCTATGGACAGCACTGCTCTCACGGTTTCCATTCTAGCAACCGATGTGAAAGTTTCCTCATAGTCTATCCCATGCTTCTGTTTATACCCTTTGACCACAAGTCTTGCCTTGTGTCTCTATTTTTCCTTCAAAATTACTCTTGGTCTTGTAGACCCATTTAATTCCAATGACATCTTTACCTTTTGGGAGTTCAACCAAATCCCAAGTCTTGTTTCTTTCTATGGCATTTATCTCCTCATCCATAGCTTCTATCCATTTCATGTCTTTAATAGCTTCTTCGAAATGAATAGGGTCATCAACATGACAATATAAAGCAAACAAAGAATTGATACCTTCATTTGCTACCTCTTGTTCATAAATGTCATTCAAATTTCTGAACTTCTTACCTCTTTCATTAGGTGTACAAATGCTTGAAGAAGCACTTGAATTTCCTCCTTGTGGTGTGCTTGGAGAAGCACTTTAATTTCTCCTCAAGGGTGTGATTTGCTGCCCTTGTGTTGGTGCTGCTGTTTGGGGATGTATTTCAGCCAACTCATCATCATTTTCATCATGAGATAAACATGTTTAACATTCACTGTTTTCTCTATGCTTCCATCCCAAGCTTCATCCTCAATGAACTGAACATCTGCTCACAATAAACTTCTTGGTGGATGGGTTTTACAACCTATAAGCTTTGGATTCCTCACTGTATCCAATGACAATACATTTCTCCCCCTTGCTATCCAACTTCTTCCTTAACTGATCTGATATGTGTGCAAAAGCCACACATCCAAAAACCTTCATGTGTGTGACACCTTGCTTTGTGCCACTCCATGCCTCTTCCGACACTTTGTTCATAACCGCTTTTGTAGGACATCTATTCAGTATGTATGTTGCATAATGTATAGCTTCGGCCCAATAATCATTAGGAAAATGCTTTGCCTTTAACATACTTCTTACCAGGTCCATTATGGTCTGATTCTTCCTTTCGGCAACTCCATTTTGTTGTGGAGTATATCTAGTTGTAAACTGCTTATGAATACCATTTTCTCTATAAAAACGTAGAAAATCATTAGAGTTATACTCACCTCCTCTATCAGTCCTTAGGGCTTTGATATGCAGCCCACTTTGGTTTTCAACAAATGATTTGAAATTGAAAAATATTTCAAACACTTCACTTTTGTTTTTCAAAAAGTAAACCCAAGTTTTTCTTGTAAAATAATCAATAAATGTTAGCATGTAATGGCTGCTAGCAAGTGATGGAGTTTGCATCGATCCACACAGATCTGAGTGGACAATCTCTAAGGGTGCTTTCGCCCTTAAGCTTTTCCCGGAAGGAAAACTTTCTCTGTGTTGTTTCCCCAAGATACAACCTTCACAAAGGCTGTCTGGTTTCTCTATCAATGGTAAACCTCTTACCATTCCTTTTCTATTCAACAAATTAAGACCTCTAAAGTTGAGATGTCCAAATCTCAAGTGCCACAACCAATTGTCATCTTTTGGTTCGCTTTGGAAAGCCTCTTGTGTCACTGCTGCTATCTCTTCTTCATTTTTCAAATCTGCTCTCATTCTGAGAGGGAACATCCTATTCCTTGTCATCTTCACTTCAGCGATACATTATTTGCTGGGTGGTTTATCCATGATGGTACAAACATCATCCTCAAAAAATACATTGTACCCCTTTTGAACAAGTTGTTCAATACTTAAGAGGTTACACTTCATTCCTGGAACATAATAGACATTTTCTATGGATTTCTTTGCACCTTTCCTTGTTAAAACATTTACATCTCCCTTTCCCATAACAAAGACTTTGCTATCAATTCTTAGTGTGACTTGTGACTTCACACTCTCATCAAGCATAGAAAACATTGCTATGTTTCCTGTCATATGGTTACTACAACCAGAGTCTAGAAACCATAAGTCTTCATTCTTTTCTTCATCCATATTACAAGCTAAAAATAATTTGTCTTGGCTGATATTTTCCCTAGTAAAATTTGCATTTGTTCTATTTCCCATATCATGTTTCTTCTTTCTACATTCATTAGCATAATGTCCATATTTTTTACAATAGTGACATTGGACATTGGATTTATCATACCTTTGTCTTTGAGCATTCTGCTGACCACTCTGATGGTTTTTGCCTTGGCCTTGATTTTGATTTGGATTGCTGCCCCTTCCTTGAGCATTCGCTGGACTGTTTCTTCCACCTCTGTTTTGGCTTCTGCCTCTTCCTCTTTTGTTTCCTCTGCCTTGCCTTCTTCCTTTTCCAAAAGACATTTGGGTCTTAAAGGCATGTTCCAGATATGAGTTTTCACTCCTACCCAATCTCTGCTCATGGGTCATCAGTGATGCATGCAGTTCATCCACTGAAAAATTCGTGAGATCCTTAGTCTCCTCTATGGCGGTGACAATCACATCGAATCTTGAGGGCATACTCCTCAAGAGTTTTTCCACAATCCTCTTGTCTTCAAGAGTCTCTCCATGAGACCTTATTTGTGTGACCATTCCAATCACATGAGTGAAGAATGAGTCAATAGTATCTGACTCTTTCATACAGAGAGTCTCAAAGTCTCTCCTCAGCAACTGAAGTTTTGTTGTCTTCACTATTTCCATGCCTTGATAGGTTGTCTTGAGAGTTGTCCATGCTTCTTTGGATCTCTTAGTTGCTGCTATCCTAGGAAACACACTCTCATGCACTGCTTGATACAAAAAGTAGAGGGTTTTGAATCCTTCTTCTTATTTCTCTTCAGAAGTTCCTTATCTGCCTGAGTTAAATCATCAAACTCATTTTCATCTGCTGGCTCTTCAAAGCCATCCTCAACAATTTCCCATAAGTCTTGCGAAGCAAATAAAGCTCTCATAGTTATTGACGAGTAGTCATAATTTTTTCCATTAAATTGTGGGAGCTGGGTATTTCCAATACCCATGCTAGTGCTGGCTCCAACCATTCTTGCACTCTTTAACTATGATTCAAAAACACTTGACTGTGTATATAAAATAACTGAATATTCTGCAACAGTAACAAAATAAACTGTATAGAGAAATACTTTGAATTCTTTTTGGCTGAATCTTCACACTGCTGGAGAAGTTGCTACAACAAAGAAGTCATTTCCTTCAGCTTATTTGACCTTCAAAGAGCCTGGACTAGCTCCGATACCATGTTGAAATATTTGAAAATTCCAGAACAACAAATGGAGAATAAAACTCTCCTCTTTTAACACAAAGAAATTAAAATTTTTACTCACAGGAAATAGAGTTTTCACTCTAAGACTATTTCATTAACTTTAAAAAACAAACTGATACAAATCTGGACTGCTTCAGAAATGCAGTGCTCAAAACAGATTTCATTGTCTCAACAAAACGAACTCTTTGTCTCTGTAATAACGCACTGTTGTGCAAAACACAAAACACTCTCTCTGTTGAGAAAAAACACACTGCTGTGCATAAAAACAAAATTACATTCTACAGGCTCTCGGGCTTTTTTTTCAGCATATATATGCCGCGCATATCAAATTAAAAACTTTACAAACTATGTAAAAACTTTAAAACAAATCTATTTAAAAGAACTTTGTCGGGGGTCCCACTGGCTACATTACAAAAGACTTTGTAATAATACTTCGTCGTGCATAAATTTAAAACAAAACATTATAAACCTTTGACATAAGACTTTGTATCATGCGATGAACCCGAACTTCAAACAAACTATGAACCAAAATGAATTGAGCCTTTTCGCGTTACAAACATTGGGATGGTGACATCACTTCTTGTGCGCGCGATGGATTATTAAATCCATCGTATAAACTCATATCGCGTCCGCCGGAGGGCTGCTGACGCCAACGCGAAATGGATCTATAAAATCTACCCTAATAAGTGAATCGGGTCCAGACTTAGCACATAACACACGAACCAAATGAAAAATTTCCATGCCGATTGGAAACCAGACTCGATGACCACATATTTAAATCCGCCATATAGAACAGTCGGGTCCGCCCTTTTCAATCGGGCCAAAACTTAACCACTTTTGATTCTGCTTGAGGATCATACGCGATCTCACATAAACTCTGCCACAATAAAAAGTCGGGTCCGCTATTGCATAATGAAATCGGAACAATATAATAAAGGCCTCCCGATTGTAAACTTGCTACTGTTCAATAGACTGCCGCATGGTTTGTGGACCCGCAGACCTTGGCATTCGGCGGAGGGAGATTTAACATGGTTTTGTATATATGCGAACCATTCCGCTTGCGGAACTCGCCACATCAACAAGACACTGTTCCTGTGGGGACCACAGGGTATATAAAAAAAATTAAAACCCCCGCATACAAATAACAACAAAATATCTCTGTGTAAGATAAAAGTACTCTGTTTTACCAAAACAGAGACTGTCCCCGAACAAATTAAAAAGACTATTTTTTTCAAAATAAACAGGACTACGCCGATTCAAACAAAATTGAGACTAATTGTTCACTGCATTTAGAAAGCGACTAGAGGAGAAAAACTGGAAATTAAAAATGGAAAGTGGCTCTGCACAACCACTGTTGAAAGTATCATTTCAACATATTTGTCTTCTTTTTTCCCACTTCCACATTCTCCTCGTACGTCCCCTTCTTCACCTTGATCACATATCTCTTAGAGATTTTCTCTGGGGCTGCAGCTATGGCTTTGTAATCATTTTGAAATTTCTAGAGCCATCTTGAGCCACAATCATGTCAGCCACGATGTCGTTTGGAGATGAACATAGTAGCCTCCGATCCCATGCAGATAGCCATGAAGGAAAATCCTCTTTCATGGAATCGGACGGGAGGCGTAGCTCGGGGGATGGATCGGGCCTTCTTGATTCCTGCGCTGTGTTTGCTATTGCCAGAGAATTACTGATGAGCTTCCTCAACTTTTTCATGCTGCTCTCAACAAGAACTCTGGCCACGTTTTTTGGGTAATTTGAAATTCCGTCCAAGCAACTGTCTTGGTTGGTGATTGAGGCACTCAGCCACGTCTGTAAATCGCTGTCCTGCTCACGTGTGAATGCATTTAGATTGTGGCGTTTCAAAAGAGATATAGAGCTATAAATTTGGTCCCTCCTAATATCCATGAGCTGCACGCAATCTTGAATAGCCATGCTTTGCTTGACATATCTAGAAACAAGGGCAAAAGCCTTGTTTGCTTCATCCATGGCCACCGTTAGAGCAACATGAAGGAGCTTCTTGGGTTGTGCAGGGGACGATCCTAGATGAGGCGAGAGACTCGAATAACAGAGCTCTGGATAGACAGTGTTGTTACAAATGTATGCAATCATATCAATTGGGTTTTGCAGCTCTACACTAGCTGGTACACCTTCAGCTTGATTCTTGAAAGGGAGGATCCACAGAGTAGCACATATTATGATCGCCACAAGCACCAGAGAAGCCATTGCAATGAATTTGTTTCTTCTTCTTCTTTCTCATTCCACCGCTATGAACGGCATTCAGACGCAGAGACTGAGGACCATTGCCAGTCGATGTGTTTTCCTTTCTTATAGAGGTGGATTTTTCTGAACCGGATTCACATTTAGTCTCCCCTGTGCCACCGAAAAATGGATAATATAAGGTTACTTGATTTTCAGTATATACCCTTAAAATTCCAAGGGCGGCCATCATCTTCATGGAAATAGCTTACCGTGCCAGTTGACGACAATTTTTCCACTGTGTCCCCACGCGATCGAGAAAACAACGATTTCGTGTGACACCAAAAATGACAACGAGGGAATCAAGGACAAGGATGATGCACGCCTGTAACAAAGGAGTTGTCTTTAGTGCGACTTTTTGGAGTTTCAGGTGCCGGGATTCGGTGAAACAAATTGAGGTAAAATCTTGATTTCTATTATTTAAATTGGCTTTTTGATTGTATATATGAATTCAGCACCCTCAAAAACCCCTAGGGCACTTCGATTGTGCAAGGTTATCCATCAAACTTCTATTTTCAATAAATTCCTGCCAGAATTTAGAGAAATTAGACCGGAAAAAACTACCGTAAAAGCCTTCAAAAAGTCGCATTATAGACTACTTGTGTAACAAATGTTTGTACTGAAACCATAAGAATATATATGTGCATGCATTTATTAGGATTAAAAAAGAGCGCACAGTGAATCCGCACATGGTGGTCATTTCATCTGTGGCAAATGGTGGGTGCAGCGGTGGTCCGGACTTAGTTTGATGATCAAAATTCATGTCCACCTATCAACGTGTTTGACATTCCGTGTTTTATTCTATCTTTTAGGTTCGAACGCCATCTTTTTCTCCCTTTTTCCTCTCCCAAGAAATCTAAGCTTTTACACAATCGTACAACCTATCATAACATACATTTTTATTTTTACATAGTGTTTCTTTTAATGTTATAAATAATGAACATTCAATAATGAGAAAATCTATCAATTGTCAAATCAGTG
This sequence comes from Pinus albicaulis, assembly GCA_034641835.2. Classification (NCBI taxonomy): domain Eukaryota; kingdom Viridiplantae; phylum Streptophyta; class Pinopsida; order Pinales; family Pinaceae; genus Pinus; species Pinus albicaulis. The sequence continues at coordinate 144,713,646 of CM076579.1, read as the reverse complement.
ATGGTGACAACTATTATTAATTACTTTCAATCAGGTAATGGAGGTTCATTACTATCACTTCACTTAGACTTCAACTTCACTTACAATTACATGGTGGTCTATAAAAGAGCAGAGTTTCGTTCTTGCTAAATGCTTTCAAGCCTTGGACATTAACATGTTTCTTTAAATCTGGAAAAAACTAGCTCTTGGCCAATCATAATTCTCATTATTGTTTATATAAACAAAAATTATATAAAAATTGTTAAAATTATTTATAAACAAGAGAGAGTTATGTTGACTAACAATATTTTAATTATGGAAAATGATTCAAGTTTTGCTTTGTTTTTAATTTTTTATCTTTGTTTTTCGAAACAAAAGAAAATCTATATTTATTGTAAAATGCCTCTCAACACAATTACAAATATATAGATTTTCCACAATAAATTAAAATAATATTATATAATTTTTGTAAAAATTATATATATATATATATATATATATATATATATATATATATATATATATATATATATATATATATATATATAATTTTGAAATTTTCAATATTTAAAATAAACATCTCATTTAAATTATTCCAATTTTATTTAATCCTAATAATTATTTTTAATTAATAATAAATATTTCAAAAAATTATACATAATTTACCTTGAAAAAAATTAAACAACCTTTATATCTATCACATTTATATATCCCTTTTACATGGATTGGGAATAACATTCTCGAAACAAAATTAAAACATTTGTGGTTCATACAAACATTGGCAGTGGTGTAGTTAACATATATGATACCCAAATATCATGTATATATTTGAATATTTTCTCAACCAAATTAAAACCATACATTTTTATTACACTGAAGGTGTTCTTTTTATAGAATTAGTTGGGAAAACACTTCTCATCCCAACCAATCCAAGCCTATCATTTTCATCTTTTTATCCACTAAAAATCTAACACATGGAAAAGGATTTTACCAATTTCGCATGAGCCATTTTCCAGAGAATTTGACACCATTTTTTTTACCAATTTCTGTAATGTATATGATGTGGTAGTAATTCTCGCAAGCCTCTATTTACTAGTATATACCAGTATATAGGGTATTTAATACCCCTAAGACTGCCTTTCATGCCTGCATGGACAGGCTGAAGTACACCTACGTTTTGAAAAACTGACCACCATTCTTTTCAGTTTTCTGGTAATCTAAGAAATCCTCGGTGATTGCTCCCATATCGACGTCCTTTCTGTATATATTAGTTTCTCGTCCCGACAAATTATATTTCCGTTTCAGTTCCGTGCATAGTGTCCGTTCACTGTCTCAGGAAAATTATAGCTCAGGTTCGACGTAGTGTTGGTTCAATGCAAATTTTAATTTAACATCGTCAACAACTTTTCATCCACCATGCTATGTACCTAACCCATAATAAGTATACCTATTCTCTGATCGGAGGTATTGTTGCTCCATTGTCAAATGGCCTAGTATATTTCGATTGTTATCCAAATTTTTCAATATATGTCTTTGATGAGACCATAAACGATATTCTTTAGTTGCAAATCTAGACAATTGGATTTGACATGTCAAGAAAAAGACATAATATATCCATTCAGACTAGAGGATGCTTTCGTCACACAAATACCCTCTATCCAGCAGTCCTCCATACACCCAGCAAAGATTCAAAGTCAAGTGTGGTTGTTCTCACTGATTCAAAAAATTAGAAGATAGAACACCAGGTCATCAAATGGGAAGATTTAAGTTTCCCTAAGCACTGGGTTGTAAGTAATCCTAAGCCTCCTGCTATGCAAAGTATTACCTCTGCAAATATACAATAAGATAAGTCCTTTGTTGTCCTAAGCTTTCCTTGTAGATCTACAATAGATTGTAGATGCATTGAGTCAGCCTGCAGAAGTTATTCTTTGTATAAAGAACCAAATGAAGTTGATACAGCCTGCTCTAGTTTTGTTTCTTCTTGTAAACATATTGAGTTATTTGAGTTTGCACAGATTGTAAATTTTAATTCTTTAGAAGTTTTTTGTCCCAACTGTAAAACCAAAGTCAATCTAAGTAGTCTTGCTGAAATGGTTATCCATGCCAATCATCATCCCCGGACTGGTGAAGCCCCTCCGTCTACTTCTCTAAATCCATGTCCAAATCCTAAATGCTTAGACATTCCTTGCCCACATGAGTTTGACCATATTTTGATGATGCACGAGCTACCTTCATTAGAAGATGAAGATCCTAGGCTCAAAGACATGTTCAACAGAATGAGACCTCCGAACATGCCCAGATATGTTATTGGCTATTTGGAATAGACAAATAGTTTAATTCCTAGTTTAATATTTGCTTTAGTTCTTGATTTTTGTAAGCACCCTTCAGTGCCAAAAATGTATAAGTTTTTCACTTTGATGAATGGATGTGATCAGCACCGAGTTCAAACACATTTGATGAAATAAATGTTAAATTGGGATATCTATACTCATCCCAAGGTAGAACACTTTGGCCTTAGCACTCCCAGCAATGAAAAACTAAAGCTATCTCAAGAATGGAAGAAATTTATGGAAGATACACACACTTGTGTGTCCTTCTATGAATGGAGAAAGATGGAAAAATTAGAAAATATTTTGATGACTGATTCAACATCATATTCCAATTCCTAGCACTCATGGTCTATCTTGGATGATAGCAAAATCGATACCACTACCACATTCCCTCCTTGTAAAGGAATCATCTTAGGCGAAGCTCAAAACTCTGCGAAAGCTATTCCTTTAGTTCTGAAAGATGATAATTCTTTAGGAATTGATGGTAGGATCTAGAAATCCAGTGAGCAGCTAAACTGGACAAATACAGCCATAAAGGGGCTAGAAATGAACACAGCTAAGTCATTTATTGTCAAAGAACAAATTAGTCATATTCAGGTCTCAATAAATGATGTAAATAATTCTTTAAATGATGTATAGTTTTCATCTTCTATTTTGAAAGGTTATGTCAGAGAATCCTTGTTAAAATTGGAAACCGTAGAAAGTAAGTTCGATAGTGAATTCCATTCTACGCAAGGATTAATAGTTGAGCTATCGGGAAAATTTGATAAGCTCCAAGTAGTAAAATCTGACAAACCCATTCCTGCTTCTTTCTTGCATAAAAGAAGTATTCAAATTCAGAATCCTGTCAAACTAGTTGACATATTCCCTCAGCTTCTTCCCAAAGAAGTACCTTAGTCTAAATCAGAACAATCCTCAAAGAAATATGTATCAGAACACATTACTGTTGCTTCTTTATTTAAAGAGCCCGAGAGTTCAGAATCTCAGATGTTTCCCATATATGAACCACTTGAGAGTTATTTTACAAGATATGTTGCTCCAGATCTCAGTGGTAAGGGAAAAATTCCGTAGGCCCATACTTTCCATTCAGATGCACATAGAGAATGGAATGTGGATAATTTAAGTGTGGGTCCAAAAAGACAAATGATTGATATGATGTTTTCTGAATACAAGTTTATGTGCCTAAAAGGAAAAAATGAAGTTGAAGCTTGTAAAACCATCATACAATGTTTCACTGGAACCCTACTTAGGTGGTAGGAAAATGAATCTTCTCCAGCACTCATTGCAAAAATGGAAAATGAGTTATTAAAGGATGAATTTGGAGATATTATTCATAACACTAATGGCACACCTTAGAACAACATGATTGGAGCTTTGACTTCAATGATTTTAGAACACTAGTGTGGGTCTAAGACAGAGCTATCAAATAAGCATGAAATGATTCTTATGGATTTAAAATGCAATAAGTTGTCTCACTACAAAGACTTTGACAGACACTGGGTATAGAGAATTTATGAGGTAAAAGATTCCAAAAACCTGCTTTGGAAATAAGTTTATTTGGTAGCTTTGCCATCTAAATTTATTGATTTTCTACGTCTGCAAGAGGCTTTTCAATTACATTTTGAATCTTTTACCTGGGGAGAAATATATTGTATTGTTACTAAAGCTTTGGTTGGCCTCTGTACAAATGGAAAAGTCCAAATATCTTTACAAAATATCTCTAGATTTCCTGATAGTAAATCCATATGCAACAAATATGGCCTTTCCATCAATGATCCAATAGTCAGAAGGAGAAAGGCCAAAAAGCAGGCAAAGAAATGAAATAAAAAATATCGAGATTATCCATCTAAATATGGAAAGCCAACCAGAAGGGTCAAGCACAGACCTAAAAAGGGATATTACAAATATATCCCAAATACTCATTATTATCAGCCAAAGGATATCCACTTACATTCCTAGAAGCAAGAAAAGTGGAATCAACTCACCTGTTGGCTTTGTGGCCAGCTTGGTCACACTTCAAATAAATGTCCTGTCAGGGAAGAATCTAGGAAAAATGGAGGCAAGAAATCTCAGCCTCCAAACAGGCAAAAGAAAGTTGTTAAGATAGAAATACCTATCATGTGCCTAAAATGTGGATCTAGAAATCAGAGATTAGAACATTTCCCAAATTTAGTGATTCAACAATAATAGCTTGATGACTCTTTTAGTGATTCTTCCAGTTCTCATTCGTCTTCTTCATCCGCTAAAGAATTAAATGCTCATTGTCTTTGTTCAGATTCATATGATTTTTTTTGCAATTATTCTTCTAACTCTGACTCTTTTAGTGATATTTCTTCTGAAGATGTCACCAACAAGCATCCCAAAGAAAGAGTGTTGATGGCCCAGACAACAGATGAAGATGAATTGAAAATTCTTTAAAAAATTCATGCACTTGATGAAGGCAACATGAAAGAAAATCTCCTTGAAGATTTCCTAAGCCAAGTGCATTCTAGCAAAAGCTCTAGCAGCAAGCCCTTATTTGTTGATGCCTCCTATGAACGAAACACAAAAGATTTTCAAAGAGACCAGCGGCAAGAGAAAGTTCGTTCACTCACTTTGGGGGAGGTAAGTAGAGAAATCTACCATTTAAAATCAGAAATCCTTACTTTAAAATTTCAAGTTTCACAGCTAGAAAAGGGAAAACAACCTATCGCCAATATTGCTACAAATATTGTAAATACTGCCAAGAAAGCATCTGATTTTTCTTCTTACACTGAGCATGTTTCAAATATTGAAATATTTGAGGGTAGAAGAGATCCTATTGAAGGATTCAAGGATATGAGGCTTTTAGCAATTCAATACCAACAACACCATGTCCTCCTGGATATCTGTATTAAAGGACAGATGGTCACCCTTAAAACCCTGATAGACTTAGGAGCAGATGTAAACGTTTTTAATTCTAAAGTCATCCCATCCAAATATTGGGTTCGTTCTTTTAGACAAGTGGTCGGGCTGGGTAACAAAAATATTCATTATGAAGTTCCATAAGCATCCATTTGTTTTGAACAGCACTGCATAAAGCTAAAATTTGCAGTTGCAGACATTCTTATAGACTGCATTTAGGAAATGTACTTTTAGCAGTCATGGAACCCCATGGTTCAACTAGAATCAAAGAGAATAAGGTTGGTTATTTCATCACCTTGCCTACTTCAGATGGGAGTTTTAAACAAATAAAATTTCCCTATGTTTCTACTCCCAGAATATCTACAATGGTCCAGACAATGGAAGATTTGACCAAAGCTGAAAATAAGTTGGTTGAATTCAAAAGTTTGAAGTCATCATTAAAAATAGGGGAACAACTTTAGACCCCTATAATCCAAAATAAAATATCTGAACTTAGAAAACATATAGAGGCATAATGTTGTTCAGAAGAACCAAATTCTTTCTGGCATAGGAAGCAACACTCTGTTGAACTGCCCTATAAAACAGAATATGAAGGAAGGCCCTGCAAGAGTGGAGCTATTCCAGTGAATAAAAAGTACAAAGACCTTTGTGAAAAAGAAACCAAGGAGTTATTGCATAGAAAGTTGATCAGATAATCAGACAGTCCTTGGAATTGTTATGGTTTTTATGTAAACGAAAGATCAGAACAAATTAGAGGAATCCCTAGATTGGTAATAAATTACAAACCTCTAAATTTAGTTTTAGCAGATAAAACCTATCCAATTCCTCATAAAGGAGACCTACTGGCCTGGATTGCAGGAGAAAAAATATTTTCCAAATTTGATATGAAATCTGGATTTTGGCAAGTGGCTATAAAATAACAAGACAAGTTTAAAACTTCATTCAGTATTCCAGCAGGTCACTACGAGTGGAATGTCATGCCTTTTGGTCTTAAGCATGCACCATCAAAATTACAGAAGGTCATGGATTCCATCTTTAAGCCTTATTTTGAATGGATTTTAGTGTATATAGATGATATTTTGATTTTCTCCAAGAATTTGTAGGACCACTTCAAGCATGTCAAGGTCTTATTACAAGTGGTCAAAAGGAATAGTTTGGTTTTAAGCAAAAAAAAGATAGAATTATTCCAGACCTCCATCAAGTTCCTTGGCCATATAATAAATGATGGCCAAATATCACTCCAAAACCATGCATTAGAATTTGCAGAGAAATTTCCTGATGTTATTGTAGATAAAACTCAATTACAGAGATTTTTGGGTTGCTTGAACTATGTCAGCAATTTATACTAAGACTGTGCTAGGACAGGCATATTCTGAACCAAAGGTTAAAAAAGAACCCTCTGCCATGGTATGAAGCTCATACTTCTGTTGTAAGAAAAATAAAAAGCAAAATCAAGTTTCTTCCTATTTTAAATGTTGTTGATGAAGAATCATGTAAAATTGTTGAATCAGGTGCCAGCGATCTAGGATGGGGAGGTATTCTGAAGCAGAAGAAAAATGACATTGAGCAAGTTGTGCAGTTCGCCTCAGGTACGTGGAATCTAGAAGAAAGAAATTATTACACTATTGAAAAAGAGGTAAAGGCAGCTTGGAACTCTATTGATAAGTTTGATATTCATTTAGTCAATAAAACGTTCTTGTTGAGGACTGATGCTTCGACTCTAAAGAAAGTATTAAAGAAAGATATAAAGAAGCCTGGTGCAGCAAAGTTTGCTAGATGGCAAGCTCTATTTGCAAATTTTGAATTTTATGTAGAGCACATCAAAGGTTCAGAAAATTGCTTGCCCGATTTTCTCAGCAGAGAATATATATAGTTTGAAAGCAATAGACAAGAGCATCTAATGGTGATAGTTACTGAATGGGATCCTGTTCAGCATAAAGAAATTCTCAGGTCTATCCTTGATGACAAAAGTTGGCGTGAATACTATGACCAATGGAAGCCAACCTGGCAACTCAGGAATACAAAATTTTTCGATGCAAATTTACAATCGCATGCTGATATTTTACACCTAGTTCCTAAAAGAAAGGTGTATCCAAAAGGAAGTAAATGGATCCATGATATGATATATTCCATAAGCATGCTAATAGCAAATCTAGCAGAAGAAGCCCTTTTCACAGATTTCCATGACATCACCATGATATGGACTGAAGGGGGAGATAGGCGCTGAGTTTATCATAAATATTTTTGTATAAACCACACCAGAGATCCTGCATGGACTAACAACTTTTCCCAGTGGCTAGGAAATGATCCTTCTATTTTTTTTTCTTGATACTATCTATAATTTTTTAGGTTACAAGAAAATATGGTGGGATATCCTAAATGTAGATGGAAAGCACGAGACTCATTATACAAAATTAAAATTTGGACCAACATGGGTCATGCGGAGAAATAAGTAGAGCTAATGGCTGAAAGAAAGGTGGAATGACTTTGGAGTCAACAAAACTGCCATTGACCCTGCTTATTATGAATCTTATTTCCAGCTACACTGTAATTGGTGTTTTGAAAACAATATCCCTGAATGTTTTCACACTCCCTGCAATACTGCCGGCGACCTCCAAATACTTCATGATCATGAGATCCTAAATCAGTACATGACCAGGCATTATGAATGGTTAGTCATGACAAAGATAAAGCACCAAATTGTTTTAAATAAACCAATGATTGTCAGACGTATCTATACCAAAGCCTGGGATGAAGCTCTGTATAAAAGACTCTATTTTCCTGGAATCACTGCTCTTGATGATCCTTCTTAATATGTTTCTCATGGAATCCATCCAAAAGTCTCTACATTGTTTCTTGATGTTTAGTCACAGACTTACAGTGACCGGTTTTCTCGTGGGCTTTCCGGTAAAAATATTCCACTATGTAAATATTCCTTTACAAGTTTTCTCGTGGGCTTTTAAGAAAAGGTATCCACAATGTTTTGTCATGATTGTTATCTTAGTACAAAGATTCGATATTTTCAGGAGACTTAGAGCACTTCTCCGACAACTGGCAGGGTTTGACCCCACATGTACCTGACTGATTGATGAACGTAATAAGATTCTTTGGGTACACATAGGACCGACTATCAAGTGTTTGTCCCCTCTCCCTTCCTATAAAAGAAGGGGAGTAAGGCTCATTTGGAATTTAGAGTTAGAGAGTCTTAGAGTTTGAGTTTTTATTTTTTGGTGTGTTTGTGTCTCTCAGATATTTGAAAGTTTTTATCTTCCTACTCTACAACTGCAGATGAAAATCTGATCTGCTTGCTTCATGAAGGTGATTTCATCTCTTTGATTTAAGTGATCTGAGAACCCTGCGTATCAGTGTGCTCGGCACTGATAAGAACCTAAAGTGGCGAGGTCTAATAAGTTTTCGATATTTATGGTATGAGTGAAGTAATGTTTGAAGACTGAGTCTGTGATATTGCCAGGAAGCCTTCAACAAGCTTTCTTATCTTTAAGAAGCTAAGACTAATAAATGAAATCATAGTCAATCTCAGGAAAGAACTGAATGTAATCCATTTATGTAATATGATCCTAAGTTTTCAATAAAAGATATGATTGTTATAATTTCCGCATTGAGTACTCTGCGCTTTAAAATTGTCTATTGAGGTAGTATCTGTGTCACTTGTTTGAACTTGAGATTCGCCAGAGGTTCACAAAAGGTCTCGAAGGGACACCAAGTCCGTAAAAGGCAAGGAAGCCGCAAAAGAGGATGCCAGAGCGTGAAAGAGCTTAGTAGGTTCGTGTATGGGTTTGTGTAAAGGTGAATAAGTGACATTTCAGAGAAGAAACTTAACAAGGCCAGATAGCTGTGTTGTTGTTGCAAGCTTCATTGAAGCCCCTGCGTAAAATTGGTATAATACATCATGATTAAGAATTGAATTTTGAAATTTAAACTTCCCCGCTTTATTTCAAGCTTTCATTTAACAAATGTGTACATGCACGGGGAATGACGGGCCACTAAACCGAAGAATACACGGTGAAGATGATGGCGGGAACAAGATACATGGCTGAATGGTTTTTCACATATTGCACAATGCATATCAGAGAGAAAGGTGGCAAAAGAGAGTGAGATCAAAGAGGAGACAAAAATATTTTCCCCTTAGCAAGCGCTCCTTGACCTAGACGTTATAAAATGTCGATCAAAGGCCGCATTTTCAAGCAACGCTGCTATGCAACTCATCTCAACAATGTAAAATTCTCAGTAAGGGCTGAGCATGTGCCATGACCTAGCAAAGTTATGAGACTCTCCATGTTCTACCTATTTTAAAACTATGTGCATGTCTCTTCCCGAAAAGCCTATCAGCATCCATTAGAAAAGTTGGGAAGCTTGAATATCTGGACATTTTGCTGTGTGAATGCTTAAAGGAACATCCTAAGGAAATAGAACAGCTAGCAATTTCGTTGTGTGGTTGCTTAAAGGAACTTCTGGATGAAACAGAACAACTAAAGAAACTCCAAGTGTTTGACATGAGAAAGTGTTCTTGTTTGAGGAAGCTGCCTAAATCAGTTGAAGGCATGAAATCTCTAAGGCATGTTCTGTGTGATGAGAAGATTGGGCAACAATGGATGTGTGTCAAGAGCTCTGTTCTCAACGAGCTTAAATTCGAAATTGTGGATGCACACTTTAGCTTGAATTGGCTCGATGGTTGATATCCAACCCAGATAGGATGTAGGAGCAACTAGATTGGTAAGAGATGAAGACATAGAAATCAATTTTCCTACTATAAACACCTCGTTCTTGTTCTCATGTAAGTGTATCTGAAAAGTTTAATGATACATATTTTCCATCAAACTGGCATTATTTTTTTATAAACCTTCCAAAAATTCACCTGCATTCGTGAAAAGGACTTAGTGCGACCATACCATTTCAGATATTTTCATTTACAGAAAGCTCATCTTGGTGTGCAGGCATGTGTTGGCTTCAACGGAAAGATCATGACATATGCATTTTCTGTGGGAGATTAGGACAAATTCAATATGGAATTTTGAATTACGGGTGTGTTTATAGTTTTATGTTTTTTGTGTGTGTGCACTTTATTTTGAATAAGGACACTTAATAACCTATGTGTAGAGTCACAACCATTGAAAAGCCACCAAGCTCATCACGAGTCATTGGAGGCAATGAATGTAAATGGTGAATTCGTTTTTGGTTGGTATAATGACGCATTATATTGTGATGATAGTAGTTGATCTGTAATGGCGGTAAGTATTTGGTTTAAACAAAATGTCCTCCTTATTTGTTCATTTTCACCATAAAGCTCAAATTTATTATTTTTTTGTATTATATGTAAGAGATGTAATACAATTCATTGAATTAACATGCTTAATATATTTTATAAAAACAATGATTAAAAAATATATAAAATTAAATTTCTATTCATGTTTATGATCAATTAAATTATTTTTCAAAAATTAGACTACCAAGATTAATCAAAGAAAATAATTATAGTGAAGTTCATCCTACGTTTGTGAAAATAATCATTGTGGGAAAATATAATTATTATACTACCATTGTATTAACTTATTTTTAATAGTTTTCATTACTTATTTTAATTAGGCAATTATTTATTTTAAATATAATCATAGGTTTGTCTAATTTATGGAACTTAATTCTACTAAATATTTAAGAAATCAATTTTGTATTAAAGAAAAATAATTTTGAATGGTTTTCATTATTTATTTTAATTATGTAATTATTTATTTAAATATAATTATAGGTCTGTCTAATTTATTTTAGAGTAGGATAGGGATTTAATTTTACTAAATATTTAAGAAATAATTTTTGTAATAATTTGAAAGCTTCTTATTTATCTTTTGTTTTTCTCTATTTCTTTTTCAAAATTACTCAAAATTTGTTTTTTTCTATTTCTTTGTCAAATTTACTCAAAGTTTTTTTTTGAATATTTGGATTGTTAAAGTGAAAGAGAATAGAGAGAGATATGTCAAGCATGTATATAGAAGAGCCAATTCATATTATGTTTTAAATTTATTAATTAATATTTAATTTTTGATATCTTGTTTTTATTTTTTTATTATTATTTAATATTTATTTTTTAGTTATATAATGATGACAATGTATATTTTTTTGTAAGTTCAGCATTGGTATTACATCATGGTCATGTCCAAGCATAACACCCTAATAGGACGGGGAAGTGAACTAGTGACTTAACATCTAGGAGTGCTTGAACACCACACCCAAAAAAATAAATTGTTTTTATGTTTTTTTTATTTATTAAATCGTATTAAGATATTACTTTTATCTATCTATCTATATATATAAAGATTTAATGAAATATTTTAATATTGTTAAAATAAGTTAAATCTAGAATATAATAAATTGAATTTATTCTTATTATATGAAGGAATTTCATGAGAATATGCTTAAGTTTAGAGTAAATTAAATATGTACTAAATGAATTTTATTACAAGGCTCTCACAAACTCCAAACCCCCTGATCCTAAGCTAAAATCTTAGCCAAAATCTTGGCTCCCAAAATGCCTTTACATGAGTTATGAGGATATATTTATAACATAAGGGGTGACTCTCCCCCTCCTCTTTGTGACTCTTGGAATTCCCTCATGACTCTTCAACTTCATTACATCATGACTCTTGACATTCCACAATTGACACTTGGAATTTCATTTACAAATTATTTACAAGAGAATACTACAATATGTTCATACCCATATAGGACAAAATTGGGTAGAGCCGATTAGGAAGCCTAATAAGACAAAATAGATTAAGATTGAGTTAGGGAAAATTCCATCTCAACAGCTTCAACTTGTTTTTCCTCAGCCACGTAATGCTGCCAAACATTGTACTGCATGGTGATTCCATCAAACTGTTCAATGGTGTCAGAATGGAAGCAAACTCTAGCCTCCATGGCATCTGGGTACGTTGGTTTGGAAATGGTCCATGTTTCCTTCTTCAACGGGAGCACCATAGTGTTGATTTGGAAATGACCAAAATTTACTTCTAAATGTTGTTCCTATTCACTTCAAGATCTTCCTTGGTGGTGATCTATTTGCACTATTCCAAGTACTCTTCAATCTCCTGCCTAACTTGATTTTTTCATTTAGCCTCCATGAGTGAGCCAACTGATGGGATCATGTGTGATTTCATTAAGAAATCCATGTTGTTATACAATCATGCATACGAGGTCTGAATGTTGGCAACAAACGAGATGATTTGTTTGTTATTCTTAATCAGCATCTGGACCTTCGCTTTCTCCAACTTTTCCTCTTGCCTTATTTTCTTTCTGAATTCAAGCAGTGCCCCTTTGTATTGTATTGACCATTCATGAACAACAACAATGGAAGATTATACATCCTTAATATTTTTTACATAATCTTTGCACTTCTATTGAGATGATCGTTCCAGTGTAACATGTTTTTCTGACCCCTCCAGTCTGTGATGTAGTAATCGTTCTAGTGTGGCACCATTCTCCTGACGATCACTTTCCCCACAATTTGTGAAACTCTGGACAAAAATATCAATCATTATCTTACTACCTGTGAATTGAATTTCCTTTGAGGAGGAAAATGCAGTTTCAAATTACCCATGCCTCACACTGTCGAGTTGCATATTTAATGAATGTAGGAACTGTTTCTTCGATATTTGGAGGCTAATGGCACAAAAATGAGAGACTCACAACCTCCGTGCCTCCAATGTGAAGAAATGACCAAGTTATTGAGGGTGAGGGCGAGGGCTTAAATACGTGACGACTCTTGCTTTTCCACTTTTGCTTCAGATATTGTGTAAAATTTGCACACTTCAATTCCTAGCCTCCCTCTCAATTCGACACAGTGAAAGCTAAAATATTAATATCGCATTTGATTCTTTCTTTTTGTTCATAAAAATTGGAATGTTGTTTTTGCATCGAATTTTCCCTAGTTTGGTTTTTGTTTCAACGCTTTTGCTTTAGATGCATCCTTTATTTCAATGATATTTCTAAATATTGTGGAAATATTGAGTGTAACCAGTACTAACTTCTGCAAAATTATGCATAACAATGATTGTTGTGACCAACTCTTATTTTAAGAAGGATATTTTCAGAGAGTGTGGAAATATTGACTGTAACCTATACTAACTGGGAAATTATTAAGCATGGCTTTATTTATTGTGACAAACCCTTTCACCAATTTTAAGAATTATATTTTCTAACATTGAGGAAATATTGACCATAACCTATATTAACTGCGAAAATACTCGTCACAGTAATTGTTGTGACTAAACCTAACTCATTAACATTGTGAGGAAATAGGCTAAAACTTCTAATCAATCTTGAATGCTATATAACGATGGGTTCTCTTGCTCTTTATCACCATAAATTTATTTTACATTCATTATTAACAACCATTCATGATGCTCTGTTAATGAATTCCACATATTCTCAGAAGAAAACTCTAAGAAAAATTCCCAACACTACCAAAGTGGATGCGCAAATCTAGAAAAAGAATCAATACGGTGTGGGTAAAATGGTAAGACAGTTAAAAGCGAGCCATGAAATCGCTCATGGATTTTTTTTGTCCCCATTTAGTTTTCAACTCAAATTCAAAGTGGAAAAAGACAAACACATGTTGCTATATCGCTAGATTTCCTTGCATGAAGAATGCAATGTGGAAGAGCAGGAGGTGATGAATATTTAATGTGTTATAGGGCATTTGGTAAAATTCGAACCAAACAACAAAGAGACACATGTCGCTTTCTATTTCTAGATATCCTTGATTGATGAAGGAAACATAGAAGAGAAATAGGTGATGAGTGTTAAAGATAACGATTCATATTGGTTAAGTTATTAATTTTAAAATATTAATCTTATGTTAGTGTTGCCTACCATGTGTTAGAAGTACCAACATATGTAAAATTTAATGAAATGGTACGGACTCATCACTATTTTGGTTCATTGCTCATATTTAATGAAATATATTGGTTTAAAGGTTTTGATTTTATATTTATAATGTCCAGAATGTTAAGGTGTTTTGATTTTATATTTATAATGTCTAACGTGGGAGGTGAGAGGTATTATGGTATTTTGTTGGAAGTGTGAGGTGTTGGTAATATGTTCCTTTTATCCTATAGTATTGAATTGATTGTCCTTGATGTCAACTCTCTAGCAAAGGGTGAAGAAAATATCTGTATGAAGAATCTTAGCAGTCTATCAGAAGTTTTTGTGTAGCAGATTGATTATTTCTATATGTAACAATGTATACATGGGTTTGTAGAGGCCAAGTCACATATGCACGCGGAAAAGTACATTCCAAGTCGTGTATGCCCTTTTACATTCCAAAATTATGATACCAAGGGGTATTACCATGGTATTGGCACACAATATTGAGCGTTGAGTTGTCTATTTGATTCCGTCTATGAATATGATCAGCTGTGGTATGGGTTTTACTCATGGTATTGTAAAAGGATAAATCTATATAAAGAGAAGAAAATCATAGTGCAATGGGGTATGAGAAAGGGTTGTTAATGAAATAAATTTCTTTGAGGAATATCTGAATGGAAGAAATTTTTTTTGATAGATCTGAATCTATGATGCACCCCATGAATATAACAATGGTTCAGAATATCTAGATCTGAAAATCATGAACCTATAATATGATCCACCGAAGAAATGATGATGACCTAATGCAAGTCTGCTGAAGACAAATGAAAAATTCTGGGTAATTCTTATAGATCTGGTCTATTCTGCAAAATTTAATTTTACATATCTATACGCTAGTTGGTCTCAGTAAAAGCACGTATATACACAGGTTTGATTCAAGAAAAGCACATATGGAAGTTAGGGTTTTCTAAAGCCTATTGCAAATGTTTCTACTGTGATTCCTGCTTATTGTCTACTGTCTATGAATGAAGTCTTCTTGAAGATCTGGGTTGTTTGAATACTGAATATACTACTAAGTTGATTATGTATAAATATAATCAATGATTGAAGAAAACATGGTTAAGGCTAAGTGACTATCGAATGGCTCTGCATTGCTGAGAAAATGTATGAATGAAAGTCTTAGATATGAATCTGAGTCTAATCACATTCTGAAAGATAGTATTCATAGAAGTATATGCATGTTGATGCAAAGAAAAGCGCGTATACACGCGGCTTCAATAAAGGAAAGTAGCGTATTCATCTCAAGTTATGAAAACGGTATGCACAGAGGCATACGTAGGTTGGTGTGGAAGAAAGCATGTATACGCGCAACTTCAATGAAGCAAAGTAGAATATGCTATTTAAATTGATGACTGTTCAGGGTTGAGTTTGTATCAACATATTTATTCTGAAGTCTGGGTTATTTCTGATGTTTTGGTTACAGTGGTCTCACTGTTCTGTTTGAAGTATTGGGGCAAAGTTTATGATTGTTGATATTAGTGAAGGGTTGTGTTAAAGATGTTGTATCCAGTATGAAAATTGATGAAACGTGGTCAATGGTGGTGCTGAGGGTCGAAGCCTTCAGTGAGGGGGTTGTAGCTCCCTTCTGGTGGTAGCTGGTAAATGAGGTCAGGGGGTAGTAGCTCCCTTTCGGGAGTGGCTCATAAATGAGATTAGGGGGTTGGAGCTCCCTTCCAGTAGTAGCTAGAGAATGAGAGAAGGTTGCAGCCTTCTGTAGGTGGGTGCCTGCGTGCTGGCATGAGTTTGTGCTAGTACAAGATTGTAAGCAGTTTTTCTTTATAATAAATATTGAAGATAGAGACAACAACAGCAGTGGTTTTCTCCAGAATTGGGTTTCCACCTTAAATCTTGGTGTTCATGTGTGTTGCTTATATGTGATGATTTATTCTATTCTTAGTGCACATGCTTACTGCTTACTAAACATCGGATGAATGAATGGTGCACTAATCTAAGTAAAGAATTATCTACATATTAATATCTCTAGACATATGCAAGTTTACTTAAAGATATCCGCGTATATACGTGATTTGGGTTAATTAAAGTCGCGTATAGAATTATGTACAAGAAAAAGTAAAATTTTTCAGTGAGCTATAAATATTAATTCACCCCCTCTCCCCCCCACCCCCCTCCCTCTCAGTATTTTTCCCAACAATTGGTATCAGAGCCAGGTCCTTTTGAAGAAGCCACTAGAAGGAAGATCAACCAAGATGAGCAATCGAGAAGGGACATCATCTATCAAGCCTCCACTCTTTAACGGAAACAATTTAATCTTCTGGAAGACAAGGATAAGATCCTATCTTTAGTATCTTGGAGCAGATGTATGGGCCATTGTTGAAGGTGGTTATCAATATCCAACCTCAATTCCAACAGATGCAACAGCAAGAAAGAACTATGAAACAAATGAAAAGGCAATCAATGCATTATTGGGAAGTCTGACTGAATCAGAATTTGTCAAAATCATGCAATTGAATACAGCAAAAGAAATATGGGATAAAATTATTCTAAGGTATGAAGGTGATACAAAGGTAAAAAATGCTGAACTCCAAACTCTCAGAATTCAATATGAAAATATAAGGATGCATAATGAGGAGAGAATTGCAAGTTTCTTTTTGTGTCTAGATGATATTGTAAATCGTATGAGAAATTTGGGTGAAACCATAACTGACAATACTCAGGTTGAAAAAGTTTTAAGATCTCTAACTTCAAAATTTGAGTCAAAAGTGTCTGCTATTGAAGAGAAGCAGGATCTTCAAAATATTACTATTGTTCATCTTCATGGCATTCTAACTGCATGTGAAATGAGAAAAGGAGGATCATCTGAAGTCAAAGAAGCCATATTTAGTGCTACTACAAAAGGAAAATAAGTACAAGAGACAGAAGGATCAGGGTATGTTTCAGAAGAAGATGAGGTAAATTTTGTAAAGAAACTCCATCTTGGCACTGGAAGGTTTAGAGGTAAGCTTCCTTTCAAATGATTTTCTTGTGGAAGAGTTGGTCACTATGCTACTAAGTGTCCTCATAAAGAAATTCATGAAAAAGGAAAGGAAGTAGCAAGAAGAAATAAGAATCGGTTTAGCAATAGAAAAAGTTATTATACTCATGAAGATAGTGATGGGTTATTAGATAGTGAGGAAGAATCTGATCAACATCTTAGACTTCTCATGGAATTTGAAAAGGATTCTAGAGAGGATAAGGATACATTTATGGATGCTCTAGAATATAATGATTTTCTTGAAGAAATCAGTCAGCTCAAAATATGCTTGGAAGAAAACAAAATATCCATTGAAACTATAAAGAATCAGCTTGTAGAAAAGGAGAAGCACAATGAGAAATTGGAATGTGAAATAGTAAGTCTAAGAAAATAATTTGAGAAAGTAAAAATCTTGAATCTTAGATTTGCTAAAGGTTCTGAAACCTTAGATGAAATTATCAAGGTACAATTTTCTCCTCTTTTAAAGACAGGGCTTGGATATATCGAAGAATCTTCTCAATCTTTAGCACCAAACTATCTAAAAGAAGCTACAGCTAGCCTACAACATTTTGTAATCCAGCAAGGGAACAAAGAAACCTTACAGGTAAATCATGACCACTTCAATACACAGAAAAATAAAAAAAATATCCTTCAGAGAAATACCAATCAACAGGTAAACACAAATAGAAGATTCCATGATCGCAGAAATATCTTCTTTAATGGACAATGTTTCTCATGTCATAATTTGGTCATAAAGTTGTTCAATGTGTTGCATACACAACCATCATGACCAGAGAAGTAAGAAAGAAAAGAATTGAGACAGGAATAGATAAGAATACATATAACAACGTTTCTCCTCTACAAAATGAAATTGAACATGCTTATTGCAATAACTTTGGTCATGAAGAATCGGAATGCAGGAGAAAATTTCAGCCAAAAGAGCATATACCTTCAACCTCCAAAGTGTGGAGAAAGAAGGAATTACAGGTTGAGAGCTGTGGCATAGCTTTATTTGCAGAAGGAGAAGAAAATAAATGGTACATTGACAGTGGATGTTCAAAACACATGACAGGTGACAGAAATAAACTTCTTGCATACAATGCTCTAGAAAAGGAAAATAATTTTACTTTTGGAAATGATACTCCTGCAGTTATTAAAGGAAAAGGTTATGTTTTTATAAAGGAAAAAGTGAAAGTTAACAATGTTATGTATGTGGATGTATTAAAGCATAACCTGTTAAGTGTAAGTCAAATGTGTGATCAAGGAACTGAAGTTGTATTTAGCTCAAAAGAATGTGTGGTACGTGATCTTGACATAGGAAAATAAATAGTAAAAGGAACTAGAACACCAAGTAATTAGTATGTATTAAAAGGTTGTAAAGAACAATGTTACTTGGGTAAATATTCAGAAAATTGGTTATGGCATAGAAGATTGGGGCATTTGAGCTTCTCTCAAATCAAAAAATCTAGCAGACTTAAAGCTATTCATGATCTTCCCAACATTACTCTGCCTGAAAGTACCATATCCAAATCTTGCCAATTCGGGGGAATTTGAGCTTCTCTCAAATCAACAAATCTAGCAGAATCAAAGCTATTCATGATCTTCCCAACATTACTCTGCCTGAAAGTACCATATGCAAATCTTGCCAATTCGGTAAGCAAATTAGAGTGCAATTTAATGCCAAAGAAGAATCAGCAAGTAAGCCTCTTGAAATCATTCATATTGACCTATGTGAACCTGTAAGGAAAAATTCACCCCGTGGAGAACAATACTATATTTTGTTTATTGATGATTTCTCTAGAATGTGTTGGATTGGGTTGCTAAAACACAAATACGAAGCATTTGAAAAGTTTCAGATCTTCAAAGCCCTGGTTGAAAATGAATTAGATTTAAAAATCAAGTGTCTTAGATCTAACCGAGGAGGTGAGTATATATCAAATGAATTCTTTGATTTTTGTGAACAACATGGCATAAAAAGACAGTTTTCTGTAGCTGGTACCCCACAACAAAATGGCATAGTAGAAAGAATGAATAGAACAGTTCAACAAATGGCTAGAGCTATGCTTGATGATTTTGGAACACCTGACACATTTTGGGGAGAAGCAGCACATACAGCAGTAAATATTCTTAACAAGGCACATGTTCATGTAAACAGTGATAAGACTCCATATGAGCTCTGGTATGGTAATCTTCCCACTGTAAAGCATTTTAGAGTTTTTGGAAGCAAATGCTTTATAAAGAACAATGATGAAAAACTTGGCAAGTTTGAACCTATAGCGGATGAAGGCATATTTATTGGTTACTCTTCTAGGAGTAAAGCATATAAATGTTACAATAAAATACTTCGAAAGATTGTTGAATGCATTGATGTTGTAATTGATGAGTCTCTCTTAGCTCCAAAAGAGGAAATACAAACAGCGAATGAGGTTGATGGTGATGTATATCTTCCTGCATCAAATAGAAATGATATAGACAGTGAACCCAATGAAGCACCAGAGGATGATCTATCTGAAAAAACTCCATCCAGGTATGTTCATAAGAATCATCTAGAATCTCAAATCTTAGGAGAAAAGGGATCAGGTGTCCAAACAAGGAGAACTCTTGTAGGATCTTCTAGCTATATGGCATTTTTATCCACTATTGAACCACATAATGTCAATCAAGCTAGCAAAGATGAATTTTGAATTCAAGCCATGAATGAAGAACTTGATCAGATTGAAAAAAATCATACTTGGGAATTAGTTCCAAGACCTCATGATAAAAATTTTATTGGAACTAAATGGATATTCAAGAACAAGTTAAATGAAAATGGAGATGTTATTAGAAACAAAGCTAGACTTGTTTGTAAAGGGTATGCTCAACAAGAATGTATAGACTTTGAAGAAACATTTTCTCATGTTGCTAGACTTGAAGCCATAAGAATGTTTCTTGCCTTTTCAATATTTTGATAGTTCAAAGTCTATCAAATGGATGTAAAATCTGCGTTCCTCAATGGTGATCTAGAAGAATAAGTGTACATAGAACAACCTGAAGGATTCATCTTGGGCAATGATGAAACACTTGTTTGTAAACTTAAAAAGGCTTTATATGGTCTCAAACAAGGTCCAAGAGCATGGTACTCTCTTCTTGACAAATATCTTCATCAACAAGGATTTTCAAAAGGATCTGCTGATAGTAACTTATACACAAAAATTTAAAATGATAAAAATTGATTGTAGTTGTATATGTTGATGACATCATTTTTGGAAGTAATGAAGAATCCATGAGCCAGAAATTTTCTTTGGTTATGCGGCAAGACTTTGAAATTTTTTTACTTGGGGAACTAACATTTTTTCTTGGCTTGCAATTACAACAAGCAACAGATGGCA
Source organism: Pinus albicaulis (assembly GCA_034641835.2). NCBI lineage: Eukaryota > Viridiplantae > Streptophyta > Pinopsida > Pinales > Pinaceae > Pinus > Pinus albicaulis. The sequence continues at coordinate 144,693,178 of CM076579.1, read as the reverse complement.
TATTTTTATCACAAGCAAAATATCTTAAACAAATTCTGAAGAAGTATGGAATGGAAGATTGTAAACCTGTAAGTACACCAATGATAATCGGGTGTAACCTCAGTTCTCGTGATGATTCTCCCACAATGAATCAACTAGAATATAGGTCCATGATTGGAAGTCTACTTTATCTCACCGGGACAAGACTAGACATCATGCATGTAGTTGGAATTGCTGTATGATTCCAAGCTAATCCAAAAGAGTCTCACCTTCAGGTTGTAAAAAGAATATTCAAATATCTACAAGGGACTCAAGACTTTGAACTATGGTATCCAAAGAATGTCGATCTCACTCTTCATGATTACACAAATGCAGATTGGGCTGGAAATTTTGATGATCGGAAGAGCACTAATGGTGGTGCATTTTATATGAGGCCCTGATTAGTATCTTGGTTCAACAAGAAGCAAAGCTCCATTGCCTTATCGACATCAGAAGCAGAATATGTGGCTGCTGCATCATTTTCCACACAACTACTTTGGATGATGCAAACTTTACAAGACATTCAAATCAAATGTTCACCTCCCATATCCATTATGTGTGATAATACAAGTGCCATCAGTATCTCAAAGAATCATGTTATGCATTCCAAGACCAAGCACATTCCTATCAAGTATCACTTCTTACGTGAACAAGTGCTTGAACAAAGGGTGAAATTGGAGTATGTTGCCTCCAAAGAACAAGTTGCTGATATATTTACGAAACCTCTTCCCAGGGAAGGATTTGAATATCTCTGACAGAAGTTGGGAGTTGTCTCTGCCTTTCAGAAGTTCAGATCTGTTTAATTTCATAGGATTAAATTAGATACGCGGATTTCCTAAAGGATAGTTGCGTATATACGTGAGTTTATTTACATAAAACCGCATATGGGTTTTTGATGGCAATTTTTTTCTGGGTCAACATTTGAGAACAGTTGCAGTGCTGTTAGGTAATCTCTGGTGATGTTTCAATTCTCATATTTCTGTATCATTCTCTGCTATTTTTTTTTTATGCAGATGCCTTGATGATTTGTTGTTGAAAGTGTTCAGGATGCTCAAGCTAAGGGGGAGCACATGTCCTATGAAAAATAATACACTGTTGGCATTCTAATTATTTGTTGTGGTATGATCTCATGGTTGAGATTATTTGGTCTTAGTTATAGAAATTCATATCTGTAATTTGAAGAAAAGGTCATGTTGCGACCTATGATGTAAATTTGTTATATTATGTCTTGTAAGGACTTGTTCAAATTTCTAAACCCACTTGGTTGGGTAGTTGAATGAGATATGTAACTCCACTTGGTTGGATCATTCTTGTCCATATGAGTCCTTGGTGATAGGCAAGGTCATATAGAGTCATGTACTTCATTGAAAAATATGAGTGAAGATTCCCTATGAAATCAGGGGAAGCATGGTAATTTCAGTACCAAGAATGTTGATCTGTCCTTTTCCCTTGATGTCAAAGGGGAAGAATATTATGGATAGATGAATAAATATGCTCATGGTTTCCATAAATTCCAAAAGGGGAGATTTTTGGCAATGTGTTCCTTGTATCCTATAATATTGAACTGATTGTCCTTGATGGTAACTCTCTAGCAAAGGATGAAGAAAATATCTGTATGAAGAATCTCAGGAGTCTATCAAAATTTTTTCTGTAGCAGATTGATTATTTCTATATGTAACAATGTATATGTCAGTTTGTAGAGGCCAAGTCGTGTATGCACGCGGAAAAGTACGTTCCAAGTTGCGTATGCCCTTTTACATTCCAAAATTATGATACCAAGGGGCATTACCATGGTATTGGCACAAAGTATTGAGTGTTGAGTTGCCTATTTTATTCCATCTATGAATACCATCAGCTGTGGTATGGTTTTTACTCATGGTATTGTAAAAGGCTAAACCTATATAAAGAGAAGAAGATCATAGTGCAATGGGGTATGAGAAAGGGTTGTTAATGAAATAAATTTCTCTGAGGAATATCTGAATGGAAGAACTTTGTTTTTGATAGATATTAATCTATGATGCACCCCATGAATATAATAATGGTTCAGAATATCTAGATCTAAAAATGATGAACCTCTAATATGATCCAGTGAAGAAATGATGATGACCTGATGCAAGTCTGCTAAAGACAAATGAAGAAATCTAGGTAAGTCTTATAGATCTAGTCTATTATGCAAAATTTACCTTTACAGATCGATACGCTAGTTGGTCTCAATAAAAGCGTGTATATACGCGGGTTTGCTTCAAGAAAAGTGCATATGGAAGTTAGGGTTTTCTGAAACGTATTGCAGATGTTTCTACTGTGATTCTTGCTTATTGTCTGTTGTCTGCCAATAATTATTCTTGAAGATATAGGTTGTTTGAATACTGAGTATATTTCTAAGTTGATTATGTATAAATCTAATCAATGATTGAAGAAAACATGGTTAAGTCTGACTGACTATCGAATGGCTCTGCATTGCTGAGAAAATGTCTGATTGAAAGTCTTAGATCTGAATCTGAGTCTGATCACATTCTAAAAGACAGTATACATAGAAATATATGTGGGTTGATGCAAAGAAAAGTGTGTATACACACAACTTCAATAAATTAAAGTGGTGTATTCATCTCAGGTTATGAAAACAGTATGCACAGAGGCATATGCAGGTTGGTGTGCAAGAAAGTGCATATACAAGCGGCTTCAATGAAGAAAAGTAGTGTATGCTATTGAAATTGATGACTGTTCAGGGCTGAGTTTGTATCTGCATATTTATTCTGAAGTCTGGGTTATTTCTGATGTTCTTGTTACAGTGGTCTGACTGTTCTGTTTGAAGTATTGGGGCAAAGTTTATGATTGTTGATATTAGTGAAGGGTTGTGTTAAAGATATTGGATCTAGTATGAAAACTGATGAAACGTGGTCCATGGTGGTGCTGAGGGTTGAAGCCTTCAGTGAGGGGGTTGTAGCTCCCTTCCGGTGGTCGCTGGTAAATGAGATGAGGGGGTAGTAGCTCCCTTCCAGGAGTGGTTGGTAAACGAGATCAGGGGGTTGGAGCTCCCTTCCAGTAGTAGCTAGAGAACAAGAGAAGGCTGCATCTTTCTGTAGGTGGGTGCCTGCATGTTGGTATGAGTATGTGCCAGTACAATATTGTAAGCCGTTTTTCTTTATAATAAATATTTAAGACAGAGACAACAACATCGATAGTTTTCTCCCAAATTGGGTTTCCACCTTAAATCTCGGTGTTCATGTGTGTTGCTTATATGTGATGATTTATTCTGTTCTTACTGCACATGCTTACTGCTTACTAAACATCTGATGAATGAATGATGCACTGATTTGAGTAAAGAATTATATGCATATTAAGATCTCTGGACATACGCAAGTTTTCTTAAAGATATCCACGTATATATGCAAGTTGGGTTAATTAAAGTCACGTATAGAATTCTATAAAAGAAAAAGTAAAATTTTTTAGTGAGCTATAAATACTGATTCACCCCCCCTTCTCAGTATTTTTCCCAACATGAGGTATTATCACTATATGTGTATGCAAAAATCTATTTTCGATATACTCAGTATGTTTATACGACAACTTGGAACAAAATAACCTATGTGAATGATTATCCGTGGGTTCACATATCAATCACTTCCCCACTCGGGGCATATATATATATATATATATATAAGAATAAGGTTTAATGGTGGCCACTTACTACAACAATGTTTTGGATCATTATGCTTAAGTATTTATTTTAAGAATTTTTTTTATGCAACACAAAGTCTAATTTTTAGAACATGGTGCATAATTTCCTTTCTTAAATTATGGGAGCACCACATAATTTCCTTTATTAAATTATGGGACCACCGTATGATGGTCGATTTCATAGGATATTCAAAGTGCCTCATTTGCAATCCACCAAAAAAATCAATCATGTGTTTGCCATTTTTCTTAAAGGTGGTTGGTATACATTTTACAAACTGGTAAACTTCAAATGATAATGGTCCAATTATCACTATATCCTTTAAGGAATAGGGTTGGCATGTGGAGGGTGCATTGGTACCTAGCACTCCTCCAAAAGGCTTAAGAGAAAATGCATTACAACATTCTTGTTGATGAAATAATATGCAATAAGGAAACCTTCGATGAATTAACTTCCCACATATAGAAACCTCTAATAGATTTGGTGGGATACACTCCTTCTGTATCAGACTCTATGCTCATGCATAGGTTGTGAGCAACAGGCTTGCCTCGTGGTGCTTGCATTAAAAAAATTTCCTAATCGTGTGCACATGCATTCATATTTGTCCTCTGTTCATGGTAATATGGGTTTCCAAAATCTTATATTCCTTCGGTGTACCTTTGCACCTTTAAGAGAAATTTCTAGTTTATTATCTCTTTTTGCCTCATAGTACACTTGTAGTGATGTTGTCAACATATATGATATCCAAATAAGCCCTGAGAGTTAGCTCAATTGGTCAAGTTTTTGTTGCTAAAAGCACCTCGCTAATGGAAGGTCACAGGGTTAATTCTCCTTGATTCCCTCGAGGTTAGGATCTATTAATAAACAGGCAGGAAGTGATCCCTTTAGGTGGAGTTTCCCGGATACCAACAGGAAGTGATCCCTTTGGGAGGAGTTGCTCGTATACCTACAGGAAGTGCTCCCTCCGGGTGGATCTGCTCCAATATTTCTTAGGAAAAAAATTATATGCTATCCAAATATCATGTATATGGTTAAATATGTGTACATCTTCATCTTCAAATGGTATCAATACATAATGGTCCATTTTTGGTTGATTTTTCGTCTACCATCTATGTGAAAAAGGAATATATAAGTTAAGAGTAGAGATTATGTATTTTAAAATATAATTTATAGAGTTAAACTTTTGAGGAATATTTTTTTTATTGAGTGTACTATATAATTTAATTAAATAATGTTACAATTATTAATACAAGAGATTTAGTGTCAATATAGCAGAATTATCTACCACATTCCAAACTAAGAGGCTAACTAGTTCGATAGAATACCCCAACCAACTAGGCCTCAATAAAATCTTAAACAATAGGAACATAGTCATTCTCATAGAGCCTAGAATTTTACCAATAATGACCAATATACTCAATAATAATGATCACACATACAAATAGTGGCTACATATTCTAACACTCCCCCTTAATGACTACTTGGCTTCAAATATTTCTTTGTTGTTTTTTCAACTATATCTTCTCTGTAGCATTCATTCCACTAAACATCTTCATGTTCGGTGAAATATACCACTAGGCCAACTTGGCATTTTCACCTCATACATCAATGATCATGTAAACATCATCAAACTATTGACATCCATATAAAGGAATAGCCATCCATTGGAATACAAGGGTACTTAATCGATGCAATTGTTGGTATAATAAACATTCCTTCGCATACATTGTTCGTCCAACTTATTAATGAACTTCTCCTGAATATAAAATTTCACCTCATAGATTCTATAATAGATCTATAAAATATCATGGATATTCCACTAGACATTTCATCATAGCAAATATGATAAAATTATACTTACAAGTCTGAGATCTACACTACGAGGTTTCTCTTTAGATTTCTAGATCAGTGAGTTATGTTCATTGTGCATGCATGGAAATTATAATTATGTAGAAAATACAGAAAAAATAAATAAAATCTCACAAAACTCGATTGACATAAGATATAGCCTAGGAAACCCTTTCTAGAGAAAACCCAATTAGAAGGTGAGGTCACTCTGCTCTATTCTCTGAATAAAAAACAAACATGAGTATAATGAAGTAAGGCTTGTGGCCCATGGGCTAATACAATGTAAAAATTCTCTCTGTGTGCTCTCTCCTTATCCCTCACAGCTACTCTACTCATATATGGAACACATGCACTCGAAAGGAATGGAACCCCTTTTCCTCCTAGTGGCCTAATTATAACACAACCATAGAACCTACTTGTGTTTAGGTTTGACTCCTTCAACTCTTAGCTAAAGCTACAATATGGAATATTATATACTCATCTTCATCATTATCGACCAGACTACCCATGGTTTTGTGCATGGGTGTTGCACATGGTTTTGGACATGATTGTTTTATGCCCATGGTATTTTGTAGATCTGGTCAAGGGAACTACGGTTATGTTCTACTATAGGGTTAGTGGATTGGGGTTTATGAATGCTTCGACATGTATATATATGTATTTTAACATTGAAAGGAATATAATGAAAAATCAATCTAGTAGTCCTGGTTTAAGGATCCAGGGGAAAATGTTTGTGTACATTTTCTTTCTATTCTAGCCATTGTTTATTTTTCCGTCTTTAAGAATTCGTTTGTAGGTAATTTTTGTATAGGGTTAAAACCTACAATCATGATCCTACGGCTAGCTCATTTTCCATGAGTAATGGGGGTTGATGTGGCATCCTCTTCAATTATGATGGTCAATTTCAATAGGTCAGCATCCAGATGGTAGAACATTCTCATGCGAGCTACGATTGAGGTGATTCTTACTTTTTTGGAAATGTATCGACATGTAAAATATGGAATCTAGGATTATAGTAAAGTTTGGAACATAAAAGGTGTTAATTAAAGGCTTCCAAATGGTCCCATGTGTTGATTCCTCCACTTTTTTGTAACATCCCAACCATGAATGGCTCGACTTGGCCATGTAATCTCATCATGTAAATTAAATTTAGAATTAAATGGGTTGAGTAGGGGACACAAATTCCAAGAGGTCTAGGGGGGTCAGTTGCTTGGGAATTTTAGTTTACTTAGAGGATCGAGGAAAAAAAATATGAAGTATATGACAACCATTAATGGATGGTTTTTGAGCATTGAATGCACAAGGATGGTCTATGGAATGGGATTGTTGTTGGAAATTAATTAGGCTACAACACTTGGGAAAATCCCGTGTTGGCTTGGAAACCAAAACAAGGTAAACATAAAATAAAAGGATAGGAGATTAATGCAAGACAGAGTGTTGGAAGAGAACCGCACAACACCATAGAAACAGAAGGAGAGGAAGATTCATTCTCATTCATTCAGGAATGGAGATTCAGACTAGAGTGGGAAGAAAGAGTCTGAACTATGTAGAAGGAGAATATAACCGTAGGAGACAATGTAGAAGAGAAGGAGATCGAACTGCAGGATACAATTTAGAAGAGAAGGAGATCGAAATGTAAGAGACAACGCATGAGAGAGGAGAGGCATCAAGACTTTGATATTCTTTTAGTATTATTTTTCCTTCATTAGATAGTTGGAGGGTAGATATGAGTGGCCTCTAGAACTCCTTCTGCATTGGTAAACTGCTAAGTAGATGGTGGGTGGAGGAATACGAACCTTCGAAGTCCTTGTGTTAGTTGGTAGATTGGTTTTTATTCCCTTTAGCAATACCACCATAAATTTCCCTTGAAATTCAGCTCAGGCGTGAAAATTTCAAGCAGCTTGGCTACAACTTATATATGGTTGGCTGGAGAGTTGAACTCCCAAACTTAGTTTCCCGTCTTCATCATAATCCAAGATAATTTATCTTATGTACAATCTTGTATGATTTTCATGTTGAAATATGGATGATTGATATGTTGATGGTTTGCATGAAAAAATTTCCCACTTATGTTTATATGTTGAATGGCTATTTATGAACCATGTAAGGGTGTGTGGATGAATATGAGTGTTCCACGTTCTTATCGTTTAATGATAAGTATTCATATTCTAACATGAGCTGATTTTATTCATGTTCCTGCATTGAGTTTCATTAATTATATATGATGTCTGGTGCATTGCTTTGATCTACTGAAGGGTTATTGTGGTCCATAAATAAATTTATGATTCATGACCTTTCTCTATTTGCGATGCTCAACCAAATATTCTCACAAATAATATGTGTGTGTTGATTACTTTATTGACAAAGAGTAGCATGGAGATCCATTCATGTTAAAGTGCCATAATTCCTATTGTTATAGGCTCCTATAACCACTAACATAATTCAAGGTACTGACTCACGGGCTCGAATCACTTGGTTTGTGATCCATGGATTTAGTCTAATAGTGCATCTTTGTTATATGCATGAGGAGCTCATATTTCTCATAGAAATTTTTTTTTTCACATGTTCCTTGTTGTCGTAATGGAACCTGGATTGGTAATCATGATAGATAGACTCAGTTTCCCAAACATCACAAGATAAGTTCTCTCATGTTTCTACAATTCCCATGAATATATGTTTGCATTTATGGATTGAAATTATACGTGTAACTAGATCAAATGTTTGTTGCATTTCCTATTTTGGGCATGGTTACATTGTAGATAGAATTATAAGACTACATTCCACAATTAATACTCTAACTGGTACAAGATGCAATGTCTATGCATAATAAACACGATTATGTCCCATTTCTGGGTTAGTATTGTGTTCCTAATAGAGTCATGAATGTGCTATGTAGTGACTGAATAAATAACATATACAGTAAAGCCTTGAAGGCACTAAAAATATCTACAAATATCTGAACGATTAATATGAAAAATACCAACATACAAAACTTTTTTATTAATAAATAATGGTTACATAGAGGATGTTTGCTAAGAGGGTCTGCATATGTAGAATTTATGCACATATAAAACTTATAATAGTTTCTATATTGTGCACCAACATGTGATATGTGTGTTGAAATTGAGGGAAAATCCCTCTTACAACCTTAGAGACTTATACCCATGCATCAGGGGCATTTCAGCCTTGCATTTTTAACAGCCTCCATACTTACCCTAGGGGTTATGGTGATGAGGAATGTAAGTCCTTTCCTATAGCCAAATTCCTTGGAAACCCTTGAGAGCTTCTATAGAGCCACTTGCAAGCTTGTTCTGAAACAAGTATCCCCTGGTGTGTGGAAAGGGAGGTGGATGCCCTCCAGAACTCACAATAGGTCCCCAACAGAGAGTGGTTGCAGGAGCACCTACACCTTCATGCTTGGGATTCCCCTGCTTTGATCTGGGGAATGTTTGAAGGTGAGGTACTCATTGGAGTCAATTTCACCCAAGCTTAGGAGGGGTGGCACCATAGGGCACCCTAATAATCCATAAACTACTATATTTAACATTGGTGCTTATTTAGAGGTCTGAAGGACCTCTGAGGTAGAATCTTGGCCGGAATGACGAGTAAGAGGTGATAGGAAAAAAACTCAAGAAAGCTCCCATGAAAACCATTGAAATCCTGAATTAGATGCATTGCATAAGGATGGGAAAGGTTCCCCTGGTCGGGCCATGGTATAGTTCAAATGTAATCTCTGATGTGACGTAGGAATGTTTGAGCCCTGAATTTATAATATAACTTGAACAATATTATCTATTACTATGTGGAACCTTAAATGTGGAGGCTTCCCAATGGCATGGCCTAATTCCTCTTTGTCATGACTGGAAAAAGAAACATCGATGTGGCCTGGAGGTAGGAGCCTGGAAGGTAGAGCCCAAAATTTAGTTTTGTTCACCGATGAGATCTATTGGGATGATGGCAACCAAGATGAGCTACCTAAAATACCATCCCAAAAGATATATTATTGGATAATGGTGGTCCCTTTAATAGGTCATCTCGTTGGTGTCACCCTAGAACATTTTCGAGAATGTAGGAAGAAGTGAGCAGGGTGAAAGGAGTAGGTTGATGTGGCGAAATTGCCGCGTGTACCAACTGAGATCTAGGAATGCATTAGGGAGTGACCCCACCTGGGCTAATAAAAGAAACATAATTTGAAGGAACTGGGTTGGTGTGTCGGGATCACAGAGAAGTAATACATGTTCACAAACATCACCTCATTGGCCAAAAGGGTGGCCCACTCAGTAGGTAGCCTAGAAACCTCATCCTGGAAGAAAAGATAGATGCACTAAGAGTAAGCGTCAGGATGAAAATTGTGGGATGACATCATTTGATGTCACCTTGGAAGTTTCACCCCGAAGGTATTATGGGTGAGGAAATTGAAGGCACTAGGAAGGATCTAGTGAGGTCACACAACCGAGTTGCACTGGAAAGACACACAAGCTGGTGGTATTTTCATTGGTGGAAGGAGGGCCCATGGCCAGGTCAACCTGATGCTCTGACCCCGGAGGTACAAAGGGTAGCATGAATGTATGTGTTGGGAGGAAGTTAGAGGGATTATGTAAGCGTAGTCACATTGATAGAACGTGAACCCTGATTGGTTGGGATATGGTCCCACCTGTCAGGTCATCCTGACGAAATGATCCAAGAAGTATCAATAGGTGCAATAAAGGAGGGTGTTAGGATACAAGGTGTTGGAGTGATGTGGCAGGGGCTGCAGAGATAGAAAACAATTGAAACAATGGACCAATGGAGAGGAGGCCATGCATCCCCAGTGAACACGCCAAGCCCGGTAATGAGGCCCCCACGATTAATAAATAAGCACGCCAAGAAATCATTGGGATGGTTGAAAAACGAGATGGTGTGTCCTAGAGAGTCATCAACAAAGGCATAATGAGAGATATCATTGAAGCGTCAGGGAAACATGGAGAACTTGTGGTCTTCAAATTTAGTTTAGGGTTGCCATGATATAATTATATGTGTGTGTGTGTGTGAAGGCATATGCGAGGTTAAGAGACTTTGGTTTTTGGGCTTTGAGGATGAATTGAGAATTTCAACCAATACATCCAAACCAAAGTATGATAATTTTCAATTAAAAAGGAATAAAGGACAAAAAAAATTGTATTACCCCATTCCTCTAACTCCACTAGAGGATTTAGATAAGTGAGTAGTCACCTCACTATTAAGCAAGTGGTTTGGTGGTGTTGAGGCCTTATAATTTTGTTGCCAAAACATGGGGGAAAACCACCCGGTCTGGACCTAAAGCAACTCCTTTTCCATTTGGTGTGGTGGCTCCGACTGGGGATAGTGGGACTAGTTTCCCAATAAGGATGATTTTGGGGTGTGTTTTGATTTATATAACATGCAATGGAAAATGATTCTAATCTATCACATGCATCCATCTAACACTATATATTCTACTATATTCCTGGGGTGTTTCTTCCTTTATGCAATATAAAGAGATATCCTTCAACTATTAGTAATGTAGATTATTTAACAGTTGAAAGAGATGAAAATTATGTAAACATTATTCTTCTAAAAAAGTAGTTTGATTAGAAGAATTGTGAAAAGTGTATCACATTCATATGTGTGATTATATATTTAATAAGAAATCACAGAAAAATATTAGTATAGAAGTGAATTTAACATTCATCTATAATGATGTTTCAAATATATAATGCAATAAAAGTATGATTCTCAATCTAGAAAGTAAAAATTAATACAAGTGAATAGAAGTACCATATGTACGAAGTCCTACTCATGTAAACTGACACTAGATATCCTCTCCTCTTCACTTTAAAGAAATTTAAAGAGTACAATAGTGCAACATCATTTAAAAAGCTTCAAATGTCAAAAGATAACAGACTGTGTTCCATTAATTCATCAAAGCATTCACAAACTTACAAAAGTGCATTCTTTGAGAATGTTTTTGAAAAATTTCTAGACACAGCCTGTTATCTTTTGACATTTGAAGCTGTTTAACTGATGTTGCACAATTTTACTCTTTAAATTGCTTTAAAGTGAAGAGGAGCAGATATCTACTATTAGTTTACATGAGTAGACTTCATACATATGGTACTTCTATTCACTTGTATTAAGTTTTACTTTCTAGATTGACAGACATCTTTTTATTGCATTATATATTTGAAACGTCATTATAGATGAATGTTAAATGCACTTTTGTACTAATATTTTTCTGTGATTTCTTATTCAATATATATTCACACATATGAATATGATACACTTTTCACAATTCTTCTAATCAAGCTATTTTGTTAGAAGAATAATATTTACATAATTTTCATCTCTTTCAACTATTAAACAATCTACATTACTAATAGTTGAAGGATATCTCTTTAGATCACATAAAGTAAGAAACACACTGGGAATATAGTAGAATATATAGTGTTAGATAGATGCATGTGATAGATTAGAAGAATTTTCCATTGCATGTTATATAAATAAAAAAACACCCCAAAATCATCCTTCTTAGGAAACTAGTCCCACTATCCTAGTCGTAGCCATCACACCAAACGGAAAAGGGGCAGCTTTAAGGTCCGGACTGGGTGGTTTTCCCCCATGTTTTGGCAACGGAATTTTGAGGCCTAAACATTTTGGTGCTAGAAGGAGGGCCTGATGAATGGCAAGAAGGTCTGATCAATCTAAAGGTCAATCTAAAAGTCTCTATCCCTCTAGATCCCCATCAACTTCCAGAAAATTATCTAGATCTTCATCTTTAAATTCTGAAGTTGATCAGCCTTTTCCTAAGTCTCCTAGTGATACTCAACCCATACTGTCTCCCGAGTTTTACCAAAACTCCCCTGGAGTTCAGTCTTTGATAGAAAATTTAGAGAGAATATCAATTTCTACTAAAAAGCCTAAAACTTCTCAAACATCTCAGATTAGTATTTCATCTTCTTTACAACCTCAAAAAATATTAACTCGATAAAAAAGTCAAAAGACATGCATCCTTCCTTTTAAATTTCCCATCGATATTATTCGAAAGAGAATAAATAGGACTCAATCAGAGTAAATTGCCAACGAGATCTTATCTCATTCACCTCCATTTCCTCCACTCATTTCCACCACTTCCACTCCAACAATCAGTGTTACTTTAACTAGCTCCAGTACTCAGACTACTATCCCTTCAACTAGTTCTAGCACTCAGTGTGCCTCTTATTCAACTCAAACTCAATCCATCACATCCACCCAAGGTCCAATGGCAAGCCAAGTACCTACACCAAATGTACACCCATGGAACAATCCAGGGGCTGTAAATATGTCTGCTCATGTTAATGCTCTACCAAAATATCCTGAACGATGATTACCTAAATTTAATCCTGATGATGGTCTTAAAGTTGAATAATACATCATAATTATATGCTAGCCATCAATTTAAAAGGATTAGTTGAAGAGGATTGCGTTGTAAGATTATTTCCATACACTCTCACAGGATCTGCAGGATCCTTGTATTTTTCACTACCTGCTCGCTTTATAACTAGCTAGAATATGTTCAAAGAACATTCTCGCTAAGTTTGGGGATGACAAGACCACTGCTACACTCATCAATGATTTATCAAATATAAAAGCTAAATCGGGGAGAAAATAAAATATTTTAATTCAATATTTAATAAATTTCTCAATAAAATTCCTAATACATCATTTCCTGGCACAAAATTTCAAATTGAGCGGTATATTTCAAATATTCCATCCAATATAGCGATTTTTGTTGATAGAGAAAAACTACCTAAACTTGCAGAAAACATGAAGGGATCTCTATCTATAGAGAAACACATAACCGCTCTTGAGAAGAAGAATTCTCAAGAAGAAAGAAAATCAATGAAGGTATCCTTCAAAGATGATTCTAAAAAAAAGTCATCTAAAGACCCTTTTGATGTAGAAGGTCTTTAGAAATCTTTAAAGGCTATGAAAAATGAGATGACAAATATGAAGAAACAAGTCGTTGAAAGTTCTAGCTCAAAAAAGACTTTCAGATCCTTCAGGAAAGGTCAGTCCTCTAATACTCATCCATCGAATATCATATCTAATGCTGAGTTTGATCAAGATACAGAGGAAGAGAAAACAAAGGAAGAAGAAATTGAAGAAGAAGAAGAAGAAGAAGAAGAAGAAGTTGAACTGAATGGAATGCGTGATTTCATCCTACCAAATGAAGAACAACAAGAACTTGATTTACCTATCAGTACAAGGAGCAAAAAGACCATTGAAGCAATGTAGCCAAATCAAAAATAGAATAATTTAACGCCTGCTAAGGATAAAGCAGTAAGTAAAAATTATACTTCCAAGGCTACACAAACAAGTCCTGTCACTTCAAATACTCCACCTACGTCAAAAGCAATGGTAGTATCAGATATTATTGAGTATAATGTAGCTGAATATATGAAGAAAACCAGGGCCAACATTTCAATTCATGAACTTACCAAATTAAAGCAAAAACAACAAATCTTACTTAGAGACTTGAATGTGGTTCATGCTTTAGCCTTACCTGCTCCAATAGTAGTGCAAGATGCTAATGAAATGGGTAAGCCACCTTCTCCTTCAACTAAAATATATGCCACAGATTTGATTATGATAGGTGATCGATCCATCTCTCATACTCCATTTCTCTTAACCTATGATATCTATAATACAAACTTCCATAATTGCTTAATAGACTCAGGGGCTTCCTCTAATATAATGCCAAAATTAGTTTGTGCTAAGTTGAACATTACTCCTTAGAGTTCTCCTGTTCATATATTTCAACTTGATAGAAGTAAAGTAGAGGTTGTGGGAGAAATAAATTCTCTTTCTATTAGATTTTCATCAACCCCAAGGTTGCTCAAATAATCAATATATTGGTGGCTGATATTCCTGAGTTCTATGGTTTAGTATTAAGCAGATATTGGTCTGAAAAGCTTCATGGATATTTTGTAATAGACTGGTCACATATGTGGCTACCATACAATGGAAAGCCAAATCAAATCTGGGTAGACCGTCAAAAGTTCATGAAACATACAATCACTGATCTTGAAGGAATAAATGAGCCAGCAACATTCAATAATAATATTATTGGAAACTAGAACGAATCATTTTTGGGAAATTTCAACGCTCAACCATCACCTTTTTTCAATAATGCAGTTATTTCTCAGATCGAGAATTTTTCCCAAACAAACATTTCGAAATGTAAAAAATTTGTAGATAAACCAGTAGTCAACTCTTTATTTTGACGGTTCTAAATATGAAGATGGGGTAGGAGCTAGCTGCATTTTAATAAGCCTAGAAGAAGTAAAAACCATGTTAGCCTGCAGACTCGAATTCAATTGCACAAACAATATAGCCAAATACGAAGCATTAGTCCAAGGTTTGTACAAATTAATTGATCTTAACATCAAATATCTAAAAGTCCTAGGAGATTCAGAAATCATTGTTGGATAGGTAAGAAATACCATTCATTTTAATTCTGGACATTTAAATCATTACCAATCATTAGTCCAAGAATTGACCATTCATTTCTTAGCCTTCAATATTTCTTCTGTGCCTAGAATGCAGAATGCTAGTGCAGATCTACTAGCTAATGTAGCATTAAAGTAAATACCATCTCAAGGGTTTAGTCCCAATAGATTTTCCATTGAATTAATTTTTAGACCATCTATTCCTAACAATATTACCAATTGGAGAGTATTCAATAATGATTCAGATATCATAGATTTCCTAACATCTGAAGGATCTTATGATAGTCAAATTTTGGATGAAAATGAACATGACATTCACATAAAGGAAGAACAAGATGAAAATCCAATTCCTAAGTTATTTTTAAAGTTAGAAGGCCTCTATGATCTAAAATATAGGTTTAAAAGAGTTACTAACTCAAAAAATCAAAGTTCTACCTTAAGATTTGAGTTAGTAAATCTTGGAACTGATAACAAACCTCAAAATGTCAATCTAGGTCTTGGTCTATATTCCAACAAAGGATTATCATTTATCAAGTTGTTAAGAATGTACAAAAGTGTCTTTGCTTGGGATTACATTGATCTTAAAACATATGACACTTCTGTGATTCAACACACAATTCCTATGATTTTAGATGAGAAACCTATATAGCAAAAATTGAGGAAGATTCACCCGAATCTTGAAAATCAAATCAAAATTGAATTGAAAAACTCTTCAAAGCAAAGATCATCTTTCCAGTTAGACATTCTAAATGGGTTTCAAATTTGGTTCCCGTCAGGAAGAAAAATGGTGATATTAGAATTTTTATTGATTTTAGGAATTTAAACAAAACATGTCAAAAGGAAAACTTCACATTACCGACCATGGACCAATTATTGAAAATAGTAGCTGGTTCTGAATTGATGTCTTCTCTAAATGGATTCTTGGGATAGAAAAAATTCTTGTACATCCAGATGACATATTAAAGACTAAATTCAGGACTAAGTGGGGAACTTATGCCTATGAAAAGATGCCATTAGGATTAATTAATGCAGGTGCCACTTTTTAGAGAGCTATGGACACAACTTTTAGGGCACTCATCAATAAATCAGTGGTTATTTATTTAGATTGCATTACATTCTTTTCTAAAAAAATAAAAAATCATGTGAATGACCTAAAGCAAGTTTTTGAGCAATGTAAAAGGTTTGGGATCTCATTAAACCCAAAGAAGTCATTTTTTGATTTAGATGAAGGAAAATTTTTAGGATTCATTGTGTCAAACCAAGGTATCGATATTGATCCTAAAAGAATTGAAGAGAGTAAAATAATTCATTTTCCTCATAACAAGAAAGCTATGCAGTCATTTCTTTGGCAAATTAATTTTGTAGAAAGGTTTGTCCTTGAGTTTTCATAAAAAATTTTACCATTACAAAACATGATTAAGAAAAATTCAATCTTTGAAAGGGGACATAATGAAAGAGAAGCATTACATTTTATTAAACAATTCGTTATCAATACTCCATTCTTGACTACCCCCAATTTTCTTAATCCTTTTACTTTATATACTTTTTCATCGGATAGATCATATGCCATTGTTTTAACACAGCTTAATGACCAAAAAATTGAAGCACCAATACCATTTTTTAGTTCCAATTTGAAAGGTGCAGAACTCAGTTATTCATATTTTGAGAAGCAAGAATTTGTTGTTTTTAAAGCTATAAATAATTTCAGACCATTTCTCCTAAAAAATCACACCAAAATAATAGTTCCATTCTCTTCAGTGAGATAACTATTAATGCAAAAAGAATTAGGAGAGAAAAGGGCTAACTTTGTTACCACTTTACAAGAATATGATGTAGAAATTACACCCTCTAAAATTTTTAGAGCTCAAGGTTTTTCCAGAATGCTAACAGGAGCATCCCATTTATCATTAGAAGAAGATTCAGGTAATAATGTACAAATATCAGAGGTAAGCCTCAACGATGTGTAATCTCAATACATTGATCTCACATTTTATTTGAAAAATGGATATGCCCCAAGCCAAATCAGTTATAAAACCAAATGTTCTTTGATATTAAAGGCCAAGCAATATGAATTAATCAATGATGTATTTTTTAGAAGAAATTTTGATTATGTACTATTAATATGCTTAGAAAAATTTGAAGTAGAGAAAGCCTTGCAGGAACTCCAAGATGGACCAGCTGGAGGAGATTTTGGAGGAAATACAACAACACACAAAATCCTGCATGTAGGTTACTATAGGCCTACACTTTTCAAAGATTCTCATGAATATGCAAGAAAACTCAAAGTGTGTCAAAGTGCATCTCGAAGACAAAGGAAACCAACCTTCCCATTACAGCCAGTTAATATCGAACAACCATTTGAACAATGGGGATTAGATATAATCGGTGAGATCGTTCCTAACTCTTCCAAAGAACAAAGATATATTCTCATAGCTACATATTATTTCACTAAATGGGTGGAAGAAATTCCATTAAAAGTAGATAATTCAGAGAATATTATCGATTTCATTGACCAATATATCATAACTAGGTTTGGTTTACCTACTGCTTTAATGTTCGATAATGCATCTTATTTCTCGGGAATTGCCATGATAGAATTTGAAATCAAAAAAGGATTTAAACTTAAGCATTATACAATTTATTATCCGCAAGGAAATGGTTAGCATAATCCACAAACAAAAACCTTATTAGAATTATCAAATGAACTATTGATCAAAACAAATGAAATTGGCATAAGTCATTAATATTTTCTCTTTGTGCAGACCGAATAACTCAGAAAGCTTATATTGGCACTTCTCCATTCAATCTTCTTTATGGAAAATAAGTTGTTCTTCCTACCAATGTAGTTATTCCTTCTCTTTCCTTAGTTCAATTTATTGATGAATCTCCTTCTTCTTTATTACAACTAAGACAATTTCAAATTCTTAAGTTAGAAGAAGAAAGAGGAAAATCTAAGCATATTCATGCCCATCATCAATAGATAGTAAAAGCTTCTTTTGATTCAACTTTTGTTACTCCAAAAAATATTCAAATTGGTGATCTGGTATTGAAATGGGACAAAGCACACGAGGAAAAGGGTAAACACACTAAATTTCAAAAACTCTGCTAGGTCCATTTCAAATAATTGAAAAAATAGGCCCATCAACATTCTTATTGCAAGATCTATCAGGTAAAAGAGATTCATTGCCTGTTAATGGACATATTTTAAGAAATACTTTTCATAGGAGGTAACCCCTTCTATTCCTGTATACTAGTGTCTTTTTCTTTTCTCTTAGGAAAGTAAAATTTGCATAGTATAAATTTTTGGTTGTTCGAATAAAGCATCTCATATGATATTTTTTATTTATTAGTTATAGAAATAAGAAATGTTAAGGAAACAATCGAAATACTTGAATATCAAAAAGATTCTATTTTCACTAAAAGAAGCTATTTCACTGAAGTTATTTATTTTCTGATGAACTCTCATCTTTATAAAGCATGGTTATTCTGTCATCAATTAAGAAAATAATATTTAACATAGTAAAGACTCTTTTATAGAGAAGCAATCTAAAACTCAAAAAATTATCATCTAGAATCCTCAAAAGGACAAATGATTCACCCCATTCGGGAAAACTTATCAATTTTTGAAAGAAATTCGAAAAAAAAATATTATACTAGAAAAACTTAAAAAATAATAAGTCTTATCATGAGCTTGTTTACCATGTTCATAGGGAACTAGTTGAACTGACATTACCAATACTGCCTACCAAAATAGGGTAATGACTTGAGATTATATCAAGAGGATAAGGGGTCTCATCAAGAGCCAGCTTGATCAGTTTAATTACAACTAGTGAATGTCATTGTCATTATTTGGCTACCAAGCCAAGACAATGGCTTTTAAGTAAATAAAAATATGATACAAAAAAGAAAAAACAAATTTCAAAAAAATATTAAGTGTATAAAGTTGGAATTTATTTTTGGAAATTGTAAGAAAGACTGGATGGGACAATGAATCATTGTTGGGTAAAAGGTAACCTTGCCAAGAGCTTAAATTGCTTATTGGATCGGAGGCTCTACCTGTGATAAAAGAGTAAATATTTATAAAGCTAATCTGAAAGAGCCACCTGCTTTATCTTTTTGAACTGAGTAAAGACTGATATTGATTATCATACTTTTATTTTAAAAGAGGAATTCTTATGAATTATAACTAAGAGAGATTTTGTTGCTTAGTAAGATATTATTTATTGAAATTCATTCCTGCAACAATTTGTATTTCAAAAACATTTTTAGAAATTTCAAAAATTTAATCAAAGATAGTTGGTTCTCCCAAGTGAATTTCCAATTTTTGTGCTATACAACAACCCCCATTTATTTTTACTAAATGGGGACCCTTTAAAAATAAATAGGAAATTCATTTTGTTTAATTTTTATCTTAAGTGAAAAAAATGTAGGAAATAAAGTTTCTTTTACTTTTCCAATTTCATTCCTTAGTGCGCATCGCAATTCGTATAGCTTGCAAGCTTAAATGACTTAAAATCCACTAAGCCATGTGGGTTGCAATATGCACTAAAGCCTTTCCAAAGTCATATTAAAACTTATTGCAAACGCTTTAAACAACGTTATAAACCAAAATTGCATCATGCCTCATTAAAAGATCAAACTTATAAAGAAATTTGGTGAAGTTTGCGATTAAGAAAACCCGACGAACCAATAAAGAAATAAACATAAAAATCCAAGGTCCAGTGAAGTGCAATGGCATGATTTCTTAAAAGCACATTTCGCATTTTGAATTTTGCAGGATATAGCTAAAAGCAAGTTTAAATACCACATAAAAATTGCAATGTGTGATTTGTGTAGATCTCATTTCCGAGATTTATTGGTAACATAACAAATGAAAATAATTATAAGTTGCGATATACGATGAAGTAGTAGTTAATTGCTCAAGCACGTGAAATGACTCACGTCAAATCAAACTAAATATGAGATATAACATCTTAAATTGATCAATAGACATTTCACGTGAAGGTGTAAGAGATTTTATTTAAAAATATTATTGGTGATTAACAACATTTAATAGGAGTAATTTTTGATTGATTCATATCTACTTTGAGCATGTTTTGAAGTGATTGAATGCCAGATTTTTTTTACTTCTATCCACCTCTCTGTTCTCTATTTTTTTAATGTTTTCTCTATTCGCTTGAAATAAGGAAACTAATTAACGGAGCAAGGAAAACAAAAATGAGCAAGAAAGGAAAATAAATTGCTCAAGCGTCATCCACTGAAGACTCAGATATGTCTCCCTTATTCTCATACACCACCTGCAACAAGGAATGTGAAAATTCCTTGTGGGAGGAAATGTACAAGTTTTTCGAGGATGAAAAGCCAAGGGTCATAATAAGAGTTGCTACAACAGGTGCATCAGTTCCTTCAGACCCAACCTATTTCGATGTTGCATGTTCATTCATCCATAAGGTAGCAACAAGGCCCAATATTATCCCCTATATAGATATGGTTAAGTGGGTAATTTACCACTTGAACATAGAAGATATAACATTCAAGGATTCAAAGGGCGAGAATATCGGTTCATTTAGGGCAGAATATTTGAGGGCAATGTACCACTTACCCGTCACACAATAGAACTATGACAAAGATTTTCTTCAAAGCTTTAGAGAAAAACATCTAGACCTGATGAAATTCATAAAGGAATGGAAGGAAGACCAAGTAAAGCTTAAACGAGATAAAATTGCTACGTACTCCATAGCACAAATTCCTTCCCCTTACCGTTATGCTACTGGTATGTTCTGTAGATTATATGCAAAACTTGATACCACTAGGTTTTCTATAGATTGGGTCCCATTAATTGACAAGGCTACTTGGTCTATGGTGTTCTTGGCACCTCCAAGGAGCTACCATCCCCATTGGAGCCAATGTTAGTGTCAGTCTAGTCATATTTCCATCAGTGATAAAAATTTCTCTTTTGCATTTGCGTATTAGGAGTCTCATACCGAATAAATTTCACCATTCCGCTAGGTCATGGATTCATTGATGATAGTAATATTTCATCAGTTTTCCCTCATGTGAAACTTGTTGATTCTCCTCTCTATGGTCTTTAGTCATGAGCTACTTTCACTTTGTGAGTCATGTCAATAGGTCATAGGATGGGTCTCATTAGGTTCTAGGATCTTACCATGGTCAAACTAATGAGTCAAGTGTCAAAAAATATCAGCAAGGTCATGAGGACGTTAATAAACTCAAAGTCACAGCACCTGGGAGATCAAAGAAATATTTTATTCAGTTTGATGTAATTTTCACCTCAAAACCATGTTTTGAGGTGAAAACATGATATTTTGCCTTTATTGTCATTCATAATGTAATCTCATATATAATAAGTCATAATTTAGAAGCTTCCATCTCCACAAAGTCATCACCTTGCCTTCAGAGAAGTTTTCCTCAGCAAGTTTAGCATCAAATCATGTTCCAAGTGGACTCAGCAAAAAGAGCCTAGAAAGAGCTTTCAAACGATATATTACACTCTCAAAACTAACTCCTGGATTGAAATTTATGCCTAAGTGAAGTAAAAGTCCTCTATATCCAAACCACTTCCCCTCCATACCATTTAATTTGTAATATAATTAAATTTTATATTATAAAATACCCCCCCCCCTGTAATACATAAACCCCTTAAACTTTATAACAAAGTTTAAGTCTTACGTTATAATATCCCACCATTCCAAAACCTTTTATCGCAATCGCAACATTTGAAAAAGTGCCCCGATTGGCCCTTTTGTCAAAACTCCGATGTGATTACCCCCAATTGAATTAATTCCCCGATTGATCAGCCCCAACGTGATTAACTCATTTCTAATCATAATATTTAAATGTGACTTCCGATTAACCTCCTCCGATCCAATCTCACCATCTAAATACTGCCTCCGATTGACCCTGCCCGATTACACCATAACTGTTGATCTGATCAACGATCCAACGACTTATACTCCGTCGCTCTGTTGACATTGACGTTATCTATATTGCACCCCATCCCACTCCCCTTCGATCTCCAGATGCTGATTGGCCCTAGTCCCACCATTTAAATCCTCCGCCATTCATTACAAAAGCCCTTCTCCTTTGTAAAAGTTAAAATTTGTTCATTTTGTTACAAAGGCCATATCCCCAAATTGCATCGGAAGTTTTGGTTTCAATTTCCCATTGCAATGGCACCACCACATAACATATTACCATGTTGTATATACGTTTCGCTCCTGCTCTGTCCATTCTGATTGCGATTATAATGTGGGCTCCATCTCCTGCCCTTCCCTTTCCCATTTAAAATTAATTTGTCCCTTCACGAAAGCATAAATTTGTTTTATTTTACTTTGATAGAAATTTATAAAGTCAGTTCTCTTCAAACGGCATATGGAACGCAACAGTTAGAGGTCGAGAAACTAATTCGTAAAAATCACGTCTTCAGTTACGATTTAAAGGGATCTACGCTACAGATTTCGCCTCCGCATTTGTTATCAACAAATTTGAGTGGCATAATGTAATGCTGCTCCTTCTTAGGACAGATTGTTGACTCTTCATATTTTGGTTGATTATGTTGTTAAACAATTCCCTTTTCTCGTTGATTCATTTTCCCACATTTCAGTGTATTTATTGTGATCCTAAATAATTTGTAAGGTTTGAAAAATCTGAGGTCTGTAAACTCAGAAGTAGGGGAATAGTGTGGAAGAAAAGCTCTACGCTCCATTGTACAGTCTGACAGGGAATTAATAAAACATGCAGCTCTAATTTGTGGGATCCATGTGGTATGAGATTTAGCATTTGTTCTCTCCTTGGTCTCATATCTAAATCGTTATGTTTCACTTCTCATTCATAATCATTTCCTTTTGAATTCTTTCAAGATAGAAAGGTAGAATCCATTTTATATGCTTTGCCTTGGGAAATCATTCATGCTCTGTGTTTTTTCTTCTGTTTGAAAGGGATCCATTTATTGTGCCCTTTTCAGCTCCTCACCAGTCTTTCCCTTCCATCCTTATTAAACTTTAATTGCTAAATTTTCCTGCCTATCTTGCCCCATGAAATACCTTGCATCCTGATTTGATTCCCTAGTTTCAAACTGTCCCTTTCATATCCCATACATCCCTGAAATTTTCAGTGATTTTATTAAAACATTTTTTCGTTTATATATCTAGCCTAATATCAGTCCATTTATTGTATTTCATAAAATATTCTTTCACGGAGAGATCTCTCTCCTATCCTTGTAGGGCTAGCTACATGGCTGAGCATGGTTTAGTTGTTACCCTATTTTGCCCTTTTTAGCTTGGGATTCAATTCGGGTGCTAACATCTCTGGCGACTCCGATGGGGAATACAAAGATCATATCTAAATCCTCGGTAAAGAATGACAAAGTATCATATCTGATTGATGACGGTGAACAACAATTAGATACATATGAAAGCTGAATTTTTCACCTGGCGACTCCAACTCAATGTAAAGACTCCACTAGAGTACCGACTCTTTCTGTAGGAAAATGGAAGTATCTTACAAAATGTTCAGATATTCAAAGTGGAATGGTATTCAAGATCTAATCTGCTTTCTTTTAAATTACTTCTTTGCTTTTCCTGAAGCTATCCTGAAATTTTTTCAAAATTTGCTGTATGATAAAGGTGATCAAAAGCTTCATTCAAACGATTCAAAAAGTATAAATACTGAGGTTTCTTTTGATCTCGGCCTTAACCCTTTCCCTATATCGTATGATTAACATCTTCAAAATGATGAGCCTAAAGAGACCAATACTAATCATGTAGCTCCTGTATATACTCCTAGACCTCCTATAGTCCCGGATAGGTATAAACCTCTCATTTTACCTTCTGTACTCCATGCTTTCCCTGCAAATTATTAACTATATCTACCGAGGTTTGATGGTGAATGTAACAAAGTCAATGTTGAGACACATGTGCAGAATGTTGAGACTTTCCTAGATCTTTTTGAAGTTGATGAAGAGGATGTCAGTATTAGGCTTTTTTCTCTTTCTTTGCAAGGAAAAATCAAGAGTTGTTTCAAAACCCTGCGTGATGCGAGCATCCCATATTTGCAGCAGTTCATCAAAGTCTTCCTCGACAGATGGGTGGTCAGACAGAATCCTTTCCTAATTTTAGAAAAGTATGCCCAGCTGAAAAGACAGTTAGGGGAGATAGTGTAGTAGTTTTCTGCCAGATTCAATCAAGTATATTATTCGATACCTGCCAATATAATACCTCCCCCTGACTCAGCTCTCTTACATTACCTGGGCACTTTTGATCCATAAATGGAGTTTCAGTTGAGAGAAAGGAACCTTGCAACACTTGAAGAGATGCAGAACCGCGCAGTATATGTAGAAGCTAATCTGTTGATCAGAAGAGCAAAGCTGAAGGAAGAAGAAAAGAGGAACGTTGCAGAACATTTGACATCTTCAAAGGTAAAGCTCAACCTTTTGGTAAGCGCAGTAGAAGAGATGGTGCTGAAAATCACTACAAAGAATGAAAATGATGTTCAAGAAAAAGTGGCTGGTCCAAAACATTTTCTTTCTTATCCCAGTTATCATCCATCTAACCATGACTGTGTTATAGAGCATCTCGGAGATGAGAAATCTCTTGATATGACTTGTATACTTGATGATATGTTTTATGTTGATGATTTTCCAAAATTCGATCAATATAATGATGATGATTTTTTCCAACACAAGCTAGTCTTGCAACACAATCAACAGCTGATTTGTGGGAGGAAGTTCCATTTCAATAGCTTGAAAATAGTAATCATCCGATGCATATCATCTAGGACAACAATGAGAAAATTATGGAAAATTGGGAAGTAAGTGAGGGATCTCTGCCTCTTTGTTTCGCTTCAATTTAGTTCATCAAAGATAACTTTCATGCGATTAGAAATAAAAAATCTCTCAGTTTTAATGTTGAGGTTGAGATAGATAGCGAAATTCTTGAGAAAGTTATTATTGAAAAATATTCTCTTGAAATGGTTGATGAAATCATTTGCGATATAAATTCTCCCCTCGCTCCAGATTTGCAATTGCTAAATGAAATTGAAGGTTAGATTACAGATAAAGGCTTGGAAGCTGAGACATATGATCTAATGATGCAAGATGATTCCGTACCCTTATGTTTTGAAGCATTCCAATTCATAAAGCAGAATTTTTGTAATATCTCTAAAGAAAATGATGAGCATTCTGTAGAGTGTCATGCAGTCTCATTAAAGTCAATAGATACGTCGCAATAGTCTTTTCAAGTTTTTCATGACCCTATAGCTCATGTGTTGGATGATGTTTTTTGTAAAAGTCCTTCTCCATAGGCTAACCATGTGTCAGAAAAGAGTGTTGACAATAACTTTATTCGAAAGCTGACTTCATTGTTTTGTTCAGCAGATGCTTCATTACAAAGCTCATATCAAGATTTGCAGTCATATGAAGAGAGTAATGAAGAACATTTTTGTTTTGTTTGGAATCATCAGTAGAGATTGGTTATTCACGAAGTCCAGGATTCTTTTGTCAACTTGTTGCAATAATCAGAGAAAGACAACAAAGATGTTAGGAAAATTTTAATATCAAGGTATGAAGATTACCTGGAGCAGAGCAGTGATGTATTAATGGAAATCAATAGCTGTTCTTATGAAGATCCTTTCGCAGTATTCTTGAGGCCATCCAGTCAACTCATGCTTTGCAAGTTTATCAAGATTCTACTTTATTCCAAGTTTCCATGAGAGTTGCCCTTCAGTTCTTCTCTCTACTTGCTCATTAGAAATCACTTGGGGAGCATTCAAATAGTAGCCAAGATGCTTACATGGTTGCATTGGTTGTTCCATTTCACTTGATCAGGTAGTGAATAGAACAATTCGAGTAGGTTTGATGAATAAGCTCAATTATGAGCATTTTTCTAGTTTGTCAATTGTGTTTTAGTCATGTTTTGAGTCAGTTTGGTTTTATTGTGGGTTTCATTTTTAGTATTGAGTCAGAGTCAGTCTGCATTGTGTCAGTTTTCAGTATTTTTGACTCCATGCCCAATGGATAAGGCTACTTGGTCTACGGTGTTCTTGGAACCTCCAAGTAGCTACCATCCCCATTGGAGCCAATGTTAGTGTCAGTCTAGTCATACTGCCATCAGTGATCAAAATTTCTCTTTTGCATTTGCGTATTAGGAGTCTCATACCGAATAAATTTCACCATTCTGCTAGGTCATGGATTCATTGATGGTAGTAATCTTTCATCAGTTTTCCCTCATGTGAAACTTACTGATTCTCCTCTCTATGGTCTTTAGTCATGAGTTACTTTCACTATGTGAGTCATGTCAATAGGTCATAGGATGGGCCTCATTAGGTTCTAGGATCTCACCATGGTCAAACTAATGAGTCAAGTGTCAATAAATATTAGCAAGGTCATGAGGAAGTCAATAAACTCAAAGGCACAACACCTGGGAGATCAAAGAAATATTTTATTCAGTTTTATGTAATTTTCACACGATATTTTTCCTTTATTGTCATTCATAATATAATCTCATATATAATAAGTCACAATTCAGAAGCTACCATATCCACAAAGTCATCACCTTGCCTTCAGAGAAGTTTTCTGTAGCAAGTTCAGCGTCAAATCATGTTCCAAGTGGACTCAGCAAAAGGAGCCCGGAAAGAGCTTTCAAACGGTATACTACACTCTCAAAACTGACTCCTGGATTGAAATTTATGCCGAAGTGAAGTAAAATTCCTCTATATCCAAACCACTTCCCCTCCATACCATTTACTTTGTAATATAATTAAATTTTTATATTATAAAATACCCCCCCCCTCCAACCGCATCGTAATACATAAACCCCTTAAACTTTATAACAGAGTTTAAGTCTTACGTTATAATATCCCACCATTCCAAAACCTTTCATCGCAATCGTAACATTTGAAAAAGCGCCCCGATTGGCCTTTTTGCCAAACCTCCAATGCGATTACCCCCAATTGAATTAAGTCATTGATTAATCAGCCCTGACGTGATTAACTCATCTTCGATCGCAATATTTAAATGTGACTTTTGATTAACCTCCTCCGATCCAATCACACCATCTAAATACTGCCTCCAATTGACCCTGCCTGATTACACCATAACCGTTGATCTGATCAACGATCCAATGACTTATACTCCATCGCTCCATCAGCATCGGAATTATCTATATTGCATCTCGACCTGCTCCCCTCCGATCTCCCGATGCCGATTGGCCCCGGTCCCACCATTTAAATCCTCCTCCATTCATTACAAAATCCCTTCTCATTTGTAAAAGTTAAAATTTGTTCATTTTGTTACAAAGGCCATATCCCGAAATCGCATCGGAAGTTTTGGTTTCAATCACCCATTGCAATGGCGTTGCCACATAACATATTACCATGTTTTATATACATTTCGCTCCCGCTCTGTCTATTCCGATTGTGATTATAATGTGGGCTCCATCTCCTTCCCTTCCCTTTCCCATTTAAAATTATTCGCCCCTTCACGAAAGCATAAATTCGTTTTATTTTACTTCGACAGCAATTTATAATGTCAGTTCTATTCAAATGGCATATGGAACACAAAAGTCAGAGGCCAAGAAACTAATTCATAACAGTCACATCTTCAGTTATGACTTAAAGGGATCTACACTACATATTTCCCCTCCTCATTGGTTATCAAAAAATTCGAGTGGCATAATGTAACGTTGCTCCTTCTTAGGACAAATTGTTGACTCTTTAGATTTCGGTTGATTATGTTGTTCAAAAACTCCCTTTTTTCGTCGGTTCATGTTCCCACATTTCAGTGTATTTATTGTAGTACTAAATCATTTGTACGGTTTGAAAAATCTGAGGTCTGTAAACTCAGAAGTAGGGGAATAGTGTGGAAGAAAAGCTCTGTGCTCCATTGTACAGTCTGACAGGGAATTAATAAAAGATGCAGCTCTGATTTGTGGGATCCATGTGGTACGATATTTAGCATTTGTTCTCTCCTTGGTCTCATAAGTAAATCATTATGTTTCACCTCTCATTCATAATCATTTCCTTTTGAATGCTTTCAAGATAGAAAGGCAAAATCCATATTATATGCTCTGCCTTGGGAAATCATTCATGCTCTGTGTTTTTTTTTCTGTTTTAAAGGGATCCATTTATTGTGCCCTTTTTAGCTCCTCACCAGTCTTTCCGTCCCATCCTTATTAAACTTTAATTGCTAAAGTTTCCTGCCTATCTTGTCCCATGAAATACCCTGCGTCCTGATTTAATTCCCCAGTTTCAAACTGTCCCTTTCATATCCCATATATCCCTGAAATTTTCAGACATTTTATTAAAACATTTTTCCGTTTATATATCTAGCCTAATATCAATCCATTTATTGTATTTAACCGAATATTATTTCACAGAGAGAGCCCTCTCCTGTCCTTGTAGGGCTAGCTACAAGGCTGAGCATGGTTTAGTTGTTACCCCGTTTTTCCCTTTTCATCTTGGGGTTCAATTCGGGTGCTAACATAATGGAACACAGTCTGTTATCTTTTGACATTTGATGTTGTTTAACTAATGTTGCACTATTGTACTCTTTATATTTATTTAAAGTGAAGAGGAGTAGATATCTACTGTCAGTTTACATGAGTAGGACTTCGTACATATGGTACTTCTATTCACTTGTATTAAGTTTTACTTTCTAGTTTGACAACCATATTTTTATTGCATTATATATTTGAAACGTAATTATAGATGAATGTTAAATGCACTTCTGTACTAATAGTTGTCTGTGATTTCTTATAAAATATATAATCGCACATATGAATGCGATACACTTTTCACAATTCTTCGAATCATGGTATTTTGTTATAAGAACCATATTTACATAATTTTCATCTCTTTCAACTGTTAAATAATCTACATTACTAATAGTTGAAGGATATCTCTTTAGATCACATAAAGGAAGAAACACCCCAGGAATATAGTAGAATAGATAGTGTTAGATAGATACATGTGATAGATTAGAATCATTCTCCATTACATGTTATATAAATAAAAACACACCCCAAAATCATCCTTATTGGAAAATTGGTCCGACTATCCCCAGACGCCGCCACACCAAATGGAAAAGGAGTTTCTTTAAGGTCCGGACCGAGTGGTTTCCCCCCATGTTTTCGCAACAGAATTCTGAGGCCTCAACAGGTGGTTGATGAATTTTTCCACTTTGAAAGCATCAATATGGATGAAAAACAAAATAATTATCCAATTTGAATCACAACTCCCCCATGTTTGGATGATTTTGGTCCCCAAAATATTCTACCAAAAAGGGTGATAGAATATTTCCTCCACCTTATTTTGGGTGTATCGTTTGTATTTTCTTGGAAGTTGTACTTTAACCTCAATCTGCTAAAGTTCATGCTAACCCTATCTCATATTTCTAGACCTATTTTGAAAAATTGTATCCTTTATCAACTCTTTGTAACCATATGGTGCCAAATATTCTACAAAAGCTAGGACTTGTGCCTCTTCCTGATCTAGCATGAAAGGCTCATAAATTTTCAGATTCTCTACATGCACAACTGAGTAAATGGGCATGTATGGGGCAGATTGAGTTTATAGGAATTATCTCCCTCATTTTCCAGTATCTAGAAGGGACCATACCATAAAGCCTTAATTTTATTAACAAGGCCCGTTCGCCTATTAGTTGTTCAACTGTAACCATACTCTGTCTCCCATGAATGAATTCTCTATTCTATGTTGATCATGCATGGCCTTGTATTTTTCTCGTGACTTTTGCAGTGTCTCTTGTATCTCTATGTGAATTTTCCTAATATTTTCTAAAAAAATGTCTACCATTAATGCATCCCTTATGAGATAATCCCTCACTCCTTGTTACTCATGTGAAATATCCAAAGTTGAAGGTGGAAAATATCCAAAAAACGTTTCAAATAGGGACTTACTAATAAAAGTTTGGATTAGTGTTTTGTTATAATATTGATGTATATATACCATATTTTCATTATAAGTATTTGAATGCTTCTAATTGTGGCCCCTCAAAAGTTGCAAAAATGTCATGTTGACTACTTTTGTTTACCTGTCTATATGTGGATAGAATGTTGTAGATGTCTTCAACTTCATGTCCATATTACTACATAATGTAGTAAAAAATGCACTAAGAAATCTTATGTCCATGTCTGAAGCAATGCTCCTTGGTATCCCAAAGTGCACCTAGATCTATCCAAAGAACAAGTTCACTAATTCTTACCCACTGATGGTATTTTTACATGGCATTAGAAGACGGGTCTTATTGAAACTATAAAATATCATGAATAAGTATCCATGTCCCTTCTTGGTTGTTGGTAAAACACCCACAAATTCCATGGAAATTATTTCCTAAGGACGAGTTGGTACAGGTAAGGAATGATAGAGACCATGTTTTTTTTTACTAGGCTTGCTAGTACAACAAAAAATTCAACCTCTTATGAACCTAACTACATGTTCTTGCAACTTGGGCCAATACACATACCTCTGCAAGTTGGTCACTGTCTTCCCTACACAAAAACTACCTACAACATTTGCGGTGTGATGCTCTCTAATAAATTTCAATCACTCACCTTTAGGAACACATAGCTTATCCAACTTGTAGAGTAACCCATCATAGAGATGGTAGTCAACAATGTTGTCAATATCATTCATATGAATTTGGCTCTGCAACTACCAAAACACATCCTTGAAGTCTTGATCCTCTAAATATGCCTCTCTGTATGCGTCATGGGTGAATGGATCCATATGCATTAGAGTTCCCAAAGATATGGTCTTTGATATGGGTGACCTTGAAAGCATGTCAACTAATTTGTTTGTGCCACCATTCTTATACTTGATCACTAAATGAAATTATTGTAGAAACCCATACACTTGTAATTTTTGGTATATTACAGCTTACTTTGCCCATAAGTATTGTAATGACTTATGATCTATGTGGATTAGTGTATCTTTTCCCATCAAATAGTGTTTCCACTTCTTCATAACTTTCACTAGGGCATATAGCTCCTTGTCATAAGTAGGGTAGTTAAGAATTGCCCCATGAAATAATTTAGAATGGTAGCATATAGGCCTTCCTCCCTACATCAATACTGCTCCCATGACATATCCACTCAAATCTGTCTCCACCTTGAAGTGTTGTTGCGAGTTCAGTAAGCTAGAATTGGTGTTGAATTGATGTTGTTCTTTAGCTCCTCAAAGGACCTATGCTAACCCTTTCCCCAATGAAAAATATTACCACTTATCGTTATGGCATGGAGTAGTGCTACTATTTATGAAAATGAGGGTATGGATTTCCTCAGTACTATGTCATCCAAAAAATACTCATAACCTCAAAAACATTAGTAGAAACTAACCAATTCATAATGGCCTCAATGTTATAAGGATCTATCTTTAGTTCTCCTCCACCTATCACATACCCCAAATACACTAAATATAGTTGTGCAAACTCACATTTATTGATATTTTATAGCATTTGGTGCTTCTTTAATGTCTCCAACACCTTCATGAAATGTGAGATATGCTCCTTCTAGGCAGCACTATATACCAGTGTATCATCCAAATAGGAAATAACAAATGAATCTATAAGAGGGTGCAATATATCATTCATTAACATAATAAACATAGCTAGTGCATTACATAGGCTGAATGGCATGGGTAACCACTCATACAAGCCTTTCCTAGTTTTGAGGGTGGTTTTTCAAGTATCCTCTTATTTGACTCAAAATTGCTGATATATATACTTCAATTCTAGCTTGGTAAAGCATTTTTATTGCTACAGTTGATCCAATAGATGATCTATTTTGGGTAGGAGGAAACTCTTCTTGAGTGTAATTTTATTCAAATCCCTATAATCTATAGACATTTGATAGGTCCAATCCTTCTTTGGCACAATGATGATGGGTGACCCACATGGTAATTTTCTTGGTCAAATGACACCCTATTCCAGTGGTTTCTGCAATTGTTTCTTCACCTCTCTTTCTTCTATAACATACTGCTACACATCCCAATGTTTGGCAATCAGGATTCTGAAAATTGTTGGATCTTATGTTCCACTTCGCTCTTGGGTGGTATTCCTTTAGGTTCTTGGAACACATCTTTGTATGCCTTTAAAAAATATCCCAATTGTTGTTTCTATTTTCTTAGTACACCCCTTGATCTAGATTCTCTTAGCTACCCGAATTAACCAAGATCTTTTACTTTTGTGATGTTAGAAAAATTGCATGTGAAAGAGTATAAAAAAACACATCTTCATACCTTAAAGAAGAGGAAACATAAATGAAATAATCAAATCAAAGAACACACACAACTTAATAATGAAATTTAGCCAATGTGGATTACCTCTTCGGGCTTGCTCAAAGTGGGGGGGAATATTTTATTAATCTTAAACTAAATCAAATTACATGCATGTACAAAACACACCTTATACCTCCACTTCTAGAGATGGCCTGAAAATACAAACCTTTGCTGAATAAATTGATTGCACTGTTTAATTACTGATGCAAAATTGTGTCAAATGACAATAAACTCGACCCATTTATGTTTTGGTCAAAATATGTACCATCGAGAATCTGAAATATTCCACAAATATTCCTTCTCGCTAGTTGACTGGAATTATGTTTCTCATATGAGAAATCTAACTTCACCACTATGCTCCTTATGAAAAACTGAGTAAAATGAGTATAAATTCGACATAATTCTATCACTGTGAAAATTTGGCCCTAAGGGAATCTTTTATATTCCTCATGATTCCACAAAGGTTCCTCTCTGCAATTCGATTGAAGATATGTTGCTTAGATGAGAAAAAAAAATGTACACCATTATGTTCCCTATGAAATTATGAGAAGAATGAGTATAAACTCGAGATAATTCTTTCATTGTGAAAATTTGACCCGAAAGGAATCTTTTAGGTTCGTTGCATATTCCCCTGTTCTTTGTCTAGAAGTGAGATTCCCTATAAACCTAGGCTATCAGTGCACCTGACTCCTCTCATTCCTTAAAACATGGAGAGTTTTATATTTTCAGTGGTCTTGGTCTTTGGGGGTCATTTTACAAAGTTCTTTCCAGTGGCATTTCCCCTATAGGTTTTGTCTGTCTCTTAAGGATCATAGTCAGGTCCTTCATCACTTGGTTCAAGTCTTGGTCTTGTGTTTTCTTGGCAGGTTTTCAGCGGTGACGACTTTGGTGCTTTGAGCAGGTCCTCCTCTAGGCACCAAAGGTTATTTGGATGGGAATCAGTGGCCATGTTTTTCAACTCAACCCCTCTAGAAGTGTGAAAGGAGATTTTACATTTAGAAATGAGGGAGATTGATGACTCGATATATCACTATGATTTTGAAATTGGTAGTAGCTCTTTGAAATGGGTTCTTGATCCTGGATATTTTAGGAAAAGAATACTGCGCTTTCTTCACTCCATCTCAACTCATAAGCATATGGAAACTTTGTTAATTATGGTCATACGGGAAAAACTAATTGAAAATTATAAGTTTTTTGATGGACACGAAGATATCAAGAGGATCATGAGGGACATTAGGTATGACCTAGACAATATCATGGTTAGATTGAATCATGTGAAAAAAATATATGGTTTGAAACTCAGATACTGAATCAAACGACCATTAGGAGAATGATACAACCATCAATGCTCCTCCCTTAAACAATGTTCCACCTATGAACAATTTAGATGCATAATCTCCTCCATTTTCTCTAGTCATCATCCTGGACTAACATGTCCAACATGATTCTATGTCTTTTGGAGACTTTTTCTTGTGATGTAATAATTTTTTGTCAGTGGCTATCTACTTGTTTTCTCTACTAGTTTTTTGCCTCGCTGTTGGAGGCTATGGAAGTATGCTTTTTTATTTTTCTTTTTCGAGGTCACTATAAGGTGCCTACAACTAACTACTCTTAACCTATAAGACCATTTCAAAATATTCTCGTCAGTTAGTATGAATATCAAGTTATATCTATGCAATATTTTTTTTCTATTAATAGAAATCTACCAATGGAATTTACAAAAAAAAGAGGATCATGAGGAATAAATTGAGAAAAGTAAGGATGAGGATGACCATGAGCTTGTTCTATTTCTTCACCACATGACAAGATTTTTATATACCTTAGGATTTCTTCAGATTTTTATAGACTAGTGTCTTTGCAATGTAAAGACGGTAAATGGGTTTTATGGACCAAAAGAGATAGCAACACTAACAACAACAAGTGTTGCACAACAAATTAGTCCCTACCACTAAAAATTGTAAATTAAAATATGAAATGGAAAAATTAATTAACTATTAAGGAGAAAGAACTTGTATAATTTTTTAGTGGGTAGTAATGAGTAGTAACTCTGCACATTTTAATTTTCCCTTGTTACTTGTCCTCCCATGTGTCTACATCTCTAACCATTGAACATATTCAATCTAACAGTCAAAGGGATGTGGGAATATTATAAATATGTGAAAGATGGTAGGAATAATTTAGAATTGCTCAAAATTTACTATATTAAACAATTGATCTTGGTTCTTGTCCATTGGATTTCAAAAGAATCCTAAAATCTTCAATCAATCAAATTAATTTAG
Source organism: Pinus albicaulis (assembly GCA_034641835.2). Lineage (NCBI taxonomy): Eukaryota > Viridiplantae > Streptophyta > Pinopsida > Pinales > Pinaceae > Pinus > Pinus albicaulis. The sequence continues at coordinate 144,658,565 of CM076579.1, read as the reverse complement.
CAATTAAAAAAACTGCAACAAAATTGAATATGACCACCAACCTATTTAATAATAGGAAGACTCGCTAATTCATGACGGGCATGAGAAGACTATACATAAGAGCTTTCCTCTCCAATTCCTCCTAGATGATGGGAATCAAGATCGATATTTTGAACATTGAATGAATTATTGGTAATTTTTAATTTTTAAATATTTTGAAAATTAAATTTTAAGATTTTAAAATATTTTAGAATTTGATTTTAATTTTATTTATTCAAATTTGAACATATCTATACATTTAAGATTATTATAGATATTTTCTAGATTTAAGATTATTATAGATATTTTATTTGATTTCATTGGCATGAAAAATTCCTATTATATCCCTATATTATTTGGAAATCTACAATTTGTCATTTATCTATAGAATATTTTGAAATATAAAATCAAATTTAAAAGGAAATTTGAATTACAAAATATCTTAAGCATTTATAGTCTTATTAAAGCAATGTATATTATACCTCTAAAATATACTAAAACCTGTCATCAAATTTACTTATTATAATAAGTAGTGCAAAAATAATTTCCAAAATATTTTATAATTCACAATTTAAATAAAAATAACCATTTATCAAACACTCTTTAGTCTCAAACACAACCTATGTTTCAAAACCTAAAATCTACATAAACTTAGGTCTAAAAAAAATTGAGGTAATTTGTCAACCATATTTTAAGTAAAAAAATGAAGTTGTTTTTAACACAATAAACAGTCAATAACCTGCTACTCTTAAGTTATACTGGAAATTAGGAAGAACGATTAAATGTTTTTTATTTTGGAGCAGTAATTATTGTTTGCCCAATCAATATAGAGTAGGTTGAAGAGGGTTAATACCTTGTAATGAATTCAGAAACAAAATGAGAATAAATTATGGGGTAAGGATGGGGTAGTGTATCCACTAGCAATATCACATATTTTAGGCCTTAAAGCATCATAAGCTATTACCGGCATACATTTCTTGAAAGTGGCTCTATCGAATCGTCCATTGAGATGGTATCTCTTCTGCATTTCTGGATAATATAGAGGAAAGAACTTGAGTCTGCACGTCGTCTACATTTTTGGAGATGGTCTCGATGAATTCCAAAGCTCTCTTATTTCTATCTTCGACTTGGTATCCCAAAGAAGAGCTCATCTCAACTTCAGGGGTTGTACTCGTCATGGTAAAATATAGAATAGTTTTGCCGATGACAAGGGACCCCTTGATGGCCTGCTCAGGGAGAGCCCAAGAGTAGAGACTTTGTAGTCTCTTAAATCCCTACAGGAAAATGTTATGCCAAGTAACTTCAACTTTGTAGTGTCTGTTAGTTAGTGAAACTTCAAAATTTTCACTTCAAGAATTTTAGAGTTCTGAAAAATGACTACGTACAAAACTCAACAATAAAACTTCAAGTCATGAGGAGCTTAATAGGTGTCTGTTAGTCAGTGAAACTTCAAATTTTCAATTCAAAATTTTTAGAGTTCTGAAAAATGACCACGTACAAAATTCATAGATTCAAGGATAAAGCACTCCGGGCTTGCCTTTATACGATTTTTTTTTAGTTGCTATTTTATTGTGTGCAGTTCTTGAGATTGTTGATTTCCTGAATATTTGGAAATTAGACTGACAGTGTGTGTGGTTCTTGAGATTTTTGATTCCGTGAATATTCAACAATTAGACAGACATGGGCGTCCATCTGATTGCCAGAAATCAGCGATATACATAAAGATGCCCATGCCCATCTGTTGTTGTCTCAATATTATTCTTAGCTGGTGATTAACTTTTAACAACAAAATCTGAATTTCCTTCACAATATTCTACAAAATTTGAATTAAAGATAAACATAGGTTGTGTTATCATCAAATTGAGTCCTATTGGGCTGCTTAAATGGTCAACTTGGAGTAACTCTTTCAAACCACTTACAACTGGAAATTAGCCTCTCTAGTCTGAGAGAGCTCTCTCAAAACATAAAGGACATTCAATGAGTAATATTGAAAACAAATGACTAACTCTGCATTGGATTGGATGTGTTTTTTTGTAGGTGAAAGATGTGTTAGGTTTAGTACCATTGGGCTTATGGAGTTTATATGAAAACTAGGTCACAAGTACACTTATCTCATGGAAACTGAGGCAATTGTGTTCTTATAAAACCACACATGAAGGATATAACAACAAGCTATATGCATACAGGAAGTTGGAGCATGTCACCATGATTTCCAAGTGATTATACATAATCAAACTAATAAAACATGAAAAAGCAACATACCAGGTGTATAAATGGAAGTTGGATCATGTAATCATGAATTCCAAGTGATCATACAACTAGAAAACTAGAGAGAAAGTAAAAGGCTGATATAATAAACATACATAAGAACACATAGAAGAATCTTAGGTCTAAAATCAGTTGTTGTAACCATATATTACTGATAGACAAAGATTACAAGAGTAGTGCCTTCATAACATCTCCCAAACATTTCTAACTCTAGAACTCTCTCATTTATAGAATGAGGACTCATACAAATGATATCCAACCTTTCTAGCTTCAAATTCCCACCTCAGAGACCCATTTCAAACATTATTCCATCACTTGGAGACTTCCTAGGGATATTTTTGTTTTGCAGAGTTTTAATACAAAAATGACTCTTCTTTCATTAATAGTTCAAAAAATCAATTTAATAACCCTTATCAACTGCAACCAACTAATTTTCTGAGTGTACTAGAGTGTTGATGTGTCATTATGCCACATGGATGCTGAGCTGGACCTCCTCCAACTCGAAATTTTACAATTGTTTCACAAATCTGGTTAGTGAAAATTCTGAAAAATAGGCTTCAACAATAAGTGTATAATTTCCAAACCCTGATGGCATTGCAGAAACTGAGAGAGTTTTTTGTAGATGGAATTGTGCTGAAGAAAAACCTCTTTCATATTCTCAAAAATCTTTTTATTTGGTCTGAAATAAAACTTGAATTTGATTACTAAAACAATCATGTACATAAATTTTCGTAGCGTAGTTTAGTAGCGAGGTTGTTTTTGTCCTTTGTCTTTTCCTTCTACCACCTCTGCTGGTAAAAAAATGTTTGTCAGGAAAAAATGAGTGAATAGCATCAAACTCCGTCCTTGGATCTTCAAAAAACTGTTTTTATAGGCAAAAAAACATTTTTCAGAAATTTCTTAACGTTTTTTGGCCTTCAAGCCTAGAGCACGCTACGAAACTACCTGATAATGGAGAAAATTCCAAAATATTCATTTTTCTTCCAAATTTCATATGTAGGTTTTAAAATTGATATAATGAAATATGATCATGCAAACTTTCCTCTTACCGTCCTCAAAAAACATCATTTTCACCTTTAGCAAGTTTATTCATCACTAAAATGACTATTTTTTCTCAAAACATAGGGTTCAAAAATAAGCTCTTATCTCCCTATAATTGATAGATATTAAAAAACGGAAGGAAATTTTTGGAAGTCAGTATGTCGTGAAGAAAAACCTCTGTTTTTTTTTTGAAAACCATCTCCCGCTGTCTAGAATCGACATTCTAAAAACTTGTATACAACAGAAAAATCCTGCATTCTGAAAATAAGGCTGAAAGACATCGCTGTATATCCAAATTTGTAGCACGTTTGAGAAAAGTGGAAGAGTTTATTGTCATTTGATATGTCCTTGAAACTAACCTCTCTCAGTTCTGTAAAATACTTCTTTTTTTGCCGAGAAACCATCCTTGAAGTTGACTTCTCAAAAATAAAAAAACAGAGAAATCCTCATATTCGCTACGAAATTATTACCGAGCTTCGTAGTGAAATCTTCCTATTTTACACTGAATTCGCTACGAAAACGTGTAAAAATGGCTTAAGTGTCCTTTTCAAATTTAAACTCTTGGGAAATGAAATATGACAACTAATGATGACTGATGGGACATGACATGAGCTAAATGGAGGGGGCTTTGAACCTTAGTATGGGTTAAACATGTAAAAAATGAAATTTTCCTATACCAACTTGAAAAATTCTTAAGGAGACCTTAAAATTTTGAGGAGTGAACTATATGACTATGTCACGTAAGGAATCACAAAATTATGAGTGATAACAGTGGCTCACTTGGGATGGTTTGCCCCTGTGGTTCACCAAAGAACCTGTAGTTCCAGTGCCATCTATCTTCTTGGAAATAAAAACTCTGAAATTTATGAAGACTTTGCCAAGCTCTTATGGCCTTCTCCTCAGGCCCAAGCTTGATGATTACTACTGAAAAACCAAATCTATACATACTGAAAAGATGCTAAGTCTCCTTGAGCTTATTCACACATGCTCCTACCCACCCTAACAACTACAATATTCATATTTGATTCAAGAAACATGAAACCTCCAATAAAGACATTCAATGAGCTGATCTGATACTTGAACCCCTTGACTGCGCTTGAACCAAAAGCCAACTATATTCTGAAATGATAAATGTAAGAGAACATGGATCTGTTTTTCATAGTGAAAAAATAATTGAAAAGTTGGACTATAGAACTCTTCCATGTAATCAGCTATGGGATCATAGAAGACACAATTTATTGATATCGCTTTTAAGCTCTCAATGACAAATTGATCCTGGATATCCTCCTCATTTTCTTCACTAAGGATGAATCTTGATTCCAATTCTACAATATCAAGCTCATAACCATATTCTTCCTCTATTTGCAAATCAAATGTTATAACAATTTCCTCTTATTTTGGAGGCGGAAGACCTTCCAAGAATTGTTTAGGATCTTGGAAATCATATGATCCAATTTTAACATCCAATAGTTCAATTTCATTCTCTAATCTTTCAACAGCTAAACCAAGAAAATAAATTTTGTTTTCAGATGTGAGTCGAATGGATTTCCAACAACAAAATACTATTGTGGAGAAATGTTCATCTATCTTAAATTCTTCTAACTCATCCCTTACACTTTGTAGCATTTCATCATACAAAGAGTTTGCCACATACCTTGTCATTTCGTATCACCATGAATGTTTTGAAATCTGGATTCTTCATAGTGAAGTCGCTCTGAACATTGAAGCTCGAGATCTTGAACAATGGAGTTGTTAGGTGAACGATACAACCTTTATGTGTTTGGCTTCTGTTCACCATCAGAAGTCAAATATGAACCTTGTCATTCTTCCCAGAGAAAATTTACACCTTCTTCCCCGACAACGGTGCCAAAATGTTATCACCAAATTGAGCCATGTTGGGCTGCTTCAATGGTAAACTTGGAGTAACTCTTTCAAACCACTTACAACTAGAAATTAGCCTCTCCAGTCTGATAGGGCTCTCTGAAAACATAAAGGATATTCAATGAGTAATATTGAAAACATATGACTAACTCGGCATTGGATTGGATGTGTTTTTGTGTAGGTGAAAGATGTGTTAGGTTTAGTACCATTGGGCTTATGGAGTCGATATGAAAACTAGGTCACAAGCAAACTTATCTCAGGGAGACCGAGGCAATGTTATTCTTATAAAACCACACATGGATGATAGAACAACAAGCTATATGCATATAGGAAGTTGGAGCATGTCACCATGAATTCCAAGTGATTATACATAAGCAAACTAATAAAACATGACAAAACAACATACTAGGTGTATAAATGGAAGTTGGAGAATGTAATCATGAATTCCAAGTGATCATACAACTAGAGAACTAGAGAGAAAGTAAAAATTTTATATAAGAAACATACATGAGAACACATAGAAGAATCTCAGGTCTGAAATAAGTTGCTGCAAGTGTATATTATTGATAGACAAAGATTAGAAGAGTAGTGCCTTCATAACATCTCCCAACCCTTTATAGCTCTAAAAATATCTCATTTATAGAATGAGGACTCATACAAATGATATGCCACCTTTGTAGCTTCGAATTCCCACCTCAAAGACTTATTTAAAACATTATTCCATCACTTGGAGACTTCTTAGGGATATTTCTGTTTTGTAGAGTTTGAATAGAAAAAGGACTCTTCTTTCATTAATAGTTCAACAAATCAATTTAATAACCCTTATTAACTGCAACCAACTAATTTTATGATTGTACTATAGTGATGATATTTCATGATGCCACATGTATGCTAAGCTGGACCTCCTCCAAGTTGAATTTTTACAATCTTTTCACAAATATGGTTAGTGAAAATTCTGAAAAATAGGCTTCAAAGGTGACTGTATAATTTTGAAAACCCTAATGGCTTTACAGAAACTGAGAGAAGCTTTTGTATATCGACCTGGGCTAAAGAAACACCTCTTTCATATTTCCAAAATAATTTTCATTTGGTCAGAAATCAAACTTGAAGTTGACTGCTAAAACAATCATGTACAGAAATTTTCGTAGCGTACTTTAGTAGCGAAGTTGTTTTTGTCCTATTTTACACTGAATTCGCTACGAAAATGTGTAAAAATGGCTTAAGTGTCCTTTTAAAATTTAAACTCTTGGGAAATGAAATATGACAGTTAATGATGATTGATGGGACATGACATGACCTAAAAGGAGGGGGCTTTGAACCTTAGGATAGGTTAAACACGTAAAAAATGAAATTTTCCTATACCAACTTGAAAAATGCTTAAGGAGACCTTAAACTTTTTAGGAGTGAACTATATGACTATGTCAAGTAATGACTCACCAAATTATGAGTGATAACAGTGGCTCACTTGGGATGGTTTGCCCCTATGGTACACCAAAGAACCTGTAGTTCCAGTGCCATCTATCTTCTTGGAAATAAAAACTCTGAAATTTATGAAGACTTCGCCAAGCTCTTATGGCCTTCTCCTTAGGCCCAAGCTTGATGATTACTGTTGAAAAACCAAATCTATACATACTAAAAAGATTCTCAGTCTCCTTAAGCTTATTGACACATGCTCCTACCTACCCTAACAGCGAAAATATTCATATTTGATTAAAGCAACATGAAACCTCCAATAAAGCCATTCAATGAGCTGATCTGATACTTGAACCCCTTGAATGCATAAATAGTATAAATCTAAGCCATCAAGAAACCCAAGGGATCAATATTAAAAACATAAAAGATATATAAACCATAGAATTAATATTTTAAACCCAAGGGATTGATATTTTAAACCCACGGTATTATTAATATTATAAACCAAGGGATTAATAAACATAGATACTGTTAATATTTTGTGTTTGTAAGATGAGTAGGACCTTTCATTCTTTCATCAAAAGAGAAGGTTACAATAAGAAAGAGCTTTTGAAGCCTCAACATGCCCAGTGGGAAACCAGGTTTATTGGCCATCAAAAGGCATTATAAGCCAACCAAAAATGAAATTTCTTTAGTTTATCAAATTTAGCTAGATAATTCGTACTTTCTAAGTCCCATAAAAATTTTATCCTTCTAATTCTAAACCTTCATATTCTATTATCTTCATAAAAAATCAACAAAAAATGAACTGTTAACAGACATGAAAAGAAATAAACTAGAACTCAGATACTCAATAGGTGTCGGGTCTTTAGCGTTGGACCTAGGAATTTCACAGTGTTGAGGCCTCCGAAGAAGCTGCTTAGTTCTGCCTAGGCATACATTTTGTTGCTCAACTTGAAACTGCAAGAGCTCGAAGTATTTTTGGATTTCCTGGAGGGCAGGATCAATCCGCATAAAATATTAATTATGAATTATGAAATTCTCTAGCAGATGTTTCATCATCTAGTATAGATGGATGGTTTTGTTATACTGAGATACTTTTCCTTGAGTATTTCATAGATTAGGAACTAGAATTTCACTATCCAAATTTGTTTCTTCTTCCTCCACTTGGCGATTGATGGCCTCTTCCCACCCCACAATTATCATTATGACTTGTTTTGGAATCTCCTTCACATATGCCTGGGCATCATCCATATTATGTTTACCCAGGTTTTTGTAATTGGACATTCTTGACATCTAGGAGGAAGGCTCACCTTTCTCCCTTTGAGCATCTCTCTTCCATATTTTTCCATGAAAATCAACTCACACTTCTTCCTTGATAGCCTTTGCATGCTCCATTGGAACTTGAGGAATTGTGGGGGTTTGACATTCCAAAATAAAATAAACAATTGTCCACCCGATAGAGGCCCAAACTCCTCGCCTGAGACCTCTCACTGTGACAAGGGTCAAGACTAGACACAAACATGATGCAACATTATTTATCCTTAAAAATTGAAACATGTACAACCTTTCCACACCGTGATGATGATTTTGAACCATAGCACAAGGGGAAGTTTGACACCTAGTTTTACCAGGCACCCCAGACAGAATGTCAAGTGAATTTTCTAGAATCTCACCACTCACCACAGAGGGCCACCAATAGAAATTATTAAACACAGTACTATAAACATAATTAGCATGCAGGTCAGGGCTTTTTCACCAGCCCGCGAGATGGGTGTCAGAACCTATGAAGTGAGGGTGACTACAAGCATAACCCCCCTAATCGATGCCTAAGTCCCCCATTTTCTGAAGCATAATGTTGTAGAGAATATAAATTTACACTGTAAACCCAAATAAAATAAAAAAACACCTCCCATGATGCCATAAAAATATAATAGCCAGTATTACCGATAGACTGCTCCATTTAAAGGCTCAAATAACTAAATTTTCGACATTTTCCATGATATTGTGACAGAGAAAGGAGAATGAAAGTACCATATACCCCTTAATTGTTGAGATTCTTTAACCTCTGGAATCCTTCTTCCTGACGCTCCTGTCTACAACCATCAAGCTACCCACCACCTGCAGAATAATGAATTGATTGAGAAAAAACATGTTTCTTATCTCCCGATGGCTCTTACTTTGAACCACATACCAACTACCGTGATGGTGGCACACACCTACACTTAATTCTCAAGTTCGCACGCAGTCAATGTCATCATGCCTCTCATTCCACTTGCCACTATCCTAACTAGCCTACAGGTCGATAGGCCCTCCCTTGATTACTTTCATCATGATCCTCATGGGGAACTTCAATAGTATCACACCCCGATCGAGGGTGTAGAGATTCTTAATATTATAAACACAACCACATTAGTAATTATGGTTGAAAAATGCCAATAAGTGTTAATGGTATAAATCTTATATTAATCATAAAATCAATATTCATATTGATAAATATGTAATAAAAAATAATAATAATATTAATAAATAAATATTATAATAAATAAACATTATAATAAAAAATTATTAAACTCATAAATAATAATTAATTTTAATTTAAATGTTAATAAATAATTATAATCACTTGAGAATAATTATTGTTATTACAAATTATTTATTATTATGGTTATTTCTATTTTATATTAATTAATATTCTATTTTTAGTTATTATTATTATTTGTATGGTTAATTAAATTTAATATAATTATTAATTAATAAATATTAATAATAATTAATTGAGTTGTTTTTAGTGAACCTTTTTGGAAGTTTTTCCGGTGGTTTTTTTTGGTCTATTTTCTCTAAAATCTAGCAGAATTTTATTGAAACCCCTACACAATCAAAGTTCCATAGGGGGTTTTCAAGGTGTTGAATCCATATATACATGCAAACAACTAGTTTAAATAACAAAAATCAAGGTTTCATCTCAAATTTTTCTGTCGAATTCCGGCACTAGAAAGCCAAAAAAATCACACTAAAGACAACTACATAATTAGTTAATTATATAAAAATAATTAATTTATTATTATTATTATGTATTAAAAAATAGATATTAGATTTTTTATAATTATTATTATTTAATAATAATAATAATAATAATGTTAATTTAATAATAATAATAATTTATTTATTTATTTTTAATTAATAATTAATTAATTAATTAACAATAAGTAATTATTATTATTATTTATTAAAATATAAAATATTGTCTTTTCTTTTCAATTTATATTGTTTATTTTTTATTAATTAAACCCAAAAGATTTATATTAAACCCAAGGACAAATGTTATAAACCCTAGGAATAATAGTATACCCTAGGAATATGAACCCTTAGATTAATAAACCTAAGGGATTGATATTATAAACCCATGGGAATAATAAACCCAAGGGGTCAATACAAAAGACCCAAGGGAATAATATTACAACCAAGGGATTAATATTATAAACCGAAGGTATATAAACCTTAAGATAAATATTATAAACCCTAGAATTATAATGGTTTACCATGGTTGAACATGGTTGATTTTCTTATTGAGATAATCTTTTTGAAAATACAACGTTGAACCATGGTTGACCATGAATGATTTTTATCTGCAAAAAACCTTTGTCACAATGCAACATTGGACCATGGTTGATTTTGATATTAACAAATTATTTATCGTAATGTGACGTTGGACTATGGTTGATTTTGATATTCACAAAATATTTATCGCAATGTGACATTGGACCATGGTTGACCATGATTATAAACTAAGGAAATTTATATTACACCCAAGGATTAATATTATAAACACTATAAATAATATTAAACCTCGGGAATAAGAACCATTAGATTAATACACCCAAGTGATTGTGATGCTACCACAGTAGAAACACCCACAATTTCATATAAAAATGCATGGTTCATTCATGAACCAAAATAATCCTCAATTTTAGACAAACTCTAATGCAGAAGCTTTTCCCTTTTCACTTAGAAAATAAAATCACCTTATGGAAATTTGTATCCATGCATCCAACTTTGGTTAAATAAATACCAAAGATACCAATAAATATTAAAATAAACTTTGGAGCCCACACCTTAATACTCATCTTATGGAAATTTGATATATATGACGTTGGTTTTAATTTAAAACCAAAGATCTCAGCATATATTAATGTTCAGCCTCATGCTTACCAATCCATTCACCTTTCCGCTATTCGACATATATTTGACTTTGGATACAAACCCAAACACCAACATAATATTATAGCCGGGTCCCAGAACATTTACAACATGCCTCTATCGGTGATTTACATACCTCCCCATAACCAATGGCGGTCGCAAACCCAAATTGAAATGCTTCTAATCCAAAAAATATCGCATTCCATCAAACACGAAGTTTAACGTACCTTTTTCACTGTCGGGTCCACACCTTACTAACCTCTGTGCAACTTCTGATGCGAACAACATCGGATCTCTAATATCTATGATCGGACGGATATTGCGTTCAATTTACTCCAACACTTTATTGCTCCAAAGCAATGCGAAATCAGTGGTATTGAAATTCCGTCAATGCTACGTGTCATACGCTAAGGTCTATCGCATAAATTTATTCAATACCATTTACCACTTTATAATCGCGCGAAAACAATTTGTTGTTTTCTGAAACCCATCTTCACTGTTCCATTTTCCGTTGACTCACAGTTCCACTTCTCTTCAATGTGGTCCTCTGCACGCTTACTGAAACACTCAATTCATTGACTCATAGTTCCACTTCTTATTGCGGAAAACAAAGATCTTTTCTCTGTTGTACTTTCAAGTATAAAATATAATTAAATCTTCTACCTCGATTTAGTTTGTTGTTTCAACAAAACCATGTTTTATCCATCAAATCCCTTCACTGTATAATAGTATTTCTGACTTCACTCTTGTGCGCTCTCCACTGTTTATCAATTCATAGGTTTCATAAAATCCCTATATATGAACCCTCAGTTCATAAATCAGCCTTAATGTAATTATGTTTGGATATCAAATTACGAAGGTCATATTTCTTTCAACGGCATTGATCCATACTTTTATCAATGATCTACCTTTGGTAAAGATAATCCACACAGAATTCAATTTTTAAATGAATAACTGAACCTTTTAAACCATGCTCAATCTCCTGAACTCATTCATTCCCTTCATTAGTTCACACAATAATTTAGAAATCAAATTCATCCATATATACATATAATCAAATAATTACAAAAGACCTCTTGTCTCTCGCCTGATATTCTAATCAATGGCCCTTTTCTCCAACTGCCCTTAGGCTTACCACAACAAACCCCTGTTTGTCCAAAACCCTACTTTCTATCTAAAAACTCTTCTACCTGCTACTGTCTCCTTTTTCCTTGAGGCTTTACAATTTATACAAAATATTATGAACCAATTTAGGTTCAGATCCTCCATTATCTCAACAAACCTTGAATATCTTCTAATTCCTCATTTGCCTCAACTAATCCCTAAGGATCCTCTCTCATCTCATAAAATCATGAAACTAATTCTAACTTAAGATTTACAATTAATTTCTAAATCTCTCAATCCCTATGAAATCTCAACTATCCTATTTCTCTCATGTTCTCCAATAATTCAGGAACATTTAAAAATTCCTCTCAATAATTAATATCTCTCATTAAAATCACTCAAACTCTAAAATTATTTAAATTTGTTACATAGAAATCCAATTTCCTTCGAAACATAAAAAACCCTTCTATCTACTAAATTACAATAAAATTGTTGAGCCAGATGCTCCTGCTTCAAACTCCCAAAGTAGAAATTTATCATGATCTCTTGATCATGTGATTTTAATATTTGTATTCCTAGACCCCATACTCTGTTTTGTTGTTGTCCATAAGCTGCCGTTGACACCTAATCCTATGGGTTGGGTGTGGATATGTAATATTGTATAATAAATAATATTAGGAAATAAGGAAGGCCAAGAGTCATTGGGAGATGAATCCCAATAGCCTCACCTCTATGTATAAATACATGTACATTCTTCAGCTAATACACATTCTGATTTGCAGAGTTACCTCCTGGTTTGAAATGGTATCAGAGCCAGTCCCACTATTGGCATTTTTTCCTGTGGTGTAACTCCCTCATTCCTTTGCTCAGTTAGTTTCTATGTATAGTTTTGCTACTCTATTAAATTTTTGTACTGTAATTCTGCATTTTTTTTAATCTATCTCTGCAATTTTTTCCTAGTTCTATTTTTGCAGCTTCTAGAGATTCTGCAATTCTGCAGTCCCTGAAATTCTGCAAATTGCAGCGCCTACACACACCTGAAAATTCTGCAGTAGTTACTAAATTCCACCATTCAAAATTTGTAACGGCCTCTCGGCCTCCCTCTCTCCAACGCTCTCTTCCTCTCACAACCCTGTGTCCTTCCACACTCCCTACGCCCCCTCACACTTCCCTCACGCCTTAATTCCTCTACGCATTACCCGACTCCATAACCCTTCCATCCCCTCCATTCATACATCGTTCTCTCGTGGTAGTCTATCAATAATACAGTGTTCTGTCGTGGTATATAAGCGCTCCTCCATTACAGTTAACACGCCCACCGCCAATATATAACAATGCTCCTCTCCTGATGTCTAACACGCGCAACGAGATTGAACTCAATACATGTTTTAACACCATTCCGCTACATCCTACCCGCCTGCACATACCCCCTCATCCGACTACACATTACCCGTGGCCTTTCGGCCCTCCATTTATATCAAAGTCCTCCCCTTATCACTCTTTGTTGCGCATATAATACAACGCTCTATACATATTCAATACGTTGTTGACTATTCCACTGATACAGCGCTCTGTTATACATAGGTAATACGCTGTGTTTATAATATGCCCTGTCCATAATACCGCTTTCTCATACGCCCTCTGTTCATATGATACTGCCTCCCTTTTAATACCATTTCTTAATATGCTATTATAATAAGTTTTGTCCACCTGCATACACCACGTTCTGTCATAACACCACTTGTCATACCATTCCATACAATACCGCCCTATTATTCAATATCGCCCTATACATGCCTCTCCCTTGTCATATTCAATACTGCCCCTCATACCATTTATCCAAGTCTGTCTTATTTTATACCGTACCCTCCCCACTATTACCATATATTATACTGCCCCCCACCATATTATACTCCATCTCCTCCCCAACCATATAATATAGTACCCATACAATTTTTTTTTCTCCAAACAAATATATATATATATATTTTTGGTGCAGAATTCAGTATTTTTAGCAAAGAGTTTTTGTCCCCTTTAATTGAGCAAATTTCCAGAATTGAAGATTTTCTAGCAAAATTTTTCCTGTTCAAAAGAATTTTTTCCAGCAAACTAATGCATTCTCTCATATCTATTGTTGGGGTGGTTCTCTCAGGCAAAGAGAACTATCTTGAATGGTCCCAGAAAATCAAACACGCTCTCATTTTTAATGAGTTGTGGAAAGGAATCTGTGAAGGAGAAGAAGGAAATCCACCAGCAAAGCCCACTTCAGACAAAGAGCTCACCATTTGGGAAAACAAGAACTGCAAGGCCTATGCCTTGATTTCAGCTTCCGTAAATGAAGAGGTGAGTCACCATATTTCATCATTCTCAAATGCCTATGATGACTCGAGCAAGCTAAAAGAACTCTATGACTCACATTCAGAATTAGAAAATGTTCAATTGATGATTAAGCTGTTAAGTCTTGAAATGAAGAATGATGATCCTCTTGCTTTAGCTTCAGAAGTAAGATCTATAATGCATGACATTGAAAGCACTGGTGTAAAAATGGACATATCTCTCATAGCATATGTTAAGGAATTATATCCGACTTACTCACATTATCTTGAGTCATTGCAAGCAAGTGGAAACCTTGAGCATATCACCTTTGATACACTTGAGAAAAAATTTGCAGAAAGAAAGAAAGCTTTTGGGAAGATGAAAATCCCTTCGTCTTTTGAAGAGGCTGCATACTTGGCACATAGAGAAAAGAGTCATGCTCCAGATTCATCCAGAGGAAGAGGTGGCAGAAGAGGAAGAGGAAGAAGAAACTTCACAGAAAGGGGAGGCAGAAAATCTGACAAATCCAATCTTCATTGCACACGTTGCAATAAAGATGGACATGATGCATCCAAATGCAGAACACCTTGGGAGAAAATTGAGTAGAAAATAAATCAAGACAAAGGTAAAACTAATGACAAAGACAAAGGTAAAGCACCTAAATCCACTCATTATGTTCTAGCACATTGTAACAATAGAGTAACTGAAGACTTGTTTGATCTTTCATTTACTTCATGGAGAGATGATTGGTTGCTAGATTCATGAGCAACATGTCACATGACATTTAGAAATTTTTTTTTTGAATAATTCACTGACAAAGTTGATGGAGCAGTATATTTCACAGATAAATCCAAACTCAAGCCATCAGGGCTTGGCACAGTCAGGCTTAAGTTGCCTGGTCTTTTAGATCATATTCTACATGAGGTTCTATACCTCCCTGAGTTGAGGAGAAACTTGCTGTGCCTGGTCTAAACCCACCAGCAAGGACACTCCATTCACTTTTTTGATGGCAAGGCAGAGGTCAGAAAAGCATCAGATCACTCACTTGTCATGGAGGGAATAGAAGAAGGGAGACTCTTGAAGCTGCAAGTTTCATCTGCTCATGCTCAAAAATTTGCATTCATTTCACATCATGATGAAGGTACATTCCCATCAAGTCTTTTATGGCATGCTATATTTGGACACTTAAACTATGAAAACCTTCATTTTTTGAATAAAAATGGTGTTAATGGACTGCCTACAATTCGTGGAAAACCTAAGGAATGTGATGCTTGTATTCTAGGAAAGCATAGCAAACAACCATTTCATGATTTACACTCCAGAGCACATAGAAAACTTGAGCTTGTTCATTTATATTTATGTGGCCCTATACCTATTGCTTCTGCAAATGGAAATAAATACATGATGACATTTATTGATGACTACACCAGAATTTGTTGGATTTACTTATTGAAGAACAAGTCTAATGCTTTTCAAACATTCAAGAATTTTCATGCATGGATTGAAAATGATGCACAAAATCATATTGGCTCTCTACGTACTGATAATGGAAAAGAATACACTTCAAACGAATTTGAAAACTATCTTCGTCAACATGGAATCAAACATCAAACAACTGTGCCATATAATCCCCAACAGAATGGTGTAGCTGAAAGAATGAACAGAACTATTTTAAATATGGTCCGCTCCATGTTATTTTTCAAGAGTGTAAAATTGATGTTTCGGGCTGATGCAGTTCTATGTGTTGTTTACATAAAGAATAGGTGTCCTTCAAGTTCAATTAGAAAAAAAAATCCTTTTGAAATGTGGCATGGCCACATTCCTTCGGTAAAGCATTTCAGGGTCTTTGGGTGAACCTGTTATGCCTTGATACCCAAGGGTCAAAGGAACAAACTTGGTTCTGGAAGTCAAAAATGTATCTTCTTAGGGTATTCCAATACCTCCAAAGGATATCGTCTCTATGATGAAGCAAATAAGAAGTTTGTAATAGCAAGATATGTCATATTCCTTGAATCTTCCAAGAGTGACAAGGTTTTTGAGCAGCAACTTGATCGCCTGGATAGATTCACACATGCAAAGTCTTTCCAAGAATTTGATAATGAGATTCCACATCTTGAAGGGGGGATTCCTATATTGAATCAAACTATGGAATCATGTCCTGAAGCACTCTCTCCCCCACATGAAGAAACAACCACGGATGACGCATTGAATGATGTGATTGACAGAATTGGGAGATTAAATCTTGAATCAATCCCAACTCAGTCAAGTGAGCAGCCTGGGCCATCTCAGAAAGGTCCTCCTAAATGGCTGACAAAGACACTGGAGAATTTTCATCCTGATGAGGTTGGAAAAACAGGAACAAGAAGTTCCACTCAACAAATCGAAGGTGATGTAGATAATTCTGATTCTCCTGTTGATATGGATATTGCTTATAACTCTGAATTGATTTTGTCTACAGATCATGAACCAACTTCCTTCAAAGAAGCTACTTCTCATGATGAATTGAAAGAAGCGATGCAAAAGGAGTATGATGCCTTGAAAAAGAATGGCACTTGGAAGCTGGTTGATCCACCTTTGGGAACAAAACCAATTGGCTGTAAGTGGGTCTACAAGAACAAGTACAAAGCAGATGGCTCACTTGACAAGCACAGGTCCAGGCTTGTGGAAAAAGGTTTTTCACAAAAATAAGGAATCGATTATGAAGAAAAATTTTCTCCCATAGCAAAATGGACCACCATCCGGACTCTCTTTTCCCTAGCAGCTCAGAATGGATGGAAAGTCCATCAGATGGATGTAAAAACATATTTTTTGAATGGAGATCTAAAGAAGAAAGTTTATATGTCCCAGCTAGAAGGATTTGTTGTAAAGGGTCAAGAACACAAAGTTTGCAAGCTTATAAAATCCTTGTATGGCGTCAAGCAAGCACCACGAGCCTGGTATGATAAATTAACCGAGAATCTTCTGAAACTTGACTTCAAAAATTTTGATCTTGATGATGCAACTTTGTTTGTTAAGAAAGTTGGAAAAACAGTTGTATATCTTGTGGTGCATGTAGATGATATTTTGATAACAGGGAACAATGAGAGCTATATTGCATCCATGAATAAAGAATTGAAGAAAGGTTTTGAAATGACTGTTTTGGGTCATGTTCATTACTATCTAGGTATTGAAGTAATTCAACATCATAAATTTATATTTCTTTCTCAAAAGAAGTACATTGGAGATCTCTTGAACAAGTTTGGCATGGATGAATGTAATCCCTTAACCACTCCAATGGAAAAAAACTTGAAGGTCACATCTATTGAAGGGAAGGAATTTGAGGATGCAACTAAGTATAGACAACCTATAGGAAGTCTTATCTACCTGACCACCACTAAACCTGACATTTCATTTGCTGTTGGAATCCTCTCAAGGTTCATGCAAAAACCTTGTGAAGGACATTGGTTTGCTGCAAAAAAGAGTGTTAAGGTACTTGAACGGGACTCAAGACTTTGGACTCAAATATACACAGGTAGGCGACTTCAGCTTGATTGGATACTCTAATTTAGACTTTGATGGCAACAAAGAAACAGGGGTGTCTACTACAGGTTACACCACGAGTCTTGGATCAGGAGTTGTCTCATGGAGATCATGAAAACAATCAGTTCCAACAAATTCCACGACCGAGGCAGAATATGTGGCAGCAGCTGAAGCAACAAAGGAAATTGTGTGGCTCCAGAAAATCCTGGAATATTTGCAGATGAAACAAATGTATTCCACACCACTCATGATCGACAACACTTTTGCAATAAAGTTGGCCAAGAACCCAAAGTTCCATGATCGAACAAAGAACATCAATACAAAATACCATCTAATCCAACATCATGTTCAGGCCAAAACCATCCATGTACATCATTGTTCCACAAATGAGCAAACTACTGATATCTTCACCAAAGCACTTGGAAGAGAAAAGTTTGAAAAGTTCAAATCGATGCTTGGGCTCACCAACATCCCTTCAGATTAAAGGGGGGAATGTTGACACCTAATCCTATGGGTTGGTTGTGGATATGTAATATTGTATAATCAATAATATTAGAAAATAAGGAAGGCCAAGAGTCATTGTGAGATGAATCCCAATAGCCTCATCTCCATGTATAAATACATGTGCATTCTTCAGCTAATACACATTCTGATTTGCAGAGTTACCTCTTGGTTTGACAACTACATTGTCTTCATCATTCTTCAATTGCACTTTTCCAGGTTTCCATACTTTATTCTGCATCTTGCTGCTTACTATGCTTTCACATTCTGCTACTGTCTTTCTCTTGTTGCTGCTGCTTCTTTGCTTTCCTGCTGCTATCTTCTTCTAAGACACTTTCACCATTATCCTTCTTATCAATTCAATTTATTTTTCTAATATATCTTCTGACTACTGAGTACTTCTACCTCTTGATTGTTGAATTTATATTTTTATTGCCACCCTTTCATCCTTACCCTCTTGTTTTCTGCAACTGATAACTTCTTCCTGATTGTCACTTATGAAAATTTCTTTGTTTTCTGACTTCAACAATTCCTTGGATTGGTATTTAGTTTTCCATTCATTGTTATCTTCTTTTCTTTGCTTTAATTTTTTCCCCTAGACCAAAAATTATTTATTCTTTTCATTAGTACATGTAATCATAAAACAATCATCAAAATCATAATACCTTTGTGTCTCTTCTTCCTTCGGCAACATTTCAATTTGCTGCTCTGACATTTTCTCCTTTATTAGCACATCAATATGCTGATTCCAATTCTTCAAATAATTCTCAAGACAGCTAGTCTCTCTTCCACATCCCTTTCAAGGATGTCTCTTTGCTCTGGTTCATAATAATGAACTTTTCTATTCAGCTCTGAATTTACAACCTGAACACTTATCCTTTATTTTTCTAGCCTGTTCTCCAGAATACTTAATTCATGCTACAAATCTGTCATCTCATCTGAAAAACTCTTTGTACAATCTTCACTACCTTCTTCTTTATCATAAGTCAAGTTTCCTAGTGACATTATCTCTTCATCTTTCATCAAAATAGAATTCTGATCCTCGATATTTGCAATAGTTTTAGTTGTCTGTCCATCACTCTTAATTTGGCCATTTAATAAAATCAATTTCTCATTGTCATTATCAATAACAAATTTCTCATCATCAGACATAACTATCATATTTCCATTGAAACAATTCTTTTCACAAAATAAGGAATTTATGAACTCCTTTTGTTGCAATAAGTCAATTTGATCTTCATCTGAAAGATAATCATCATCATATTTTTCTTGGAAAATTTCATCCTCACTCAATACAGTTTCATCACATGATTTGTCTTCTGTAATACCTGCATTCACACACAACTTGTTAGTTTTAAAACCATAAAAACTTATGGCCTCATTTGATGATTTAATCACCAAATCTTCATGCTGTTCCAAGTCCTTTATACTATTTAGAATTTCTTCAATGGATTTCTCTTCAATCCCCTTAATATTTTCAATTGATTTCTTAATTTCTAGCTTTTGGCCATCATCATAAGTTAAATTTCCTCTGCTTCCAATATGTTGAAAAGTAAAAATTTTCTCCAATTGTGTATGGACATTTACAAAGGATCTGGCTGTCCCATTTTCTTCCTTTATGACAATATCAACAGTTTTTCCTTCTCCACATGTTCTTCCTACAACCATACAAAATTTATCAGGTTTAAAATCATGCGACCTCTTGGTCTCACTTGAATTTTCAGTCTTCAAGTCTTTCTCCAAATACTCATTTATTCTGAGTAATTTTTCCTTCAGCTGAGCATTTATCATTTGCTCTTTCCTCATCTGCAGCTTATGCCACTTTATCTTTCTTCTTACAGGAAAACCCCACCTCTGGTATTCATAATTACTCTGTAATAAATCCAACAACACTTCAAGTTGGATTGCTATCTCAACTTTCTCTCTTTCATACGCTTCCTTACTTAATTGTCTTTGTATGCCATATTTCTTGGCATCTTCTTTCTTCACTTTCATTCTGTTTTGGTCTCTCTCAGAACCTCTGGCATCTCTACTATGACTATCAGTAGGCATCTTCTTCTCCATTTCTATCTTCATGAGTTCCTCACTCATTCATCATGAGTTTTACTAAAGCCTCCGCAACAACAAGTCCTCCCTGCTGCCACTTACCTCACCAATCCCCTCTCTGGACTTGGTCTTTTAGCAAGCACTAGTCCTCTATTCTCTAGAACCTCTTAAGCATTCCTCTCTGCTCCTTCTAGGCTTCAAATCATCTGCACCCTTTTAAGAACACAACTGTTCTTTTTATCCAACCTCTGTTGGAATTCCTCAAGTTTCTGCCACATTCTTCTTTCTCTTAGAAACATTTATTGTCTTCCTTCATCACTGATCATTAAAGCTGTGATCTTCTACAAACATAATCTTCAAAAAAATTAAAATACCTCACCTTCAAGGTTTGCTTCAACACCCACTTGTAATTGCTTCTGCAAATTCTTCCAATACTTTGCTACACTGCATGTTGTCTCTCAAATTCAAATCTGGTTTCTTTTTCCTTTTTTTCCATCACCATTATACCTGTATTCACATCTTTCAAAACATAACTTGGTAAATCTCTAAAGAAAAATTTCTTTTAAACCCAGATTTTTCAAATCTGAATTTCCTCATTATCATACTTTAACTGCATATCCACTCAAATCTACAATTACTATCAATCAAATTTAAAATCTAAGATTTCCTTATTTCCTTCATCACACATGCATTCCAAAAAATTTAATCTTCAAAAGAGCTTTGCCCGCTCTGATACCAAAAATGATGTTGCCACAGCAGCAAAACCCACAATTGCATATAAAAATGCATGGTTTTATTCATGACCCAAAATAATCCTCAAATTGAGACAAAATCTAATGTGGAAGCTTTTCCCTTTTCACTCAGAAAATAAACTCACCTTATGGAAATATGTATCCATGCATCCAAATTTGGTTAAATAAATACCAAAGATACCAATAAATATTAAAATAAACTTTGGAGCCCACACCTTAATACTCACCTTATGGAAATTTTATATATATGACGTTGGTTTTAATTTAAAACCAAAGATCTCAGCATATATTAATGTTCAACCTCATGCTTACCAATCCATTCACCTTTCCGCTATTCGGTATATATTTGACTTTGGATACAAACCCAAACACCAGCATAATATTACATCCGGGTCCCACAACATTTACAACGTACCTCTATTGATGATTTACATACCTCCCCATATCCAACGACGGTCGCAAATCCAAATTGAAATGCTTCTAATCTAATGAATATTGCATTCCATCAAACACGAAGATTAACGTACCTTTTTCACTATTGGGTCCACACCTTACTAACCTCTGCACAAATTCTGATGCGAACACTATCGGATCTCCAATGTCTATGATCGGATGGCTATCGTATTCAATTTACTCCAGCACTTTATTGCTCCAAAGAAATGTAAAATCAGCGGTATTGAAATTCTGTCAATGCTACGTGTCATACGCTGAGGTGTATCGCGTAAATTTCTTCAATACCGTTTACCACTTTATAATCGTGCGAAAACCATTTGTTGTTTTCTGAAACCCATCTTCACTATTCCATTTGTTGTTGACTCATAGTTCCACTTCTCTTCAATGCGGTCCTCTACACGCTTAATGAAATGCTCAATTCATTGACTCATAGTTCCACTTCTTATTGCGGCAAACAGAGATATTTTCTTTGTTGTACTTTCAAGCATCAACTATAATTAAATATTCTGCCTCGATTTAGTTTGTTGTTTCAGCAAAACCATGTTTTGTCCATCAAATCTCTTCACTGTCTAATAGTATTTTTGACTTCACTCGTGTGCGCTCTCCACTGTTTATAAATTCATAGGTTTCATAAAATCCCTATATATGAACCCTCAATTCATAAATCAGCCTTCATGTAATTATGTTTGGATATCAAATTATGAAGGTCATATTTATTTCAAAGGCATTGATCCATACTGTGATCAATGTGATCAATGATCGACCTTTGGTAAAGACAATCCACACAAAATTCAATTTATAAATGAATAATTGAACCTTTTAAACCACACTCAATCTCTTGAACTCATTAATTACATCATTCGAGTTCGAGTATTCTTCTCATTCATTCCCTTCATCAGTGCACACAATAATTCAGAAATCAAATTCATCCATATATGCATATAATGAAATAATTAGAAAAGAACTCGTCTCTGGCTTAATATTCTAATCAATGGCTGTTTTCTCCAACTGCCCGTAGGCTTACCACAACAAACCCCTGTTTTTCCAAAACCCTACTTTCTATCTAAAAACTCTTCTACCTGCTACTGTCTCCTTTTGCCTTGAGGCTTTACAATTTATACAAAATATTATGAACCAATTTAGGTTCAGATCCTCCATTATCTCAACAAACCCTGAATATCTTCTAATTCCTAATTTGCCTCAACTAATTCCTAAGGATCCTCTCTCATCCCATAAAATCATGAAATTAATTCTAACTTAAGATTTACAATTAATTTCTAAATCTCTCAATCCCTATGAAATCTCAAGTATCCTAATTCTCTCATGTTCTCCAATCATTCAGGAACATTTACAAATTCCTCTCAATAATTTAAATCTCTCATTAAAATCACTCAAACTCTAAAATTATTTAAATTTGTTACATATAAATTTGATTTCCTTCAAAACATAAAAAATCCCTCTATCTACTAAATTACAATAAAATTGTTGAGCCAGATGCTCCTGCATTAGATTGATATTATAAACCCAATGGAATAATAAACCAAAGGGATTAATACTAAAAACCCAAGGGATTATAAACCAAGGGAATAATATTAAACCCAAAGGATAAATATTATAAACCCAAAAGATAAATATTATAAACCCAAGGTATATAAACCCTAAGATAAATATTATAAATCCTAAAATAAACATGGTTGATGATGGTTTACCATGTTTTATTTTCATATTGAAACAATCTTTGTTACAATGCAATGTTGGACTATGGTTGACCATGGTTGATTTTCATATTGAAACAATATTTGTCACAATGCGATGTTGGACCATGTTTGACCATGCTTAAAAATGCTTGCTTTTCATATTGAGACAATATTTGTCACAATGTGACATTGGAACATGGTTGGCCATGATTATAAACCTAAGGGATTTTATAAATTTGGCTTCTGTGATCCTTAAAATAAGTATAAAAACTTTCGGTGAAAATCAACTTCGAGAAAATTGTGACAGAATTTCCTCGAATGTGATTTTCACCGAAAGTTTTTATACTAATGGATTTATATTAAATCGTAGGATTAATATTATAAACCCTATAAATAATATTTTTAATTGAGACAAAATTTGTTAGAATGCAAATTCGGACCATGGTTGACCATGGTAGATTTTCATATTGAGACAATATTTGTCACAGTACGACATTAGACCATGGTTGACCATAGTTGACCATGATTTATTTTCATGGAGTCAATATTTGTCACAATGCGACGTTGGACCATGGTTAATTTTCATATTGAGCAAATGGTTGTCATAATGTGACGTTGGGCTATGGTTTACGTCAATTATAAACCAAGTAGATTAATATTAGACCCAAGGATTAATATTATAAACCCTATGAATAAAATTATACCATAGGAATAAGAAAAATTAGACTAATAAACCCAAGGGATTAAAATTATAAACCCAATGGAATAATAAACCGAAAGGATTAATACTAACAACAAAAGGAATTATAATCCCAAGAAATGATTTTTTTTTTTTTTGTAAGTTAGGCTAAGCTATATTAGAACATAAAAGAAACGTTACATAGGCGTTGGGCTGAGACGGTAAGTAGTGCTTAGCCTATCCCAGCCTTATAAGCTTTCAAAATAGTGTAGGTTTGGGGCTGCCTCCTAGGAGGAAACCAACCCCTTAATAGCGTCAAATAGCCATGATTTACAAAGTGTTATGTAACACATATAAAAAAAAACAAATTGTTGTAGTATGTGCTGAAATGGTAGAAAACAGAGATGAACCGAGCAATCACGTAGTCATGGTGTTCTTTCATCATCCTCTATAGCGGGGTCCTCCTCCTTGATGAGGCATCCATATTCATATGCAATGGCCTCCTCCTTAGTTGTTTGCTCACACGAGGGATTTGGGGGGGTTGTTCTTATGATAAGAGCAACAGGGTACTCAGCATTTGGAACTCTGGTCCAAAATCCATTCGAATCCATGATCCAAACGTCTGTATCCTCCTCCACTGGATCCTGAATATGGAGTGGCTCAGGTTTCTGAGGAGTGGGTAGCTTAGAGTGTGCAATCATAGAATTCCTGGGGCCTCTTTTTCCCCTATGATTCTCCGGAGATAAGACGATCTCATCCTGGGTGCAATCAAGCCTTTAAGTAGCCCACTTGTCGTGGTTGCCAGAAGAAAAACCTTGAATGGATTGCAAATGGTGATCTTTACCGTGGTGATAGCAACCCGAGAACACACCTCTTTGGCTACCCCAGATGGGATTTTGACATTGTCAGGAGCCATGGGGAGGCTAACAAACAGAGGGGGGGAGTTAGGGCTCAGAGTAGTGAGGTTCCCAACCGAGAAGCACAGAGGGGGGAGGGGGGGGGGGGGGGGGGGGCACGTAATAGTGGGTCACGCAGCAGGGGAATGCACAGTATGGGACCACGCAGTAGGGGGGCACAGTGGGGGGCCGCACAGTAGTGGGCGCAGTAGGGGGACGTGAAAAAATGGAGCCCACCTCCGAAAGCACATAGCAGGGAGAAGTAAAAGAGGAGGGTATTTCCACAGTGAGGCACATAGCGAGGGGGCACATAGAAAGGGGTGCACAACCAAGAGGAAACCTGAGGGAGGAGTGTGTTGCAGGAGAGGGCATGATAGCGGGCACACGTAAGGGGGAGCATGCAACAGGGAGAGCGCGCAGGGATGTTAGAGTAGCAACGTGATGGCAAGTGAAAAGACATAAATAGATCTAGAGTCCAGCTAGGGCAGCAAAGGGATGGAAGAATGAGGAACTTTAGCACCCTTTGAAGACTTTTGGCACAAGCGCAGATGCTCTGCGGTGTTGTGGCATGCTCGGAGATGTGATATGGGATAGTTCAATTGATATTGCATGTGATTCAGTGTATGAAAAGAGATCATGTGTATCACAACGCCGATGTGAATGATTGCTAAGTTGATGTTATACATCAGGTTAAAGCTACCTTTGTAGGGCATCATCAGCCTGAGCATGGGAATATCTATCTTCACATGGTCGGGGCATGTCACCTGCATGTGGGGCCCAAGGAATGATATTAATCCCAAGGGATTATTATTATAAACCCAAGGTATATCAAACCTAAGATAAATATTACAAACCCTAAAGTGAACATGGTTAACCATGGTTGATTTTCATATTGAGACAATCCTTGTCACAATGTGATGCCCGACGATGGTCAACCATGTTTGATCATTATTAATTGCCATATCGACACAATCGTTTTCACAATGGGATCTTAGACCGTGATTGACCAAGGTTCATTTTCATATTGACAAAACATTTGTCACCATGCAACATTGGACCATGGTTGACCATGATTTATTTCACACTTCATAGCTGGCCATGGTTTACCACAGTTGGGCAATATTAACCATGGCTAACAAACATTGACCTTAGTTGACAACGGTTGGCCAAGATTGACCATGGCTGTCAAAGATTGATCTTCGTTGGCTATGGTTCACCATGATTGACCATTTTTCAACATGATTGATATTTTAAAGAAAAGGGAATAATAAACACAACGGAATAAAAGTAAAAACCTAATGGATTACAAACCCTAAGGAATAACATTCAACTGAAGGCAACAATATAAACCCAAGGTATATAAACCCTAAGATAAATATTATAAATCCTTAAATAAACATGTTTGGCCACGCTTAACCATGATTCAACCCTTAGAATATGAAAGCCTAGAATCTTGTGATTATTGATTTACGAAAAATATTAATAATAATTAATATTAGTATTATATATTTTTTATTAATTTTATATAAGTATTAATAGTGATATAAATGATATTTAATGTTAAAATATTATTAATAATAATACTAATAATATTATTAAGTACTTTATAATAAATTTAATATTGTTAATCTAATAAAATATTAAGGAAACATTATTATAACTAATAATAATACTATTATTAATTTTATTAATATTAATATTAATCTTCTCAAATGTTTATGGAAAATGTTAATAATAAGTAATATTAGTATTGGATAATTGTTATTAATTTTATATAAGTATTAATATGAGTATGAGCGATATTTAATGTTAAAATATTATTAGTAATAATAGATAATAATGTTATTAACCATTTTATAATTAATATTATAATTAATATAATATTATTAATGAAAGAGTGCATTAATTCAATATTATTATAATTAATAGTAATAATACTATTATTAATGTTATTAATATTAATATTATTATATTTTTTTAATTAAGATATTAATAATAAGTAATACTACTATTAATTGAATTTAGGCTTTTGTGATCTATGTCCTAAAAAGAAAGAAAAATTTCGGTAAAATTCACATTATCTTAATTTTGTCGACGCGTTATGAGCTATCTAATGTGGTTCATCATCACGACAAGATGAATCAAGTTAAGAGAAAATATTTTAGTCATTATAATATAATAGTGATATTTGAATATATAAATACTATTTATTAATAAATAATATTTTAATATAAGGAAATAATTGTTAGAATATAGTTGTTAATATTGAATTAAGGAAAATAATTTATCAAAGGGAAAATTTAAATGAAATGAATATCTAAAATAAAAATAATTAGGTCAAGCCTAAATAATCAAAACAATAAACAATTAATAAAAAAAAAAAAATTGGGTCAAACGTAAATAATCCAAAACAATTAATTCTAAAAGCTTAAAAATAAATAAAACTATTAAATGGCCAAACTTAAATAAAGAATATTTGTGTCAAACCTAAATATTAGATCTTAGACTTTTGTGATCCGTAAGGTAAAATAAAATGCAAATTTTAGATTAATCACGTCATTAGGATTTGATCGACGTTTCAAACCAACTAATGTGGTTCATCCTTAGGACAAAGGGGTGAAAAAAACAATCAATCCTAAAGAATAAATAGCAAGGATGCATGAGGGTCCCGAGTTCTCAGTTAGGAATGAGTCTTTAGGAGTTAGTTAAAGAATTGATTAAGTCAATATTCATTTATAAACTACTTGTTGTAAATTAGACGTTATTAGCAAGTAGCTCTGTCGGGGTACTTTCTAGGCTCGCTCGTAGCGTAGAAAAGTTTGTGTCCCTAAAGTGACTCTGTTGGGGTAATGTCCAAGTGTCATGGCAACAGATTAACACCATAGATGAAAACAAAGACTATAATAATGCCTTTTCACTTGCATATCTCTATACTCCTCATCCATAATCGAAACAACTGAGTTTGACTTATTTTTGTTAAGTGTGTCGTTGAGAAAGAGAATGGTAGGAACTATATATTTAACTCGATATAAGTAAAGAAGATATTGTAACAAATGAAATGAAAAATACTTCCTGAAGAGTTAGAATTTTTTTTCCTTAGCTAAGATCCATATAGAGAGCTGGAGTTGTAGCAGTGTTTTGCCAAGTGTTGTAGCTGCTACAACCACAATCCAAAATTTTTCCCATGCTTAGATTTTGGAGCCTTCGTTTTTTCCATAGGAGCTCATCCTTCGCTACCATCAAGTAATAATGTTATATCAAAGAATTATAATTTCTTGTAGACCTTTTGATGCCTTTTTTTCATCCTGATCTTATCCTTTCTAGTCACAAGCCATAATTTTCCTTGACTTTGCAGTCGTGTCGATCTTCCCTTTAGAAATTGTGCAACCTTGGAAGGCAGGAAAACCTTGAGGAATTAAATTGAATAGTCCTCAAAGGCAGGCCAAATTTGAGCTCAGAAACTACGCATAGATCCTTACGTGCCTTGAGCTTATAAATTGCATAGAACCTTACGTGCCTTGAGAGACTACGTAATGCATTGAGCTAAGTGTTGGGTATGTGTTATATTTTTTCCACGACTAATCACGCGTGGGGGGGTAAGAGGGGGGGCAATAGCACCCCCTTTGTGATGGGCACAATGGGGGGGTCACAGGGGGGCGATAGCCCCCCTTGTCGGGGTCCAGGGCAGCGCCCCGATGAAAAATTTTGGTCCTTAATTTCTGGTGGGTGGTCCGCACCCATGGTTTTGTGCATGGTTTTGCACATGGTTTTTGGGTACGATGGTTTTCGGCCCCTGGTATTTTGTAGATCCGGTCAAGGGAACTACAGTTATGATCTAATCCAGAGTTAATGGATTAGGGTTTATGTATGCTTCGGCATGTATATATATGTGTTGTAACACTAAAAGGAATATAATGAAATATCAAGCTGGTCATCCTGATTTGGGATCCAGGGGAAAATCTCTGTGTTTATCTATTTTATGTTTTATGCTCTCGCTATTGTTTATTTTATGTTATAATATTCGTGTGTAGATCATTTCTATTCAGGGTTAAAACCTACACTAAGGAGTTGCCCAGTTCTATGTCATTGGGAATTGCACAAAATTTCTTGGTAGTGTGCAAATCCAGTTTCTCAGAAAATAAAAAGAAAAGAGAAAAATCAAAAAAAGAAACTCCCAGAAAATAGGGAATGGATAATTATTTTATGAATACTAACACAAGTTGTTTTTTTTTATCGATCTACCAAGTGTCGCTTTTTCCTTGATTTTAGGCATGGATGTTATTAACCCTAGTCGACCCAAATCTATATAATGGATGCCCTTAGATATCATTTTCACATTCTATCTTGGAACTCTATCATTCCCAAAGAGATCAAGGACTTTTTGGTTGAGTTTGTGGCATTTTTCTCGGTAAGTTGCGCCTTTGTCCTCTTTTGTCATTATTTTTTTCATTTCACTTCTGTGAGTGTTGTTTTACTAGTTTATTTTAATATTTGTTGGATTTTTTTACTTATAATAGCTTATATAAGTGTTGTTCTGGTTTTTTGTTTGCTTTAACAAAGTTTCACATTTGTTTTCTTCGTTTTTCCCACTAGTGATCGTCATTTGAATGACTTCCTAGGCATGATGTTTTTCCTTGTGCATGTTGATATTTTGCACTTGATTTTAACTAATTTATGTTCACTTAGTCAGATATGCACACTTAATTTCACTTTCACTAATATTCTACCACTTTTCACCCTCTTCCTGGGCAGATATGCCGGTCACTTGGCTAGCAGTATCCTTGTCCAACTAGGAATTGTGCAAGTCCAAGGCTCAAGCCTCATGCTTGGCATCTAAGACAGTGCAATGTGCAGTACATTCCTATCCCATCTACATTTTCCCTAGTTCCAAGGCTCAAGCCTCATTGCTTTGCCACTGAGACTGCACAATGCAAATTCTCTCCCTTAGTCTGCCCAGGATGGGACTACGCATTTCACATTATCAAGCCTCAAGAATACCACTTCACTATTGAGATTGCGCAATGCATAAATCATGAAGCCAGTATCTTCCCTTAACTTAAAATTTGTGAATTGTTCACTCTTATTCTTGTGGTTTTTATCTGAATCTTGCTTCACGAGTTGATTTTCTTGGGCTAATTTATGTTTTCCATGAGTGCATCACTCTCTTGCAGGTACTACAATGTTTTGAGGACTTACCTTAACCAGTTATTTTCACCATGGATCCCAAGATAAATATCTCTAAGGACACCACAAAAATAATTACGAGAGATGCATTTGAGAGTACTCTAGTGAAATCTACTACTCAAACACTTCATTGTTAATAGAAAAAGAGTGAGACATCACATAAATAAGGTGAATGAGTTATTCTCAACAAAGACCTTCAAAGTGGATCTTGAAGACCAGAAGGTGTAGTTAAATGTATAAATATTAGGATTACACAAGGTTGCATGTAGGTACCTAATTTCCCCATGTGTTGACATCATCAGCTAGATAATTTTTCTATATATAATAAGACCATGACTCTCATTAATTCCAACTAACAAAGGATTTCTTCTTTCATGGAACATGATTACCACCTAATGTATCATTTTTCGATGCAAGATTAATAGATGGATTCACATTTTTACGCAGTCACCAGCTACCTGAGTACAAAGTATGTTGTCAAAGGATGGGTGAAAGAGTCTTCAAAATTCTGTAAAAAAACCAAAAAATACTTACAAGGAAAAATATATCGCAAATTATTATCAATACTTCATCATCGTATGATGCCAAATATATAGAAAAAGAAATATTGAGACCTTCCCAGAAGGCTGGGAATTCTTTCTAAATCAAGTTGTAAATGAAGGGAAACTGTTCAACTAGTTGGATTTGTTAGCTCAACAATTGAGAATCCATGTGACCAATGCCAAGAACCCTCCCAAGGGTAAGAAAGTCATATTATACATGTATGCCAATTTTCTAGATGCAATTTATGCTCAGAATTGTTGGACATTGGATAAACCAACGCTCTTTGTGTGTTTCGTGACACGGACTAACCACCTCTCGTGGATCCTTATCTCTGGAGATGTGATCATTTAATAACACTTGCGGTTTTTATTCTAACAAAAATTTTGATTCCCAAAAAAAATTCATTCCTTGGCATGATTTGGACGTGGTCACCATGAAAATCTACTATGAATATCTACTACAAATTTCTTTCAAAGTTCAATTTCAAGGGAGTAATGGAAAATTTAACTAATCACTTCCTCATTCCATTATACAAGGTGTTAGGACCTCATAATGTACCATTTTGACCACATATTTTGTTACCACTCTACTCTTTTTAGTCCATACTTAAAGCTTACATTATCACTTTCATCCATTTTTCCCAAAGGTATATAATATTCTTCTCTTTACTATATGTTTAATTTTTTTTGCATATAATTCTACATTATTTTTATATTTAATCATTAATCGAAGATATATAGTTGCAGAGACAGTTTAAAGATCGCAGATAATCTATTTTGAAGATTGCGTTGCTGAAACAATCAACATGGTAAGCAAATCGTGTTGCTGAAACAGCCCGTGATTTGCGATTTTGAAGCATCATTCCAAGTATGACGACAACGAGAAAAGACAAGTAAGGGAAGCTGTTACACGGGAAAATCTGAAGCCAGTACCATTGTAACCATCGTAACGGCATTTTGCTATGGAAGAACAAAAAGACCTTGTTTTAGAACAAAAGATCAGATTGGGTTAAAAATAGAATTTCTATGATGTAAATCAATTGTAATAGATGTCTCCTCTTTAAAAAGAGGAGACATTAGCATTAGGGGGATGGTTAGAGACTACGCGAGGTTCATTTTCTGAACAGAGAAGGAACGTGACTCTTTTGTAATATGTGGCTTTCGACAAATGAATAAAAGTTAGTTTTTAGCACTTCAATTTAATTCCTTCTTCTGGGGAGTCTTGTGAGAAGGAAAGGGCCTGCCTTCTTCACAAGATTCACCCAATTGTTCCTGTAGTTTTTTAACTATTTATTTTACTCATGCCTTGATTAAACCCTGTTTGCTGAAGTTATTTATGCAGTATTGAAATTATGTGTTTATTGTTGAGGCTCTATTTTCATTACTTGCCGCATTGATTTCATACAATTCATTCTTGAGAAGTTGTGAGTTATTTCATTTAGTAATCTTGTTTATGGGATGAATGTGTGAAAGCTTGGTAGTCAGAAAACAGGTGCTGAAGATTCCTACTTGGGGAATAGGGTCCTTTTCTCTGTTATAGCATAATTGATCTTCCTTTCTGCGGATTGATTTCCTTTCCTAGATCATTGTCTTTTTAATGTAATCCAAGATTCTTTTAAGTCTGCAATAGAAGGATTGTATTTTCTGTAACTCAAGTAGACTTCAGTTTCATTAAAGCAAGGTGTGACTAGTGTGATTCTTACTACAACATTTCTTTGCTTTTGAGATTGAGCATATATAGTGTGTGATTGCCTTTGAAATAAACAGACTTCCCCGGGTTGACAATTTATGTAGCACTTGAATTTTTTAAATTAATAAACAATTAAAGTGACCAACATGTTGGCGCCATTTCTGGGGAAGGAAATTATATATTTCAAAAGCATTGATGCTTTTCTTCTAGATGTGAAAATTGTATGAGAGGACAAGGAACCCATAAGAAAAATAACCCTACAGGCGGCAAGGGCAAAGGAAGGGGAGGAAGAAAGACTTTTATTGACGAGATTGTATCAAAATCTGAATCTTCTCAGAGATTAAGCTCTCGAAGGTCAAAGCATCAATGCTCCCCTCAATCGAATTATGAAACAGAAGAAGTTGTGAGCCCTAAAAACGTTGAGGAACCAACAACAAGTGTTGAAGAACCAGTAGAAATCATTGAAGAACCAATAAAGAACGTTGAGGAATCAACAGGAAACGTTGAGAAACCAGTGGAAAACATTGAGGAGCCAGTAGAAAACTTTGAATATCAAGCAAGTGTAGTAGGAGATCAAACAATGGAAAGAAACAATGAAGGATTCTTTGGAAAAGATGAGAATTCTCTCTATACCTTGGGATTTCCTATTATTGATCTCCCTAGAGGAGCAACTCCCATGAAGAATATCCCACTTTCAGCCTTACCTAACTTCCATGGTTTAGCCTTTGAATATCATGATGAATTTCTTTTTGAATTTGATATATTATGCAGAAGTTATGATTATGTTACTAATGCCCAGAAGTTGAAGCAATTCCCAGCAACATTAAAAGGAAATGCATTAAGGTGGTTCATGAGTCTCGGAGGCCATGTAATCACAACATGGGAACATATGAAATAGAAACTTTTGCTTAAATATCAAGACTACTGTCAGACAAGAGAAAAGAGGGAGGAACTATTCAAGATGGTACAAAAGGAGAACGAGAATTTGGAGGACTTTGTGGAAAGACTATAGTACAATCTACAAAGATCCAATCATCCCAATGTAAGTAAGTATATTCTTAAAACAGTATTACTAAAAGGGGTGAGGGATGATTGTTTAGACATGCTAAATCTGCTTGGTAAAGGGGATATATTTAAAGAATCATATGATGAAATTGTTGACCTCTGTAAAATATTTTCAAGAGGAGCTACAAGGAACAGGTCAAACAGTAGAGATGCCACATATTCAAGAGTTCAAAAATCAGCCAGTGGAGGAGCAACAAGATCTGAAATAGGTAATTTACTTGAAGAATTTAAAACTGAAATTTTAAGCTCTTTTGCTTCACAGATTGATACCTTGTAGGTTAAAAGGAAACAGGCCGAAGCAGAAGTAGCTTTGGTTGTCTTTTTCCCCAAATGCAAGGATAAAAACCCACTAAGGGAATGCCCATTGGACAAGATACCAATTTTCAACCTTTGTGAGAAAGATCATGAAACACAACAATGCCCTTCTCTACCAGGAATAAAAGCAGCATTGCAACCAACTGAAGAAGAAGTTGAAGCAGTCTATCTACTGACAAAAAGAAGACAATGGCAACCACGAGGAAAAGGTATGAACTCTAATATGCCATTTACATCTTCTAATCCTTGGAAAATTATTCTTCTTTTAGTCAGACAAACTACCCTCCCTTTAACCAAATGCAATACCCACCCTTTAATCAAATGAATTACCCACCCATGCAACAAAAAAACCCTCCCTTTGTAGATCCTGCAATGTGGACTCCTTGGCCTCCACAACAACCATCTTATTTTAATCAATGGAATTCAAATTGGAGGGGCCAACAACTCCCATTTCAAAATCAATTTCCTCAATTTCAACAACCACTTCCTCTACCATCAGGTGCTCCACCAAATAATCAAATGAGACCCCAGCTACTTGTACAACCAAATCCTAATCCCAATAATAAAGCTGTGCAAGTTATTGATATTCAGAACCAGCCTAAATTTCCTGTTTTCCCTGCACAATGTAATGATGGACATCTATTTAAGATCTATTTATTGATATTAATCGGCTATGCTTCTGCGGATTCATCCATTTTGCTATCTTTCGCACAATCACATATAAGATCAGCCAACTAATTAGACGCCAACCAACCAACACTGTTCACTCATCTCGAAGGATGAACCACACTGCCATCTAAACGTCACAATCGCCCATTATATGTGATTATTACCGAAAGTGATTTTACAATCTAGGAAAATAGTTGAACCCATCATTGATGATGTTACTTCTTCTGATTCTGATAAAGAAGAAACTAAGAAACATGATTCACACAAAGAGGTACAACCACCCCCTAATAAGGGTGTTGAAACAACAGAACCACCATTCTCTGAGCATTTAGTTTTAACTAAAATGCCTGAGCCACTTGCTTTTAATATTTTACAGGAATTGCAGAATCTTTATGTTAAAATTCCACTTTTACAGGCACTAAGAGATGTACCAATTTATGCCAGAACCATGAGAGATATTTGTGTTAAGAAACCTGGTAGGAAAGATAAAGATCCCCCTACAGTTCATGTTATGGGCGATCTATCTGCATGAATGTCTAGTAAGACCTCTCCAGTTAAATATGGTGATCCCGACCATCCTACTGTGACAATACAAATTGGTAAAACAATAATCCCTCAAGTTCTGGTAGATTTAGGTGCTGCTATAAACATTATGACTCTCGAAACTTCACAATTGTTACAGCTAAAGAAAAAAATTAGAGATACACCAACCACTCTAGAGTTAGCTGACCATTCTACAATCAAACCAGAAGGATTTGTTGAAGACTTAGTTATCTCGGTTGATTCCTGGAATTACCTAGCTGACTTTGTGGTGTTACAAACTAAAACAAAGTTGGGGGGACATCCTCTAGTTCTTGGAAGGCCTTGGCTAGCCACAGTCTATGCCTTTATTAGCTGCAGATCTGGTTCGATGACAATTTCCAATGGATATGAAACTAACTAGCTTACTCTATACCCTCATGCTACACCCATGATTAACAATGAGAATTATGTGTGGATGGATTATGATGATAATGCTATTCAAGCTATTTTGACTATCGGACAAGCTTTAAATCTTAAAGATAACACTGAGGATGAAATAATTAATAATTTTATTTGTGAAACTTCTTCTGTGACTGCTGAAACACACAATCAACTGGTTGCACTTTTGGAAACATATACCCAGGAAAAGCTTAAATATGAAGATCTACCTCAAACATCAACCACCATCTCTTCTAAAAGCATAATAGTAGAAATCGAACCTGGCAAAACACTGAACATAAACCCTGATTTGACAGTTGCTGAAACACAGCAATTAATGAAGTTACTACTTGAAAATAAGGAGGCATTCGCATGGGACTATACAGATATGAAGGGGATCTCTCCTGAATTATGTACCCACCGGATCTATATTAAGGAAGGTTGTCGACCAGTCTGTCAACCCCAAAGATGAATGAACCCTAATTTAAGAGAAATTGTTAAAGAGGAACTTCAGAAATTGCTTAATGTAGGATTCATATACCCTATATATGAAAATGAATGGGTTTCCCAGTCGGTAATAGTTCCTAAGAAAAACAGGAAATGGAGAGTGTGTGTATATTATAGAGCCTTAAATAAATCCACTCAAAAGGATCACTTTCCTTTACCATTCATTGATCAGGTGTTGGATATTTTGTCAGGGAAGAAATTATTCTCCTTTTTAGATGGATTTAGTGGGTATAATCAAATCAGAATTGCACCCCAAGACCAAGACAAGACCACTTTTACTAGCCCTTGGGGAAATTTTGCCTATGGAGTTCTTCCATTCGGACTATGTAACGCACTAGAAACTTTTCAAAGGGCTATTATAGGAATATTTTCTGATATGCTGAATGAATCCATGGAAATATTTATGGATGACTCTACCCCTTATGGTGTGTCTTTTGAAGATGCATTACAGAATCTTGAGAAGGTACTCAAATGTTGTATACAATCTCACCTCTCCCTAAGTATTGAAAAATGTCATATGATGATGAGTGAAGGAGTAGTGCTTGGACATTTTATCTCATCTCATGGAATTCAGGTAGATCCATCCAAAATACAAGTCATTCAGAATCTTCCTATTCTTAAAACACAAACTGATGTGAGAAGTTTTCTAGGACATGCTGGATATTACAGGAGATTTATTAAAAAAAATTCCAAGATAGCTTCTACTTTATTTGTGCTACTTATGAAAAATGTTGAATTTAAGTGGACTAATCTTTGTCAGGAAGCCTTTGTAGAACTCAAGCATCAATTATCTATAGCTCCTATTTTGAGAGGACCTGATTGGGCACTTCCCTTTCATATATCTTCTGATGCTTCAGACACTGCAATTGGAGCTGTCTTGGGACAAGAGGAAAACCATATTCCTTATTCCATATACTTTATCAGTAAGAATACGACCCCTATTGAGCTTAATTAAACAGTTACCGAAAAGGATTTTTTAGCAGTAATTTATGCCATTAATAAATTTCGACATTACATTACTGGTTACTCTACTTTTGTCCATACTAATCACTCGGCTATTAAGTATTTAATGAATAAGTCTGTCACAAATGCTCAAGTTACCAGATGGTTATTGTTACTGCAAGAGTTTGATATTACAATTGTAGATCGACTAGGTAAAGAAAATGTTGTTGCTGATTTCCTTTCACGGTTAAAAACTGATAATAATATTCCAGTAGATGATTCCTTTCCTGATGAGTATTTATTTGCAGTATCTGCTCACTCACCTTGGTACGTATACATTGCCAATTATCTAGTTGCAGGGAAGTTACCATCACACCTGCCACATAGAGAGAAGAGAAAAATCATTCAACAAAATGCTAGGTATAGCTGGATAAGTGAGTGTCTTTTCTACAAATGATTTGATCATGAAATCCAAAGATGCATTAGAGAGGACGAGGTGTATGATACATTAAAAGCTTGTCATGATGGCCGTTGCAGAGGGAATTTTGCTGATAAAAGAATGGCACATAAAATTCTGAGGATGGGTTATTATTGGCCCTCACTGTTTAAGGTTGCAAAGAAATATGTGCGGACTTGTGATAGTTGTTAGAGAATCGGTCAACCTAATCATAGAGATGAAATTCCATTGAAACCCCAGGTAATACTTGAACCATTTGAAAGATGGGCCTTAGATTTCATAGGACCCATTAATCCTCCATCCAACCAAAGGGTTTATATATTAGTCTGTATAGATTATATGACTAAATGGGTGGAGGCCAAAGCACTTCTTAGAGGTAATGAAGAAGCTGTCCTAGCTTTCCTATTTGAAGAAATATTTGTTAGATTTGAAATCCCTAGAGAGCTAGTTACAGATGGAGGACCTCCTTTCAATTCTCATGTTTTCAAATCTACCCTTTAGAAATATCATAGTCATCATAGAATGACTACACCATACTACCCCCGAGCCAATGGGTAGGTGGAAAGTACAAATAAATTAATAGAAGCCATTCTAACCAAAACAGTGAAGGATAACCGGAAGGATTGGTCTCAAAAGATCCCTGAAGCACTATGGGATTATATAACTACCTGGAGAAATACTATAGGATTTTCCCCCTATGAATTAGTTTATGGTAAAAGTGTTGTTTTTCCTGTGGAATTTGAAATTAAAACTTTAAGAGTTGCTTTAGCTGTTAACCTTGATTTGACTGATGTGCAGACAGCCAGGTTGTAGCAGCTTATTGAACTAGATGAAAAGAGATTAGATGCCATTCATCAGACAATTATGATCCAAAAGCAAAGAACAATGTGGCATGATAAAATCATCAAGCACAAGCAGTTCCAAAAAGGTAATTGGGCCTTATTGTATGATTCTTGGTTTGAGAATTTTCAAGGGAAGCTACGTACAATATGGTTGGGACCTTATGAAGTGGACAATATTTTCCCCAATGGAACAGTAAGGCTTTTAACAATTGATGACTCTAAAACACCACTACTAGTAAATGGTGATCGGATTCATTTGTACCAACACCCTATTTCTAAAGAATATTTTAAGGCCACTTGCATGGCAGATGCACATTATCTTTTTATAGGGGAGTATTCTGCTCCTCACTGCATTTAATTTTTTTCTGCACTATATTTTTAGTGTTAGATTAGATTTCTTAAACTAATAATCCCTGTCAAGGGTTGGCATGTTACAATTGATTTATTTTCAGATTCCTGATTAAGGAAGGACTTACCAAGGAGGAAAATTTCACCACAAGAAGATCCAAGCTTCAATTTGAGAAGCTTTGCTTCCCTCATTTAAATTCATTTCCCATCTCCTAGTAACATTTCATCACTCATTCCCCCATTCCTTTTTTCTTTTCATATCATTTTCCTATTTTTCCCATCTTACCCATTGCTGAAATATCATTCTCCAACAAATATTTTCTCTATTCCTTAATGCTGAAATCCCCTATTTTCCTATCACTAAATCATCACTTTTTAGCAACATTTCCCCTATTTTTCCATTGTTGAAACACCACTTTCAGCAGCATGTCATTCATATTTTCGTAGCTAAAACACCATTTCTTTCTCTAAAAACATGACTATGCAACTCCTTCAGTCCTTCGCTTTCACTCTTCATACTCCTTGTGTGAATACTGTCCATTCACTGCCTCTTTCTTATGATCAAGCAAAATCTAATACAATCCCCCTTATGTTTCAAAGAGTTCTAAATTTCTTCCATCATTGAGCTATTATAAACAAGCACTATATATTTCGAATTACAAAGCAAAAGGTAAATATAAGGTATGTGAATTTTATGTAATACAATTAAACGATAGTTTAAAGAGAAGATTTTGCTCATCATGACTATGATCTCCGCACACTTAAAAACATCATTTCACCATAGATGGGGGGGAATTTCGAAATTACATGCTATCATTTCACAGCATGCAAACTACCATCACTCTTCATACCCATTACTTCGCCCCTTCACCGATACTCCATGTTCTCAGTTACAACGTTTACTCTATTAGAAGTCTGGTAATTCCACTCTTGGCCTCTGCATTTTACCCAAGATAGTAACTAATGGGAGGAACAGCCATCAGACATGAGCTCAACTCAATAGCTCTCCTTGAATTGTTTCTAGATGCCTATCAGATTTTTCAACAGGTAGGTTGGGTATGATATTTTGAGAGACTTCAAGAGTTCGACCCACAGCAGGTCCTAGAATTTGCAAAAAATCTTCAGGAGGACCATTCTACTATCCAGGGAGTCTGAATTCCAGTTTTAGAGGGTGATATAGCACAAGTCTCAGGTTTTCCAGTCACTAGTGCTCAGTGGTTTAGTCGGAAGCACATCATCCTAAATGCACAACATGACTTTCTTCTCCCTGATGAACAAGTTGAGATTAAATGCCCAGGCATGGGACTTCACTCATTGCCTCCTCTGTGGCCTAAGGTAGCGTAATTTTTCAAACATTACTTAACCTGCGAAGGTCCCTATCAGGTAGTCTATTAGCACAACTTTGTCTTAATGATTCACTTACGACATGGTAGAGTAGTAAACTTTCCTTACTATTTGCTTGGATGTATTAGAAACATGTCATATTATTGTAGACGGGTAAAATTTCCACTCCTTTCCCTCACCCATCATTGCCTTTGTTAGATGTTGATTTAGAGGGGTTTTGCTCAAAAAAACCCTCCTTTAAGAAAATTACCTTTACCTCCTGAGCAAGCTGCCGAAATTCCCCAAGAAGCTGAAAATCCCCAAGAAATCCCTGAAAGTTCCTATGAGCAGCAATTAGAGAATATCCCTGATCCTCCATCGATTCCATCCTCAGAACCAGTTAGTCCAGTTAACTTGTCCTCAAGCCCATCTCATCCTACAGTCGACATCCCCAGTGATGACTCTTAGGCCAAAACACCACCATCTTCCCCTGTTCGTAAAATAAAAAGGCGAATTACAATCACCTCTGTATAAAAAAGACAAACAAGGGTTGTATCTAAAGCAGCCACCTCCTCCGATATCCCTTCTCCTAGGGAAAAATATTCTCATAAAAAAAAAAAAAAAACTACTGCTTTTTCTGCTTTCCTACTTAGGAGATGAATGAAGACTTCCATTGAATTAGAAACCATTCCCATCACCCCTGATCCTATAGCCATTTTGTTAAAAATCTATTCATCATCACCCTTCCAAACCCCGGAATCATTACCCATCTCATCCTGTGGCACTAAAAGAAAATAACCAGATGCCCAGGGTAGTATGACATCATTTTCTATACAATCAGTAGCTGCTCCATAAGAACCAGCTACTCACTCAGCAGCTGAAACACAAGAACCAGCTGCTAACGTGCAAAATTTAGAAATCCAAGAGGCTACTACAAAGAAACTAGCTCTAGCTGTAACACAAGAACCAGCTACAGCTAAAAAACAACAATCAATTTCAGAAAAAGTGATTGATACATAGGGCCCAGTCACCATGGCCTCCCTTTTACAGGAAAATGAATTTTTAAAGTCAGAATTTGAACCTTATAAGAGAGAATTGGTAATGGCAAGGGAATAATTTGACAAGGAGCTAAATTTCTATACCCTGGTCCATACAACATCCATGCAAGATAAACATACAGAGAACGATCCATATAAAGAATATATGTGCCATCAATGTGGAAACATCTATCAACAGGCAGGATACAAGATAGTTCAAGTTCCAATGCCTGGAGCATACACATCATCTGCAGTCAAAGAAGAATGCCCTACTGTTACACAAGAACATGTAGGGCCTTAAAAAAATTTGGAGAAAGAAACCAAGGTACAAGTATCCTGCCCTATAGTAATTTATTCTGCTACTCAGACTATGCCTCAGCCCACCACTTACAATGCCAAAACACAAACTGCACCATGGAAAGAGATGGAAATAATGAATAAGTGGAAGGAACAATATGCTATTGCCCAAGATAAAACTTTACAACAGCATAAATTGGTTTTGTAGAATCATATCTATTCCAATTGGGAGAACTGGGAGTAGACACTTCAGCAACTTAAAGTATACAAGAAAGAGAATAAAGAATTAAAAGACAAACTGATCCTAATGTTTCAACTAGTACAGAAACTATTAGCCACCAGGAAACCATCTCTGAACTATTCTTTGTTTCTTTCAGAACGTCTTGTTTATTTTCAGTTGAAAGCAGTCAAAGACGGAAGATCTCATGAGGTGCTCACATCTAAACAGTTTTTCAAAACATTTCCAGAGGCTTCCACCAGTGATCAGAACCTATTATGTGAGTTGTATCTTCACAACGAAGCTATGCCTGAAAACAGACAGATCAATATCAACCCTCTTGTTGGTGATGTTTAGATCAGGGCATTTGCTTCCTTTCTCGCTAATCAAATTACATGGCAAACTGCTTTTCTTGCAACTAGGCACAATGAAGACAACTGCCTTCTCTGGATAAGGCCAAAACCTCAAAACCCTACCATTTTTGTGGCAGAATATCATCAGTTTTTGCAGAAGCTAGGAATGATTAAACATATACAGCAATTGCACACCTCAGTACTCCAAGATTGTCACCAATTTATCAGGGCCAAAGAAACTGCTGCTCTGAGAGAAAACATGTTGTGGCAACAATCCTCTAAAGAGAGATAGGAGTATAATCCTTTTAGCCTTATTAACCTTGAAACTGCATTGTCTATAGTACCTAACTACATCATATGTGTTCAGTAATGTGCTGAAAATTG
The DNA here is from genome assembly GCA_034641835.2 of Pinus albicaulis. Classification (NCBI taxonomy): domain Eukaryota; kingdom Viridiplantae; phylum Streptophyta; class Pinopsida; order Pinales; family Pinaceae; genus Pinus; species Pinus albicaulis. The sequence continues at coordinate 144,616,649 of CM076579.1, read as the reverse complement.
GATAGGGTACCATTTTCACTTTCCTATTTTATGGATGCCAACAGAACAATATCATGCTCATTGCAGGTTGGATAATAGGGATGAAGCAGTAGCGTGGTAGAGATTGCAAAATGTCTAGGGATTCAGAGCTCTAACAGATAGCACCTTCCATAGCTATTGCCTAAGTAATTTGCGTGCTTAAAGCCAGTATCCGGACTTTGACTCAGATTAAAATTTGCCTGAGGACATGCAATCCTTTTTGTTGGGGGGATGTTAGGACCTCATAATGTACCATTTTGACACATATTTTGTTACCACTCTACTCTTTTTAGTCCATATTTAAAGCTTACATTATCACTTTCATCCATTTTTCCCAAAGGTATATAATATTCTTCTCTTCACTATATGTTTAATTTTTTTTTCATATAGTTCTACATTACTTGTATATTTAATCATTAATCGAAGATATATAGTTGTTGAGACATTTTAAAGACCGTAGATAATCTATTTTGAAGATTGTGTTGCTGAAACAGTCAACATGGTACACAAATCTCGTTGCTGAAATAACCCGTGATTTGCGATTTTGAAGCAGCATTCCAAGTATGACGACAACAAGAAAAGACAAGTAAGGGAAGTTGTTACATGGGCCACTCTGAAGCCAGTACCATTGTAACCATTGTAATGGCATTTTGCTATGGAAGAATAGAAAGACCCTGTTTTAGAGCAGAAGATCAGATTGGGTTAAAAATAGAATTTCTATGATGTAAATCAATTGTAATAGATGTATCCTCTTTAAAAAGAGGATACATCAGCATTAGGGGGATGGTTAGAGACTACGGGAGGTTAATTTTCTGAATAGAGAAGGAACGTGACTCTTTTGTAATATGTGGCTTTCGACAGATGAATAAAAGTTTGTTTTGAGCACTTCAATTTAATTCCTTCTTCTTGGAAGTCTTGTGAGAAGGAAAGGGCCCGCCTTCTTCACAAGATTCACCCACTTGTTCCTGTAGTTTGTTAACTATTTATTTTACTCATGCCCTGATTAAACCCTATTTGTTGAAGTTATTTAGGCAGTATTGAAATTCTGTGTTTATTGTTGAGGCTCTATTTTCATTACTTGTTGCATTGATTTCATGCAATTCATTCTTGAGAAGTTGTGAGTTATTTCATTTAGTAATCTTGTTTATGGAATGAATGTGTGAAAGCTTGGTAGTCAGAAAACATGTGTTGAAGATTCCTACTTGGGGAATAGGGTCATGTTCTCTGTTATAGCATAATTGATCTTCCTTTCTGCGGATTGATTTCGTTTCCTAGATCATTGTCTTTTTAATGTAATCCAAGATTCTTTTAAGTTAATAGACGGATTGTCTTTGCTGTAACTCAAGTAGACTTCAGTTTCATTAAATCAAGGTGTGACTAGTGTGATTCTTACTACAATATTTATTTACTTTTGAGATTGAGCATAAACAGTGTGTGATTTCCTTTGAAATAAACAGACTTCCCTGGGTTGAGAATTTATGTAGAACTTGAATTGTTTAAATTAATAAACAATTAAAGTGACCAACACAAGGAAATATTTGAGGAAGAGCCACCTTTCATGTCTCGTGAAGCAATGTAAGTGGTGTCAGCAATAACATTGGTTTGATTCACCGGATGGTATGTACCTCACAGTATTGGAATGAAAAAATCCTCCACATTAGTTTCCTAGGTATGCAACTAACAAGTTGTTCATGCAAAAAGTTACATATCATCTCTCCACAGGGTTGTCAGCAGTGTTTCAAAGGAAGAAGAAATCACATTGGCATGTTCTTCATTTGAAAATAGGATTGTATGAGATCAAGAACCTAAAGGTTACTAACACTGAAGGAAAGGATATAGATATTTCACATTCGTTTGATTTGACTTCAATCCATACGATCCTAGGAATGTTTTCAAAGAACACCATGTGAGGATTCATTTTCTATGGCCATGTAGGAAATTATATAGGCCCAAGGAGACAAATATTAAGAATTGTTAAAATTCCTCTATGCCCATGATCCAATTAGCTTCGTTGGGACATCCAAAATTTACTCTATAGAAGGAAATCACTCCAGATGTAGAATACATACAAATCCGCAATCCAGGGCACCAGAAAGGCAAGAGGAAGGTTGCACATAACCCAGCGGAAGAGAAGAGCCATGAGATGAAAGAATATTTAATCATCCTGAAAGAGGCCATAGAAATAGAAAAGATGAGGAAATAGAGGAAGATGGAAGAAGAGTAGAAGAAATAGGAGGAACATGAGCATAATATATTATAAGAAGAAAGGAAGAAGCAAGAAGAATAATAAATATAGAGATAAGAAGAATAAGAAAGGTGGAATATGCAGGAAGAAGAAGCAGCACGAAAACAAGTCGAAGAGGAAGAAAAGAACTGAGAGCTAGAAGAGGAGAGAAGATAGTTGCACGAGAAGGAACTTTATTAGGAGATTACATATTTGATCATAGTCTAAGACACATATATGGTGCAGGAGCGGAAATACCAATATGTTGACTTTAATATGAGAACTTAGTTGGTCACCTTTCAGTCTCCCCCTCTAATAAAATTAAAGAAATATTCGAGTGAATAAGAGGAAATTTTGCCTCTCGATGATGTTCCAGTTATGGATATGTACAATCTGGCTTACGACAAAGTTCAGAGGAATATTGTACAAGCGCGAAAGAAAAATTTTCCAGGAAAGCTCATGTCTCTCACATTAGTCACCGAAAGGGTAATTGTGAAATACAAGACAAGAAATCTAGTAGCCATCGCTACAACCAACGTGGCCTTTGCAGGTGATTCCAAGTCAAACATGGAGTATCTCATAGCCAAGAACAAAAAAATGGAGAATAAATTACAGGGTGCAAGGCAAGAAGTAGAACATCTTGGAGCATAAGTCCAGAAAGGAGTCTCCACACAACCATGTCTTGAAGAACATAATGCATCCATACTTAGAGAAGTATCGAATGTAGGAGAGACCATGTGGAGCCTTTATGAGGAGATGATCACCATGCATAAAGAAGTTTTCCACTTGCATGACATGCAGCAGAAGTGAAAAGATAATGCTAAATATCTCAAGGTAGTTCGCAAATCCATCACTACTCTGCATGAGTGGTCAATGCAACATAAAGGAGTACCATTTGAATTGGGAAATAAAACAAGGCAAAAGATAGAGTTGGAGAAAACAAAGTGTGGATGATCGTTCAGAGTAAAAAACAACTCGCCTCATTCATTTCCAACATTCAGGCCTCATAAGCACGAATATACAAAAATGTAGATTTCATGGTGAAATCGCATAAGATCCCTTCGGTTGGCTCACTCATGGAGGCCAAACATAGAAATCAGATCAGGAAGGAGGTAGCCGAATATGTGGCCCATCTAAGATAGATCACCACCATGAAATATTTGGAGGTGAACAGGAGTAATATGCAACAGTACATTGGTGGCCATGCCCAAATCAACTCTATTATGTTCCTACTGAATAACTACATTCATACTGGTTCCAAATCAGTCTATCGGGATGTGATGGAGGCTATCGTCTTCTTCCAACCTGATCCCATCACACAGTTTGGGGAATTCATCACACAATACAAAGCTTGTCATAATTAAATGACTAATGAACTACAAGAGGAGGTGATTGAGCTAGATTTTCCCCAAAGTCAAGCTTAACATGTTTGTCCTTATTATGTTTTCTAGTTTGCTCTATCCTATTTTGTCTTATATGGGTATGAGAAATATTGTAATATTATTTTTTAATTAATTTGCGAAATTACAAGTGTAAATTGTCGAATGTGAAGAGTCATTTGTAACGAATTCCAAAGGTCATGGTTGTAGGAAGTCAAATATTCATGAGGGGAGTCAAAGAGTCACAAATGGTGATGAAGAGTCAACCATTTTGTTATAAAAATACCCTCATGAGTCATGTAAAGCACTTTTGGTCGGCCTTTTTGCTTGAGATCAAAATTTTAGGATTTTTGTTGAAGGCCTTTGGTTCTCCGTAGCATAGAATGAGTATATTTATTTGGAGCAACAGGTTTTGGCCTCATGTTACACTATTGGGGCTAGTATTTTGTTAATTTTATATGTATTCTTGGAACTTTCACTTTAATAAAATCTTAGAGATGACACAGTTTCATGCATATAGTGTGAATATAGTAGGAGTATTATTTCTATGTTTTCTTGATATATGTTATTTCATTTATGCTAATGCTTATGAAATATTTAATTTTCATTATTACGAATCTTGTTAAATGTCTGTTGTTGTATATTTGCATCATGGTTAAATTATGAACAATTTTTCAGGCTAACTTAAGATCTATTTTATGCTTGAGTGTTCCTTTCAATATTCGTACTATTACAAGCTTTTAAAGGGCTCACGTGGTTTCCCTTTGTTGTGTTATAACCTTTCACGCGTCCTATTTTACCCTCCGTAGAGTTAAACACTTGTTCATGGATGCATCATTCTATGTGTATTGCAGCCAAGGCATACCACAAAAACCCACCATTTCAACAACTAATCCATATTTTGGATGGGAATCCTATACCAAATTGTGTGAGTTCTAATTCAGACTTCATATGAGGGAGATCACCTGAATGTAGGTGGGTCTAGCACCGTCAACAACAGTCTGGGAGTTTTGAGAGAAGGTGTTGTGGACTAGACACTCAGAGGGAAGCTTTTCACTAATCCTAATAATAATATTTATGCTCTTGTTCTCAATGAATCCATGTCAAGAAAGAGAGTGGGGAGGTTAAGGCATGTGTAAACAACAAAATTTCAAGGCTTGGCCGAGTTTAGTGTTTATGGTTCTCATAGAGTTGTGTTGGTATCCTACCCGTAACGCTCGGTGACTCCTTCTCTACGGGTAACTAAGAAACTCTCTCTTATTGATAATTTTTCTGCAACATCCTTTATCAAAATTACCATTATTAGTTTGGTATTTTATCCCGTTCTCAACATTGTGATTTTGGTTTCTATTTGGCTATGGCCAATTTTTAGTTCAGATTAATGTTGCACTCAGTCCCTTTACCAAGTCTATGGTTTTGTCTTAGTCGATGTTGTATGATTTCATTTGTATTTGTTTATGTTGATTATGGGTTGTTGGTACTTACCCTTCTTGAATAGTTTTGAGCCTCCTTTGGGAATCTACATCCCTATCTAGTCATTGTTTATTTTTGTGTCTTATTCTTGTTCATTCCCCTCTCTTATCCAACCATGTGTTGAACCCTGAAAGAATTATCACTATATACATATGCAGTGCCAATGCATGAGGAGTAGGAGGGGGGGAGACGGAGGCCCCCATGGCCACAATCGAGCCTAAAAAACAAGCCCAAGAGGTTTCTATGATCTTCTGTTTGTTTACCCTCCTAGAAACTCGTAGTGAAATCTAGCACCTAGAGACGATGTTGGTGGCAGAACGCACACCTTATCTCTTTCAAAGATGATAGAGGAATTTGGGCAGTGGATTCTTGAGCCTGGCCACACTAGAGTTTAAAAAAAGAAATATATTCAAGCGTAAATGAAAACCTTGTTGGGAAGGGTCCTTATTGAGATACAGGTTGATAGGTACAATGAGTTTGCAAGTATTGAGGATGTGGAATGAGAAAATAGAAATCAACAGTTCTATCTCGAGAGAATGGACACTTTTTTTTTAATCTCAAATAGAGAATCATATCCCATGGATTGCCACTACATCTTCTCCTGCATGGTCTAGTGTGAAATATCTGGAACCTATTAATTTTTCTTAATCCTAGCTACTAAATGATTTATAGTAGGTTTTTTAAATTCTAATTATGTATTATATACTCTAGTTGTGTTACAGTTATTAAAACTCTTTCAATTTTGGACTAATTATTCTACAAGAAAGTGGTCTAAAATCTCTTACTTCCCATTGGGAAGATTGAGACCATTTTCCATAAAGAATGGATACAATGATTAGATGAATAATATATTGGAAAATTTGATTTTGTGAAATAATACAATCTAGGATTTTACAAAAAAAAAAGAAATCTTTAAAATACAATTTGATTCATATAACCTTAACAAAAATAATGATTAGAAACTTACTGGAAACTAAAACTCTTTATTTTGAATTCTTAATAATAATAAAAACAACCCATACAATCTTGAAATAGAATATTTTTAAATAGTATGATATTTTATATTCTTCGGTTATGTAAAATCCCCTATTATTAAACATCATTCCAATTAGGCTTATCATGATAATCCCAAACAAATGGTAACAAGTTAAATATTCATAATTTTAAAAAACGATGTTTTAGTCATTTTCACTATTCATGCAAAAGGTGTTTAATCAGTATGATGTGCGTTTATGATATACTGTGATGTGTGTGTTTATGATATACTGTGATGTGTGTTTATAATATAGTGACACAAATCTAATTACAAATAATATAACAATTATGTATATTAAAATTAACTTTGTTTTTAATATATATATATATATATATATAATACAATTGTGATAAAACTTGGAAGCAAATTCAAATTATATAATTTTAACATAAATAAATAATATTATACATAATAAAGAAAAATAAAAAAAATTGTAACCATGTAAATAAACAATGTTACAATTCCTAAATTACTATATTGTAATAATAATATTTTTATGCATAATTTATATAGAACTATAATGTACAAAAATAATATAAAGATAAGATAAGAATAATATAAAGATAAAATAAAAATTAAATAAGGATGTATAGAAATATCACACATAAGAATGAGAATGGTATAAATATTGGAGAGATATAATATAAATATGTTTAGATTTAGTAACACACGAGGAAATTAATACATAGGAAAAATACATTATTAAAAATATTGTTATATCAAAATTTAAAAAGAAATTGAGAGTTAAGTTAAAAATTATTTAAATTTAAAAATAAAAAGTAAATTTTTATGTGAAATAGTATAAATAAGGAGATAAATATTGTTGAAATAATAAATTAAAATTACGAGTTTTATAGTCAAAATGGGCATTGGTAAATTTCCAAAATACAAGAATCTATGACCTTTGTGACACTAAGAAAGTTAAAGATAAAAAAATATTTTTTTTTTACATTGTCTAACTTATACTCAAATTTAACCTAAATTTCAAAATATATAATACACTACCAACATTTTTGACCTTTTAATTCAACAAAACTATAATGATGTTAATTTTTTTTTTTTGAAATTTACACAAGTATATATTTATTTATTAAATTTTTTTTTTTTCTCCTTCTTAAATTCAATGAATCCTATTCAATCTAGTTAATCAAAATATATATATATATATATATATATATATATATATATATATATATATATATATATATATATATATATATATATATATATATATATATATAAACATCATTAAAATAAATAAATTAATCATAATTTTAGCATATTTGTTTAAGACAAAGTTTTGAGTGAATCATAATTTAAAAAAAAAATTCGTTTAAAACAACCTCATTGCATGACAAATTTATCTTTTATTTTATCAATATGTCAGATCATATATATGAGAGATGAATAAATCACAGAAAATTCCTACTAATACGACCAAAAATAGAGTTACATGATATATTTAACACTTCTGTAAGATGGAAAATAGGTTCATCCGAGTTTTGATTGAATATGAGAATGCCATTTAGATAAAAATTGACAAAATACCCATAAGACACCCAAGTTGTCGACGAGATAAATATGACAAAATACCAAGATGGAAATAAATATTTCCAGGTAAATAATGAAAAACCACCCTAGATGGAAAAAATAGATCCAAATGGTTTATCAGAATTTATGTTTAATAAAATTGTGTTACTTATGTTGTCGAATTATCGGATACATCTATAAATTTTATTAACGATATTTTTTATATTAATCTCTAAACAATTTTATCTCATATTATGTCAATCTTTTTTTATCGAATCTTGGTTATTGACAAAATTATTTTGAATCATTTTAATTTCAAATGATATAATTCTGTACCATTTAATTTCAAATGATATAATTCTGTACCATCATGTTTAATATATATTAATAGGCATAAGTCCACCATCATGTTTTATAGTTATTATATTAACATTATTTTGTATATTAATATTTATTACTTAAAATAATGCTAATATATTACTAGTTATATTTAAAACTATAATATAATTCGCATATAATATAATAATAATATGTATTCATCTCTACTATTATATTATCGTGAATATTTTTTATATATCTATCAACATAATTGTTAGTATAATTTATATATCTATTTGGAGTATATTAATAATATTAACTATATATTAAACTAGAATATATTAATATATTATTTAATAATATAATATATTATAAATCTTATACCCTAGGGTTTAAACCCTCATATATTAAACTCTAGGGTTTATTAACTCTTAGGGTGTATTAATCCCTTATGTTTTAAAATATCATTCAAGATATTAGTAACTTCTTTTTGGAATTAATATTTCAAACCCAACCACCAGTAAACCCAAGGGACGAAATTTAAAACCCAAGGAACTAATATTATAAATTGAAGCTACTAAAATTTCGAGGGTTTAATATTGTAGACTCAATGAATTAGTAACCCAAGGGATAAATATAACTAAAGTATCAACAAACCTACAATCAATATTAAAAACACTTGGGATTAATAAACCCTAAAATTTAGCATTTTAAACCCAAGGGATTAATAAACCATAGGAATTGTCAAGTTCCACTAGCACAAGTGGTTGAGGATGGGCCTCGTTAAAAAAGAGACTCGGGATCAAACCTTGCAGAGGTTGTTTCACCCGTTCTAGGGGAGGAGACAAGTTAAACCTAGTTAGCGTAGCGGTTGTGTGGCTCAAGCCTGGTGCGATCCCTAGGTGATTTTGAGGGCTTAGATTTCCATGGGTTGCGGTTTCTCAATCCAAGGGTCAAGCTTGAGGTAATATTTGATGAAATAAGACCACTTGACAAAAACAAAAAAACCATACAAAGTAATATTTTGAACTCAAGGGATTAATAAGTGTCAATAAGTGTTAATGATATAAATCTAATATTGATCATAAAATCAACATTCATATTGATAAATATATAATAATAAGAATAATAATTTTAATATTAATAAATAAATATTATAATAAATATGACAAAATACCAAGATGGAAATAAATATTTCCAGGTAAATAATGAAAAACCACCCTAGATGGAAAAAATAGATCCAAATGGTTTATCAGAATTTATGTTTAATAAAATTGTGTTACTTATGTTGTCGAATTATCGGATACATCTATAAATTTTATTAACGATATTTTTTATATTAATCTCTAAACAATTTTATCTCATATTATGTCAATCTTTTTTTATCGAATCTTGGTTATTGACAAAATTATTTTGAATCATTTTAATTTCAAATGATATAATTCTGTACCATCATGTTTAATATATATTAATAGGCATAAGTCCACCATCATGTTTTATAGTTATTATATTAACATTATTTTGTATATTAATATTTATTACTTAAAATGTTGCTAATATATTACTAGTTATATTTAAAACTATAATATAATTCGCATATAATATAATAATAATATGTATTCATCTCTACTATTATATTATCGTGAATATTTTTTATATATCTATCAACATAATTGTTAGTATAATTTATATATCTATTTGGAGTATATTAATAATATTAACTATATATTAAACTAGAATATATTAATATATTATTTAATAATATAATATATTATAAATCTTATACCCTAGGGTTTAAACCCTCATATATTAAACTCTAGGGTTTATTAACTCTTAGGGTGTATTAATCCCTTATGTTTTAAGTATTGGTCCAAGATATTAGTAACTTTTTGGAATTAATATTTTAAACCCAACCAATTAGTAAACCCAAGGGACTAAATTAAAAACCTAAGGAACTATTAATATTATAAATTGAAGCTACTAAAAATTTCGAGGGTTTAATATTGTAGACTCAATGAATTAGTAAACCCAAGGGATAAATATTATAAACCCAAAGTATCAACAAACTCAAGGAATCAATATTAAAAACACTTGGGATTAATAAACCCTAAAATTTAGCATTTTAAACCCAAGGGATTAATAAACCATAGGAATTTTCAAGTTCCACTAGCACAAGTGGTTGAGTATGGGCCTCGTTAAAAAAGAGACTCGGGATCAAACCTTGCAGAGGTTGTTTCACCCGTTCTAGGGGAGGAGACAAGTTAAACCTAGTTAGCGTAGCGGTTGTGTGGCTCAAGCCTGGTGCGATCCCTAGGTGATTTTGAGGGCTTAGATTTCCATGGGTTGCGGTTTCTCAATCCAAGGGTCAAGCTTGAGGTAATATTTGATGAAATAAGACCACTTGACAAAAACAAAAAAACCATACAAAGTAATATTTTGAACTCAAGGGATTAATAAGTGTCAATAAGTGTTAATGATATAAATCTAATATTGATCATAAAATCAACATTCATATTGATAAATATATAATAATAAGAATAATAATTTTAATATTAATAAATAAATATTATAATAAAAATATTATTATTAGTATTATAATTATTAAATATTTATTTATATTAATACTTCATTTCAATGCAAATAAATAATTACTTTTATCGTTATATTCATGGGGTCTTCGATATATTGTTATTGAGTGACCTGTTAAGGCACTCCTGATGTGACCTTAATGGTCTAATTCCTCATCTCGATGGAGGTGATATATTGGACATGGTGAAAATGTAGTCCCACCAAGCTTAAAAAATATATATATTATAATCATTTTAAAGTAATTATTGTTATTACTAATTATTTATTATTATGGTTATTATTATTTATTATTGATTAATATTTTATTATTAATTAATATTATTATTTTTATGGTTAATTAAGTTTGATATCATTATTAATTAATAAATATTAACAATAATTAATCGATTTATTTTTAGTGAGACTTTTTGGAAGCTTTTTCAGTGGTTTTTTCTAGTCTACTTTCTCTAAAAGCTAGCAAGAATTTATTGAAATCACAAGCTTGAAGGGTAACCCATGCACAATGGAATTTCCCTAGGGGTTTGTTAGTGTTGAATCCATATATATAGTCAAAAAACCAGTTTAAATAATACAAATCAAAATTTCGCCTCAATTTTTTCCATCGGATTTCAACACAAGAAAGTCCAAAATTCACACTAAAAACAACTCCATAAATAATTAAAACTAATTAGTTAATTATTTAACAATAATTAATTTATTACTATTATTATGTATTAAAAAAATAGATATCAGTTTTTTATCATTTATATTATTTAGTAATAATAATAATAATAATAATAAACCCTAGGAATAATATTATACCCTAGAAATATGAGTCCTTAGATTAATAAATCTGAGGGATTGATATTATAAAGCGATGTGAATAATAAACCCAAGGGATTAATATTTTTTTTTTCTAAGTAAAACTGATCTATTAACAAGTGGATAAAATTACAACGAGACCGAAGTCAGAGACTACTACCTTGGAGGCAGAAAATTCAGGAAAAAACAGAGTAGTAGACTGTCGAAACCCACGCAGGGGTGCAGAGCTAGATTTTTCCAAGAAATGCTTTGACCCAGAAGGAACAAAAGGGGGCCAGAAAGCTTCATAGCTACCAGAACAGAAAAAAACCAAAAACTTTGGGTGACACAAACAGAGAAAAGACCAAGCAACAAACCCATTAATCATCAGGAGTCTCCTCCACAATCTTGCACCAGCCGGTGGCGCGCATGTTAGGAGAAAGCCCTTCGTGAGAAGCCAAGGGACCAGGTTCAGCAGAGGGCATGTCTTCATCCGGAATTGAACTTACAGGGCAAGATGGAGGCTGCGACGGGACACTGCCACTGCCCAGATTGAAATTCGAGAACTGGGTGTCGGGAACTGCAACATTCGCGTCAGGAACGGCCGGTTGCTTGTTGGACTCCACTGGCAAGCTATCTTCAAGAAAAACCACCGAGAGAATGGCTGTAATCCGAGGGCGGTTGAGGGAACTGTTGAAGATGAAACGAGCAGTGCCCGTAGTAGGAGCAGAGGAGGCTGGAGGGCGATACGTATGGGGACCCCAGAACAGGCATAAATCTTGAGAGCGCCCCCGACCGCTTCGAGTCCTAGGGTAGTGGCTCGAGCCCTCGCCGAAGGAGGAAGAATTCGGAGAGGGGTTGGAATGAACATGAGAGGGCTGACTCCGAGAGCTACCTCTTTTGCTCCGTAAACGGTGTCAAATCTGCGGCATTGTGAGAAGAAGCAGGGTCCAAAACGCAACTAAGACAACTGAGAAAGCCAGCAAAGGGTGGCCCGAGCTCGGATGAAGTCGCAGCACCAGCGCAACTTTCCCTGGAGGATGAGCCTCGCTCTGCACAGAACGCAACAAACACTGATAGACCCTCTCCCAACGATGCATAAAACAACTTACAGCGCCAATGCAATTCTGTAAGAAAGCTAAGACCAAGTGATATTTAACCTGTTGCGTTTGGTACCCATCCACCACAAGACATGCCTCAACTTGCACCAATTCCGTCCTTCCCATACCAAGCAGATCTGTCTCCTTAACTACTCCCATGATGAAAATCCCGCCGGAGCATGCGGAGGCAGGATTCGTCACAGCCGAAGTCGAGCGAGTGCTATAGTTTTCAGAGCCCATGGTGTTGGAAGGAGGGGAGTTTAAATGATGCATGCCATTGCGCAGATGGCCATTTAACGCAACGTACCAGTTGGGCAGATGTCAGCAGGGCTTGCCACCCCTCCATCCCATCCCATTAACTCTCCATTGAAGCACCTGCATCCAGGGAACCCAAGGGATTAATATTAAAAACCCAAGGGAATAATATTACATTCAAGAGATTTATATTGTAACCCCAAGGTATATTAACCTTAAGATAAATATTGTAAACCCTAGAATTATCATGCTTTACCATGGTTCACCATGGTTGATTTTCTAATTGAGGAAATATTTGTGATAATGCGATGTTGCACCATGATTGACCATGATTGATTTTCATGTGCATAAAATCTTTATCACAATGCAACATTGGACCATGGTTGGTTTTGGTATTAAGAAAACATTTATCACAATGTAACGTTGGAGCATGGTTGACTATAATTATAAACCAAGAAGATCTATATTAGACCCAAGGGTTAATATTATAAATACTATAAATAATATTAAACATTTGGAATAAGAACCATTAAATTAATAAACCAAAGTGATTGAGATTCTAAACCCAATGAATTAATAAACCAAAGGGATTAATACTAAAAACCCAAGGGATTATAAACCCAACAGAATAATATTAAACCCAAAATATAAACATTATAAACCTAACGTATATAAACCCCAAAAGAAATATTATAAATCCTAAAATAAACATGGTTAACCATGGTTTACCATGTTAGATTTTCATATTGAAACAATATTTGTTACAATGAAATGTTGGACAATCATTGACCATCGTTGAGTTTCATATTAAAACAATATTTGTCACAATGTGACGGTCGACCATGATTGACCATTGTTGAAAATGTTTTCTTTTCATATTGAGACAATATTTGTCACATTGTGACATTGGAACATTTTTTACCATGGTTGGTCATTATTATTAACCTAAGGGATTTATATTAAACCATACGATTAATATTATAAACCCTATGAATAATATTTTGTATTGAGACACCTGGTTCATTACTAGGATAGGTCATTTCCATCACCATAAGTTTAGCGAGGATATAGAGATTTAAATGAGGCCATCCAATCTAAATAGAGATAACTACTAGAAAATTAGGAGTTCTTAGATTCTTACCAATAGCCCTTAATCTTTTATTGTGTATGTATATATATATATATATACATATATATATATATATATATATATATATATATATATATATATATATATATTCTTTTTTCTTTCCTCTTAGTTTCTTGATTTGTATTTTTTGACTACTAATAAAAGATTACTTATTTAATTTTATTTCATTTACTTATTTATTTGACCACTTATTATTTTTATTTATTTTTAAGTTTCAGAATTAATTGTTTTTATATTTTAAGTTTGACTCAAATATTATTTTTATTTTAGTGTTTTGACTATTTAGGCTTGACCTAGATATTACTTTTTATTGTAGATATTCATTTCATTCAAATTTTTCTTTTGTTTAATTATTTTCCTTAATTCAATATTAACAACTATATTCTAAAAATTATTTCCTCTTATTAAAATATTATTTATTAATAAATAATATTTGTCTAGTCAAATCTAGTTGTTATATTATAACGACTAAAAAATATTATCTTCGTCTATTTAACTTGATGCCAAGATCTCGTTCTTCACCTTGTCCCAACGATGAACCACATCGGATGGTTCAAAATGCGTTGAAAAAACTCTGATAATTTGATTTTTACCAAAAAAATTCTTGCTTTTCACAATATTAGTGTTGTATAACGACGTTGTCTACTGACACAACAAAATAGCTCAGACGACAATTTTTTACCTGAATCCGGAAAAAAAACAAAATTCAAAAAATCAGGTAGTTGGAATGTTTGAATCATTTTTTGGACGGTGGAAATGGATTCAGTGTCATCAAGAACCGCTAGGGCACTCAAAATCCTAAAATTTGATATCTCTAACCAAGATTTTCAAAAATATATGGCATACTTTTTCATAATCTTGCTAAATTTTCCATTATTTTCTGTGTTATTTTATGATTTTTTAGACTACGTTATGATATAACTATTATTAGTTTTATATAAGTAATAATATTACTATGAGTGATACCTAATGTTACTACCACTTTAATAAAAGCTTAATAATTTTATTAAATTTATGATAATAAAAGAAAAAAAACTAATAATCAATCCAAACCTAAATTTAATAAGCCTATTAATAAAGAAACATATTCTATAATACTAAAACCTAATAATAAAAAAACCTTATAAACTTATAAACATGCATATTAAAACATTAAAAACCAAAAAAATTATATTGAAATTAAAACATATAAAATATTTTAATGAATAATACAATTTTATAATTTACCATAGTTCCTATATACCATGATTTATGTATATTAGAATATTATATTATATTAAGGCATTAAAACCATTAGATATCATTTTTGGGATTCAACTGTGTTAAGTATGCCATTGATCCACGATCATTTTCATGAGAGGTAGTGTAAATGACTAATTTCTCATGATTTTTGAATAGTCCACTTAGCACTCATTGCATCAAGTGATGCTCACAGTGGTGAAGAAGTGGGATTGAAACTAGTGAAATGAATCACATAGCCTGAATCATCACTTCTAGGGATTTCACTCGGTAACCAAGACTTCCTGGGAGGTCACCCATCCCAGAACTCCTCAAGCTCAAGCACGCTTAACTATGGAGTTTTCCCCCACAATCAAGCACACTTAGCTTGCTACCTCATTTGAAAAAGAATAGAAAGTATCATGCCTCTTAAACCATTCAAGTAGAGCTCCCTTTACTCATTGTATTTAAGTATGAGGGTTTTCCGCATTGCATTATATTTTATATCATTTTTTGGATTCAACTCCGTTAAGTAAGTCATTCATCTATGACCATTTCCATGAGAGGTATTCGTAGCTGACTAATTTCTCATGATTTTTGAATAGTCTACATAGCACTCATTGCATCAGGTGATTCTCATAGGGGGTGAAGAAGTGGGATTGACACTAGTGAAATTAATCACATAGCATCAATGATCATTTTCAAGGCTTGCACCCAGTAACAACGACTTCCCTAGAGGTCACCCATCCCATAACTCCTCTGGCTAAAGTGCGCTTAACTATGGATTTTTTCCGCACAATAAAGTCCACTTACCTTGCTACCCCATTTGAAAAACCTTAGAAAATATTGTTCCTCATGAACCATTCAAGTAGAGCTCCCTTTATTCTTTGTATTTAAGCATGTGGGTTTTTCGCTGTGCATTATATTAGGTATCATTTTTGGTATTCAACTGCATTAAGTAAATCATTCATCTATGACCATTTCAATGAGTGGTAGTTATAACTGACTAATTTCTCATGATTTTTGAATAGTCCACTTAGCGCTCATTGCATTGGGTGATGCTCACACGGGTGAAGAAGTGAGATTTAAAGTAGTGAAATGAATCACATAATGTCAATCCGCACTTCCAGGGCTTGCGCCTAGTAACTAGGACTTCCCAAGAGGTCACCGATCCCAGAACTCCTCTGGCTCAAGCACACTTAACTATGGATTTTTTCCCCACATCAATCCCACTTAGCTTGATATATAAAATTTTAATTATATAGATATAGATATAGATATATATATATATATATATATATATATACCAGATAATTTACAACATCTATTTTATAATTGAATATTGACTTAATCAACTCAATAACTAATTCCTAAAAGCTAACTCTAGACCCTGATGCATCCTTGTTGTTTATTCTTTAGGATTGATTGATTTTTTCACCTATGTCATGAGGATGAGCAACATTAGTTTGTTCGAAAAATCGACCAAATCCTCATGATGTGATTAATTTGAAAGGCATTCTCTTTCAAACCTTAATAATCAAAACACTAATATCAAAAAAAAAATTGAGTCTTATATATATATATATATATATATATATATATATATATATATATATATATATATATATATATATATATATATATATATATATATATAAGAGTATGAGATCCAAAAACTCCAAAAATTGTCTCTATTCAAATTTTTTGGCCACCCTTCAATCTTTATAGCCTCCCTAAACTTACGATGATAGAAAATATTTGTCCTAGAAATGACCCAGGTCATTGAAGACACCCAGTTCATCACCAGTATAGATCATTTCCATCACCATATGTTTAGCCACGCTATAGAGATTGAAAGGAGGCCTAATAATCTGAATAGAGAGGATGGCTGGAAAATTAAGATTTGTTAGATCCTTGCCATTACCCTTGATATATATATATATATATATATATATATATATATATATATATCTATATATATATATATATGTATATATATATATATATATATATATATATATATATATATATATATATATATATATATATATATATATATATATATATAACTTTTTTATTTCATTCTAGTTTCTTTATTTTTATTTTTTATTTTTTATTTGTATTTTTATCTACTAATAAAAGATTAATTATTTAATTTTATTTCATTTATTTATTTATTTGACCACTTATTATTTTTATTTAATTTTAATTTTTTAGAATTAATTGTTTTTATTTTTTAAGTATGACTTAAATATTATTTTTATTTTAGTGTTTTGATTATTTAGGCTTGACCTAAATATTATTTTTTATTGTAGATATTCATTTCATGCAAATTTTCTTTTTGTTCGAACACTGGATGGTACGAAATACATCGACAAAACTCTGATAATATGATTTTTTACTAAATTTTTTCTTGATTTTCACAATATTATATTATATAGTGCCATTGTCTACTCATGCAACAAAACAACTCAAACGACAATTTTTTGTCGGAATCCGACAAAACAATTTTTAAAAAATCATGTAGTTTGAATGTTTGAATTGTTTTTTTTTATGGAAGAAATGGATTCAACGTCATCAAGGTCCTCTAAGGAACTCAAAATATTGAGGTTTGATAGTGTTAACCAAGATTTTCAAAAATATGTGGGATAATTTTTCATAATCTAGCCAAAATTTCTATTATTTTTTGGGTTATTTTGGGAGTTTTTTAAACTACGTGATGATATAATTATTATTATTTTTATCGGAATATTAATATTACTATGAGTGATATTTAATGTTATTAGGTCACTTTAATAAAATCTTCATAATTATTATTAAATTTATGATAATAATAATAATAATAATAATTAAACCTTATAATCAATCTAAATCTAAATTTAATAATAAACCTATTAATAAAGAAAAATATTCTATAATACTAAAAGCTAATAATAAAAAACCTTATAAAACTTACAAACCTACATTTTAAAACATTAAAAACCTAAAAGTTATAGTGAAATTAAAAAATTCCATATAATAAGCTTTTAATGATTAATAAATGGTTATAATTTACTATGGTGCATATATATACCATGATTTATATATGAAATATTATATTAAATTAAAGCATTAAAACCATTATTATCATAATATCATAAAATGGTTATATATTATATATAATATTTTTTTCCATAGAAAAAAATCAGCAAATTTTTATTTATAAAATTAAAAGTTATATGTAGTATAGGCATTGAAGGATTTTAAAAATTTCCCATTGGGCTCATGTGATCTCGCACACAATGCATCGTAGCGAGCCTACATTGCATTCAAAGTAAAAACTGTAAAAATAAAAAGAGAAAAGTGAAAATGATAGAGAGGAGAAAGCAGAAAAACTAACAGCCTCTAGATCGTGGATAAATGTCCCACGAATCAAGTTTTTCTCCCTTGTTTCTTCTCAACCTTGCACCACTCGCCCATAGATGGTACACAAGTGGCGAGGAAAATCTGATTTTCTGCTGTTTGGGTTCCTGTATCCTTGTCCGAGTTTGAAGTTTCTGATGGATGGTGTCGTTTGATCCCTCCATTACCCATGTCATCAACATTCCTTTCTATTTGATTCTCCTGAAGGTGTGGGTCCATGAGTGTGGTCGTGTCCTTCTTTTTCACCTCAGGTTCCTGTGGATGATGTTTACTTTCCATAGGATCTAGTTCCTCTTCTTCTTCTGACTCATCCTCCTCTGAATCTGGAGGGGGATACTACCATCCTTTCCTCTGCTTCCCTTTCTGTTTCTTTTTGCTGTTTTCTTTCTTAGCTTCTAGGCATATATTATGTAGGTGACCTGTCATTCGACAATTCCTGCATCTGAACGCAGTATTCTCATAATCTAGTGGTTGAAACCAATTTTGTTTCTTATAGATCAGCATAATGTTCTCCGGTAATCCTTTTCATAGATCTACCTCGACACAGATCCAGGCGAAAGTGTAGATTCTTTCTTCTATTCTTTCCATATCTGTTTTAATAAACCACCCAATACTATTCCCAATGCTCTCGAGGATCAGATCATTCCAGAAATGAAGAGGGAGGTTTTATAATCTCACCCAAACTGGTAATCTAGATACTGTCATAGTGTTTGGGACAAAATCTCGAAACCATGGGGTGATGAAAATCCCTGTGGAACCCCAAAAACAAGGCCCCTCTCTGATGATTATATCTCTTTGCTCCAAGGTTTTAAATTTCACAATAAAAAACCCCTTGGAATAGAGATGTATTTCACATTCAAGGGTTCATCGAGTGAAAATCCAATGGAAAAGGTCCATGGGTTTGGACCAGAAGTAGTTGAAATGACATAATAATGCTTGGGCTTCATATGTCTTTACATGATCCTCTGTTGCTGAACTGTTGATTTTTAGTGCTGGAGTTTGTTCCTGTTGTTCTACTATGTATGGCCTCAGAGCATTTCCAGCTTGTTTTGGAGGTGAGCCTACAACTTTTTTCCCCTATAGAATGTTTTTGTAGGAAGAGCCTCCATTTTTTTGTTGCTGGCTGATGGGTTTTTTTCCCCTTATATCCCCCTAGAGTTTTTGGCATGCTCAGGTTCGCGGCATCCTCTCTCGGACGCAGATTTAGGGAAATCGTCATTCCTGTCTTTATGGTGTAGTCCTTCAAGAGCCTGCAATCCTGAAGAGAGCTATGTCCATTGACTAGATGTTGGATCAGTACTAGGTACCCCATCAGTCCCCATATTTTTTTGTTTTAGTTGCAGAATAGAGGTGTCTTCATATACCCAGACTAAATGAGACTTACCCACAGGGGGTCTGATAAAAATTTGAAAAGAACTAGATATCGACTGAAATAAGGGCTTACCTGTTATTTGGGGGTCAGAGAAAGTATAGTTTGTTGAAGAGAGAGTGAAAGGTGCTCCCTTCTGATATCATTCGCACAGTGTCTCTGCCTCCTCTTTCTTCTGATTCAGCGAAGGGTTCTACTGATCTGGCTTGACCGCCTCTATTCTCACCATAGGCAGTGGTGAAAGCATACATATTAAATGAAACTCCCTGCCAAAGTCCACCAAGAAGCTCACCATGAGCAGAGATCCCAGACCAGAGCTTATCACGCCCCAAACCGCACATAGCAGCAGGAACCCTTGCGCTCCTTTACAGTTTTCAACAGACTTTCCTGACCATAATGGCTATATCTCCCTGCCCGCCATGAAAATTCCATAAGAAAACATAGTGTCGGCATCTTATTTACACGAAGTACCCTGATCCAAAAGAGATCAGCATCAGATTTCCCTTGATCGACGCAGATCGACGACTTTTGTCTTTGGGGCAGGAACCGTGGCTCTCAATCTGGGATTATCTGCCCATGGGGTTCGAATCCAGAGTTCAGGTCCAAGAGGAAGCAACATAACGACCTCTCTCACCCCGATTGTTTCTGATGCAATTAGATTGGCAACAACGCCGTGAGAAACCTTTACTGGGTCTGTGCTGCCAAGATCCACAAGCTTGACAGTGGCAAAGTCTGGCAGGACCCTAGCTGAAACCCTAGCTGAAGCCATCACTCTCTCTTCCCTGCTCTATAATTTCATATATTATATATATATATATATATATATATATATATATATATGAATTTGACATAATTTTTTAAGTAAAAATCACATGAGATAGAAAATTTTCGACGCGTTTCAAACCAACCGATGTAGTTTATCTTTAGAATGAGATGAGAAATAAAAACAAGGCGATGAGCTTAAATAGTTGTAGATATTGCCAAACTAGACGTTGACCCAACTTCTAGTTTGACTAAGAAGCGAATTAAATAACCATTCTTACAAAAAACATTCAAGAGGTTGGTCTTTTCCTTATCGAGGTGAGATTCATCGGAGATTCTCAACACCCTAGTGGCTAAGGTGTTGAGGACGCCTAATTTCTGAGTAGGGAAATGGTGCTAGCTAGCGAGAAGATATTTCTCAGTATGGGTTTTCTTTTGAAAAACCTGATGGGACACTACAACATAAAGTGGGGTTTTAAGACAATATTTAAGACAATTTTTGGGTAAATTGTCTTAATTTGAGACAAAATAAAACTTGTGTATTGTCTTAAATATTGTCTTTAAGGGGGTGTATCAAATTAAATCGCCTTAAAATTAAATTTTCTTAAAATATTGTCTCTATAAAGATAATATATAACACAAGCATTTTTGTCTCTCCAGAGACAATAGTTTCACTACAACGCAAAGGGGGGTTTTAAGACAATTTTTGGGTAAATTGTCTTAACTTGAGACAATTTCATTTTTGTCTCTCTAAAGACAATAGTTGGAATTAAAGACATATTGTATTTATGGAGATGATGTCTTTAATCCTATCTATTGTCTCTATAGATACAATATAAAACAATGAATCCAGAAAAATATCTCACCATTAAAATAAATCAATATAAAAATATTTAATTAAAAAAAAACAACAATATCATTGAATAATTCATGTTAGGGTACAGTGGAATTGAACCGCCAACCTCCTACATGGAAGGTGCTCTTCCAATGAGCTAGCACCCTTTAAAGAATTATGTGAGGAGTTATGGAAATGCTTGAAATTGTATAATAGGCATTGATTTTTAAAAAATGTTCAGCACATAATAACATAATCCTTGTAAAATATATAATCATGCAAGCCCTTATTTTTAACTTCATAAAAAAAACAACTCGATGGAGTTAGCTCACTGTGACACCCTTGTAGCTTGACTTGCACAAAAAGCTAATAATAAAAAATAATATACAAACAAATTAATCTAGCTATACAAAGAAAATTAACTAGAATTAGCACAAGAAATACAACCACCACCCAAAGAGCTACACCAGCTTGCTAGTAGGCACTGATGACACATATGATGTACAAAACAAGCCATGAATGCATCGTCAAATCATTCAATATAGATGGGGCACTCTGCTCATTCACCATTACTAATTTATCTGATCACTTCTTCAATGTAAGATTTTTAAGGTACAAAACTAGAATATCCATTAACACACATTTGGTCTCCTAAAATAAAATGCCTTGCTCGGTTATACATATCAGGTAACTATTGTGTATCACCCCAGTTGTTGATAAAGTGGAAATTGGAACAAATTCCATGCCATCTTATTTGAATTAGAACACTATTGTGTATCACCCCAATTGTTATCATTGTGCATCACCCTAGTTGTTGATAACTTAGCAATTAGAACAAATTCTAACATATCACTGTTCATAACACAATTAAAAATACTCTTGATATTTGGGGCTCAACATAATGTTTTTCAATAAAAATAATTTTACAAAGGACAATAAAAACCATTTTACGAAGGAAATTCTAAAGTAGAACATACCTCATGACAAGAAAAGGATGTTCACAAATGGCACAACCTCAAAAGAAATTTCATAATAGATGCATAATTGTGAAGAACTTGGCCTTGTTCAACAAATTGATCAAATTGGACCTGTAAATAGAAATAAACACCATATATTTTTAAGTCAAACCAAAATCACAACAAAAAAATGAATCAAAAATATTATTATATTTCCTTTCCATGGATCAGAGAAGTGTTTGCCTTAGATCTTCTATACAAAGTTGTATAAAATTCGTTCTCAGCTTTAGTAAACTCACATTCAATCATTGGTACATCAGCGGGAGGAAGAAAAATAATGGGTCTCAATATTCATGAACAAATATTAGAAATCACTCAAATGGAATGGACATCAAAAGCAAGATGAAAGCCCAATTCTACATTCATACCTTCCCTCTTTGCAATATTTGTTTTCTCCTTCACAACATCAAGGCCCTCAAGTTAGCTAGAAATATTTTCAAACCATGTTCATCACCTTCCTCAAATGGTTTTTGAATTAGTTTATACCACCTAGACACCACAAGGTATTGAATAAAAAGAAAGTATCAATTTCTGCTTAAAAAAAAACAAAATCAAACAAAGGAAAAAACTGTACATGGTACTTACTATCGGAGCATATAGTGGGCTAAATTTCACAACATTTATTTGTGAACCCAAGGTAGATAATTTTATCTTATAGGTTGTAGAATAAATTTACGTTCAAGGAATAAATTCGTCCATAAAAAAGGGTATAAGCAAACTAGCAGTGTAGACAATGCTCTTCAAATCATCTAGGTAGCAGAAAACTCCAAGGGCATCAACTCATAGGTATTTTTTGCTTTGAAATTCAGATTCAAAGAGACTTATTACACTAAAATGTAAACATGGAAACACATACAGTAAAATATGGAGAAGCATAGTGGCAGAAAATTTCAGAGATGGGAAGGAAAACTGTAACTACATTTGATTAGCATCAATTTATGGGTTGTTGTAAGCAAAATTTCAGACATGGGAAGTAAAACTGCAACTACAATTGATGAGAATCAATGTCTTCGTTGTTGTAAGAAGTACATAAACCAAAACTTACTAAACATGAATTAATTGAATGGAGTCTGAAGTTAAGGGTAAAAGGTCTTGGAATTTGCAATTGAAGGTCTATAAGAAGAGAAGGATTCTGGTGGGTTTTCCTCTTAGTTGGAGGAGTTTTGGCCCTGGCTGATCACCTACATCTTGGGTCCTATTGTCTCATTGTTATTTATTATTTGGTATTTTTTTGATGATTGATAACATTAATAATAACGAAGGAAAGAAAAAATTAATCAACAAAAGTAAAAATGCATCACAAGCAATTATCAAAGTAAGAGAAATCACCTACACTTGCTGCCCCTATATTTCTCAACAAAATTAGTAATGTCATCCTCACCAAAAAAATGGATAATAGGATCATGCCAACATCAAGGGCAACCCATACTCAGTACTTACTTTCATTATTGCAGCTGAAGCATCCCTTTTTGGAGATTAACAGAAAGAGATTTTTGAAAATTCATAATAGCTAATGAACAACTCTATTATGTGCAGCCAAGTAGACAAGAATACAACTGAAAAAGAAGAAAACAAAGGGCTAAGTTGAATTTTTTGGGAGTCAAAAGCCCATGGATGGAGAGATGTGATCTTAAATGATCTTTCTAATCTTTGTAAACATGATAAATCCTGGAAAAGATTGAAATCAATGATTAAAAGGCCAAATATCTCATTTTTTACACAAGAATATAAAACAAATCACGTCGTGGTTTGCATTCCAAGAAAGCATTACCATAGAGGAAGCCTTAAGAGAGATGAAAAAATGAAGCTTAGGAAAAAGCATGGGCAGTAGCAAAAGAATGGAGGACTCAAAAAGAAGTATTTTCAAAACTAAAGGACAAAAATGATTTTTAGCCCTTCCATGGTGAACAAATATCATCTCTGAACCAAAGTCACAATATGCAAAATACCACCAAGGGGTAAGAATACACAAAATCTTTGACAAAAAGTGTAAAGCTCTTATTTGTAACAATCGGTGAGCATAAATCTTGGTTTTCCCATTTGTGTTTCCAGGGTAATCTCAGCTGTTCACAGAGTATTTAATTTTTATGTGGTTTTACTAATTAAATCACTAGCTATTAGAAAGTGCATGCCGGTGAATCATTTTCATACTTGTTAAATTGCATGGTGGTTGAATTCCAGTAGTAATCACATTTCCAATGATCCAAAAGTGAAATTGCTATATCACTAGTTAAAAATACTATTGGTGCTCTGTTTAAGTGTTGTGTGCATTTTACCTGCCTACCTATAGCTCATTAAAGTAGATTACCCTTTACTCTATTTTTTGGGTTAGTGCTTGCCACCTAAACTGCTACAACTAAATTTCTCCCTGAACGCACAGCTGGTCAACCTACAACACTAATTATTCATTTATGGCTTTGCAGGTCCACTATATGGGTTTGAATGCAGTGCAATAGCATGTTACAACCGTATACTTACAAGCCAATTCACTTTGGAATACATTATAGCCACCACATGATGATGTAAATATTTTATAACGGTCTTGCAATTGGGAAACAATGACTAGAAGGAAAGCAACTTCATATAGCCATTTAAAATTATGTTTATAAATGCATACAATTTGTTCTTTTGTGCTTTGTTGATTAACTACAATTGAAAAAGAAGAAAACAGAGGGCTAAGTTGAAGCTTTTGGGAATCAAAATCCAATGGATGGAGAGATGTGATCCTAAATGATCTTTCCAATCTTTGTAAACATGATAAATCTTGGAAAATTTTGAAATCAATGATCAAAAGGCCAAATATCTCATTTTTTCCACAAAAATATGAAACAAACCATGTGTTGGTTTGCATTCCAAGAAAGCATTACCATAGAGGAAGCCTTAAGAGAGATGCAAAAATGAAGCTCAGGAAAAAAGCATGGGCAGTAGCAAAAGAATGGAGGACTCACAAAGAAGTCTATTCAAAACTGCACGAAAAAAAGGATTTTGAGCCCTTGCATGGTGAACAAAGATCATATCTTAACCAAAGTCACAATCTACAAAATACCACCAAGGGGTAAGAATATACAAAATCTTTGACAGAAAGTGTATAGCTCTTATTTGTAACGTTCCCTAAGCATAAATCTTGGCTTTCCCATTTGTGTTGCCAGGGTAATCTCAGCTGTTCACGGAGTATTTAATTGACGTGTGGCTGTACTAATTAAATCACTAGCTATTAGAAAGTGCATGGCTGTGAATCATTTTCATTCTTATTTTGCATGGTGGTTGAATTCCAGTAGTAATCGCATTTCCAATGATCCAAAAGTGCAATTGCCAGATCACTAGTTAAAAATATTGTTGGTGCTCTGTTTGAGTGTTTTGTACATTTTACTTGCCTACCTACAACTCATTAGTGTAGATTACCCTTTGCTCTGTTTGTTGGGTTAGTGCTTGGCACCTAAACTGCTACAACTAAATTTCTCCCTGAACACACAGCTGGTCAACCTACAACAATAATTATTCATTTATGGCTTTGCAGGTCCACTATATGGGTTTGAATGCAGTGCAATAGCATGCTACAGCCATATACTTCCAAACTAGTGCACTTTGGCATACACTATAGCCACAACATGTTGATGTAAATATTTTATAACGATCTTGCAATTGGGAAACAATGACTAGAAGGAAAGCAACTTCATACAGCCATTTAAAATTATGTTTATAAATGCATACAAGTTTTTCTTTTGTGCTTTGTTGATTAACTATAATTGCAAAAGAAGAAAAAAGAGGGCTAAGTTGAAGCTTTTGGGAGTCAAAATCCCATCGATGGAGAGATGTGATCCTAAATGATCTTTCCAATATTTGTAAACATGATAAATCTTGGCAAAGTTTGAAATCAATGATTAAAATGCCAAAGATATCATTTTTTACACAAGAAGATGAAATAAACCACGTGGTTTGCATTCCAAGAAAGCATTACCATAGAGGAAGCCTTAAGAGAGATGGAAAAATGAAGCTTAGGAAAAAGCATGGGTAGTAACAAAAGAATGGAGGAATCACAAAGAAGTCTATTCAAAACTGGAGGACAAAAAGGATTTTGAGCCCTTCCATGGTGAACAAAGATCATCTCTGAACCAAAGTCACAATCTGCAAAATACCACCAAGGGGTAAGAATACACAAAATATTTGATAGAAAGTGTATAGCTCTTATTTGTAACAATCCCTGAGCATAAGTCTTGGTTTTCTCATTTGTGTTTCCAGGGTAACCTCAGCTGTTCATGGAGTATTTAATTTTTGTGTGATTGTAATAAATAAATCATTGGCTATTAGAAAGTGCATGCCTGTAAATCATTTCCATTCTTGTTAAATTGCATGGTGGTTGAATTCTAGCAATAACCGCATTTCCAATGATCCAAAAGTGCAATTGCTAGATCACAGGTTAAAAATATTGTTGGTGCTTTGTTTAAGTGTTGTTTTCATTTTACCTGCCTACCTACAACTCATTAAAGTAGATTATCCTTTACTCTATTTGTTGGGTTAGTGCTTGCCACCTAAACTGCTACAACTAAATTTCTCCCTGAACTCACAGCTGGTCAACCTACATCACTAATTATTCATTTATGGCTTTGTAGGTCCACTATATGGGTTTGAATGCAGTGAAATAGCATGCTACAACCATATACTTCCAAGCCAGTGCACTTTGGCATACATTATAGACACCACATGCTTATGTAAATATTTACAACGATCTTGCAATTGGGAAACAATGACTGGAAGGAAAGCAACTTCATACAACCATTTAAAATTCTATATATAAATTCATGCAAGTTTTTCTTTTGTGCTTTGTTGATTAACTAAAATTACAAAAGAAGAAAACAGAGGGCTAAGTTGAAGCTTTTGGGAGTCAAAATCCCATGGATGGAGAGATGTGATCGTAAATGATCTTTCCAATCTTTGTAAGCATGATAAATCTTGGCAAAGTTTGAAATCAATGATTAAAAGGCCAAAGATCTCATTTTGTCAACAAGAAGATGAAACAAACCACGTGGTAGTTTTCATTCCAAGAAATCATTACCATAGAGGAAGCCTTAAGAGAGATGGAAAAATGAAGCTTAGGAAAAAGCATGGGCAGTAGAAAAATAATGAAGGACTCACAAAGAAGTCTTTTCAAAATTGGAGGAAAAAAAGGATTTTGATCCCTTCCATGGTGAACAAAGATCATCTCTTAACCAAAGTCACAATCTATAAAATACCACCAAGGGGTAAGAATACACAAAATATTTGACAGAAAATGTATAGGTCTTATTTCTAACAATCCCTGAGCATAAATATTGGTTTTCCCATTTGTGTTGCCAAGGTAATCTTAGTTGTTCACAGATTATTTAATTTTTGTGTGGTTTTACTAATTAAATAACTAGCTATTAGAAAGTGCATGCCTATGAATCATTTTCATTCTGTTTAAATTGCATGGTGGTTGAATTCCTACAGTAACCACATTTCCAATGATCCAAAAGTGGAATTGCTAGATCACTGGTTAAAAATATTGTTAGTGCTTTGTTTAAGTCTTGTGTGCATTTTACCTGCCTACCTACAGCTCATTAAAGTAGATTACCCTTTACTCTGTTTGATGGGTTAGTGCTTGTCACCTAAACTGCTACAACTAAATTTCTCCCTGAACGCACAACTGATCAACCAATAACACTAATTATTCATTTATGGCTTTGTAGGTCCACTATATGGGTTTGAATGCAGTGAAATAGCATGCTACAACCATATCATTCCAAGCCAGTGCACTTTGGCATACATTATAGCCACCACATGCTGATGTAAATATTTTATAACGATCTTGCAATTGGGAAACAATGAGTAGAAGGAAAGAAACTTCATACAACCATTTAAAATTATGTTCATAAATGCATACAAGTTGTTCTTTTGTTCTTTGTTGATTAACTATAGCCTGTCTGCCCTCACAGTGTACATTGATCAATTAACCATAGCCTTCACTCTCCAAACACAAGGAGATAATTAGCTAGCATGATAGATTTATAATGGACTAATTGCACCCTAATTACAGTGATATCAATGAGAAGCGGTATCAATAATTGTTATTTTTCTTGAACATATGCATATATGATTTTAATGGGAAAAGAAATGGTTGAATGAATTACTGTGATTGCACATTCAAACACAAGGAGAGCATTATTTATTTTTAAAATAACATAATTTGACTTAATTCCTTGGTTGAGAATTTTCCTTGGCACCATAAGTAGGTAAAACAAGAAGTCAAGCCATTGAAACTAGATTTGCAGAAAGCCATTCACCCCATGTAATGAATTCACATTGTATAGTTTGATCTCAGATTGTGATTGTGATATGCAGAGACAATAAATTTTAATTCCACAAAAAAAAAGTCATAAGGCCAGTTAAATATTTACCTTATCGAGTAAGACCTATCAAAATAAAAAACAAAAGAATTTCAGAAATTGGCAAGGGATGAAAGAAGCATCATTACCAATAATAAGCAAAAGTCCATACTCTAGTTGTTTCAGGAAAACAACATTTTTTCCCTTATAGGCGTACATCTAGAAGGATAAGTACAGTTCGTGGAGTAATGCTGGAATTATATAGTCTTGAAAAGCAGATTTAAAGCAAGGATACCGACCATTACTTTGGCAACAAGATTATTGTCATTTGTAATGGTGACACTATGTCCCCTGCCTATGGATTGCAAAATTTTGTCTTGAGCGACCTACCAGAATATAGAAAATGCATAAAATATCAATCCACCCACCCTACAGATGTTATATTTAAAACAATAATCTGAAAGGCTTGTGCAGCATAAATTCTTAGCGTGTGGAATATTATATTTAAAGTGATGTCTTTCACATAAAACTCTGCACCTATAGCTTTCAAGGTATGGAGATTTCATTTTCAAATCATTGGATGATGCAACATTGGGAATGGGGAAACTATAAAGCATTACCATCCGTTTAGGTCCTAAAGTGGTCTTTACAAGGTCAGCTATTGCCATGCCACCAACAAACGAAGCCTACATCAACAAGCATCACATAGTTCCTTATCAATATGAGTCGTCTTCTCATCAGTGGCCTTCAAAATTTATAGTGGGAAATGCACATTTTTTTTTCGAGGTCAACAATAAGAATGACTTACTTATGCCATACAAATAAATCTTCTTTGGCATCCTGAAATGGATTCTATGAGCATCAAGCTGGCCATCACCCGAAATAAGAACAAAAATGGGCAATTGGAGGAGATACTTACCATCCTGTTCCATTCACCCTTCTCATCCCTAGCATCGTATTTAAATAACCTTTCATTCTACATCAAAGCACAAAACAAACAATAAACCCTAACCCTTAATTTTAGAACCCTGTGATGCAAGTCCAGTACTGAAAAATAGGGATCAAAAGGGGTGTTGTGAACTTCAAAAGATCAACATGAAAGCAAGCAAGGGAACGTGGGAACTTACCCCTATGTCTATGAGCAGGAAACTTCAACTGTAGAATCGTTCGCCCGTTCACCTCCTTTTCCCCCGAAGGCTTCTATCCGTGGGGAAAATATTTGTTGAGGAGAAAGCGAAAGGATTGAGTGTAAAGCGAGGGATTGGTTAAAACAATAAAGGAGAAACAAAATGTTTCAAAGCGGGTGGGGGGACAAATTAACATGCACTGGGCCTGAGTGCTCTCTACTGCCTTCATCTAGATGACTTACGATCTCATGGGAGTGTTATACATGTGACCTCTTTTAGGTTGGATTAAGACTTGGCGGAAATAAAGAAACAAGATATGTTATTATGGTGGTTTTGAACTATGCCAGCAGTGATATATAGTGGAAACAAATTGAGATTGTGATTGTGATATGCAAATATAATAAATTTTAATTCTGCAAAAAAAATGGTCATAAGGCCAGTTAAATATTAATCTTATCGAGTAATACCTATCAAAATAAAATAAAAAAACAAGTTCAGAAATTTGCAAGGGATGAAAGAAGCATCGTTCCCAGTAATAAGAAATAGTCCAGACTCCAGTTGTTTCAGGAAAACAACATGTTTTCCCTTAAAGCGTCCAGCTAGAAGGATCATTACAGTTCCCAAAGTAATGTTGGACCTATATAGTCTCAAAAAGAAGATTTCATAAGAGAAAACAACATAAAAGCACCATGTGTACCCAATGATCACTTAATAGTTTCTGCAAAAATAGATCTAAACAATAAATTATTAACAAGTCTATAGGAGTATTGAATAATGTCCGTAAAAATGAGAGTGAAAACCTATACAAATATTGATAAACGATTGTAGAACTTGATCCTAAATCCTAAACCCTAGCTTACTAAAAATACTTATATGGGTATTGAATAATGAAAAATGACTATAGAACTTGATCCTAAAGCCTAAACCCTAGATTACTAAAAATATTTATATGGTTATTGAATAATGACTATAAAAATTGATTTTAAAGGTAGAAATATTAGTTTACCTAAGCTTGGTAGGCTTGGGCTTCCTCTTGTTAAAGAGGGGCTTGGGCACATCTTCTACAGGATAGAATTTGGAAGCCTTTTCATCGAATTTGAGCACTTGCAGTTGTTTGGCATGTTGGATAAAATTTCCCTTGTTCTTTTCATTAAGGGCCTAAATACCTCTTTTGTGATACGTTTTCGATCTAGAAAAACAAGCCACTTCCCTTATTATTTCTTTGTTTCTTGAAACCCTTGGCTTCCCTACCATGGTCATCTCTCCTCATGCTACTGCAACAATCTCTTCCTCTGGACTAAGAGGGAAAACAATGCAACAACGCTTTGTTCAGAAGATTCAAACAAGAAACCTATTGGAATATCAGAGGTATTTTCAAGAAAACGCAAAAAGGTAAGAAAAAACACTTCGACAGATCCTTTAGTAATTTCCCTTCGCTTGATGTTTCATTCATTCTTTATACTGTTTAGTAACGAAATATCAGATCTATTTTCAAGAGAAAAAGAAAACTCAGATAGATCCTCTGGTAATTTCCATTAACAATGCAATGACCAAAGAAAAAGAGTTCAGATTCTTTGTCTTTCTAAAGAAACAAAACAATTGAAACTTATAGTAAAGGGCATGAATCCCAATCTAACATGCATCAAAATTATTTTTTACAAAATTAAGAAGAATACCCAAGAAACACATTAATCAAAAGGACTTTCCCTTCTTCTTATGTTGAGAAACTTCCTCTTCGTTGGGAAATAGCCCCATGAGTCGGCCTACAGAGTTTTGATAAGCAAACATAAACCCTCCCATCACACCAATAATCCCTGTTGTCACCATAAATGGTCCTCTTAAGTTGCAGTTTCCACCTGCGAGGTAACCAAACAGCATGGAGGCACTAGTGACGGTGGTCATCTGGAGGTAATCGAGGAAGCTGAAAATGGCCACTATCTTCGTAAATAGCGGGTTGTTTTCGATTACTGGGTATTCTGGCTTAGGTAGCTTGCCAACGTTGATATGTCTTCAACCTCATTTTCTCCGTCTAACTTTATCTTTGATAAATCTCTTTCTCTCTTTGGTCCAATTTTGCGTTGTTGTAATAATGACCTGTCCCCAACCCTTAGTTTGTTTACTTCTCCTCTTCTTTTTCAGAATTTTGCTGCCTCTTTGAATGAATTGTGTTATTTTGTAATTTGATGGAGCTAATTGTCTTAATTTTTAATTTAAGACCATTAAAAAGTTTTAATTTTTCAATTAAAATAATTCAAATGATAATTTAGGATTTTAAGACAAAATATTAGTTTGGCTTAAAAAAATGTTTTAAAGTATCTTTATATGCTAGTGATATAATTGTTGTTATTGTTTAGTCATTTAGTGTTTTTATCAATAGTTAAGTAACCTTATTAATTAATGAGGATTATTATTAATTATTTTTATTCATAAGGATTATTTTAGGATATTTGTGCTGATGTAAGTCTAAAATAATCCAATATACAATGGTGTCTTTGAGTACAAATTAAATTATAGAGGGTAGTGATGAGTTTCCTAATTAAAATTCATGTGATTAGAGGGAAAAGTGGCAAAGAATATCTGTCCAATATGAAAGTAACATTCAAATAAGTGCAATGTAATGACAACATAATCCTTGTAGCATGATAACATATACAAAACAAGCACATGAACTCAAAGAGATATAAAATAAGTATATTATAATTCATTTGATATGTGAATGAAGTGTCGAAAAGTAAATCATAGAGACACTATACCATGAGCTACCCTATCAAGTGCATGTAGTGGCAGTGCTCTCAAGTATGAAATGGATGAGGGTAGATGATGAGAAGCTCTTAACACCTATGTAGTAAATCCACCCTCTAGAAGGAGGACTTTCACCTCTCCTTTATAGAAAAAAATAAGAAGATCGAGAATGTAATCGATGAAATAGAAGAGGATCAAATTGTGGGTTAAAGGCCTATGTGCTAGATCATTTTGGATGTCACAATTTCTCTCTAGTGAATTTTCTCTCTTTCAAAACTAGGTTTGTTGAAAGCACACATCTCCTCAAAATACTTTGTACCTAATGTTTTCCCTTTAATTGAAAATTGTGTTTAAAGTATCTTTAGTGAGGCACATGTCTTCTAAAATATGTGTTATTTTAGCACATAATACTCATAATATTGGATTAAATGTATGAGCAACAAGTCAACACAACACTGTGGGACTACTTCTCCATGATATCTATTTTTTTCTTATTATGAAGTTCCAACCTACTAGAAATAGTTCAGTATGGTGCCCCCTTTGAATAACTTTTTTTTTTTCCTTTGGTAACCACATATTTTATTGATTGTTGTTTGTATGGATGAAATTCAAACATTTCCTAGAATGATCCTCCTTGAGCAAACCCTCTCCAAGACTGTTCATTGTTTGCATCGTTGAAACACGAAATCTGCCAATAATAATCCCTTTTAACTACATCATGTTGAAAATGCAGCAAGATGATGGAGCTTAGTGAAATGAAGTCGCCTTCACTAAGTGGGCCCGCAGGCAAATTCTGGCGCAAAATCTATTTTTAGACTATGTCTATTTTTAGACATATAGAGCATGGTCCGGGGATTGCAGTATGTTATTCTTGGAGTATTGGTCATGTTGGTAAAAATAGATGGACCTCTATTTTTTGACCTATAGGTCAAAGTCTATATTTAGACTGCCTATCCTAAAAATAGGGAAGTCAAATATTGTTTACCCTTAATAATATTTGGACTATAAACTTCAGTTTACTCTCTTGGAGCACTTCAGTTCGAGCCTTGGAAGTGGCTCATGCATCTGACAGAGGAATTACGCTATTCCTAGGGTTTGGTGAGCACATGCATGGTTGACTTCAGTTAGGACTTCAGTGGCAGAAGTTTGGTGGAGTTAATGAGACAACTAGTGGAGTTGTGTTCTGTTTATTTTAGTTGAACTGGTTGAGATTAGTTTAACTAGCTGATCAACTAGTTATGAGTGGAGTGAATTAAATATTATTTAATTCATTAATTAGTAACTCATTATTCAACTCAAGAACACATCAGTTCACTACAGTGCATGGACAGTTCAGTGGAGACCAGTGAAAGAGGTAGATGAAAGGGTGGAGTTAGCTATCGGTGGCGACATCAGTTGTGCATGAGATTTGCACCACACTTGGAGGAATTTCCCATGATGATTGCGCTGTCAAGCCAAGGAGATTCGAACCTTGGATCTCTATATAGACAGGCCATGATTTCGCAATAGAGGCAAGGAAATTAGTGGTGAGTTTTGAACCAGTAACCTGTTCAAAACCAAGCTAGTTTGTGTGTAACTTTATGAGAAAGTACTGAGTACTTGTGAGGAGTATTGTACTGAGTTTGTTACATGATTTCTCCATTATAATATACACAATAGCTGCGGGTTTTTTAGCTATAATATTTCCCCATACATACTGTGTTAATGTGTATGATGGTTTGATGTGTTATCGCTTGTTTTATTTTCCGCATGTGTGATGATCTGAGTGGAAGAGATTATGTGTTGCATATAAATTCAAATTGTATGTGATCAGGATAGTCTTGGTGGATAATTAATCATTATTCAGCAAATTTCTACATGGTATCGGAGCTATTGAAGTAGAGATTGATCATCACAGTGATTACAAACTTATTTCGGTAGACAGAGTCTGTATGCGGGCCAGGTAGCCTCCGGATTCATCTTTCTTCGAAAAGTGAAAGGTCTGGTAAACACCCCTTGCAGTCAATCTCTATGCTAGAAATAATTTTTTCTCACAGATCTAGAGCGGTTGAGCTTTGAGGTGGAATTCTAAATTTTGCAGCAGTTTTGTTTTCTTGGTGCCGGTGTTGAAAATGTCTTTCAACGGTTTGCGACTCGAATATGCTATTGAAGGCAGTTCGAATTATGTTGCATGGAAGGATCGCATGGAGGCAGTATTAGAAGATAATGGTCTGAAGGAGTTCGTAGATACGGATGTCCAAAAGCCCACTGATCCTACTGAAGTTGATGCATGGCAAAAGAAGATGGTGAAATGTCGAAGGATCTTGTTGGAGGGCGTCAAGGATCATATTGTATCCAGCCTGCATGGAAAGGCTTCTCCATATTTAATGTGGAAATATTTGAAGGATCTATTCCAGAGTAAGAGTGACAAAAGGAAGTTGGCGATCAAGGATAAGCTCAGGAACATCAAGATGGAGAAGGGCGACAGTATCGCCAAATACCTCACGAAGTTCACTCAATGCAGAGATGAGCTGGGAAGTGTGGGGGTGACTGTCGAAGATGAGGACATGGTCGACCTGGCTCTCCTTGGTCTTCCGAAGGCTTGGCACTCATATCAATATAGTGTCAATGGTCGGGAGAAGCTGTTGGGATGGGAGCGCCTTTGGGCGGATCTCACGCAGGAGGAGATAATGAGGACTACTCGAGATGGATCTTCATCAAAAGGAGCTGATGAAGAAAACTGCACTTTGGTGGCCAAAGCAAAGAAGGGGAAGGGTAAGAAAACCTCTCATTCTGGTGCAAAGGGCAAGAAGAAGGATATGGCGAAAGTGAAGTGTTTTCACTGCCATGATCACGGACATTATGCTACCAATTGTCCAAAGAAGAAGAAGAACAAGCAAACGGGAAGATCTGCAGATGGAGAAGCTTTGGCTTCACAGTTCGAGCTTGACTTTTCACTGATCGCATGCTTGGTTTCAAGTGTGATGGGATCGGTATGGTTCTTGGACAGCGGTGCATCATTTCATATGACGGGAGATCGGGATTTGTTCTCAGATCTGGAGGACAAAGATTTGGGTGTGAACATCGAGATGGGCGATGATGGTAGATACAGTGCGACTGGTATCGGTACCATATCCTTTCAGAGGGAGTTTGGTAAACCCTTTGTACTGAAGGATGTCATGCATGTGACTGGATTGAAGAAGAACTTGATTTCTGTGGCGATGTTGGAAGATAAGGGGTATGATGTGGTCTTCAGCGAAGGAAAAGCCTTCCTGCGCAGTAAGACTACTGGAGAGACCCGGAAGATAGGGGTTAAAACCAAGAACCTTTATCAGTTGCAGGTAGATGACTGCGCAGCTATGGCATGCAAGGCGGGAGAAGTGGTGAGACGGGATGATGAGGGCGAAATATGGCACAGGAGATTGGGCCACCTTCACCATGGAGCTTTGAAGATTCTGTAGCAGATTTCTACTAGGCTTCGTAAGGGCACCCTTGTGCAGTCAGATCAGTGCAAGGGGTGTACTTTAGGGAAGTATGTGAAAGCCACCTTTCACGACAAGGATAGTCACGCCACGACGATCCTTGAGAGAGTTCACATAGATGTGTGTGGTCCTTTCTCAGTTTCTTCGACAGAAAAACACAAGTATTATGTGATCTTTGTTGATGATTTCTCTCGAAAGTGTTGGATCTTCTTCATGCAGAAGAAGAGCGATACATTCGCGAAGTTCTATGAGTTTAAAGCACTGGTCGAGAAGGAGTCGGGGAAGAAGGTGATTGCTCTAAGGAGTGATAACGGTGGTGAATTCATCTCGGCTGAATTCAAGGAGTTCTGCAGTGCAGAAGGGATTCGGAGAGAGCTCATCGCACCCCATAACCCACAGCAGAACGGGGTGGCTGAGCGGAAGAACAGAACAATCGTGGGTGTTGCACGGGCGATGTTGCATGATCAGGGCCTACCCCTTCACTTGTGGGCTAAGGCATGCAATACAGCAGTGTATGTGCAGAACCGTTGTCCTCACAAGGTTCTTGTCATGAGTACACCGGAGGAGGCTTATTCTGGCAAGAGGCCTGATATTTCCCATTTGCGGATTTTTGGTTCTCCTGTCTACATGCATGTGACGAAGGATGTGAGAAGGAAGCTGGATCCAACTGCTAAGGTTGGAATATTTGTGGGGTACACTAATACACCTCACAACTACCGGGTATATTTGTCAGACAGTCGCAAGACTGTTGTGCGACGGGATATAAAATTTCAGGAGGAGAAAGCCATGCAGTGTTCGCTTGAGAGGGAGCTACACTTGCATGCAGAAGAGGAGTTGTTAGTTCCTAAGAAGGAGCTTCCGGATGTGGATCAGCCACAAGAGGAATTTCGGGAGGTGGAAGAAACCACCCATGCAGTGCCAACCATCAGAGGGTGCATGCGCACTACAGAAGCTGAGCGACTGGCTCGGGATGCAGAGAAGGTTGTAGGACCACCTACAACACAGCGCAGACAGAGGAAGTCACCGGATCGGTACACTGGATACATGGCTCTTGTGATTCAATGTGTTGTGACAGATCCATCCTCTTTTGAGGAAGCTGTGGAGGAACCCGCATGGGTTGATTCCATGATTGAAGAATATGATTCGATCGTCAGGAACAGTGCATGGGAGATTGTCCCAAGACCGGTGGGGAAATCAGTGGTGGGTTCGCGATGGATCTACAAAGTGAATCAGGTAGCTGACGGGAGTGTGGAGAAGTATAAGGCGAGATTTGTCGCTCGTGGCTTCTCACAGATCGAGGGGATTGACTATGAGGAGACTTTTGCACCTTTCGCAAGGTACTCTTCCATACGAACGATCCTTGCTCTCTCAGCGCAGATGGGGTGGCACATTCATCAGATGGATGTGAAGACTGCATTCCTCAATGGAGTTATTGAGGAGGAGGTGTACATAGAGCAGCCTGAAGGTTTTGAGATCTTTAGCAGTGAGTCACATGTGTGCCGACTCAAGAGAGCACTGTACGGGCTGAAGCAAGCACCTCGTGCTTGGTACACTCGGATAGACAGCTACTTCACCGGGCTTGGATTCTCCAAGAGTGAGGCGGATCCAAACCTGTACCAGATTGTGGTGGAGGGGAAGCTGTTGATCATCGTACTGTATGTAGATGATCTGATTTTGACTGGCGACGAGCAGTTGATACTTTCATGCAAGGAGGATCTTGCACGAGAGTTTGAGATGAAGGACCTGGGCATCCTTCATTATTTCCCGGGATTGGAGATTTGGCAGCGCAGTGGAGGACTGTTTGTTTCTCAGGGCAAGTATGCCCTGGAGATTCTGGAGAGGTTCAACATGCAAGGCTGCAAGCCTGTTGACACTCCTCTTCCTGGTGGTTGGAGGAAGGAGGATGCTACTTCAGCGGAGGTAGTGGATGCCACTGCCTATCGACAGTTGGTGGGGTCGCTTATGTATCTGGTCAATACACGACCTGATATATGCTATGCAGTTAACCAGCTTTCGCAAGCTATGGTTAAGCCTACCAAGCTCTTTTGGAAGGTAGGCAAGCATGTATTGCACTATATTAGAGGCACATCGGGATATGGTCTATGGTACAGACAGGAGGATGGAGCGAAGCTTTCTGGCTTCACTGATGCAGATTGGGCAGGGAGTCCAACGGACCGGAAGAGCACATATGGGGGAGTTTTCAGCATTGGGTCAATAGCAGTTTCCTGGTACAGCAGGAAGCAGAGATCCGTGGCACTCAGTTCAGCAGAGGCCGAGTACATGGCAGCTAGCTTGGCTGCATGCGAGGCTATTTGGATGAGGAAGATCCTCGAAGGATTGTTCAGGTTGCATTTGGAGCCTACAGTGATCTACTGTGATAACCAGAGTTGCATTAAACTCTCGGCTAATCCAGTATTTCATGATAGGTCCAAACACATCGACATCAGGTACCATCATATCAGAGATTGTGTTCAGCAGAGAATCATGATGCTTTCATATGTTCCCACAGAGGATCAGGATGCCAACATCCTGACGAAGGCGCTCACCAGGAGCAAGTTCGAATTCCACAGAGGCAGGATAGGGGTTGCAGATAATCCATATCTTGCTAAAAGGGAGTGTTGAAAATGCAGCACGATGATGGAGCTTAGTGAAATGAAGTCGCCTTCACTAAGTGGGCCCGCAGGCAAATTCTGGCACAAAATCTATTTTTAGACTATGTCTATTTTTAGACATATGGAGCATGATCCGGGGATTGCAGTATGTTATTCTTGGAGTATTGGTCATGTTGGTAAAAATAGATGGACCTCTATTTTTATACATTTAGGTCAAAGTCTATTTTTAGACTGCCTATCCTAAAAATAGGGAAGTCAAATATTATTTACCCTTAATAATATTTGGACTCTAAACTTTAGTTTACTCTCTTGGAGCACTTCAGTTCGAGCCTTGGAAGTGGCTCATGCATCTGACAAAGGAATTACGCTATTCCCAAGGGTTTGATGGCATCATGCATGGTTGACTTCAGTTAGGACTTCAGTGGCAGAAGTTTGGTGGAGTTAATGAGACAGCTAGTGGAGTTGTGTTCGGTTTAATTTAGTTGAACTCGTTGAGATTAGTTTAACTAGCTAATCAACTAGTTATGAGTGGAGTGAATTAAATATTATTTAATTCATTAATTAGTAACTCATTATTCAACTCAAGAATACATCAGTTCACTACAGTGCATGGACAGTTCAGTGGAGACCAGTGAAAGAGGTAGATGAAAGGGTGGAGTTAGCTATCAGTGGTGACATCAGTTGTGCATGAGATTTGCACCACACTTGGAGGAATTTCCCATGATGATTGCACTGTCAAGCCAAGGAGATTAGAACCTTGGATCTCTATATAGACAGGCCATGATTGCGCAATAGAGGCAAGGCAATTGGCGGTGAGTTTTGAACCAGTAACCTGTTCAAAACCAAGCTAGTTTGTGTGTAACTTCATGAGATAGTACTGAGTAATTGTGAGGAGTATTGTACTGAGTTTGTTACATGATTTCTCCATTATAATATACACAATAGCTGCGGGGTTTTCAGCTATAAGCTTTCCCCATACATACTATGTTAATGTGTATGATGAATTGATGTGCTATCGCTTGTTTTATTTTCCGCATGTGTGATGATCTGAGTGGAAGAGATTATGTGTTGCATATAAATTCGAATTGTATGTGATCAGGATAGTCTCGGTGGATAATTAATCATTATTCAGCAAATTTCTACACATCACCTCTCAATATTTACCTTTCTCATTTTAATAATTAACATGTGTGGATGAAAATAGGTCTAATTCGACTTCATGAAGAAAATAAACCATGCATATATGGATAGATTGAATTGCATCATGTGGAGTTTCCAAGAAGAGGCTCACATGCAAGGTGTGGGAATAAAGGTTTATTTTCTCTAAAATAGTATGATTCCTAGAGAGGATAAAATAAAAAATGATAAGGTTTATAAAAATAGAAAAAGGCCCTCAAGCAATGCATCGCTTCCTAGGCTAGATTAGAGCTCTAGGAATCCTCCAATTTTAAACAAAATATGATGGCGGAATTTCAAATAAATTGATGCCCTAACTATCACACCAAGAGGGAACCCTTTAAGCTCCTTTGACTTGAGGATTTCTTGAAGGTTTGCACTTTGTAGTTCATCATTCAAAACCTATTATCTTAACTATAAATGATCATTGGATGAGTATTTACCACTGTATATCTCCCAAACCTTAGTCTCTTATAGTATTTCTCTCAAACATTTTTTCATGGAAAGTCACCCTAGCTTCTCCCAAAGCTCACACTTTCATTGAATCTTTCCTTGCCTCACTTTGAAGCCTAATATAAACACATCAATTGCTAGTGAGGAATTTTGGAAGTTTTGATCTTAGGAATTCATCATTTTTTAATATTCCTAAACTCGAGGTCATCTTTCCCTCAAGCCTTTCTTGGAGAGTCCTTCTTTTGCTTCTAAGGCAAGGAACCTATTATCTGATCCTCTTCTTTGAATGGGCATTGGAAATTACATTGTGCACTGTTATTGGTCTCATCATTATAGTAATTTCCCTATACCGAGACTCCTCCCATCAGTGAAAGTTCATAAAGAGCACGGGAAATTGAATGAGGTGAGAGTGGGTCCTTGTCCCATTGTTTCCACTTGATCTAGTAGTAGTCCCTTTGTAACCCCTCCTAGGAT
This sequence comes from Pinus albicaulis, assembly GCA_034641835.2. Taxonomy (NCBI): domain Eukaryota; kingdom Viridiplantae; phylum Streptophyta; class Pinopsida; order Pinales; family Pinaceae; genus Pinus; species Pinus albicaulis. Next base: position 144,575,809 of record CM076579.1, on the reverse strand, counting down.
CCTTGCTAAATTAAGCGCTAACATTTTTCAAAAACAAGTATAAAGAAGATGGCTCACTTGACGAGAATAAAGCTAGGCTTGTGGAAAAAGGTTTTACACAAAAATAAGGTGTCTATTATGAGAGAAATTTTTCCCCCATAGAAAAATGGGATACCACCTAGACACTCTTTGCCCTAGAAACTCAAAAAGTTGGAAATTCCATCAAATGGATGTAAAAATTTCTTTCTTGAATGGAGATATGAAAGAGAATGTTTTTGTGTCCCAACCAGAAGGATTTTTTGTGAAGGGTTAGCCAGAACATAAAGCATGCAAGCAGTAAAATCCTTGTATCGCCTCAAGAAAGCACCACAAGCCTAGTATAATAAGGGGTTAGGGGAATAGGGGCTTAGGAGTTAGAGGTTTAGGGTTTAGGGGAATAATGAGGTAATGGTTAAGGGGTTAGGGATTGGGGGCTTAAGGGCTAGGGGATTTAGGCGCATTTAGGGCTTAGGGGCATAATGAGTTAGTATTTAAGGGATTAGGGATTGGGGTTAGGGGAATAATGAGTTAGGGGTGGGGGGTTAATGGGTTAATGGTTAAGCGTTAACGGTTTAGGGGTTTAGGGGTTAAGGGGTTAGGGGTTTAGGTGTTAGTGGTTTAGGGGTTTAAGGGTTTAGAGGTTTAGGGTTTAGGGGGTTAAATGGGTTAGGGTTTTAGGGGTTTATGGGGTTAAATGGGTTAGGGGTTGGGAATTAGGGATTAAGGGGTTAGGGGTTAAGGGTTAGACGATTAGGGTTTACGGGGTTAAATGGGTTTAGGGGTTTAAAGGTTTAGGGGGTTAGGGGATTTAGCAGTTAAGGATTTTAGGGGTTAGGGGCTAAGGGGTTAAGGGTTTATATGTTTAGGGGGTTAAATGGGTTAGGGGTTCAGAGGTTTAGGGGGTTAGGGGATTTATAGGTTAAGGATTTTAGGGGTTAGGGATGAGGGGTTAGGGGTTAGGGTTTGGTGGTTAAATGGGTTAGGTTTTTAGGGGTTTAAGGTGTTAAATGGCTTAGGGATTGAGAATTAGGGTTTAAGGGGTTAGGGGTTAAGGGTTTAGAGGTTTAGGGTTTAGGGGGTTAAATGGGTTAGGGGTTGTAGTCATTTATTAGGTGAACAAGGCACAATATAGTTGTAGTAACTGTAACTTGGTGAAGTTTTTATAGTCAAGGCAAGACTTGGTTGGGTTCCCAAGTTTCAAAAAAGTAAGGGTAATTGTGAGGGCATGATAACTAAGGAGTGTCAGTGTGTGCCAAGGAATGAAAAGGCATGCTAACACATGCTAGAAAGTTTCAATGGATGTCGAGGAGTGTTAGGGAGTGCCAGGACATTGCAAGGGAGAACTAGGTCAAAATGCATGGAAATGAATGAATAAGAGTGTGTGCCAAGTAGTGTCAACGAATTCCAAGTGTATCAAGGATAAAGTGTGTTAGGAGAAGACCAAAATAAGACTTGTAGGAGGTAAGCCTATGGTTACATAAAGATTTGGAAAAAGTAGTTTCAGAAAAAGGAAAACTTTGGGTTGGACACAACATTGATTTTCCAATGACTTGGTTGGGTTCCCAAGTCACAAAAAAAGTAAGGTTATCTATGACGGCATGAAAGCTAAGGAATACCAAGGTGTATCAGGGAATTCCTATAAGTACTAACACATGCTAGGCAGTTCCAAGGCATGATAGGCATTCCAAGATGTGGTAGGTGCCAGGGTGTGGCATGAACACATGCTAGGGAGTGTGAGGGCCAAGTGTCAAGGAAACACAAGGGAGCACTAGTTTCAAATGCATGGAAATGAAGTATCAGCCAGTTCCAGGTGTGATAAGAAGGGATTGACATGGTATTATAAAAAGTTCCAAGGAATTTTAGAATGCTAGGGAATTATACAAATATTTTCAAAGTGCCAAGGTGTGCCATGCATGCTAAGGAGTGTTAGGGAGTGCCAAGAAAACATAACAGAGCACTAGGTAAAAATTAATAAATGAATGAATAAGAGTGTGTGACAGGGAGTGTTAGCGAGTTCTAGGTGTCTTGAGGAGGGAGTGACACAGTATAATAGGCAATACTAAGTCATGTTATACTATCAGGGCAACATGCATCCAAGATGTGCTAGGAAGTGTTAGGGACTGTCAGGGAAACACAAGGGAGAATTTTTGTTGTAGCCATTGGAGATGTATTTATGTTGTAGCCATTACAGGACCCCGACAATTTTTTTCCATGGAGAATTATTTACGTTGTAGCCATTGTATTAAAGCATGAGGTCCGTCAATGCCTTTTTGTATGTGTTTATAAATTGGAAGAGAGAAATCAGAAACAAGAAGGGCCTGAAAGAACTGAACAAAGAAATGGAGGTCACTAGGATAAAGCTGATGAAATTGGATTTGGTAGTTTTAGATTGTCACAAGGGCATCCAAGACAACCATAACCTAATTGAAGAAGTGGAAAACAAGCTGGCAGTCCACATTGAGGAAGATATAAATCCATTTTCGACTAAATCAGATATATAATTGTGGCTCACTCTACTCACAGTATTTCATTGAGATTTTTTTAGGTATATATTATTAACTTATGCTTGTGTATATTTAAATGGATACTATATTGATAGCCCAAAAATGAGGCATTTTGGATTTTCTATAGTTTGTAATAGTTCTGAAAAAGAACTAGCAACAGTTAATCTCTTTCACTACAAAAAGTATTCTACTTGTTGTGTTGGGGAGTTTCTCTCAGGAAATTTATGGAGAACCTGACATATTTTTTATATATGTACTGTGCAAAACATTTATAAATCTACCCTTCAAATCAGGGTAAACCCAATTAAATTTTATTTGGCGGTTCCACTGCAACAACATTTTCCCCACAACAAGCATAAGATCAAGCCAACATGTGTGATGTGTGCATTTAAAGAGATGGATAGGTAGGTTTACCCTTACGAGAACATGGCACCTTAAAATCTAACCATGATTGCTGAGTGCAAGTATTTGCGAAATGGCATCATGAGTGGAGCCTTTTCCAAAAGAGATTATTCATTTACATTACAATATATACAACATGCAATTAGCTTTCCATCCATGTTAGCACATACACTTGATGGTATCAGTCCTTAAAATGGTACAAAAAAAATGATTTTATATTTTCACATACGGGACAGTCACAATATGTCAACAAAATCACATACTTATCGAAATCCTCAATCAGGAATATGCTACATTGCTTCTTAATGTGCTTGCAACTAGGTAGGCATAAAAGACAATCATTGCAATGGGTTAAGGGGATCTAAGAGAGAATTCTGCAAGGAGTTCCTTTTAGGTAAAGGCCATTGGTATTACTATTTTTAAAGGGGGTGGCCTGCAAGGATACATTGGTAGATATTGATGCAAGACCATACTTTCAAAAATTTATTTCAAAATTTGTATTTGTCCTCCATAAGGTCTTAGAGATTTATACAAGAGGAAGTTGGTTTCCTTGTTGCCCTATAATTTTGTATAAATTCTAATTTCATATTTGGGATAGGAAATTTTAGTAATTTTAGGCATAAGTTAAGATGTTTTTAGATTTTTAAGGCCCCCTAGTCATTAGGAAAGTTGAGTCTTATGATTAGGATTACTTGTGGCATCCTATATATTTTTCAAATTCCAATACTCTAAGGAAAATATGTGGAGGGCATTTGGGGGAAATGTGATTGTCCATAAAATGTATATCAAATTTGGGGAACTTGTAGCTCTTTTCCTTCGACCCTACTAGTTCTTAGAGGTTGTATTTGGAGCGGTTAGCAGGAAAAAGCATAATATGCCCAAGAATATTAGTGTTGGAGCACCTATGGTTTGGGTGAAAGGATAAGGGGTTCTATGTGTTAAAGGGTTTAACGGTTTAGGAGCAAGGGGTTAAGGGTAAAGGGTAAAGGGTTAGGGCTTATGGGATTTAGAGGTTAGGGGGTTGAGGTATAGGGGGTTTAAGGGTTAGAGGTTAATGGCTTAGTGGTTAAGGGATTTAGGGGTTAAAGAATAACCATCAAGGGCTTACAAGTCAGGGTATTTTGGTGTTAAGTGCCTAAGGGTTATGTTATTTAGGTGTCAACGAGTTAAGGGGTTAAGGGTTAATGAGTTTAGGGGTTAGGGGTTATGGGATAAGGGTCAAGGTTTAAGAGGATATGGGATTAGGGTTTATAGGGTTCAAGGATTCTAAGTTAGTGGTTAGGGGTTAAGGGGTTAATGGATTTGGGTTTAAGGGATCAAGGGGTTAATTTGTTATGAGTTATGGGTTTAGGGGTTAAGGGATTGTGGCTTTGGGGTTAAAGGGATAGATACTATAGTGGTTATGGATTAAGTGCATATGGGTTGTGATAATGTGGCCCTTAATCCCCTTGTCACAACTATTGGGGGTTCCCCTATCGATTTCTCTCATTGCCTTACCTATAGGTCCCCTAGCCCCTATGCCATAAGGATCTAAGGCTCCTTCTCATTCTCTAATGTTAGGATTACAGATCTTAGTAAACCATGCTATAACCTCTCACTTTTACTCATCCATGCTACCCTTACATCCCCTTGCCCCGCTCAATACACCAAAAGGCCCCCCTCCCCCAAAATTCATGAGAACTCAACATTTGGAGGTGATCACTTAACAACAACTTCACAAATACTCCATTTATAATGGTGACTTGGAGCTATTAGATTTCATTTCATTGAGTTACAGTGATAGGTGAGAGCTATGCATAGCTCACTAAAGGTGTATCAAGAGGCTATTATTCTATTGGCTATAGAATTTGACCCTTTTTATTTGTAACTTAGCGAACTGGAAAAGATGTGGAGACAATCTCCATTCTTCTTCTTTCACCGGGCCATGTAAAATAAATGAAGAAAATAGTCTCAACCCCTTGGAGAAGGAAAGTTGAGAACAATAATTAGCATGAAAAAACAAAGAATCCAATGAGTTAAGCTTAGAGGGGTCTCCCTTTGTAAACAAGCATCCATAAGCTTGTTAGAGTTAGTATGAATATTTACTAGTGGTTGAGTAGTCTTCACATCACCAACCACATCCAATAGAAAGGTACCAACCCCTACAATAAAAATGATGTCTCCAAATAAGGTGTAGTTCATACCAATAATATCACCTTATGAATCTATTACAATATGATTTGCAAAGTACATTTCCATACATGTGTGAAACAAACAATCCATTTGGTTAGAAAAAGGAAGTCTTTTTCAAGACCTCAAGAAACCCCCTTGAAGGAGACAATGTAACACCCCTAGTTTTATGTTTTCAAATTAAGCATTTCAACTTTAGTCCAAAGGGGAGTGGACCCCAATGGATAGTTATGGTGTGAATGTAATTAATTATTTAATTATGAAAAATAAATAATATATTTTTGTGCATGTTGACCAAATGAGATTTTTTAGATCACTTGCCAAATCCATGAGGTATGGAAAGAGGCTAATACTTTCCCCAAAAATATTTCAAAAATACTTGAAAGAATTTATTTCTAATTTAGATTTTTGAGGAAAAATCTAAATTTCCCCAATGATGTGGAGACTAGCTGGGAAGAGGTAAAAAGCTGGAAAAGCAGAAAGCAGCTTTAAAGTCTCTATATAAGGGAAGCCTAGGCAAATAGGAATAAAAGCATCCTGTAATTTTGGACGCAGAATTAGAGACAGGCTTTGGGGGAGCATAAGCTTAAATAAGCTACTCCAGAACAGATAGGGGTTGGTTTGTTCTAGGAGAGGATCTCAGCTCGGGGGTGAGTTCTGGAGATAGAAGAACTCTAATGTTGGGAGGATTGGGCATCTGCAGAAGTGGTATGTTCATAATTTTTAGGAATGGTTAAAATACCTGTTGTTGTGTAATATTTTTAATTGTTGTAGATGGTATTGTAAACCAAACTCCTGAAGTGGAATTTCCTTAGAGGTTAACAGACTAAATAATTCTTCTAACTTTCTGTATTGTAGTAGGAATAAAATTCTAAGGAAGACTATCAGCCAGAATCTCTAAACCATAATCTGTTTTAAATATGGATATATTAAAATAACTCCTTAGATAATAAAATAGATTCCCATACTCAAATTAAATGTCGTAACTTTAATCTTCTTCTATAATGAACAATTATATGAACACGAAGAAATAGAATAAATCTCATGTGCTAATAGTAAATGGGTATAATACATTATACCTATGTAAAACATTCAAAGGCAATATGCACCTCAAAAGGGTAGGATACATATACATTTAGTTATTCTAGTAACAAGTAAAATCTGAAGTAAATTTTAGAGGATTTCTATGATATGGAATGCTATTAAAATTTTTAAACCAAAGTTAAACTCTGTTCATCTGTGATGATAAACATTTGAACAGAAAAATATTATTTAAATGAACACCAGATCACTTTTCATATATTTACTGATTGCATAACACTATGTAATGGAAGTGGTTGGAACATTGATACAGAGTTGCATGAAAAAATAATCCTAGTTATAAGTCCAATAGCTCAGGAATAGTATCATTTAAATAATGGAAAACAAAATTTAATAATACCTAGACAATAATTATACCAATCAGGAATATATATATATATATATATATAAGTCATTTTAGTAATTCTAATTCTAATTGACTATTCATCCTATAAAATAATATGGTATTATACAAATTTAGTTACCATATATTAGTTAATGAACAATGAAAAAATATAAGGTGGGGCGAGCAGTATATGCTGCAAGAATAAAGATTTTAGACCACAGAAGATATTATATACAGAAATTCTTTGCCAGAAAAAAATCATCGCCAACTTATGAACAAAATCTAGTATTATCCAGTATGATTTTCATAAAAAGTAAAGTAGATATGTAATATTGTATTTACATAAACAGATAATGAAGGATTACAGAAATATATTATTGCGAATGATACAGTTGAATTAAATCAACTACACCAAACTATGTGTTATAACATAATTAGATTAAACCCCTTTAGTATTTATACAAGGGAGTAAGAAACGTAAATGGGTGCGAACTATTTAAAACTCGAAAAGTTAAAATGTCCATACAGATTGCCCTAGATGAAAATCAAAAATATCCAAATGGTTACACTGACAGCCTATGCCATACAGTCGTGGGATTTCCACAAGATAGTCCACTATAAACTGATAATAAAATACACGAATTAAAAGTCTAATGGCCAAGGGGGGCACGTTCTGAGAATGGAAAAATAAGTATATACCAAACAATATATATGGGGTTACCTGCAATCACCAAACGAGAGAGATTGATTAACGACCAGGAATGAAACGATTTTGGTACTCACAGGAAACTGAATAAATTAAATTGAACGATGACACAAGAGCGCAATCTTACCTACGGTCAAACTAAAACTTGTCTTAATTTATCTCTTGTGCAATAACTAAGTGAACGACAAGCATATATAAGCCATTCTGGATAGTAAATGCGTAAGACACCTATGTAAATCCAAGTTGAAAATGAAAAAAATTTAGATACGTCTTCCAGTCTTACCATTTAAAAGGGTTGATAAGTAAAATGACATAGGGACAAGGGTGTATAAGCCATTGTTATTAAATTTCAAATTCAAAGGAGGAGGTTCAAGTCCCTATAAAAAGGAAAGAGGAGACATTAAAACAAAATCGAAATCCTCAAAAACAATTTAAACACCACATGGAGTAATCGTAAGTAGAATACGATGTGTTACACCAAAAATTTATACAGGATATCGTGTTATCAAATATTATAAGAAAAAAAACTTGAGTACACATATAGAGAAAGGAGATAAACGAAAATGCTGAAGGGTATAGATATACCTGTAGTTCGATTCACAGTCGTAGAAAGTAGGATGCCATGAGAATAATGTGAGCTCGGCTAATAGAGCGTAAGAGAAATTCATTGAGACAGAGCTCGCTCAGAAAAAAAAGGGGATCCAAATGAGATTTCCTTCTAAGAAATCAAGATGTATGTAATTCACATAAACCCTAACTCCCTTTGAGATCGACCATACACATGCAGGACGATAAAGGAGGCATCATTAAATCTACCAAAGAAATTCTCGGAAGCGTAGCCATATTAACTTCAAAATAAATCGACCAAATCCATCGACAGCGGTATGAATCGCCTTCATAAGTGATTTATTGCTATGATATCAGATGCGGTAGATAAGAAAATTTGATTAGTACTCATAAAAATTAAAATAATATGGCTAACTGCAATTACAACCCTCGAGAATAGAAACAAGGCAGATACGGATTCCAAATAATTGATGGGTGTGACAAATGACATTAAGTCGAGCCTGTATGGGCGGCTTAACAAATATACATGTGTACTTTGTATTTAAATCCTCTTACCATCGAAGTTGTAAACCAAACAACCCAAAAATTTATAACCCTTATGTTATAATTTTAGGGATAGCATGTAAATCGTTTACCAACTGATATATATATATATATATATATATATATATACACACACACACATATACATATATATATATTGGTACCCTATCTGCATAATAAGAAGCAACGTAGGTTGTGATGGGTCAACTTCTATACTTTGGAATAGCGTGTAAATAGTTTGGCAAAAGAGTAAGTCATAGGGATAAGTGAAACATAGATTTCACTTAAGTTAAATGTATATATAAAACTCTCAAAAAAAATTACAAAAGGAGTACCTAGTACAAAGTGGGAAAGAAATATATTGGAAGAGATATTTATATTAAATTGAGGAATAATTAATATAAATAAGTATAAAAAGGAATATAGAGTCTTCCTATTATATAATGCGAAGAGTATAAGTGGAATGTGAAAAACACAGGTAGAAGGTAAAACATTAGACATAGTTCAACCTTCTGTTCTTAATATTATTAATATTGTTTAACTATAAAGGTTGTAAAACCTGAAGGTAGAATTAGAAGAGTCACGTCACTCTTCCCTTGAACCAACGTAACATAAATAAATAAATAAATAAATAGATAGATAAAAATTAATAAGGTATGGTTACAGAGCTATGTTACAAATGGTATCAGAGCCCGTGTTAGAAAACTGGGTTGTTGTTGTGCTCATTGTATAAATTAAATTATATTTTGAAAAAAAAAAAAAATTGTTAATGATGTTGTTTTGTTTTAGTGTACAAAGGTACTGAAACTGAGAAGTCAATGGCTGAAGGAGATGAAATTTATGTTGATATGGGTGAAGGAGATAACACGCCAGATCCCAATGCTCCTTTGATGGCTATGTTGCATAGGTTGCAACGGTATATGGCCGAGCTAAGAAGCCAGAATGACAAGCTGTCATTAGCCAATGAGGAGCAGGAAAAGTTGATAAGAGGACTGACCTCGCCGAACATTCAAGAAGGTGAAGGTTCCGGAAAGAGGAGAAAAGGAAACTTCTCGGATGATTCTAAGGAAGATGACACTACTAGACATCAGTCTAAACAGAGGAAGGAATTATAGGGTGAATTGCGAAAAATTAAACCCCCCTCCTATGATGGGGAGGAGGAAGATGATTAGGCATGGTTGTTGAATATGATTAAGTATTTTTAGGTCTATGAATATGAAAGCAATCTAAAAACCAGATTAGCTATCTATCAGTTGCAGGGTAAGGCTACCTTGTGGTGGGAGGAGACAAAAATGGTTCATGTCATTGATGAAAAAAAAATGACTTGGGAAGATTTCCAAGTCAAGTTTAAAAACTGCTATTTGAACGAACACTATTATGATAATAAAGGAAAAGAGTTCCACGAACTCAGATTGGGATAGCTCACCATAGATGAGTTTGTCACCAAGTTTACAAATCTGTTAAGCTATGTTCCTTATATTCGTGAAGAGAAGGCAAAGGTACAAAGGTTTTTGAACTATTTTCCTGCTGTGTACAAGGAGAAAATAGAGTTCAATAATCCAAAAAACTATGGACGAAGTGGTGAGGAAAGCTAGATTATTCTACCAGCAGTTTAAAGGAAAGAGCGAACATGGGAAAAGTTGGATAAACAAGGGTGAATTCAAAGGAAAGAAACAAAAACCAACCTACTTGAAGAACTTTGGTAGGGATCATCAGCGGAAGAAATTTAACAAACCAAAGGAGAGTCAAACTGCTCAGTCCCAAGTTGGTTCAAAACAAATAGATGGAGATAATAAGAAGGAAGGAATAGTTAAAATGCAAGAGCCTTTGAAATTTTAGGGTTGTGGAGAACCTCATCTGTTGAGGGACTTTCCACACCGAAATATTCAGATGATTATGAGAGATAGAGAAGCTACCACAGTGAATGATATAGAAAGGAATATACCCACTATCAGTGCAACCTTGGAGAACCGAAAAGTAGAACACCAGGCTACTATGGTCAATATGGAAGGTAAGATTGCTGACCAATCTGTCACAGTTTTAATTGATCTGGGTGCTTCTTTGAGTTACATTAGCCCATAAGTTGTAGAGAAATGCAATCTCAAAACTAAAAAAACTCAGCAGTCTTGGTTGGTCCAGTTAGCCACTGGCACCAAGCAAAAAGTAACTCATAAGTTACCTCAAACAGTAATTAAATTAAATGATTTTCACACAGAAGTAAATTTAAAAATTATGCCCTTAGGCTCATATGATTTGTTGATAGGAATGGATTGGTTAGAAAAAAGAAAGGCTATGATGAACTGTTGGGATAATATTCTGCATTGCATAGATGAGGAAGGGAGACCCTTTATACTCAAAGGGAAACCAAAACTAGTCTCTGTAAGACAAATATCAGCCCTACAATTAAAAATAACAACTATAAAAGGACATCAACTATATGTTGTACATGTTGAAGAATTAGGACAACAACCTGAAGAAAACCTGCTAGACACTTTACCAGTGATAAGAGAATTTAAGGAAGTTTTCCCAGATGAGATTCCTCATCTTCCCCCCAAAAGAGAGATTGACTTTTCAATCAATTTGGTGCTAGGAGCAATACCTGTTTCCAGAGCCCCTTACCGGATGAGCCCCCCTGAACTTATGGAGTTAAAAATGCAATTACAAGAATTTCTGGATAAAGGTTACATCAGAACGAGTGTATCCCCTTAGGGAGCACCGGTGTTGTTTCTGAAAAAGAAGGACAGAACCTTTAGAATGTGCATTGACTACTGTCAACTGAATAAGCTGACAATCAAAAACAGGTACCCATTTCCCAGAATAGATGAAATTTTTGATCAATTAAGAGGGGCTTTAGTATTTTCGAAGATTGATCTGAGGACTGGTTATCACCAACTCAGAATTAAGGAGGAAGATATTAGTAAAATAGCTTTTCGAACCAGGTATGGTCACTACAAATTTGTAGTCCTACCTTTTGGTTTGACAAATGCCCCTTCCACTTTTATGTGCTTAATGAATAGCGTGTTGAACAAGTACTTAGATAAATTTGTACTAGTGTTCATAGACAATATTCTAGTCTATTCAAAAAGTGAGGAAGAGCAAAAAGAACACTTAAGGATAGTTTTACAGACTTTGAAAGAAAACTAGTTATATGATAAATTCAGTAAATGTGAATTTTATAAAGACAAGATTCAATATTTGGGGCATATCAATTCTGAACAAGGATTGGCTGTTGACCATGAGAAAATAAAGGCTATTAGAGAATGGCCAGTGCCGACTGATGTTTCAGCAGTAAGATCATTTATGGGATTTGCAGATTATTATCGAAGGTTTGTGGAAAGATTTTCTGCAATAGCATATCCCATAACTTCACTACAGATAAAAGGCACCAAATTTGAGTGGACTGAAAAATTCCAAAACAGCTTTGAACAACTAAAACTAAAACTCACTACAGCCCCTATACTGAATATTGCAGATCCTGGAAAAGAGTTTGTTGTGTGTACTGATGCATATAGAGAGGGATTGGGAGGAGTGTTGTTGCAAGAAAATTCTGTTATTGCATATGAATCTAGAAAACTTAAGAAAGATGAACAGAATTACAGTTTATATGATCTGGAATTGGCTGCTGTAATTCATGCCTTGAAGATGTGGCGACACTATCTTCTTAGAAAAAAATTTACATTGATGACAGATCATATTAGTCTCAAGTATTTATTTTCTCAAACAGATTTGAATGCTCGACAAGCTAGATGGATGTCTTTTCTAAGTGAATTTGATATGAACATGAAACATATCAGAGGGAAAGAAAATAAAATTGCTGATGCTCTAAGAAGAAATGCTTGCCAAAACATAAGCAGCATTGGGAGTAGTGCTAGTTTTTATTTAGAAGAATTAGTTAAAAAGGCAGCAAAACAAGATCCAAACTATGATAATCTACAAGGGAAAATGCTGAAAAAAAGAAATGGCTGAATACACCCAAAACCAGAAAGGGTTGATCTGCTATAGAAACATATTATACATCCCCAATGTGGATTCTTTGAAAAAATAAATCCTAGATGAATATCATAAACAACCATATTTAGGACATCCTGGATATCAAAAAATGCTAACATCTTTGAAAAATAAATTGTTTTGGCCAGGAATGAAAAATGATGTAGCAGACTATTTAGCTAGGTGCATGGAATGTCAACTAGTCAAAGTTGAACATCAGCATCCAGCTGGTCTTTTAAATCCCTTGCCAATTGCAGAGTGGAAATGGGACACTGTTTCTATATATTTCATAACCGGGTTACCCAGAACAAAGTACCAACATGACTCAGTGATGGTATTGGTAGACACTTTAACAAAATATACACACTTCATACCTGTAAAATCTACTTTTGGGACAGCCCAAGTAGCAGATGTGTTCCTAAAAGAAATAGTAAGGCTACACGGGGTCCCAAAGATGATTATTTTAGATAGAGATGCTAAGTTCACAGCCGCCTTCTGGAAAGGTCTTTTTGGGGGCATGGGCACTAAATTGAATTTTAGTATTGCTTATCACCCTTAGATGGATGGTCAAACAGAGAGAACAAATCAGATTTTGGAGGATATGCTGAGAATATATGTGATGGATAGGCCATCAAAATGGGAAGACTACTTGCATTTAGTCGAATTTTCTTACAACAACAACTATCAATCCTTCATCAAAATGAGTCCATTTGAAGCACTCTACAGAAGAAAATGTCGTACTCCTTTAAGTTGGAGTCAACCTAAAGATAAACTAGTATTGGGGTCAGATACTCTACAAGAAATGGAAAGGATTGTCAAACAAATATAGAGAAACATCAAGACAGCACAATATCAACAGAAAAACTATGTAGATAAGAAGAGAGTGCATCGAGAGTTCAAAGTAGGTGATCATGTGTATCTGCGTATTAAACCAAAAAAGAGCACACTTTATGCTGGAAATTGTGCAAAATTGGCTCCTAGATATTGTGGGCCTTTTGAGGTGTTAGAAAGGGTGGGAACAGTAGCTTATAAGTTGGCCTTACCTCCTCATGTTAAAGTGCATGATGTGTTTCATGTTTTGTTATTAAAAATATATGTACATGATGTTTCTCATATTGTTGATTGGAATGTGATACAGCTGGAACTAGAAGGGGATTTCCTTCGAGAACCACTTCAAATATTGGAGCGGGAAGAAATTGAATTGAGGAATCAAACAATAGCAAGAGTAAAGGTGCAGTGGAAGAACTATACTGCTAAAGAAGCTACATGGGAAAGATAAGATGAGATGATGTAAAAATATCCATATCTATTTTCACAATAAACTCTAGTAGTTAGCTGTTAACACCGAGGACGGTGTTTATTTTCAAAGGGGGAATATGTAACACCCCTAGTTTTATGTTTTCAAATTAGACACTTGAAATTTAGTCCAAAGGAGAGTGGACCCTAATGGATAATTATGGTGTGAATGTACTTAATTATTTAATTATGAAAAATAAATAATTCATTTCTGTGCATGTTGACCAAATAAGATTTTTGAGATCACTTGCCAAATCCATGAGGTATGGAAAAAGGCTAAGACTTTCCCCAAAAATATTTCAAAAAGCCTTGAAATAATTTATTTCTAATTTAGATTTTTGAGGAAAAATCTAAATTTCCCCAATGATGTGGAGAGTATTTGGGAAGAGGTAAAAAGCTGGAAAAGCAGAAAGCAACTTTAAATTCCCTAAATAATGGAAGCCTAGGCAAACAGGAATAAAAACATCTTGTAATTCTGGACGCATAATTAGAAACAGGCTCTACTCCATAACAGATTGGGGTTGGTCTGTCCTAGGAGAGGATCTCAGCTCGGGGCTGAGTTCTGGAGACAGAAGAACTTTAAGGTTGGGAGGATTGGTCATCTGTAGAAGTGGTATGTTCATAATTTTTAGGAATGGTTAAAATACCCGTTGTTGTGTAATATTGTTAATTTCTGTAGATGGTATTGTAAACCAAACTCCTGAAGTAGAAGTTCCTTACTTTTAACAGAGGTTAACAGAATAAATAATTCTTTTAACTTTCTGTATTGTGGTAGGAATAAAATTCTAAGGAACACTATCATCTAGAATCTCTAAACCATAATCTGGTTTAAATCTGGAGATATTAAAATAACTCCTTAGATAATAAAATAGATTCCCATACTTAAATTAAATGTCGTAACTTTAATATGATTCTATAATGAACAATTATATGAACATGAAGAAATAGATTAAATCTCATGTTCTAACAATAAATGGGTATAATAAATTATAACTATGTAAAACATGCAAAGGCAATATGCACCTCAAAATGGTAGGATACATATACATTTAGTTATTCTAGTAACAAGTAAAATATAAAGTAAATTTTAGAGGATTGCTATGATATGGAATGCTATTAAAATTTTTAAACCAAAGTTAAACTCTGTTCATCTGTGATGATAAACATTTGAACAAATATTATTTAAATGAACATCAGATCACTTTGCTTATATTTACTGATTGCAAAACACTATGTAATGGAAGTGGTATGGAACATTGATACAGAGTTGCATGAAAAACCAATCCTGGTTATAAGTCCAATAGTTCATGAATAGTATCATTTAAATAATGGAAAACAAATTTTAATAATACCTAGACAATAATTATACCAATCACGAATATATATATATATATAATTCATTTTAGTAATTCTAGTTCTAATTTACTGTTCATCCTATAAAATAATATGGTATTATACAAACTCAGTTACCATATATTAGTTAATGAACAGTGAAAAAATATAAGGTGGGACGAGCAGTATATGCTGTGAGAAGAAAGATTTTAGACCACAGAAGATATTATATACAAAAATTCTTTGACAGAAAAACTTCATTGCCAACTTATGAACAAAATATAGTATTATCCAGTATGACTTTCATAAAAGTTAAAGAAGATATGTAATATTGTATTTACATAAATAGATAATAAAGGATTACAGAAATATATTATTGCAAATGATACAGTTGAATTAAATCAACCACACCAAACTATGTGTTATAACATAATTAGATTAAACCCCTTTAGTATTTATACAGGGGAGTAAGAAACGTAAATGGGTGCGAAAGATTTAAAACTCGAAAAGTTAAAATGTCCATACAGCTTGCCCTAGATGAAAATCAAAAATATCCAAATGGCTACACTGATAGCCTATGCCATACAGTCGTGGGATTTCCACAGGATAGTCCACTGTAAACTGATAATAAAATACACGAATTAAAAGTCTAATGGCCGAGGGGGCCACATTCTGAGAATGGAAAAATAAGTATATACCAACTTGAAAAGGGGCAACAAGCAAAAATTATTTCAATGCGATGTGGAGACTATAACCAAATGGCCTTTATGTCAAAATGATAAAGGGAACCGTATCACAAAAAAATATATATATATATGGGGTTACCTGCAATCACCAAACGAGAGAGATTGATTAACAACCAGGAATGAAACGATTTTGGTACTCATAGGAAACTGAATAAATTAAATTGAACGATGACACAAGAGCACCATCTTACCTACGATCAAACTAAACCTTGTCTTCATTTATCTCCTGTGCAATAACCAAGAGAACGACAAGCATATATAAGCCATTCTAGATAGTAAATGCGTAAGAAGCCTATGTAAATCCAAGTTGAAAATGAAAAAAATTTAGATACATCTTCCAGTCTTACCATTTAAAAGGGCTGATAAGTAAAACAACATAGGACAAGGGCATATGAGCCATTGTTATTAAACATCAAATTCGAAGGAGGAGGTTCGAGTCCTTATAAAAAGGAAAGAGGAGACATTAAAACAACATCAAAATCCTCAAAAACAATTTAAACACTAGCTGGAGTAATCGTAAGTAGAATACGACGTGTTACACCAAAAATTTATACAGGATATTGTGTTATCAAATCTTATAAGGAAAAAAACTTGAGTACGCATACAGAGAAAGGAGATAAATGAAAACGCTGAAGGGTATAGATATACCTGGAGTTCGATTCATAGTCATAGAAAGTAGGATGCCATGAGAATAATGCGAGCTCGGCTAACATAGTGTAAGAGAAATTTATTAAGACAGAGCTCGCTTAGAAAATAAAGGCGAGCCAAATGAAAGTTCCTTCTAAGAAATCAAGATGTACATAATTCACATAAACCCTAACTCCCTTTCAGATCGACCATACACGTGTAGGATGAGAAAGGAGGCATCGTTAAATCTACCAAAGAAATTCTTAGAAGCGTAGCCCTATTAACTTCAACATAAATCGACCAAATCCATTGACAGCAGTATGAATCGCCTTCATAAATGATTCAGTACTAAGACATCAGATGCGGTAGATAAGAAAATTTGAATAGTACTCATAAAAATTAAAATAATATGGCTAACTGCAATTACAACCCTCGAGAATAGAAAAAAGGTAGATACGGATTCCAAATAATTGATGGGTCTGACAAATGACAATAAGTTAAGCCTAGATGGGTGGCTTAACAAATATACAAGTGTACTTTGTATTTAAAGCCTCTTACCAACAAATTTGTAAACCAAATAACCCAAACATTTATACCCTTACGTTATAATTTTAGGGATAGCATGTAAATCGTTTACCTACTGATATATATATATATATATATATATATATATATATATATATATATATATATATATATTGGTACCCTATGTGCATAATAAGAAGCAACGTAGGTTGTGATGGGTCGACTTCCATACTTTGGAATAGCGTGTAAATAGTTTGGAAAAAGAGTAAGTCATAGGGATAAGTTAAACATAGATTTCACTTAAGTTAGAATGTATATATAAATCTCTCAAAAAAAATTACAAAAGGAGTACCTAGTACAAAGTGGGAAAGAAATATATTGGAAGAGATATTTATATTAAATTGAGGAATAATTAATATAAATAAGTATAAAAAGGAATATAGAGTCTTCCTATTATATAATGTGAAGAGTATAAGTGGAATGTGAAAAACACAGGTAGAAGGTAAAACATTAGACATAGTTCAACCTTTTGTTCTTAATATTATTAATATTGTTTAACTATAAAGGTTGTAAAACCTAAAGGTAGAATTAGAAGAGTCACGTCACTCTTCCCTTGAACCAACGTAACAGATAAAAAAATAAAATAATAATGAGGTATGGCTACAGAGTTATGTTACAAAGGTATGTTATAGACAAGAAGGGTTTGAAACCATAGAATACAAGTTAATCTATAAACCCTATTTCTGATGTGTTTTGTGCATGTGGTTGTTCACTCGATTTGACATGTGATAGACAATATATGAAGCTTTTTTTTCTACATATCATCCTAATTAGATATCATGTTGCTAATAAGGAAGTGTCTGGATTAGAGTACGAATATTTCTGGTCTACTGTGCTAAGGTAGTTTAGCTTTCAAATATTCAAGGAATATGTGAGCTAATATAATACCATATTGTAATATTTGAAATAAGATGATGAACTATTTAGCACAATTTATAGTGTTGGATTGATTGAGATGTTTATTTTTGGATGGATGGATGTACATCTCTTTAGCCAATAGAAAAAACTCACTAAGCATTGTGTCAAGTATTATCACCTTGATCATGTATCTCTTAGAGCTCTTCTCCGGGGCCGCAGCTATGGCTTCTGTAATCGTTTTGAATTTTACAGAGCCATATTGAGCCATGATCACGTTGGGCACTACGTCGTTTGGAGAAGATCGTAGTAGCCTCCGATCTCCCGCAGATACCCATGAGGGAAAATCATCCTTTGTGGAATCAGACGGGAGGTGTAGCTCGGCGGATGGATCGGGCCTTCTTGACTCCTGCGCCGCCTTTTCTATTGCCAGAGAATTACTAACGAGCTTCCTCAAGTTCAGCCCGCTGCTCTCAAGAAGAACTCTTGCCACGCTTTTGGGGTAATCTGAAATTCCTTCCAGGCAGGTGTCCTGGTTGGTGATTGAGGCGCTGAGCCACGTCTGTAAATCACCGGCCTGCTCACGCATGATGGCATTTAGATCGTGTCATTTCAAAAGAGATATAGAACTATCAAGTTGGTCCCTCGTAATATCCATGAGCTCCATGCAATCTTACAGAGCGCTGGTTTGCTTAACGAATTTGAGAACGAGGGCGGAAGCTTTGCCCGCCTCCTCCATGGCAACCATTAAAGCAATGTGAAGAAGCTTCTTGGGTTGTGCCAGGGAAGATCCTAGACGAGGCGAGAGAGTGTTATAGCAGAGCTCTGGATAGAGAGTTTTGCTACAAACGGCTTCAACGCTCTCCATTGGGTCTCGTTTCCAATGGAAATAATCTATGAAGCCATACACTATTTCAAGGTTTCCCTTCGTGTTACAGAAGAAAATAATTTGTATAACGAGGCCATTGCATTGAGTAGGATTGGGAAATCATATTCCTCTGTTCTGAAAATGGAGAGGAAAGCCCATCCCTACCACTTTTAGAGCATCAAGATTTCACTTGCCATCATGTTTGCATGGATTGCAAGTTTTGAATGGTACATATATTCTTTTGAAGCAGTCAAAAAATACCAAGAGGGAGTAGTTGAGAAGGAGACCAGAGAACAAAAAGAAAACCGCAAGGGCAGTGTAGAAAGAACGAAAGAAAAGACAAACACAGTAAAGTTGGAGGGGGAGAAAAGTGCCGAGTCATTCTTGAAACATATATATGAAAAATGCTCTCATCCAGATGTGACCAAACATGTGCTGCTTCGATTGGGAAGCCCATAAAATGTGAAGGTTTCTCTGAAGAAAGCAATAACAGCATATCATCCTGGCAGTAATCAACAATAGAGTGAATATTGGCAAGTTTTGTGTGAGGAAATTACCAAGGTTTTGAATGTCAAATGTGAAAATTTCAAGTGATCACAGGAACAACTCCTCCATTTCTCGGAGTGATAGTTCGGAGTGACTAGAGAACAATTATCTTGTTTATAGACTGCACTAACATTGTCCACTAACATTGTTTTAAGAGTGGAAGTGATAGACTGCACTCACGTTGTTTGAAGAGTGGAAGTGATGAATTATGGTTTTTAAGTTTAACTCTGTTTCTGGATTGCATGACTTTGTTGTGCATTAGATGATTTTGTTGTCTTTAAAAATGTTAATCTTATGTTATTATGATGTTTGTTGGCTTTAAAAATGTTAATGTTCTATTATTATGTTGTTTGTTGGTTTTAAAAATGTTAATTTTATGTTATTATTAGGTCGTTTGTTAGGATAAATTGAGTGGTTAGGATTTATAATTATAATTTTATTTCATCTATTTTATATTTGAATTATTGTTAATTTTATTTTATATCAGAGAGCTTTTCATTTCATACTTTTTTGTTGTTGTTGTAAGATTTCATTGTAATATGGTCCTTTCCCTTTCTTGATTTTTTTGGTTTTTCAATAAATGTCAATGAAGCATTATATAGAGCTATTTCATTGTAGTATGGTCTTTTCCCTTTCTTTATTTTTTGGTCTTTCAATAGATGTCAAAGAAGCATTAGTTAGGGCTAAATTATACTGCCTTAAGATGTTTCCTTTGCAACATTTGGTGCAATTTCAAGTTATTCCTATTTTATATTTTGGTCACCTTGAAAGAGACTCAACCACAAAAATTAGAATGGGTAGATTCTTTATAATGAATATTTTTAACAATTTTTTTTCTTAACCATATGTATTTAATAATAAAGATTAAACATTGCAAAAATACAACTTTTAGATAATTATATAATTTATGTTTTAAACTAGTATGTTAATATTTTAAATATTATGCATTTTAAAAAGTAATAAATATTGTAAATGTTAATATATATATAATTTAATTTAATTTTTCTTATATAATAAAAAATGATTAAATAAATATTACTTATAAAATATACTTTTAAAATAATATTATATTTTCTTCTTTATATTATTTATTATTTTTATTATTATATTTATTATTTTCATTTTTACTTAAAAAAATTTAAAATCTAAAAATACATATTTATACTTCTCGCATTCATATTTCACCTCATAAATAACAAACAAATTAATAACAAGTGAATACCTTTTTCCAATACTTTTCCTATTTGCTTTCGCTTTTTCTATTACCACAAACTACCAAAAGTAACTATGAATTTAAGAACCAAAATCTTCCCACAATGAATACTATGGATACGGATAAAAAGTATCTTATATTAAACAAATTACTTTATTTCAAGTTGTCTTACTTTCCATACAACATTTTCAGATAGATTTGAACGAGGAAAATATATTTTTTATTTTACCTTTTTATCCTCACCAACTACCAAATATATTTTTAATTTTTCCTTTTATCCTCACCAACCACGAAAGGGAATATGGATACAGATAAAAATATCTTAAACTAAACAAATTACTTTATTTCAACTTGTCTTGCTTTCCACATAAAATTAAATTTTCACAGATTTGAACAAGAAAAACATATTTTGCCTTTTTCTTTTTTATCCTCACCAACTACGAAAGAGAGAACCATGTGATCCTTAACCAAAAATCACTGACACTAGGTGTAGACTCTAGGGAGAGATGATGTGCACCACTAACCCAAGAAGATGCCACCACGAATGTCACATCCCAAGAAGTCATTTTACATATATCATTCCTTGAAAGAAATTCGTCAAGCATGTGGCATTATTTTAAAGCCACTTTTAAGCAATACAATTTGCACATGCTTCTCATATTTAGGCACGAGGCATAAAATATGCTTTAAAAATTTATTCATTTAGCATGGGACACTACTTTGAAAGAGAACTCTTTAAACAAAGGAATTTATATTAATGAAGCATCATTGTGATAAGCATAAATCTTTTCAAAGAGCATAATGATGGCAAAACTAAATATAGTCGTCCCTTATCCATGTCTGAATTGTAGCATAGTGGTATCCTATCCTCTATTAGGATAATATATTATTCATTTGTAAGATATTATTACATGCTATTCTAACATGTCTACCTTTTGGAGAAACGGTAACATTCATCATAAAAAAAAATTAACTCTTTACGTTTCTTTTCTACTTTTGCTAGACCATGGCTTAATTGATGGTATATGAAAATGTGTTTTTTAACGATATTGCTAGCACATTTCTTTTTTGATTACTATGGTTCATTGCATGGTTTATGACCCTTGTTACTCGCACAGCATACGATCACGCTTGTATCTATACTTCTTGCTATCCTTAATTAGGATTCTGACTAATTGGGCTTTCGGTTTGATTTTCATATGGCTTACAACCACCGCAAATCTTGTGTTAAATGATTCTCTATGGAAGCATAATATTGGGTTTTGATTTTAGCCACCTATCTCAACACCTACCTTTCTATATGAAACCCTAATATTGACGATGGAGACAGTCTTGGTAACTGCTTAGGGTACTACCCCCAACACTCTAATTGTTTCCGGTTCATTTCTCTGTTTTTCTTGCCCGAAGGCTCTGCAAGCTTCGCGGCGATGGTATACTCCCTCTGCGTTCAACAAGTAATGTGTATGGTTAAGCTGTTTTCCAATGGTGTTGTTCATTTCAGAGTTATTTTTGGGTTTGCATTCTTTTCTGAGTTATATTTTCTTCAGTGCTTTTGAATCGAATTTTCCTTTTGTGTTCACAAGTCTACTACCGAGTTTTGGGTCATGACTGTGTGTTTTCAAACCCCGGAGGAGTTTCTCTCAACGTCTGCATGTAATTACCAATCCCTGTGTGCTTATGTTTCTTCGTGCTTAGGTTTGCAGTGTCGTTCTCCTAATTAAAATTCCTGTGATTAGAGGGAAATGTGGCAAAGAATATCCATCCAATATGAAAGTAACATTCAAATAAGTGCATTGTAATGACAACATAATCCTTGTAGCATGATAACATATACAAAACAAACACATGAACTGAAAGAGATATAAAATAAGTATATTATAGTTCATTTGATATGTGAATGAAGTGTCGGAAAGTAAATCATAGAGACACTATACCATGAGCTACCCTATCAAGTGCATGTAGTGGGAGTGCTCTCAAGTATGAAATGGATGAGGGTAGATGATGAGAAGCTCTTGACACCTATGTAGTAAATCCACCCTATATAATGAGGAATTTCACCTCTCCTTTATAGAAAAAAATATGAAGATCGAGAATGTAATCGATGAAATAGAAGAGGATCAAATTGTGGGTTAAAGGCCTATGTGCTAGATCATTTTGGATGTCACAATTTCTCTCTAAAGAATTTTCTCTCTTTCAAAACTACGTTTGTTGAAAGCACACATCTCCTGAAAATACTTTGTACCTAATGTTTTCCCTTTAATTGACAATTGTGTTTAAAGTATCTTTAGTGAGGCACATGTCTTCTAAAATATGTGTTATTTTAGCACCTAATACTCATAATATTGGATTAAATGTATGAGCAACAAGTCAACACAACACTGTGGCACTACTTCTCCATGATATCTATTTTTTTCTTATTATGAAGTTCCAACCTACTAGAAATAGTTCAGTATGGTGCCCCCTTTGAATAACTTGTTGTTTTCCTTTGGTAACCATATATATCTAATGATTGTTGTTTGTATGGATGAAATTCAAACATTTCCTAGAATGATCCTCCTTGAGCAAATCCTCTCCAAGACTATTCACTGTTTGCATGGTTGAAACACAAAATGTGCCAATAATAATCCCTTTTGACTACATCACCTCTCAATATCTACCTTTCTCATTTTAATAATTAACATGTGTGGATGAAAATAGGTCTAATTCGAATTCATGAAGAAAATAAACCATGCATATATGGATAGATTGAATTGCATCATGTGGAGTTTCCAAGAAGAGGCTCACATGCAAGGTGTGGGAATAAAGGTTTATTTTCTCTAAAATAGTATGATTCCTAGAGAGGCTAAAATAAAAAAGGATAAGGTTTATAAAAATAGAAAAAGGCCCTCAAGCAATGCATCGCTTCCTATGCTAGATTAGAGCTCTAGGAATCCTCCAATTTTAAACAAAATACGATGGTGTAATTTCAAATAAATTGATGCCCTAACTATCACACCAAGAGGGAACCCTTTAAGCTCATTTGACTTGAGGATTTCTTGAAGGTTTGCACTTTGTAGTTCATCATTCAAAACCTATTATCTTAACTATAAATGATCATTGGATGAGCCTTTACCACTGTATATCTCCCAAACCTTAGTCTCTTATGGTATTTCTCTCAAACATTTTTTCATGGAAAGTCACCCTAGCTTCTCCCAAAGCTCACACTTTCATTGAATCTTTCCTTGCCTCACTTTAAAGCCTAATATAAACACATCAATCAAAAGTGAGGGATTTTGGAAGTTTTGATCTTAGGCATTCAACATTTTTTAATATTTCTAAACCCGAGGTCATCTTTCCCTCAAGCCTTTCTTGGAGAGTCCTTCTTTTGCTTCTAAAGCAGGGAACCTATTATCTTGTCCTCTTCTTTGAAAGGGTATTGGAAATCACATTGTGCATTGTTATTGGTCTCATCATTCTAGTAATTTCCCTATACCGAGACTCCTCCCATCAGTGAAAGTTCATAAAGAGCAGGGGAAATTGAATGAGGTGACAGTGGGTCCTTGTCCCATTGTTTCCACTTGATCTAGTAGTAGTCCCTTTGTAACCCCTCCTAGGATCGTTGCTAAATTAAGTGCTAACATTTTTCAAAAACAAGTATAAAGCAGATGGCTCACTTGACGAGAATAAAGCTAGGCTTGTGGAAAAAGGTTTTACACAAAAAGAAGGGGTCTATTATGAGAAATTTTTCCCCCGTAGAAAAATGGGATACCATCTGGACACTCTTTGCCCTAGAAACTCAAAAATTTGGAAATTCCATCAAATGGATGTAAAAACTGCTTTCTTGAATGGAGATATGAAAGAGAATGTTTTTGTGTCCCAACTAGAAGGATTTTTTGTTAAGGGTTAGCCGGAACATAAAGCATACAAGCGGTAAAATCCTTGTATGGCATCAAGAAAGCACCACAAGCCTAGTATAATAAGGGGTTAGGGGAATAGGGGCTTAGGAGTTAGAGGTTTAGGGTTTAGGGGAATAATGAGTTAATGGTTAAGGGGTTAGGGATTGGGGGCTTAAGGGTTAGGGGATTTGGGCTGCCTTGGGAAGCAGGAATAATGATTAATGTTAATGATTATATGGTTGGGGTATGGGAATAATGGGATAAGTGCAGAGAATTCAGCAAGTTAATGGTTAAGCAGTCATAGTTTAGGGGTTGAGGTTAAGGGATGAGGTTTTCTAGTGCTATAGTGGTGTTGGGGATTGGAAAGTCATGGGAATCATAATGAGTAAAGCTGTCTTCGTGGGGGGTCAATTCTGACTGACATCATTCATACAACACAACATTCTGGGTTCAACCCTCCACATTTTACCGAATCCAGAGAGGGATCTCTCTATGAAAGAGTTTAAAGATGTGATCTTTAATAGCTGAAATTGTGATATTATGCTAGTTATGAAGAGCTTGGGTTTTGTTTGTTTTGGTTGGGCAAGGACATGATGAAGGCGAAGGAAGTTTCAAAATGAAGGGTGAAGGTGTCTGCAAGTGGAGGAATGGTTTGGCTGACAGAAAGGCAAAGACAGTTTTAACCCATTGGGCTATGGAGTTATACAAGGATTTTAATTGGACAACGAGGTTCAAGCAGGATCCATGGGGCAAGTCACTTATGTCAAAGGATCTCTTAAGGTGAATTTATGGAATGAAACAGATAATAAATGACGAAAAAACAAATGAAAATATAGTGAAACAGCCTAAGATCAAATAAGTTCTTTTAAACTATATTGCTTTCAGCATGTACTTAAAGAAAAACATGAGAGCATTCTGAGATCAGGTTAATACCTTTAAACTAACCTGCTTTGAAGTACTTTCAGTTAGGAAACATAAAAAACTGTTGAAAAGCTTAAGATCAGGTAAGTGCCTTTAAACTACCCTGCTTTCAGCATATTCAATAAGAAAAACATAAATTATTCTGAGATCAGGTTAATACCTTTAAACTATCCTGATTTGAAGTACTTTCAGTTAGAAAACATTCACAAATGGTTGAAAAGCTTAAGATCAGGTAAGTGCCTTTAAACTACCCTGCTTTCAGCATATTCAATAAGGAAAACATAGATAACAGTGACAAAGAGCAATTTAGATCAGGCAAGTGCCTTTAAACCGACCTGCATTGATGTACTCTTCAAAAAATTCAAATGAAGAAAACATAGACAATAAAGCCTTCAGTGAGAGTAGGGTACTGTTGAAAGTAAATCCTAGCTCTATGTTTGCTGCTCTTTATCAGAGAAAGTGAAAAGAGTGGAAACATTAAGCAAAATAACAATTGACAGTAAGAAAACACATCACCATTGACAAAAATCAGGATCCCATAAATCAGCAGCTTGTATTAGATGTTCAAACTAGTTACAATCAACAAGCCCGGTGGGTCTCTACAACTTCGAACTTCCCATATCAGCTTATATATCTTTGAATTGCAAACAGGGCATCAGCAGCTTTAGAATAACTATTACATAAATTCAGATGTCCAGAGACCAACCTTTGCTCATCTTCTACAGAAGTATTTATAGAAGAACGAAGAGGTGGGAGGATTTCCCAGGGGTCAAGTACTATTAATTATGTAATCAATGCAACTCCTGGCCTTTGAGAACTAGGCAAGGCAAAAGACGAGAATGTAATCATTTCTAACTTTGCTTCATAACTCTGTTGCTGCCTTTCAAGACCGAATGATTGAAAATATCTGCTTCTGGATTTTTCTTTAATCTTTTAAAATAGTTTTGCCGACAATTAGAGATAAGATCCTTGAGTAACATTAATTGTTCGGCTATCTTTGGGCAAAACACCTCGTGTTTATAATAATGACTAAGTCTTCTTTAATTACCATGAGACTGCAGTTTCCCTTTGGGAGATGGAGAGGTTTATTCACTTTAGTTCAGCATTTTCGATCTTCTTCTCTGGAAAGAACTGATACTCTTTTAACTGTGATTTAAGAACACAGTGTCTTGTTGATGTGCAGGGCCTTTATAGTATCAACGCCCATGAAACGTTGATAATCGTGGAGCGGAAACCTGTTTTAGTCGTTTTCCTTTTGATAACCAAAGGCCGAAAGATTGGGGCCTTTGGCTTTCTTTTATTATTAATATGGACAGGACTTTCGAGACCTACAAAACAAACAAAATGTTACGAAATCCTGCGAAAATGGGTTAAACTGCTTCAGAAAGCAGGGAAGGAGCGTAGCCGTTGGATCTGGACACGTGGACGATCCAGATCTAATCAGGGGTTTGCAATCGGCAAGAGGAGAAAAGGAGTGTGATGAAACATCTCCGATGCGATTGCGCGATCGAGAGGGCGGAAGCGATTAAGCGATAGCCGTTGATCTAAGAATGAGATCAACGGTGGTGAATGAATCGGGTGATCGGCAATCGGGGGTGGCAATATAACGCAGCGATTGAAACAATGTGATGCGATTAAGCACAGGCCGTTGATCTTAAAGATTATATCAACAGTGGTGAATGAATCGGGTTATCGGCAATCGGGGGTGGCAATATAACGCAGCGATTGAAACAATGCGATGCGATTAAGCGTAGGACATTGATCTTAAATATTAGATCAACGGTGGTGAATGAATCGGGTGATCGGCAATCGGGGGTGGCAATATAACACAGCGATTGAAACAATGCGATGCGATTAAGCACAGGCCGTTTGATCGGCTTTCGATCAACGGCAGGGATTAGTTCTGAGAAGAACCAGCGGAAAACCCTTTAAATATACGAAAAACCCAAAGTTTTTAATTCAAACAAAGGTTTAATGGATCGGGGCGGAAATAAAATATATATAAAGGATAGGTGCCCGACTGCGGGGCCTGGTCTTTTTAATCTACCCATTTGAAATCTTGCAATGCGATTTAGCACCTGGGGTCTTTAACGCTTGGGCCCGAGGAAAGTCACATGAAATAGTGGTGGGGTGAATTTATAATACATAAGACCCAATCACATCAGAACTTTGGATGCGGGTCTTTCCGATCAACCCATTGTGAATTCTCCGATCGCGATTGCGGGATCAGGTCTTTTTAATCTACCCATTTGAAATATTTACCACGTGTTTTTGGTTTTTAGTTCAAAATTTTGGATAAATGGGTTTTTGGCCTTATAAAAGGAAAAAGGTGACCGGGAAGGTTTTTATAACGCAAAGGATCAATCGCATCGAGGGTTTTTATGCAACAAAACATATGCGCTGGTTTGATTTACTCCTATGCCGATAAGCGCCAATGGGACTAGCGCCTGGTTCCGGGGAAGGGGCATGTGGGGGAAGTGGTTTAGGACTTAGCCCAAACGGGCTTAAGTCCATAGTAAAGACTTGTATTTTTATGAATGTTTCATGGTTTTCAATGGAAATGGGGGTTTCGGTAAAGCTAAAGAATGGGTCTTTAACTTTATAAAAGTGATTTTCATGAGGGGGGAGAAAAGAAATCATGAAAACAAAGGGGTTTTTATGGCGAAAAAGGGGAGTGAATGAAGGTGAGTTTGGAAGAGGGGGAGAGGAAGAATGGTGGTTTTAAAGCAATTTCTTCTTATGAATTTAGCAGAATTTTTGAGTTCTGGAGGGAATCAGTAGTGAAAACTTTTCAAACATGAGCATGAGATCTCCCACAGACTTCAAGGGATAACATTTTGGCAATGAAAGTGTTTCTTGAAGAATGAACAATGTTTTGGCCACCTTTTGATAGGAAAAATTTTACAGGTGGCCAACAGTGGCTCCACTTGGGGATGGTGCCTTCTTGAAGGCATCAAGAACTTCAAACTTGCTTTCTATGGGAGGCTCACCTGTGCCACATTCATTATGTTTATCTTGGTGGCGAACCTGTGCCTAATCCATTGGGCTGTCCTTCCTTTGCTAGGATGATCTTGCTCTGAAAACATATTAGCAGCCATAAAAACAATGGATCTTCATCAACAAGCTTTCTACCTACCCAATCCTACTGATCTAAATTTTTTTCCTTCATTCAAAGTGCACTTGGATTAGCAAACTCTTTTACAACATTTTATTCTTTTTGAAAGCAAAAATATAATCTATTTCTACTCTTTATTTCTCCATGGACTCAGATTAAACAGTTGAGCCCATATGATTCTCTACCTCTTCTATCAATCTGCTAGGATTAAACAGTCTAACAGATTTTTATTCTCTAATTTCAACAACAGAAATTTTAAAAACAGCCAAGTCAAGATTAAGTTGTTTGACTTGCTGTGATCTATGGCATAGAAACAAGTTGCACATAGACATTATTTTGCAGAAGATAAACTCAAAAATGGAAGGCTTAAGATCTGAAAATTCAAGTACTTCCTTCATCCTTTTACAGCTATGTTTTGACTCTTGCTTGAGCTGTTTTTCCTTGTTTTCTAGTTCAGATTTTGAGCTGATTAGAACTAGATTTTTTCATCTCTTGACTCAGAAAATAGAACAGATTTGAGTCATTCTTTCTTTGAAATTTTTAGGTTCAGATTTTGAGCATGTTTGAACCTTTAATTTCTATCCTAAACTATCTACTGATAAGCCAAGTTTAAACAGTTTGGCAAATATAATTCACTATTCTATCAGCAGAAAATTTAAAGCTAATTAGTCAAGTTTAGACAGTTTGACTAACTAGAAGTGTGTTATTCAGGAGTGGCATTTGAGCTTGCACACTTTCAGATTTGTTTTTCTTTTTTGGTATGGGGTTGTACCTTTATTGTTTTTTAAAATCTGCCCTCTTTTCTTTTCTTTTTATTGTTTTTGTACTTTTTCCTTTATGAGACTGAACAAAGCACATGGTATTTATAATGGAAATGAAAGCTTTAAAATCGAACTCAGCAGTAGTAATTCTTAAGGACCCTGCCATTGACAGGACCCCCAAACAGATCTGTGCCATATAGCTCTTGTAGAAAGAAGGCATTTGGACCAATGGTGGACTGAATGATGTAAGGACCTTTCCACAAACTGTCAAATTTACCATGTTTACCCTTATCCTCTCTTTTGGAATCCCATTTGAATACCTTATCTCCATTGTTGAAAAAAAAAGCCTTTGTTATTTTGTCAAACAACTTCTTTATGTTTTCTTGCACCTTCTGAGCCCTATTGTAAACCTCTTCCCTAGTCTACTGGAGATGTATTGTCTGACTGATTCTCCTAATCATGATGTCCTCTTCTGACTATATTTCTTGGATTAATTTTATTACTGGTACACCTAGGCTGGTGGGAAACACTGCATCTGCTCCATAAACAAGATGGTAAGGGGACATTCCAATGGAATTTTTTGTGGTCAATCTGTCTGCCCACAGAGCATGCACCAACTTGTTATGCCATGATTTTTTGTTCTCTTCAAGCAGCTTCTTGATGATGGTCACCAAAATTTTATTTGATGATTCTGCTAGCCCATTACCTTGAGGGTAGTAAGCAGTAGAATGGCCAAGTGTAATCTGATACCTGTGACAAGAATCAATCATCTTTTTGGAACAAAAAGCAGCAGCATTATCAATAATAATTTTCCTAGGGCATCCGAATCTAGACAAGATATGGTCTTCAAGGAATTTTATAATGACAGAATCTGTGGCATTCCTAGAAGGGATGGCTTCAATCCATTTTGTGAAGTAGTAGGTGGCTGTGAGAATCCATTTTTGTTGGGCAGACGAAGAAGGATGGATTTCCCCTATGAAATCTAGGCCCCACTGTTGAAAAGGAGCTTCAACAGTGATAGGTTGTAATGGTAAAGGAAGAAGTTTTCTTTTGCCTTCAAAAATTTGGCATTTGTGACAGGAAACTATCATTTCATGGACATTGTGGAAGAGGGTGGGCCAGTAATAACCAGCTCTAAGGATTTTATTGGTTGTGGTTTTCCAATAAAGATGACCTCCACACTCTCCTTCATGGAATTCATGTTTGATCCTCTCCGCATCAACTTTAGGCAAAAATTTAAGTAATAAACCATCAACATTTTTCCAGTATAACCATTCATTTAAAATTCAATAGTTCCTAGCTTTCAACTTTAAAAACCTTGCCTTTTTTTTTGATAAATCAGGAGGAGCATTAACATTTGCAAGCACATACAAGATATCAGTGTACCAAGGTGAGTTTTGAAACTGCTTTGCAACAGTGGGAGCAGGTAATTCTTCCTGTTCATCCAATGCATCTACCATGTTAATGTCAAGGACTTGTAGATTAGATTCAGCCATTAGTTGAGCTAATCCCTGACTTTAATAAGTTTGGTTGGTCTGATTTCCAAATCATACTCTAATATAGCAGCAATCCATTTGCCTCTCTTTCCATCTGGGTCTTGTGACAAGATGTCTTTTACCACTATATTAGGTACATATGCAATGATGTGGGAATGTAGAATATACACCCTGAAGTCTTTTAAGGTCTTTACCAAAGCATAGGCCTGTTTTTCCATTATGTTATATTTCAAGGGTGAATCCCTTAAAGCCTTGCTGAAAAAAGCAATGGGCTGTTCCTGTCCCTCTGGGTTTTTCTACAACAGGATTGCAGCCACAGTATGCTCTGAGGGAAAGGAGAATATAAGGAACTCTTTTGAAAAGTCTGGGCTGATTAGGACTGGTGCCCGGGTGAGTGCATGTTTTACCAATTCGAAGGATTTTTTGGTTTCTACAGACCACTTCACTCGTACTTCTTTTTTGAGCATATTAGTCATGTTTCTAAGGAGCTCTGCTAAGTTGGGAATAAACCTCCTCAAGAAGTTAATATTTCCAATAAAGGACTGCAATTGTTTTATGTTCCTTGGTTAGATAATCTGTAGTATTCCCTCAACTCTATTTGGATCTATTTTAATCCCTTCTTCCGATATGATATGGCCAAGGAGCTTACCTTCCTGAAGGCCAAACACTGTCTTTTTGGGATTTAAAGATAACCCAAATATTCTGCACTTTTCAAGGACCTTTCTTAAGTGTTTTAGATGCTCTTCATTAGATTTGGAATAAATTGTTATGTCATCAAGGTAAATTACAATGAAGTGCCCTATCTCCTCTGAAAATGCAATGTCCATGGCCCTTTGGAAAGTGGCCCCAACATTCATTAATCCAAAAGGGATTTTCACATACATTAAAGTGCCCCAAGGAGTGGTGAAAGATGTCTTGGGTTGGTCTTCTGGGAGTACTAAAACCTGGTTATACCCTGAAAAACCATCTAACAGAGAAATCCTCTTTGAACCAACTACCCCTTGCAGAATGTGTTCCATTTTGGGTAAAGGGTAATTGTCTTTTAGGGAGGCTCTGTTAAGGTTTCTGAAGTCAATGCATAATCTGATTTCTCATGTCTTTTTCCTCACGACTACAAGGTTAGAAACCCAATCTGAAAACCTCACAGGCACAATGATCCCTGCCTCATACATTTTCTTGATTTTCTTTTCTACTAGAGGCAGTTGTATTGGATTAATTCTACGCATTTTTTGCTTAAAGGGTTTTTGGTTTTCTTTCAAAGGGATCTTGTGCTGGATGATTTCTGTATCGTAGGCTTTCAGTTCTTCATAGCTCCAGGAAAACACATAGACAAACTCTTTAAATAGGTCAACGCATTTCCTTTTCATGTTTGGTGGCAAGGACTTAGCTAATTTAATCATTTTAGGCTGATCCTTGGTGCCTATGTTGCATTCCTCAACTTCAGACTCTGTGTATTCTACGGTGGGTTTCTTTGCTACATCGTTAAAATCAAAGAGGTCTTCTAACGGTGCTAGTCGCCTATGTATTCTCTTGTATTTTGACAATAATACCTCAATGTCTTCGTTTTCTGTGTCTTTGCATTCTTCAATATGAGTGTCAAGTCATTTATTTAACATGTTGATTTCTACGGAACCAGATGGTTTTTCTTTTTAAGGAGGCTTTTTTTTTAGGCGATTTTCATCAAATTTAGAATCTGAATTAGATGACTCAAATTCATTCTTGCCCAGCAGAAAATCCTCTATATGTTTGTCACCCTCAAAGACCTGCCAATATTTTTCATTATCTGGCACCGCTGTTCTGAACTTAATTTGAGTTGTACAGTATTTTGTTCCAAATGGCGTTAAGCATGTTCTAGCCACAAAAGCTAAATTGTGTGTGGCAATATTTCTTTTTCTTGGAACAAAAATCAATTTGGAATCCTCAAAAGTTTTTAAAAGGTCCATGACATCGTTTCGATAAGCTCTAAGTCTGGGATGATTTGCGTTATACTCCCCATTGACTTGTTTAATGACTAGTTCTGAATCCCCATACACGTTAATTCTTGTGGCTCCTATCTTTTTCAAAAAATGTAAGCCTAAAAGCAGGGACTCGTATTATGCTATGTTATTGGAACACTGAAAGTTTAATTTGCAGGAAATGTTTTCTATGTGGTTGTTTTCAATGTTGGTAATCCAGACACCTGCACCAGCATTGCTCTTAGTGCATGACCCATCAAAATACATACTCCATAGAGGACTATTTTCGGTTTCGTCTTCTTCAACCAACGTGCTTACGGGTTGTTGTGAAATCTCGGCACTTAGTTGTATTTGTTTCACCTCCTCAGGTTTTTCATGGAGCTGAACGTGAGGGGCAGTCTGGTGTTTGCCATGTTGGCTTTGTTCACTCTGGTCCGTTGTTTCAACATGCTGTTCCAAGGTTTGTCTCTCGATTTCTTCCACATCTAGAACTGCATGTATTTCTAGATTAGGGGTTTCTAATAGTTTATCTGAGTCACTGTGTTCTGGCTCTGACTGCTTTGTGGATTCATTATTGTAAAAGATAAACTAATCCGGGTTAGTATGGACAGAATAAATGGGAGAATTTTCAGGCTTTTCTGGGCTACTGACCATGAAATTCATGTGGGACTCTCTGTACAGTCTTATGAGCTAGCTAAAAATAGGAATAGTGGCATATGTCCCGTCCATATGTATGGTACCTTGCAGCTTGGCACCCCATGATCTTGAAAATAACATGCCATACTTAGGAGGCACATTAGCCACCATAACATCCATTACCATGCACTTGGTTGGGATTTGGGTCAAAGTCACACAAAGATCTTTGATCAAGCCAAGGCACTTTACTTTGTTTGAATCAAAAGAATATAAATCCTTGTAAGGTCTGGTTATTTCTAATCCAAGCCTTTCCATTATCACCTTTGTCATAAGGTTGTGCGAGGCTCCAGAGTCATGCATATCATTATGCAGGATATTGTCATGAACATTAAAACTCACATAAAAGGGAGGTACAGGTCCCTCCTGATATACACCCTCAATCTTAGGACCAAAAATGAGCTCTGGATGGTCATCATTAAGATTGAATGAGTCATTATTATCCTCAATATTTAAAGCCTTCAAAATTTGGGTCCTATATACATTCTAGGCAGCTAACTTAGTCAGGGGAACAGAGATTCTGATCTTTGAAATTTCCTGCTCTAGGCTGAAAAGAATCTGGTTCTTTGATGAACTTGTCTCAGCCTTACTAGCTCCTAGTCTTTCAGCAACATCAGCTTGCTGATTTGTTCTACTCGTTTTTGACAAAATGGTCTTAACAGGAGTACTAGCTGAAGTGGTAGTACTACTAATTTCCACACTCTACTTTTCTTTCTTTTGAGTGCCTTTCTCTCTATCTCTATCAGAATTCACAGCTATTGTTTTATCCTTTTGTTTGACAATTTTAGGCTTGGTTGTAGCACTATTTTGTGAAGATTTGTCAGAGGTTTTGGTGTTGGGATTTTGTTGACTAGTTTTGCTTCTAAGGTCATATTCCTTTTTAGGCTCTATGATGACATTTTCCATGTCCTGAAAATAACTTACATTATCATCTTTGTTGTCATCATAAGGGGTATGAAAACCTTGTTCCTTATCAAAATGAATCTCAAATTCATCATTATCTCCTCCCAACATGTTGATATCATCTTCCTCTGTTATCTCCTCTGTTTCCTCAACCTCACTTATATAGTTTTGATGAAAGGGAGGAGTGATCTGTTGATCATCTTCCCTAGGTTTGTTTGGAGGTTGGTTCCTTCTAAAATTCTGATTCTAGTTCATGTTTTGAGGAGAAGTTTGGTTTTGACTTGTTTGTGCTCTCTCAAGGATGCTCATTTTCTTCATCATCTCCTCCATCATTCGTTCCATCTTTTAGTTGGAAGTAGAAGGGGCATTTTCCTCTCTAAAGGACACTCTCTTTTCAGTTTTCATTCTTTCTCTCTTCTCCATTAGGTTGAATTCCACAGAAAGAGCACCCTTTTGCATATCTTCAAGAGTTGCAAAATCTCTCTCCCTCAGCTGATAAGCCATCTTAGGATCAAACCCTTCAAGAAACTTGTTTAAAGCTGAGCCTTGTGGAGGTTTTAGTTTTGGGGAAAGTGCATTATACACACTATTGAATCTAGTGCAATAAGCTTGCACACTTTCCCCAGTGTCTCTATGGAGATTCTTATAGTCAGAAAGGACTTGGAGAGGGTTTTTCTTTACTTCCCATTTGTTTAAGAATGTTTGATGGAAGGCTTGTAGATCATGGATACTATGGGGGGTTAAACCTTTGAACCACTTCCTCACTTCTCCCCCTAAGCTCTAAGAAAATAACCTAAGTTTGATTGAATCATCATCAATTTAATTTCTGTCAAAGTAGTAATTCATCTTATCCACATGTTTTGATGCAGTTGTAGCATTGTTAGCATCATATAATGGAATTTTAGACTGATAGTCCTGTGGAAGATTGACTAGTGGTACAGGAAGGACTAGGAGAGCATACCATGTGGCCATGGCAGGAGGTGGAGGTGGATTTACAAGAGGGACAGTGGGCTAAAGTGGAGTGGTTTGAACAGTGGATGTAGGGTGAGTAGAAGTGGATGGACCAGGAATAGACTGCTGAGTTGATCTTGGATGAGAGGCACCTAAGTTGTGAAGAAAATGCAAATCAGGAGGTGTTGTCTCTCTGCTACCAAGATGTTCACTTGTTTCCGGGGATGATAGTGAAGACTCAGAATCTAACTGATCTAAATCACCAAGAGACCTAGTTCTAAATGGATTTACTAAGTCAGCTTGTGATTGTTGTAGAGCTGAAATATTTTCAGGGACTGAATTAGCTCTCAAGGGTGATCTAAAAACAGTTGATAATTTAATCTCAGGAGACTT
This sequence comes from Pinus albicaulis, assembly GCA_034641835.2. Taxonomy (NCBI): domain Eukaryota; kingdom Viridiplantae; phylum Streptophyta; class Pinopsida; order Pinales; family Pinaceae; genus Pinus; species Pinus albicaulis. The sequence continues at coordinate 144,540,356 of CM076579.1, read as the reverse complement.
CCTGAGGATACTTTCTGGGTTATCAACTCCTTCAGGTGGGTCTGGGTCAGGGTAGGCTCTAGTGTGAATCTTTCTAGGAGCAACTATGCTGTGTTTTTAAGACCCAAATAAACAAGAAAAGTTCAACCAGATATGACAGTGTTTGAATGGTTAACTAACCTGTTTACCTAAATTTGAACCCTACAGTCCTCTAACTGAGTTTGAATAATATTATGATGATCAGGGTTCTTCCCAGTGGAGTCTTAGGGTCTGTTTGGGATTGTGGAGTCGCCAAGTGGAAGTTTTTAGCTCTTTTTAGAGGTAAAAGGTTTTATGGTCCACCACCATGCTTGTGAAATATCCCTTTTCAAGGATATCCTAGAACACAACAAACTCTAACTAGAGATTGACTGGGAGGGCATTTACCAGATATATCACCTCTGAAAGAGGATGAGATCTAGAGGCTAACTGGCCCTTTCCAGACTCTGCCTAAGAGTATGGGGTAAAACACATCAAAGGTTAGTGAACCATAAAAGTAAGTGTTTTACTACCAATCTGAAATATTTTTAGGTATTCTGAGTTCCTTTTCAATTGAGTGGTTTTTTAAGAAAACCCTAACTCTGTTTCAAAACTTAGCTACGATTGTGAGATAAAGAAGGCCTACTCTTATGGCTAAGCCAGCTGATTTTTCAAGGTTGGATAAAGACTTAGGAGAATCCTAGGGTTTACCTAGTTTTTCACTGATTCAAACAAGTTTTATCATGATGACCATTCTTTGGCAGTGCTTGAAATGGTTGCTTTTTACTCACAAGTTTTATGAAGTTTTTAAGGGAAGTTGTTCCCCAGTGGAGTTACCAGAAATGTTAGGAATCTGTAATTTATTAGCAATATTGGCAGAGTCCAATTACAGAAACAACATCGTTTCAACCAACTTTGGGATTCTAGGATCTAGCCCTCCTGAATCCATAGAGGGATCTCTCTATGAAAGAGTTTAAAGATGTGATCTTTAATAGCTGAAATTGTGATATTAGGCTAGTTATGAAGAGCTTGGGTTTTGTTTGTTCTGGTTGGGTAAGGACATGATGAAGGCGAAGGCAGTTTCAAAATGAAGGGTGAATGTGTCTGCAAGTGGAGGAATGGTTTGGCTGACAGAAAGGCAAAGATAGTTTTAACCCATTGGGCTATGGAGTTATAGGAGGATTTTAATTGGATAGTGAGGTTCAAGCAGGATCCATGGGGCAAGTCACTTATGTCAAAGGATCTCTTAAGGTGAATTTATGGAATGAAACAGATAAGAAATGAAGAATAAACAAATGAAAATATAGTGAAACAGCCTAAGATCAAAAAAGTTATTTTAAACTATATTTCTTTCAGCATGTACTTAAAGAAAAACATGAGAGCGTTCTGAGATCAGGTTAATACCTTTAAACTAGCCTGCTTTGAAGTACTTTCAGTTAGGAAACATAAAAAATAGTTGAAAAGATTAAGATCAGGTAAGTGCCTTTAAACTACCCCGCTTTCAGCATATTCAATAAGAAAAACATAAAGTATTCTGAGATCAGGTTAATACCTTTAACTAGCTTGCTTTGAAATAATTTCAGTTAGAAAACATTAACAAATGGTTGAAAAGCTTAAGATCAGGTAAGTGCCTTTAAACTACCCCTTTTTCAGCATATTCAATAAGGAAAACATAGATAACAGTCACAAAGAGCAAGTTATATCAGGCAAGTGCCTTTAAACCAACCTGCATTGATGTACTCTCCAAAATGTTCAAATGAAGAAAACATAGCCAATAAAGCCTTTAGTGAGAGTAGGGTACTGTTGAAAGTAAATCCTAGCTCTATGTTTGCTACTCTTTATTAGAGAAAGTGAACAGAGTGGAGACATTAAGAAAAATAACAATTGACAGTGAGAAAACACCACCATTGACACAAATCAGGATCCCATAAATCAGCAGCTTGTATTAGATGTTCAAACCAGTTACAATCAGCAAGCCCGGTGGGTCTCTACAACTTCGAACTTCCCATATCAGCTTACATATCTTTGAATTGCAAACAGGGCATCAGCAACTTCAGAATAACTATTACATACATTCAGATGTCCAGAGACCAACCTTTACTCATCTTTTACAGAAGTATTTACAGAAGAACGAAGAGGTGGGAGGATTTCCCAGGGGTCAAGTACTATTAATTATGTAATCAATGCAACTCCTGGCCTTTAAGAACCAGGCAAGGCATAAGGCGAGAATGTAATCATTTCTAACTCTGCTTCATAACTCTGTTGTTGCCTTTCGAGGTTGAATGATTGAAAATATCTGCTTCTGGACTGTTCTTTAATCTTTTAAAATAGTTTTGCCGACAATTAGAGATAATATCCTTGAGTAACATTAATTGTTCGGTTGTCTTTGGGAAAAACACCTCGTGTTTATAATAATGACTAAGTCTTCTTTAATTACCATGAGGCTGCAGTTTCCCTTTGGGAGCTAGAGAGGTTTATTCACTTTAGTTCAACGTTTTCGATCTTCTGCTCTGGCAATAACTGATACTCTTTTCACTATGATTTAAGAACACAGTGTCTTGTTGATGTGCAAGGCCACGCAGGGCCTTTATAGTATCAGCGCCCATGAAACGTTGATAATCATGGAGCAAAAACATGTTTTAGTCGTTTTCCTTTTGATAACCAAACGCTGAAAGATCGGGGCCTTTGGCTTTCTTTTATTTGTAATATGGACAGGACTTTTGGGACCTGCAAAACAAACAAAATGTTACGAAATCCTACGAAAAATGGGTTAAATTTATTTAGAAGGCGGGGAAGGAGCATTGCCATTGGATCTGGACATGTGGACGGTCCAGATCTAATCGGGGGTTTGCAATCGGCGGGAGGAGAAAAGGAGTGCAATGAAACAGCTCCGATGCGATTGCGCAATCAGGAGGGCGGAAGCAATTAAGCGATGGCCATTGATCTAAGAACGAGATCAACGGTGGTGAATGAATCAGGTGATCGGAAATTGGGGTTGGCTATATAATGCAGCGATTGAAACAATGCGATGCGATTAAGCGCAGGCCGTTGATATTAAAGATTAGATCAACGGTGGTGAATGAATCGGGTGATCGGCAATCGGGGGTGGCAATATAACGCAGCGATTGAAACAATGCGATATGATTAAGAACGGGCCATTGATCTTAAATATTAGATCAACGGTGGTGAATGAATCGGGTGATCGGCAATCGGGGGTGGCAATATAATGCAACGATTGAAACAATGCGATGTGATTAAGCACAGGCCGTTTGATCGGCTTTCGATCAACGACAGGGATTAGTTCTGAGAAGAACCAACAGAAAACCCTTTAAATATACGAAAAACCCAAATTTTTTAATTCAAACAAAGTTTTAATGGATCAGGGCGGAAATAAAATATATATAAAGGATAGGCGCCCGACTGTAGGTCGTGGTCTTTTTAATCTACCCATTTGAAATCTTGCGATGCGATTTAGCACCTGGGGTCTTTAACGCTTGGGCCCGGGGAAAGTCACATGAAATAGTGGTGGGGGGGATTTATAATACATAAGACCCAATCGCATCGGAACTTTGGATGCGGGTCTTTCTGATCAACCCATTGTGAATTCTCCGATCACGATTGCACGATCGGATCTTTTTAATCTACCCATTTGAAATATTTACCACGTGTTTTTGGTTTTTAGTTCAAAAGTTTGGATAAATGGGTTTTTGGCCTTATAAAAGGAAAAAGGTGACCGGGAAGGTTTTTATAACGCAAAGGATCAATCGCATCGGGGGTTTTTATGCAACAAAACATATGCGCTGGTTTGATTTACTCCGATGTCGATAAGCGCCAATGGGACTAGCGCCTGGTTCTGGGGAAGGGGCATGTGGGGGAAGTGGTTTAGGACTTAGCCCAAAGGGGCTTAATTCCATAGTAAAGACTTGTATTTTTATGAATGTTTCATGGTTTTCAATGGAAATGGGGGTTTCGGTAAAGCTAAAGAATGGGTCTTTAACTTTATAAAAGTGATTTTCATGAGGGGGGAGAAAATAAATCATGAAAACAAAGGGGTTTTTATGGGGAAAAAGGGGAGCGAATGAAGGTGAGTTTGGAAGAGGGGGAGAGGAAGAATGGTGGTTTTAAAGCAGTTTCTTCTTATGAATTTAACAAAAATTTTGAGTTCTGGAGGGAATCAGTAGTGAAAATTTTTCAAACATGAGCATGAGATCTCCCACAGGCTTCAAGAGATAACATTTTGGCAATGAAAGTGTTTCTTGAAGACTGAACAATGTTTTGGCCACCTTTTGATAGGAAAAATTTTACAGGTGGCCAACAAAGGGTTTAGAGGTTTAGGGTTTAGGGGGTTAAATGGGTTAGGGTTTTAAGGGTTTAGGGGGTTAAATGGGTTAGGGGTTGGGAATTAGGGCTTAAGGGGTTAGGGGTTAAGGGCTAGACGTTTATGGGTTTAAAGGTTTAGGGGGTTAGGGTATTTAGCAGTTAAGGATTTTAGGGGTTAGGGGTTCAGGGTTAGGGGCTAAGGGGTTAAGGGGTTAGAGTTTAAGGGGTTATATGTTTAGGGGGTTAAATGGGTTAGGGTTTTAGAGGTTTAGGGGGTTAGGGAATTTATCAGTTAATGATTTTAGGGGTTAGGGGTGAGGGGTTAGGGGTTAGGGTTTGGGGGTTAAATGGGTTAGGTTTTTAGGGGTTTAAGGTGTTAAATGGCTTAGGGACCGGGAATTAGGGTTTAAGGGGTTAGGGGTTAAGGGTTTAGAGGTTTAGGGTTTAGGGGGTTAAATGGGTTAGGGGTTTAGGGTGAGAGGGGTTAAATGGGTGAGGGGTTGTAGTCATTTATTAGGTGAACAAGGCACAATATAGTTGTAGTAACTATAACTTGGTGAAGTTTTTATAGTCAAGGCAAGACTTGGTTGGGTTCCCAAGTTTCAAAAAAGTAAGGGTATTTGTGAGGGCATGATAACTAAGGAGTCTCAGTGTGTGCCAAGGAATGAAGAGGAATGCTAACACATACTAGAAAGTGTCAACGGATGTTGAGGAGTGTTAGGGAGTGCCAGGACATTGCAAGGGAGAACTAGGTCAAAATGCATGGAAATGAACGAATAAGAGTGTGTGCCAAGTAGTGTCAACGAATTCCAAGTGTATCAAGGATAAAGTGTGTTAGGAGAAGACTAGAATAAGACTTGTAGGAGGTAAGCCTATGGTTACAAATTTTTTTGGAAAAAGTGGTTTCAGACAAAGGCAAACTTTGGGTTGGACACAACATTGATTTTCCAATGACTTGGTTGGGTTCCCAAGTCGCAAAAAAAGTAAGGTTATCTATGATGGCATGAAATCTAAGGAATACCAAGGTGTATCAGAGAATTCATAGAAGTACTAACACATGCTAGGCAGTTCCAAGGCATGATAGGCATACCAAGATGTGGTAGGTGCCAGGGTGTGGCATGAACACATGCTAGGGAGTGTGAGGGCCAAGTGTCAAGGAAACACAAGGGAGCACTAGTTTCAATTGCATGGAAATGAAGTATCAGCTAGTTCCAGGTGTGCTAAGAAGGGAGTGACATGGTATTCTAGGAAGTTCCAAGGAATTTTAGAGTGCTAGGGAATAATACAAATATGTTCAAAGTGCCAAGGTGTGCCATGCATGCTAAGGAGTGGTAAGGAGTGTGAGGAAAACATAACAGAGCACTAGGTAAAAATTAATAAATGAATGAATAAGAGTGTGTGACAGGGAGTGTTAGTGAGTTCTAGGTGTCTCGAGGAGGGAGTGACACGGTATGATAGGCAATACTAAGTCATGTTATAGTGTCAGGGCGACATGCATCCAAGATGTGCTAGGTGCCAAGGTGTGCCAACATGTGCTAGGAAGTGTTAGGGACTGTTAGGGAAACACAAGGGACCATTTATGTTGTAGCCATTGGAGATGTATCTACATTGTAGCCATTGCAGGACCCCAAGAATTTTTTTCCATGGAGAATTATTTACGTTGTAGCCATTGCATTAAAGCAAGAGGTTCGTCAATGCCTTTTTGTATGTGTTTATAAATTGGAAGAGAGAAATCAAAAACAAGAAGGGCCTGAAAGAACTGAACAAAGAAATGGAGGTCACTAGGGTAAAGATGATGACATTGGATTTGGTAGTTTCAGACTGTCACAAGGGAATCCAAGACAACCATGACCTAATTGAAGAAGTGGAAAACAAGCTGGCAGTCCACATTGAGGAAGATATAAATCCATTTTCGACTAAATCAGATATATAACTGTGGTTCTCTCTACTCACAATATTTCATTGAGATTGTGTTAGGTATCTATTATTAACCTATTCTTGTTTATATTTAAATGGATACTGTATTGATAGCCCAAAAATGAGGCATTTTGGATTGTCTATAGTTTGTAATAGTTCTAAAAAATAACTAGCAACAGTTAATCTCTTTCACTACAAAAAGTATTCTACTTGTTGTTTTGGGGAGTTTCTCTCAGGAAATTTATGGAGAACCCGACATATTTTTTATATATGTACTGTGCAGAAACTTTATAAATATACCCTTCAAATTAGGGTCAACCCAATTAAATTTGATTTGGGGGTTCCACTGCAACAACATTTTCCCCACAACAAGCATAAGATCAAGCCAACATGTGTGATGTGTTTGTTTAAAGAGATGGATAGGTAGGTTTACCCTTACAAGAACATGGCACCTTAAAATCTAACCACGATTGCTGAGTGCAAGTATTTGCGAAATGGCATCATGAGTGGAGCTTTTTCCAAAAGAGATAATTCATTTACATTACAATATATACAACATGAAATTAGCTTTCCATCCATGTTAGCGCACACACTTGATGGTATCAGTCCTTAAACTGGTACAAAAAAAATGATTTTATATATTCACATAGGGGACAGTCACAAGATGTCAACAAAATCACATACTTATCGAAATCCTCAATCAGGAATATGCTACATTGCTTCTTAATGTGCTTGCAACTAGGTAGGCATCAAAGACAATCATTGCAATGGGTTAAGGGGATCTAAAAGAGAATTATGTAAGGAGTTCCTTCTAGATAAAGGCCATTGGTATTAATATTGTTAAAGGGGGTGGCCTACAAGGATACATTGGTAGATACTGATGCAAAAGCATAATTTCAAAAATTTATTTCAAAATTTGTATTTGTCCTCCATAAGGTCTTAGAGATTTATACAAGAGGAAGTTGGTTTCCTTGTTGCCCTATAATTTTGTAGAAATTCTAATTTCATATTTGGGATAGGAAACTTTAGTAATTTTAGGCATAAGTTAAGATGTTTTTTTATTTTTAAGGCCTCCTAGTCATTAGGAAATTTGAGTCTTATGATTAGGATTACTTGTGGCATCCTATATATTTTTCAAACTCCAATACACCAAGGAAAATATGTGGAGGGCATTTGGGGGAAATGTGATTGTCCATAAAATGTAGATCAAATTTGGGGAACTTGTAGCTCTTTTCCTTGAACCCTACTAGTTCTTAAAGGTTTTATTTGGAGCGGTTAGCAAGAAAAATCATAATATGCCAAAGAATATTAGTGTTGGAGCACCTATGGTTTGGGCGAAAGGATAAGGGGTTCTATGTGTTAAAGGGTTTAAGGGTTTAGGAGCAAGGGGTTAAGCGTAAAGGGTAAAGGGTTAGGTCTTATGGGATTTAGAGGTTAGGGGATTGAGGTATAGGGGGTTCAAGCGTTAGAGGTTAATGGATTAGTGGTTAAGGGATTTATGGGTTAAATATTAACCATCAAGGGCTTACATGTCAAGGTATTTTGGTGTTAAGTGCCTAAGGGTTATGTTATTTAGGTGTCAACAGGTTAAGGGGTTAAGGGTTAATGATTTTAGGGGTTAGGGGTTATGGGATAAGGGTCAAGGTTTAAGAGGATATGGGATTAGGGTTTATGGGGTTCAAGGATGCTAAGTTATTGGTTAGGGGTTAAGGGGTTAATGGCTTTGAGTTTAAGGGATCAAGGGGTTAATTTGTTATGAGTTATGGGTGTAGGGGTTAAGGGATTGTGACTTTGGGGTTAAAGGGATATAGACTATAGTGGTTATGGGTTAAAAGTGTATGGGTTGTGATAATGTGGCCCCTAATCCCCTTGTCACAACTATTGGGGGTTCCCCTATCATTTTATCTCATTCCCTTACCTATAGGTCCCCTAGCCACTATGCCATAAGGACCTAAGGCTCCTTATCTTTCTCTAATGTTAGGATTATAGATCTCAGTAAACCATGGTTGAACCTTTCACTTCTACCCATCCATGCTACCCTTATGTCCCCTTGCTCCGCTCAATACACCAAAAGGCCCCCCTCCCCCAAAATTCATGAGAACTGAACATTTGGAGGCGACCATTTAACAAAAAATTCACAACTACTCCATTTATAATGGTGCCTTGGAGCTATTAGATGTCATTTCATCAAGCTACAGTGATAGGTGAGAGCTATGCATAGCTCTCTAAAGGTGTATCAAGAGGCTATTATTCTATTGGCTATAGAATTTGACTCTTTTTATTTGTAACTTAGCGAAATGGAAAAGATGTGGAGACAATCTCCATTCTTCTTCTTTCACCGGGCCATGTAAAATAAATGAAGCAAATAGTCTCAACCCCTTGGAGAAGGAAAGTTGAGAACAATAATTAGCATGAAAAAACAAAGAATCCAATGAGTTAAGCTTAGAGGGGTCTCCCTTTGTAAACAAGCATCCATAAGCTTGTTAGAGTTAGTATGAATCTTTACTAGTGGTTGAGTAGTCTTCACATCATCAACCACATCCAATAGAAAGGTACCAACCCCTACAATAAAATTGATGTCTCCAAATAAGGTGTAGTTAATACCAATAATATCACCTTATGAATCTATTACAATATGATTTTCAAAGTACATTTCCATACATGTGTGAAAGAAACAATCCATTTGGTTAGAAAAAGGAAGTCTTTTTGAAGACCTCAAGAAACCCCCTTGAAGGAGACAATGTAACACCCCTCTTTTTATGTTTTCAAACTAGAAATTTGAACTTCAGTCCAAAGGGGAGTGGACCCCAATGGATAATTATGGTGTGAATGTAATTAATTATTTAATTATGAAAAATAAATAATATATTTCTGTGCATGTTGACCAAATGATATTTTTGAGATCACTTGCCAAATCCATGAGGTATGGAAAGAGGCTAAGAATTTCCCCAAAAATATTTCAAAAAGCCTTGAAAGAATTTATTTCTAATTTAGATTTTTGAGGAAAAATCTAAATTTCCCCAATGATGTGGAGAGTAGTTGGGAAGAGGTAAAAAACTGGAAAAGCATAAAGCATCTTTAAAGTCTCTATATAAGGGAAGCCTAGGCAAATGGGAATAAGAGCATCCTGTAATTCTGTACGCAAAATTAGAAACAGGCTTTGGGGGAGCATAAGCTTAAATAAGCTACTCCAGAACAGATTGGGGTTGGTCTATTCTAGGAGAGGATCTCAGCTCGGGGGTGAATTCTGGAGACAGAAGAACTCTAAGGTTGGGAGGATTGGTCATCTGCAGAAGTGGTATGTTCATAATTTTTAGGAATGGTTAAAATACCTGTTGTTATGTAATATTGTTAATTGTTGTAGATGGTATTGTAAACCAAATTCTTGAAGTAGAATTTCCTTACTTTTAACAGAGGTTAACAGAATAAATAATTCTTCTAACTTTCTGTATTGTAGTAGGAATAAAATTCTAAGGAACACTATCAGCCAGAATCTCTAAACAATAATCTGGTTTAAATCTAGAGATATTAAAATAACTCCTTAGATAATAAAATAGATTCCCATACTCAAATTAAATGTCGTAAATTTAATCTGCTTTTACAATGAACAATTATATGAATATGAAGAAATAAATTAAATCTCATGTGCTAACAGTAAATGGGTATAATACAAATACCTATGTAAAACGTGCAAAGGCAATATGAACCTCAAAAGGGTAGGATACATATACATTTAGTTATTCTAGTAACAAGTAAACTTTGAAGTAAATTTTAGAGGATTGTTATGATATGGAATGCTATTAAAAATTTTAAACCAAATTTAAAATCTGTTCATCTGTGATAATAAACATTTGAACAAAAAAATATTATTTAAATGAACACCAGATCACTTTTCTTATATTTATTGATTGCATAACACTGTGTAATGGAAGTGGTATGGAACATTGATACAAAGCTTCATGAAAAACAAATCCTTGTTATAAGTCCAATAGTTTAGGAATAGTATCATTTAAATTATAGAAAACAAAATTTAATAAAACCTAGACAATAATTATACCAATCAAGAATATATATATATACATATAATTCATTTTAGTAATTCTGGTTCTAATTGACTATTCATCCTATAAAATAATATGGTATTATACAAACTCAGTTACCATATATTAGTTAATGAATAGTGAAAAAATATAAGGTGGGACGAGAAGTATATGCTGCGAGAAGAAAGATTTCAAACCACAGAAGATATTATATATAAAAATTCTTTGACAAAAAAACTTCATCGCCAACTTATGAACAAAATCTAGTATTATCCAGTATGATTTTCATAAAAAGTAAATCACATATGTAATACTGTATTTACATAAATAGATAATGATGGATTACAGAAATATATTATTGCAAATGATACAGTTTAATTAAATCAACTACACCAAACTATGTGTTATATCATAATTAGATTAAATGATGCAGGAGCATTAGCTCGGAAAAATACCTTGTATTTTTATGAAACCTAGGGGTCTCATGTTTTTGAGAAATTATTCATTTTATGTAAATATTAATAGTATTTTTGAGTGATTAAATTATATTTTTAATTAATTATATGTGAGGATTTGTAATGTTTCCAAATAATTGGAAAACATGAGAGAAATTAGATAAGAGATATCTAATTGATAATCATGAAGCCTAAGATAGATTTAGTTTCAAAGTTTTAGGGATAAAAATTTAGATTTTAGGGGTGTTGAGATATTTGAGGATTTGTTGAGTTATTTAAGGGATGTAAACCAAAATTGGTTCAATTAAATTTGTATAAATTAATAAGCTTCAAAAGAAAAATAGATCAGAAAATTGAGAGCTGAGGTTTGGATAGAAAGTTTGTAAGCCTCCGGGCAATTGAAAGGGCCATGAAATTTGAATATCCGGCCAAAGACAAATTTTGTAAGTATTTCCATTTGTTAATGTGAAAAGTGTTTTTAGAATTGTGTGTATCGATTTATTGAGAAAATGTATATTTAAACTCTGAATGGTATTTTGCATACGAAGGAAAAATCGAAGTTGTTTAGTGTCGATCTTATGTTTTAAATAGAATGCAATGAAGGGTTTTATATGTTGAAAGAATAAACAAGTTAGATGTATCATGCATCAATGCGCAGTATGTGCAATCGATTGAAGAAGATCTGAGTTTGAAAGAAGATGGAATCGATTTGTTAAATCAACATTAGACTCTGTATTGAGGCCACGTAAGAGAATTTCGTTGTATTGTATCACAACAACGTAATATATAGAGAAACATTCCTTTTGTCTATGTGCCAAAGAGGGTTGGAGATTGAACCTGATCTGATCGAATCGCAGATTGACTAGAGATGGGTCTACGAAGTAACGGTGTAATGAAAGCTGCAACGTGGAGGCGTAGAGGTTGAAAATCGATCAGCATTTTGACCCAAATTAGAAATTGGAATGTTGTGGAACATTCAACAAGTTATGAATCGGTTGAATGTGTTGGACGCGAGATATCAGTCATACACTGGCTCAGATTTCTGAAGCTAATGAGTACGTTGAAGAGCTATATATGAATCTGCATTCGAATTGACAGAGATTGTTGAACATCGTTAAATGCTGAGTGAAGTTGATGTGTGAAAGTGTTAGTCAAATGGAACCATGAAGTTCGATCGGGGTTTAATCCATTCGATGGATCAAGCCTTAACGTAGAGAAAGCACTATTGAAATCATGTGGAGGTATGTTGTTGTTGGTATTTGGCTTTTGAATAAAAATCTGAGTTTTATGTAATTTCCATAGCGAAAGAACTATGAGTGGAATGAAGCAAATTGGAGAAATTTACGGTGGCATCGACTGTCCAATCAGGCAAAGTCGACCAGTAAAGCATGAAGGCGCAGAACCGATATCAAAAATGAAGGAATTGCATTGCATATTAAATGAAAGCGCACAGCCATGTTTCCAACGAACCATACATGGAGTGTTAAACAATGGTATAACACTGTTTTAAAACTGGTGTTGGTCGAACCTTTGAGGAGTGGGCTCAAACGCTCACAATTTCTGGTGTCTAAAGTCAAAACAGAGTCAAGATTTGGAGCGATGGAATTCTGGGACAAACCGTGAACAAGTATGGAATGGTAAGCATGGGCGCATTCATTTTATTGAGTTTTGATTACAAAAGCTCGGTTGAAGGGGTCGAATTCTCATAAGGTAAGAGAAGTTGATATTGATTATGATTTAAAGTCATAATATGGAGTATTTCAATGGTTCTATAATCATTGGTTAAAGTAATAAAGCTTTCACATGGAATATTTGGAATGGGCTGACTGTTTGGGTTTAATAACTATGAGTTAAGAAGTTGACTTCCGCTTATAAAGTGGCTTATTAGTCATAGTAAAATTATTTTGCTATGCAATGGTTTTATGACCATAATGAGGGATTTAAAAAGAAGCTTCCACATGTAGAATAAGTGTGAATTTTCTCAGACATTGGATTATTGGTTGGCAGTTATTGAGATGCATTTTTTATGCATAGCACAGTTGGAGAGATTCTGGGTTTTTCAGGGTCTCTTGCATCATCAAGTGGTATCAGAGCAGGAAGGCTCTGTTGAAATTGAAGATGTTTGTTTTTTTTTCTAAATGAGTGTAGGAAGGTTCTGTTGAAGAACTAAAGTGTGTTTTATTTGAATGTGTGATGAATACTGAAAGGAAGATCATATTCTAAATCTGATATGCAGCAGTACACAATTTCAGTGAATAGGATTGCAGAAATGAATGGAGGACAAGATCATGTAGGATCTTAAAGGTGAGATAATTTTCTGATTTGAAATTTGTGATTAAGAATTATGGTTGCAAATAAAATGATGATGGATGTACAGTTGAGACGTGAAGAACTCAGAGCAGCTGAGTTGAAAGTGGAGGTTTCCATTGATGAAACAGAAGAGGAGATCATTGATGATTTCTTGAACTATTGGGCAAATCCAGATCAACTGGATAATGTAGAACCTTGTATTTTTGTAGCTAACAATTTTGATGTAATTACAAGTTTTACTAAGGAGGATGCGCAATCTTGTGAAGTTGTCACAAGTGTGGAAAAGAATCTTTCCAGAGATAAATACTCTGAAGAAGGAAGCAGTGATGCTTTTGTACTTGAAGTTGTTACAGCACAGGAAGAAATTGTGGATGTAGACGAAGAGGAGGTTTAGCTTGAAGAGCTGGTATATGAACCAATAGTTGAGACTGTTGAACTTTGTGATTTTCAAACTAAAAGCTTGTGTGTGAATGTAGGGATGATACATGATGATGAAATGTTTCAGTAATGTTACAGAGAAATTGCGTTGTTGGAATACTTGTTGGTAAATTCAAAGTATCACAAAGAGATTGCAGCAGGAGGCAGAGTTGAGTATAGCGAACGAGAGCAAAAAGATATCATGGAGGCAGATGATGTAAGAGAAAGACGGGTTGATAGTCTTGAGAGTTCCTCAGAGAATTATTTGGGAAGAGAGAATCAACATACTGATGTGCTGATTGAGATGGAAAATTTAGGACAACATACTAAAATGCTAACAAAGGAGGATAAGGCACTAAGGCCTTATGATTTTTTTCTTAACAAGTTTTTTGTGAATGCAGGTGTTATTGTAGGTGCTGAAAAACATTTGATTCAGTTGAGAAGTCAAATGAAGGAAGACGAGAATTCTGTGGAAATTTCTAATCCATGGGATGAGGATGTTATGTTGTTGGAGATGATGTTGAATAGTCAAGATTTAGTGCAGAAAGAATCTCAATTTTAGAATTGGGAATTGCAGATGCAGAGAGATGAAGACAGTAGAAAGGAGTACACAATGTACCATTCCAGTAAGTTGCTGATAGGAGAAGGCAGAGAAGAATTTTTCTATCTTAGAAAACAAGAGGGCATGGATGACTAGGCGGTGGTAAGAACGGACACAAGCATAGGAGTAAGAACTGAGCAAGCCAGAGCTCAGCAGGCAGCAAGAAATCAGCAGTTTGAGGATTTATTGGATAGAGAAATTGAACTAATCAGAAGAATCATGTTGAAAGTGTCTCAGAGGAAGACATCAGCAAAGAAGAGAAGCAGCAGAAAAATGAAGACATAGACAGATTGTGAAAGTGCAGCTAGTGGAGTAAGGCAGCATAAAATATGGAGACCTGGAGAAAAGAAGCATACGACAGCAAAAATTGATGATAACTTGCAGAACAAAGTGTGGGATCTAGGTGGAAAAAGATTTAAAACGCATGTTCAGGAGATCATGGTCATTTTCTAACTTGGGAGTCTGATGCAGGAGCATTAGCTCGGAAAAATACCTTGTATTTTTATGAAACCTAAGGGTCTCATGTTTTTGAGAAATTATTAATTTTATGTAAATATTAATAGTATTTTTGAGTGATTAAATTATATTTTTAATTAATTATATGTGAGGATTTGTAATGTTTCCAAATAATTGGAAAACATGACAGAAATTACATGAGAAATATCTAATTGATAATCATGAAGCCTAAGAAAGATTTAGTTTCAAATTTTTAGGGATAAAAATCTAGATTTTAGGGGTGTTGAGATATTTGAGGATTTGTTGAGTTATTTAAGGGATGTGAACCAAAATTGGTTCAATTAAATTTGTATAAATTAATAAGATTCAAAAGAAAAATAGATCAGAAAATTGAGAGCTGAGGTTTGGACAGCAAGTTTGTAAGCCTCCGGGCAATTGAAAGGGCCACGAAATTTGAATATCTGGCCAAAGACAAAGTTTGTAAGTATTTCCAATTGTTAATGTGAAAAGTGTTTTCAGAATTGTGTGTATCGATTTATTGAGAAAATGTATATTTAAACTCTGAATTTTATTTTTCATACGAAGGAAAAATCAAAGTTATTTAGTGTCGATTTTATGTTTTAAATAGAATGCGATGAAGGGTTTTATATGTTGAAAGAATACACAAGTTAGATGTATCATGCATCAATGCGCAGTATGTGCAATCAATTGAAGAAGATCTGAGTTTGAAAGAAGATGGAATCGATTTTTTAAATCGACATTAGACTCTGTATTGAGGGCACATAAGAGAATTTCGTTGTATTGTATCACATCAACGTAATATATAGAGAAACATTCCTTCTGTCTATGTGCCAAAGAGGGTTGGAGATTGAACCTGATCTAATCGAATCGCAGATTGACTAGAGATGGGTCTACGAAGTAACGGTGTAATGAAAGCTGTAATTTGGAGGCGTAGAGGTTGAAAATTGATCAGCATTTTGCCCCAGATTAGAAATTGGAATGCTATGGAACATTCAACAAGTTATGAATCGGTTGAATGTGTTGGACGCAAGATATCATTCATACGCTGGCTCAGATTGCTGAAGCCAGTGAGTACGTTGAAGAGATGTATATGAATCTACATTCGAATTGACAGAGATTGTTGAACAGCGTTAAATGCTGAGTGAATTTGATGTGTGAAAGTGTTAGTCAAATGGAACCATGAAGTTCGATGGGGGTTTAATCCATTCGATGGATCAAGCCTTAACACAGAGAAAGCATTGTTGAAATCGTGTGGAGGTATGTTGTTGTTGGTATTTGGCTTTTGAATAAAAATTTGAGTTTTATGTAATTTCCATAGCGAAATAACTGTGCGTGGAGTGAAGCGAATTGGAGAAACTTACGGTAGCATCGATTGTCCAATCAGGCAAAGTCGACCAGTAAAGCATGAAGGCGCAGAACTGATATCAAAAATGAAGGAATTGCATTGCATATTAAATCAAAGCGCACAGCCATGTTTCCAGTGGACCATACATGGAGTGTTAAGCAATGGTATAACGTTGTTTTAAAACTGGTGTTGGTCGAACCTTTGAGGAGTGGGCTCAAACGCTCACAATTTATGGTGTCTAAAGTCAAAACAGAGTCAAGCTTTGGAGCGATGGAATTCTGGGACAAACTGTGAACAAGTATGGAATGGTAAGCATAGGCGCATTCATTTTATTGAGTTTTGATTACAAAATCTCGGTTGAAGGGGTCGAATTCTCATAAGGTAAGAGAAGCTGATATTGATTATGATTTAAAGTCATAATATGGAGTATTTCAATGGTTCTATAATCATTGGTTAAAGTAATAAAGCTTTCACATGGAAGATTTGGAATGGGCTGACTGTTTGGTTTTAATAACTATGAGTTAAGAAGTTGACTTCCGCTTATAAAGTGGATTATTAGTCATAGTAAAATTATTTTGCTATGCAATGGTTTTATGACCATAATGAGGGATTTAAAAAGAAGCTTCTGCATGTAGAAGAAGTGTGAATTTTCTCAGACATTGGAGTATTGGTTGGCAGTTATTGAGATGCATTTTTTATGCATAACACAGTTGGAGAGATTCTGGGTTTTGCAGGGTCTCCTGCATCATCAAGTGGTATCAGAGTAGGAAGGTGTTACACAGTAATTTGTCACCGTCCCTACCATTCCCCGTCCCGCACAATGGAGGACCCATAATGTGACCTGTGAACACTGTCATGCATTGAAAACATCATCATTGCATCCCTCTGAGTATGAGCTTCATTTCCCCTTGAGACATCTCCTTGCAAAATCCATGAAAAAAAGCTCTTTTTGCATTGGCGCGGGTAGACAGTTCAGTGCTCGCGCCAATCAGGGAAATCCTGTAAAGAGGTCGCGCCACTTGGCGCTCTGTCATAGAGCAGCAATCGCACCACCCATTTTAGGGACTGTTTTTTAAATATGGATGGCAGAAGTTGAGTTCAAACAAACTCACAACCATTGCCTATCTTGAGTTGGGAGGTTTGGCTGCGGGAGTTCTATGGAAGGGAAGTGGTTTTGCCACCTTCTATGGAACCTTCCTTGTCGATAGGGCCAATCCCATAATAATAGGGATCCCAACTCCCTCCTTCCCCATCTATAAAAGCTTGCTCAGATCCATGGCAAGCTAGTCTTGAAGTGCTGAAGCTTTGCATCTCCCTATTTCCCAAGTGCCTTTGTGCTGTAAAGAATCCCTTCTTTTCCTTAAGGCCCATTAAGCAAGGAGATCATTGTTACGAGACTCTGGAGAGGTTTCCCTTTCCTTGGCGAGCTTTGCGAGGCGTGGACAACCGGAGACCCGTACGAAGGAGGCTGCGACGTCAGAACTCGGTTGTAACTTCTATTCGTTTATCACTTTAATAGATGACTATGATTAAGTGGTTCCACTCCTTTTGCAATCATGTTAATGCGAAGTATATCTTTTCTCACCGATATTTAGTTACGTTGTCAATCTTGCATGATCTCGTTTGCCTCTTTCTCTGCGGTGCGTGTTCGCTCCACGGGATCGCGGAAGCACCAGGATCTGCCAGGTAATGG
Source organism: Pinus albicaulis (assembly GCA_034641835.2). NCBI lineage: Eukaryota > Viridiplantae > Streptophyta > Pinopsida > Pinales > Pinaceae > Pinus > Pinus albicaulis. Next base: position 144,522,784 of record CM076579.1, on the reverse strand, counting down.
GCTGATCCAAGTATCTTCTTCTTCGCATCTAGCTTGGAATCCAGGTAGGCTCTTATCCCAAGTCTTTCATTTCTCGTAACTAGAGCTTGCGCCATAGCATGTTTGCTCATTGCTAGACCCCCGCTGGGGCTGGGGTAGGGATCGCTCTGTCCGCAGAGGGGATTTACCTCCTCAACAAATTGGCGACTCCGCTGGGGATCCTCCGGTTTTCCTTGTCCCTTTTATGATTGGTTCGCTTTGATTGTTTCTCCTTGCTTGATGAACCTTCTGGGTTGGATTCTTTCATTATTTTAGCCTCTTGGTTTGCTTAGCTTGTGTTGGTCTCCTTTCAGATTAGCTTGTTTTTTAATTTTCATTGAAGAACTCGACTGGCGCGGGTTTTTACCTGACAGTCGCGCCACTTGGCGCGTGTTGCATTTGTCTGTCTCGCGGCACTCGGCCTCTGGCGCTAGTTTCAAGGCCACAGTCGCGCCACCCCTGTGACTTTTTTGAGTTTCTTCAATTTTTGGCTTTCTGAGCTTGACCAGTACTTTTCTTCTTGATTTCCTGATTGTTTGAGTGTATTGGAGTCTTGTTTGACTAGAATTCACCGCTATCCTTTGGTTGTTTGCCTCTGTCTATCGGTTTCACGATTTGAGCCCTAGGGCATCTAGTGGCATAGTGAATCGAGCCCTCCTTGGGAGTTTTGGTGCCTTGATTGTCCTGTCAACTTGTTGATTGATTCTCCACGCTCTCTTAGCAGTCTTTGATTGTTTTGTTGCGTATTTTGAGTGATTGTTCATTCTTTCATTCAGAATTCGTTTGCCCTTGCTTTGGACCCAGATCACACGGTCCATTGGGTGTTTTCGAGTCTTTCTTTGATTTGAGAGACTTTGGGTCGATTTAGAGATTTGGTTGCTTGCTTTGTTGAGTGAATGTTGCTTGCTTCGCTCTCTTAGTTATCATTTCTCCAATTGTTCCTTTTGTTTTCAGTGCACATTAGCCATTAAACATTGAAAATCAAAAAAAATATATAATCTCTTTTGTTTTTTAATTAGTGCAAATTGTCATCTTTTCCGTATTACTAGTAATTAGTATTTGAATGAAAAGTGTGCAATTGCATTAGTTGCATTAGAGACATTCTTGTTTGTATTCCGTTCATTTCGTTTGTATAAAAGCTCTCAACTCTCATTTAACTAGTTTTCATCGAACGAAATGTTGCATCGTGGCATGTAGCTTTGCATTTAGGAGTCTTGTGAGACACTACATACGATAGGGCCTGGAAATTGAAACTTAATTGAAGATCAACTGTAAAATTTATTCAATTAACCTAAGGCAGCATTGGAACTTAACGAAACACATTTAGAAGGTCTAGGCTAGAGACGTGTTCCGGCGTCGTTAAACCTAGCAGCTGTCGTTCGCCGGTTGGCTTTAGACAGCGCTAGTACGGACTTGCGCTCCCCGTACCGTCGCGTATATAAAGGGAGACCCCTCTAGGTTTTCAATCCTTTATCCACAGGAAGCCGAGTCTGCCGCCCTATACCCGTGATACACCGAACACAGCATTCGGGGAGACTACCTGCACGTACGGAAAGTCCTTGGTCAATTTATGTTTCATTTTTGAAACCAAGGTGTATATTGCAGTTCACGGATATTTGGTACACCCTTTGTGCCTAGTTTTTCCTGAGCAGTCATTTGGTCTTTTCTGACTCCCTAAACTTGAAAAGACCGTCAAGCGCTGGTCCTTTCACGCTTGTGTCAACTCTGAAAGAGATAGAGTCATCTTTTTATCGTTTCTCGACTCTTAAAATATGAAACGGTAGAACTTCTTATTTTCCAATGTGGTAAAATTAATCGCCCACGATTTCACACCTATTTAGACATTGCCTCTTGACCGTTTGATCGTGTGTCTTAACTCTTTTTCAGCCCGTGTGTGGTTTTGAGTTTGATGGCAACTTTTTCAGAGTTCACCAACCAAGGAATCCCCTCAGAAGGGAATCCTGGTCATTTTCCTCCTTTTGGAAATGTTGGTGCTCCTTACATGGTGACGTTGTCCCTTCCTGGGTTAACTGTTGGGTTGCCTGTTTGGTTGTTCTCAACCTCTGTTGTCCCGAATGTCTCCACTACTGTTCAATCAGTTCCTCCACCTGAACAACCTCATATTGATTCTAAGGTGGACCTCTCCCCTTCTTCGCCTGTTTCTGCGTCCTCATCTTCTACTTCGCCTGGTGAAAGCCTGGATTCGAGTAACCAGGTGGCTAAGAAGAAGAAGAAGAAGACTAAGAAGAAGAAGTCCGATAAGCGAGAGGCTAAATGTACGGCTACTGCCTCCGAGATATCTCCTCTTGATAAACCTTCCAACCCTCCTCGGAAAGTCAAGTTCCCCTGCAGTTTGTGCACGGGAGACCATCTTCTTCGAGACTGCCCTGGCATTCCCAAGGTACTCGAAGTATGGTCCAACGGTCGCCCACCATTGTCTTTGGCTTCCGGGAGTCAGGTTGGGGGCACTGCTAAGGCTCCTAAGAAGCAGGGTAAGATCACCAATCCCTGTAAGTTGTGTGAAGGGCACCATGCTATTCACCTTTGTCCTTATATGGATGAAGCCAAGCGAGTCCTGGACAACCTGACTGTTTCTACACCACGCCTCCCGGCTGGTTATAAACAGCTTTCTTTGAGTCTTCCACCGGCCGATGCCGTGATTGGTCAAGGGTCATCCTTGGTCGATCCCACTCCTCCAGAAATTCAGATTCAGGAATCCGTTCCCGACCAACCATTGGTCGTGGGATCGGTTGAACTGGCCCCGTCCGCGGTGCACCAGGTCTTTTCTGTCGAGAGTGGATCTCACACCCCTCATGTCCTTCTGGTCTCTTCAGATTCTTCAGGCTTGGAGAAAGATTCTCCTGCCCCTGTACTTCAAGAAGCCCCTCCTCCACCTCCCATGAGGGAGGCTCCAGAGGATATCCCTCCCGCCTTCGAGATGGAGGTCATGGAGGATGCTTCTTCTACCGTAACATCAGGGGAAGACCTTCGCTTGTCGATGGTAGCCCCTCCGAGTAGTTTGGTCGCTTCCTTTGACTGGAATCGATTTGCAAGATTTCGCCTTCCGTCTTATGTGCCTTTCGAGATCACAGTACAGGCTCTTGGTCTGGTTGTACCCAGCACCATTATAGACGAAGGTGCCTCTGTTAGTATTCTGTCTTCAACTACCTGGCAAGCTTTCGGTTCACCGCCGCTTGCGCCTGTTACGCAGAATCTTCTCACTTTTAACAGAAGGACGAGTCAACCGTTGGGGATCCTTCCAAGGTTACCTGTTACTTTGGGAGGTAAAACCGTCCATATAGACGTGATGGTCGTTCCAGGCCCCTTGGATTTCAATCTGCTTTTGGGGCGCGATTACACCTATGCCATGGGAGCGCTCATCTCCTCCCTCTTTCGCGTGGTGTGCTTTCCACATGAAGGACGGATCGTGACCATTGATCAGCTTTCGTTCTTTGGTCCTAATATGGCATCTGGTCCGCCATCACCCCCTCCTGGTTTCTATCCACCCGTTGTATCTGCTCCGCCGCAGGTCAACTATGTGGCTACTTACCCCGTGCCTGTGCTCAGTGATGATGCCGTCGTGCATCGAGTGCTGGGGGCATTGGGTCCTGACTTCCAGGGTGATTTCCTCCCATCTGGTGTGGAACTCTTGGAAGCAATGACTTCTTGTTCATTATGATGAAGTCGGTCGGAGCATAGTTCCTTGTCTTGTGTCAAGCTCCTTAAAAAATGAAACAAGGTTTGTCGGAGCACAGTTCCTGGTCTTGTGTCAAGCTCCCTAAACCATGAAACAAGGTGTTTGAGGATAGTTCTTTTAATGTGTCAACCTCGCTAAAATAATGAAACACGTTCCCGTTCAATTCGAGTCTTTGTTTAGATCTCGTAAAATCCCAGTCGAGTCTTTCTCTTGATCTCGTAATTTGAACCTTCACTCCATCTGCCTTTCATATGGAATGAAGCTTGGGGGGCATGTACCTCGAATTGAGTCACCATGCTGGGGGGCATGCTTACTTTTTCAAGCATAGTTTGTTTCCGTTTCAAGCTTGTGTAAAAATGAAACCAACTTCAAGCAGAGTTTTCTGATTTCAAGCTTGTGTAAAAATGAAACCTTTCCCTTTTTACCTCTTGTGATTGCCATTTTATCAGCCTGTTTTTGCCAGATGAGCCTTGGTTTTCTCACTCCATCGTCACTATCTGCTTGGCCGATCATATGCCTTCACTTGGTTGTTTTACCCGTTCCTGAGGAACCGCTGCTATGAGTGGTCTTGTTAGCCAGCCTCTCGACCTTTACTTGTTTTGAGCAGTTCCACCATTACCGGAACCAGTTGCTACCCTTTATACCACTCGTTCCTCCAGGAGGAGTCACCTTTCAGCTCTTTTCTGACTCTCTAAACATGAAAAGATCGCCGAGGCCCTTGTCGTTTCGATCTCGTTAAAATGGACACGAATCGACATCTACCCAGTATACGTTTACCCCTTTTTCGGGCTGGGATGGATTGATTACGAAAAAGGAATACCCTAGCCTATCGCGACTAGGAGGCTTTCCCGGATATTGTTTTCTACCTTTTCGGATCTGGGAAACTATTTACGAAAAGGGACCTGTGGAGTTTTCTTTTCCGCTGTCTTTTCAAACTCTCTAAACATGAAAAGACGCCGAGTTCTTCCTTTTTCAGACTCGTTAAACCCTGATGACATTGGATTTCGTCGAAATGACGTTCTCCGAGTTTCTCCTTCCTAGGACTCGTTAAATGCACTAGGATGGATTCGCCCGAAGGGCGGACTTATATGACAAGCATATGGTATCCTCTTCAAGCTTGTGTAAAAATAAAGAGGTACTCACCAAGATGGTGGGGGAAAAATGGAACCATCGTCGTTGTCGTCGGCAGTATGTCGCTCTTGAACATGGCACTTGTCTGCATTCGTGTCGGGTTGGGGACATCTCATCTCACTGCTTCACTTTGCTTCCATGGGTTTGGGTAATCTCTTTTGACCTCTCATCTGTTCACTGCCTCGTCGCCATGACCTTTGATCCGTTGATGTCAAATACTGCCAAGTCCATTGTCGTGCCGTTTATGTGTTCAAGAGAAGTTGGCCTCTGCAAATATCAACCTTCCTCTGTTTCTCATATGGTCCTGATTCACAACAAAAACATTATGTTCCTCTGTCTCGTGTCGATGATGTGGGAATCATTATGGCCCACCTTCGATCAAGGTCACTTCCTGTCGACTTCAACTCATTATCCAGGAAGTTGGACTAGAGACTCCTGATGGTACCTTGGAGCCTGCATGCCTCAATGGCAGGTTCGTCGCATTCGACGTGAAGTTTACATCATTGACTTCCGATCGAATGATTCTGCGGGTGTTCGACGTCAACTCATTTATTCACACGCCGTGGATTGTACCTGTAGTACCTTGAGAACCATCGTCATTATTGGTGGTTTCTCCCGCGTCTGTTAACGGCTTTCATCATTGGCTGGTAATCAGACGATGTTCTTGCATGTTCGACATCAGCTCACACATTCGCATGCTAGAACTTGTACTTGTTTGGGTCGAGATGAAGCGCAAGACCCTGGATTGTGTCTGTTGTAATCCAGGCTGCGATTGTGGATTATTGTCATTATGTACGTGACTCAATAATTGGATGGCTGCGACCATACCTGAGTCTATTTGTTTGATCTTAGTTGGATGGCTGCGCCCATACCCTGAATCCGGATTATAGCATACTCTGTTCGGATGGCTGCGTCCATACCATATATATACATCATGTACATGAGATATCAGTTGTATCTGTCTGTGCAGGTTTTCCGACGGCGGGCCTTCAGTTGGACATGTTCTCGTAAAGCATTTCACCCCTCTCTCTCTCGGGCCTCATGCTTTAGGGGGCATCTGTTACACAGTAATTTGTCACCGCCCCTACCATTCCCCGTCCCGCACAATGGAGGACCCATTATGTGACCTGTGAACACTGTCATGCCTTGAAAACATCATCAATGCATCCCTCTGAGTATGAGCTTCATTTCCCCTTGAGACATCTCCTTGCAAAATCCATGAAAAACAGCTTTTTTTGCATTGGCGCGGGTAGACAGTTCAGTACTCGCGCCACTCAGGGAAATCCTGTAAAGAGGTCGCGCCACTTGGCGCTCTGTCATAGAGCAGCAATCGCGCCACCCATTTTTGGGACTGTTTTTTATATATGGATGGCGGAAGTTGAGTTCAAACAAACTCACAACCACTGCCTATCTTGAGTTGGGAGGTTTGGCTACGGGAGTTCTATGGAAGGGAAGTAGTTTTGCCACCTTCTATGGAACCTTCCTTGTTGATAAGGCCAATCCCATAATAATAGGGATCCCAACTCCCTCCTTCCCCATCTATATAAGCTTGCTCAGATCCATGGCAAGCTAGTCTTGAAGTGCTGAAGCTTTGCATCTCCCTATTTCCCAAGTGCCTTTGTGCTGTAAAGAATCCCTTCTTTCCTTTAAGGCCCATTAAGCAAGGAGATCTTTGTTACGAGACTCTGGAGAGGTTTCCCTTTCCTTGGCGAGCTTTGCGAGACGTGGACAACCGGAGACCCGTACGAAGGAGGCTGCGACGTCAGAACTCGGTTGTAACTTCTATTCGCTTATCACTTTAATAGATGACTATGATTATGGTTCCACTCCTTTTGCAATCATGTTAATGCGAGTAATATCTTTTCTGACCGATATTTAGTTACGTATGCCGGTTCCTATGCATGTATCTGTTCGTCTCTTCTGTGTGCAGGTGTTCGTCCACGGAGATCGTGGAAGGATTGTGATCTGCCAGGGCTGAAGGACGGGGGCATCTTCTTCTTCAGATCTAGCGTTGGAATCCAGGTAGGCTCTTATCCCAAGTCTTTTATTTCGTAACTAGGAGCTTGCGTCATAGCATTGTTTGTTTGTTGCTAGACCCCTGCTGGGCTAGTAGGGATCGCCTCTGTCCGCAGAGGGGATTTACCTCCTCAACAGAAGGCTCTGTTGAAATTGAAGACGTCTGTTTTTTTTCTTCTAAATGAGTGCAGGAAGGTTCTGTTGAAGAACTGAAGTGTGTTTTATTTGAATGTGTGATGAATACTGAAAGGAATATCATATTCTAAATCTGATATGTAGCAGTACACAATTGCAGTGAACAGGATTGCAGAAATGAATGGAGGACAAGATCATGCAGGATCTTAAAGGTGAGATATTTTTCTGATTTGAAATTTGTGATTAAGAATTATGGTTGAAGATAAAATGATGATGGATGTACAGTTGAGACATGAAGAACTCATAGAAGCTGAGTTGAAAGTGGAGGTTTCCATTGATGAAACATAAGAGGATATCATTGATGATTTCTTGAACTATTGGGCAAATCCAGATCAGCTGGATAATGTAGAACCTTGTATTTTTGTAGGTGACAATTTTGATGTGATTACAGGTTTTACTGAGGAGGATGCGAAATCTTGTGAAGCTGTCACAAGTGTGGAAAAGAATCTTTCCAGAGATAAATACTCTGAAGAAGGAAGTAGTGATGCTTTTGTACTTGAACTGTTACAGCACATGAAGAAATTCTTGTCGATGTAGACGAAGAGGAGGTTCAGCTTGAAGAGCTGGTATATGAACCAACAGTTGAGACTGTTGAACTTTGTGATTTTCAAACTGAAAGCTTGTGTGTGAATGTAGGGATGGTACATGATGATGAAATGCTTCAGCAATGCTACAGAGAAATTGCATTGTTGGAATACTTGTTGTTAAATTCAGAGTATGACAGAGAGATTACAGCAGAAGGCAGAGTTCAGTATAGCGAACGAGAGCAGAAAGAGATCATGGAGGAAGATGATGTAAGAGAAAGACGGGTTGATAGTCTTTAGAGTTCTTTAGAGAATTCTTTGGGAAGAGAGAATCAGCATACTGATGTGCTGATTGAGATGGAAAATTCAGGACAGCATACTGAAATGCTCACAAAGGAGGATAAGGCACTAAGGCCTTATTATTTTTTTCTTAACAAGTGTTTTGTGAATGCAGGTGTTATTGTAGGTGCTGAAAAAAATTTGATTCAGTTGAGCAGTCAAATGAAGGAAGATGAGAATTCTGTGGAAATTTCTAATCCATGGGATGAGGACGTCATGTTGCTGGAGATGATGCTGAATAGTAAATATTCAGTGCAGAAAGAATCTCAATTTCAGAATTGGGAATTGCAGATGCAGAGAGATGAAAATAGCAGAAAGGAGTACACAATGTACCAGTCCAGTAAGTTGCTGATAGGAGAAGGCAGAGAAGAATTTTTTTGTTTCAGAAAACAAGAGGGCATGGATGATTGGGCGGCGGTAAGAATGAACAAAAGCATAGGAGTAAGAACTGAGCAAGCCAAATCTCAGCAAGCAGCAAGAAATCAACAGTTTGAGGATTTATTGGACAGAGAAATTGAAATAATCAGAAGAATCATGTTGAAAGTGTCTCATAGGAAAACATCAGCAAAGAAGAGAAGCAGCAGCAAAATGAAGACAAAGACAGATTGTGAAAGTGCATCTAGTGGATTAAGGCAGCATAAAATATGGAGACCTAGAGAAAAGAAGCATACGACAGTAGAAATTGATGATAACTTGTAGAAAAAAGTGTGGGATCCAGGTGGACAAAGATTTAAAATGCATGATCAGGAGATCATGATCATTTTCTACTTTGGGAGTCTGATGCAGGAGCATTAGCTCGGAAAAATACCTTGTATTTTTATGAAACCTAGGGGTCTCATGTTTTTTAGAAATTATTAATTTTATGTAAATATTAATAGTATGTTTGAGTGATTAAATTATATTTTTAATTAATTATATGTGAGGATTTTTAATGTTTCCAAATAATTGGAAAACATGAGAGAAATTAGATGAGAGATATCTAATTGATAATCATGAAGCCTAAGATAGATTTAGTTTCAAAGTTTTAGGGATAAAAATCTAGATTTTAGGGGTGTTGAGATATTTGAGGATTTGTTGATTTATTTAAGGGATGTGAACCAAAATTGGTTCAATTAAATTTGTATAAATTAATAAGCTTCAAAAGAAAAATAGATCATAAAATTGAGAGCTGAGGTTTGGACAACAAGTTTGTAAGCCTCCGGGCAATTGAAAGGGCCATGAAATTTGAATATCTGGCCAAAGACAAAGTCTGTAAGTATTTCCATTTGTTAATGTGAAAAGTGCTTTCAGAATTGTGTGTATCGATTTATTGGGCAAATGTATATTTAAACTCTGAATGGTATTTTTCATACGAAGGAAAAATCGAAGTTATTTAGTGTCGATTTTATGTTTTAAATAGAATGCGATGAAGGGTTTTATATGTTGAAAGAATAAACAAGTTAGATGTATCATGCATCAATGCGCAGTATGTGCAATCGATTAAAGAAGATCTGAGTTTGAAAGAAGATGGAATCGATTTGTTAAATCGACATTAGACTCTGTATTGAGGCCACGTAAGAGAATTTCGTTGTATTGTATCACACCAATGTAATATAGAGAGAAACATTCCTTCTATCTATGTGCCAAAGAGGGTTGGAGATTGAACCTGATCTGATCGAATCGTAGATTGACTAGAGATGGGTCTACGAAGTAACGGTGTAATGAAAGCTGCAACGTGGAGGCATAGAGGTTGAAAATCGATCAGCATTTTGGCCCAGATTAGAAATTGGAATGTCGTGGAACATTCAACAAGTTATGAATCGGTTGAATGTGTTGGACGCGAGATATCAGTCATACGCTTGCTCAGATTGGTGAAGCCAGTGAGTACGTTGAAGAGTTGTATATGGATCTGCATTCGAATTGACAGATATTGTTGAACAACGTTAAATGCTGAGTGAAGTTGATGTGTTAAAGTGTCAGTCAAATGGAACCATGAATTTCGATGGGGGTTTAATCCATTCGATGGATCAAGCCTTAATGTAGAGAAAGCATTGTTGAAATCATGTGGAGGTATGTTGTTGTTGGTATTTGGCTTTTGAATAAAAATCTGAGTTTAATGTAATTTCCATAGCGAAAGAACTGTGCGTGGAGTGAAGCGAATTGGAGAAAGTTACGGTGGCATTGACTGTCCAATCAAGAAAGTCGACCAGTAAAGCATGAAGGCGCAGAACCGATATCAAAAATGAAGGAATTGCATTGCATATTAAATGAAAGTGCGTAGCCATGTTTCTAGCGGACCATACATGGAGTGTTAAAAAATGGTATAACTCTGTTTTAAAACTGGTGTTGGTTGAACCTTTGAGGAATGGGCTCAAACGCTCACAATTTCTGGTGTCTAAAGTCAAAACAGAGTCAAGCTTTGGAGCGATGGAATTCTGGGACAAACCGTGAACAAGTATGGAATGGTAAGCATGGGCGCATTCATTTTTTTGAGTTTTGATTACAAAATCTCAGTTGAAGGGGTCGAATTCTCATAAGGTAAGAGAATATGATATTGATTATGATTTAAAGTAATAATATGGAGTATTTCAATGGTTCTATAATCATTGGTTAAAGTAATAAAGCTTTCACATGGAAGATTTGGAATGGGCTGACTGTTTGGGTTTAATAACTATGAGTTAAGAAGTTGACTTCCGCTTATAAAGTGGCTTATTATTCATAGTAAAATTATTTTTCTATGCAATGGTTTTATGACCATAATGAGGGATTTAAAAAGAAGCTTCCACATGTAGAATAAGTGTGAATTTGCTCAGACATTGGAGCATTGGTTGGCAGTTATTGAGATGCATTTTTTATGCATAGCACAGTTGGAGAGATTCTGGGTTTTGCAGGGTCTCCTGCATCATTAAACCCCTTTAGTATTTATACAGGGGAGTAAGAAATGTAAATGGGTGCGAAATATTTAAAACTCGAAAAGTTAAAATGTCCATAGAACTTTCCCTAGATGAAAATCAAAAATATCCAAATGGTTACACTGACAGCCTATGCCATATAGTCGTGGGATTTCCACAAGATAGTCCACTGTAAACTGATAATAAAATACACAATTTAAAAGTCCAGTGGTCGAGGGGGCCATGCTCTAAGAATAGAAAAATAAGTATATACAAACCTGAAAAGTGGCAACAAGCAAAAATGATTTCAATGCGACGTGGAGACTATAACCAGATGGCCTTTCTGTCAAAACGATAAAGGGAACCGTATAACAAAAAAAATATATATGGGGTTACCTGCAATCACCAAATGAGAGATATTGATTAACGACCAGGAATGAAATGATTTTGGTACTCACAGGAAACTGAATAAATTAAATTGAATGATGACACAAGAGCACCATCTTACCTATGGTCAAACTAAACCTTGTCCTCATTTATCTCCTATGCAATAACCAATTGAACAAAAAGCATATATAAGACACTCTGGATAGTAAATGCGTAAGACGCCTATGTAAATCCAAGTTGAAAATGAAAAAAATTTAGATATGTCTTCTAGTCTTACCATTTAAAAGGGCTGATAAGTAAAATGACATAGGGACAAGGGCGTATAAGCCATTGTTATTAAATGTCAAATTCCAAGGAGGAGGTTCGAGTCCTTATAAAAAGGAAAGAGGAGACATTAAAACAAAATCGAAATCCTCAAAAACAATTTAAACACTAGCCGGAGTAATCGTAAGTAGAATACAACGTGTTACACCAAAAATTTATACAGGATATCATGTTATCAAATCTTATAAGAAAAAAAACTTGAGTACACATATAGAGAAAGGAGATAAATGAAAACGCTGAAGGGTATAAATATACCTGGAGTTCGATTCACAATCGTAGAAAGTAGGACGCCATGAGAATAATGTGAGCTCGGCTAACAAAGCGTAAGAGAAATTCATTGAGACAGAGCTCGCTCAGAAAACAAAGGGGAGCCAAATGAAATTTCCTTCTGAGAAATCAAGATGTATATAATTACCATTAACCCTAACTCCCTTTCAGATCGACCATACACATGTAGGACGATAAAGGAGGCATCGTTAAATCTACCAAAGAAATTCTCGGAAGCGTAGCCATATTAACTTCAACATAAATCGACCAAATCCATCGACAGTAGTATGAATCACCTTCATAAATGATTCAGTACTACGACATCGGATGCGGTAGATAAGAAAATTTGAATAGTACTCATAAAAATTAAAATAATATGGCTAACTGCAATTACAATCCTCGAGAATAGAAACAAGGCAGATATGGATTCCAAATAATCGATGGGTTTGAAAAATGACATTAAGTCGAGCCTAGATGGGTGGCTTAATAGATATACACATGTACTTTGTATTTAAAGCCTCTTACCATCGAAATTGTAAACCAAACAACCCAAACATTTATAACCCTTACGTTATAATCTTAGGGATAGCATGTAAATCGTTTACCTACTGATATATATATATATATATTGGTACCCTATGTGCATAATAAGAAGTAACGTAGGTTGTGATGGGTTGACTTCCATACTTTGGAATAGCATGTAAATAGTTTGGCAAAAGAGTAGGTCATAGGGATAAGTGAAACATAGATTTCACTTAAGTTATAATGTATATATAAAACTCTCAAAAAAAATTACAAAAGGAGTACCTAGTACAAAGTGGGAAAGAAATATATTGGAAGAGATATTTATATTAAATTGAGGAATAATTAATATAAATAAATATAAAAAGGAATATAGAGTCTTCCTATTATATAATGCGAAGAGTATAAGTGGAATGTGAAAAGCACAGGTAGAAGGTAAAACATTAGACATAGTTCAACCTTCTGTTCTTAATATTATTAATATTGTTTAACTATAAAGGTTGTAGAAGCTGAAGGTAGAATTAGAAGAATCACGTCACTCTTCCCTTGAACCAACGTAACAGAAAAAAAGAAAGAAAAAAAGAAAAAAAGAATATATATATATATATATATATAATTAAAATTAAAATAAAATAAAAATAAAAAATTAATGAGGTATGGTTACAGAGTTATGTTACAAAGGTATGTTACAAATGGTATCAGAGCCCATGTTAGAAAATAGAGCTGTTGTTGTGCTCACTGTATAAATTAAATTATATTTTGAAAAAAAAAAAATTGTTACTGATGTTGTTTTGTTTTAGTGTACAAAGGTACTGAAACTGAGAAGTCAATGGCTGAAGGAGATGAAATTTATGTTGATCTGGGTGAAGGAGATAACACGCCAGATCCCAATGCTCCTTTGATGGCTATGTTGCATAGGCTGCAATGAGATATGGCCGAGCTAAGAAGCCAGAATGACAGACTGTCATTAGCCAATGAGGAGCAGGAAAAGTTGATAAGAGAACTGACCTCGCAGAACAGCCAAGAAGGTGAAGGTTCCGGAAAGAGGAGGAAAGGCAAGTTCTCAGATGATTCTGAGGAAGATGACACTACTAGACATCAGTCTAAACAGAGGAAGGAATTACAGGGTGAATTCCGAAAAATTAAACCCCCCTCCTATGATGGGGAGAAGGAGGAATATGCTGAGGCATGGATGTTGAATATGATTAAGTATTTTCAGGTCTATGAATATGAAAGCAATCTGAAAGATAGATTAGCTATCTATCAGTTGCATTGTAAGGCTACCTTGTGGGGGGAGGAGACAAAATGGTTCATGCCATTGATGAAAAAACAGTGACTTGGGAAGATTTCCAAGTCAAGTTTAAAAACCTCTATTTGAACGAACACTATTATGATGATAAAGCAAAGGAGTTCCACGAACTCAGATTGGGATAGCTCACCATAGATGAGTTTGTCACTAAGTTTACAAATATGTTAAGGTATGTTCCTTATATTCGTGAAGAGAAGGCAAAGGTACAAAGGTTTTTGAATTTTTTGCCTGTTGTGTGCAAGCAGAAAATAGAGTTCAATAATCCAAAAAACTATGGACGAAGTGGTGAGGAAAGCTAGATTATGCTACCAGTAGTTTAAAGGAAAGAGAGAACATGGGAAAAGCTGGATAAACAAGGGTGAATTCAAAGGAAAGAAATAGAAACCAGCCTACTTGAAGAACTTTGGTAGGGATCATCAGCGGAAGAAATTTAACAAACCAAAGGAGAGTCAAACTGCTCAGTCCCAAGTTGGTTCAAAACAAATAGATGGAGATAATAAGAAGGAAGGAACAGTGAAAATGAAGGAGCCTTTGAAATGTTGGGGTTGCGGAGAACCTCATCTGTTGAGGGAATGTCCACACCGAAATATTCAGATGATTATGAGAGATAGAGAAGCTACCACAGTGAATGATATACCAAGGAATATACCCACTATTAGTGCAACCTTGGAGAACTGACAATCAGAACACCAGGCTACTATGGTCGATATGGAAGGTAAGATTGTTGACCAATCTGTCACAGTTTTAATTGATCTGGGTGCTTCTTTGAGTTACATTAGCCCACAATTTGTAGAGAAATGCAATCTCAAAATTGAAAAATTTCAGCAGTCTTGGTTGGTCCTGTTAGCCACTGGAACCAAGTGAAAAGTAACTCATAAGTTACCTCAAACAACAATTAAATTAAATGAATTTCAGATAGGATTAAATTTAAACGTTCTGCCCTTAGGCTCATATGATTTGCTGATAGGAATGGACTGGTTAGAAAAAATAAAGGCTATGATGAACTGTTGGGATAAAACTCTACATTGCATAGATGAGGAAGGGAGACCCTTTATACTCAAAGGGAAACCAAAACCAATCTCTGTAAGACAAATATTAGCCCTACAATTAAAAAGAAAAACTAGAAAAGGACATAAAGTATATGTTGTACATGTTGAAGAATTAGGACAACAACCTGAAGAAAACCTACTAGACACTTTACCAGTGATAAGAGAATTTAAGGAAGTTTTCCCAGATGAGATTCCTCATCTTCCCCCCAAAATAGAGATTGACTTTTCAATCGATTTTGTGCCAGGAGCAACACCCATTTCTAGAGCCCTTTACCGGATGAGCCCCCCTAAAATTATGGAGTTAAAAATGCAATTACAAGAGTTGTTGGATAAAGGTTACGTCAGACTGAGTGTATCCCCTTGGGGAACACCGGTGTTTTTTGTGAAAAATAAGGATAGAACCTTTAGAATGTGCATTGAATACCGTCAACTGAATAATTTGAGAATCAAAAACAGGTACCCATTTCCTGGAATAGATGACCTTTTTGATCAGGTAAGAGGGGCTTCAGTATTTTCGAAGATTGATCTGAGGATTGGTTATCACCAACTCAAAATTAAGGAGGAAGATATCAGTAAAATAGCTTTTTGAACCAGGTATGGTCACTACGAATTTGTAGTCCTACCTTTTGGTTTGACAAATTCCCCTGCCACTTTTATGTGCTTAATGAATAGCGTGTTGAACAAGTACTTAGATAAATTCGTACTAGTGTTCATAGACGATATTCTAGTCTATTCAAAAGGTGAGGAAGAGCACAAAGAACACTTAAGGATTGTTTTACAGACTTTGAAAGAAAACCAGTTATATGTTAAATTCAGTAAATGTGAATTTGATAAAGACAAGATTCAATATTTGGGACATATCAATTCTGAACAAGGATTGGCTGTTGACCCTGAGAAAATAAAGGCTATTAGAGAATGGCCGGTGCTGACTGATGTTTTAGCAGTAAGATCATTTATGGGAATTGCAGATTATTATCGAAGGTTTGTGGAAATATTTTCTGCAATAGCATATCCCATAACTTCACTACAGAGAAAAGGCACAAAATTTGAGTGGACTGAAAAATGCCTAAACAGATTTGAACAACTAAAACTAAAACTCACTACAACCCC
Organism: Pinus albicaulis; assembly: GCA_034641835.2. Taxonomy (NCBI): domain Eukaryota; kingdom Viridiplantae; phylum Streptophyta; class Pinopsida; order Pinales; family Pinaceae; genus Pinus; species Pinus albicaulis. The sequence continues at coordinate 144,507,026 of CM076579.1, read as the reverse complement.
TATACTGAAGATTGCAGATCCTGAAAAAGAGTTTGTTGTGTGTACTGATGCATGTAGAGAGGGATTGGGAGGAGTGTTGTTGCAAGAAAATTCTATTGTTACATATGAATCTAGAAAACTTAAGAAAACTTGAACAGAATTACAGTGTATATGATCTGGAATTGGCTGTTGTAATTCATGCCTTGAAGATGTGGTGACACTATCTTCTTGGAAACAAATTTACATTGATGATAGATCATATTAGTCTCAATTATTTATTTTCTCAAACAGATTTGAATGCTCGACAAGCCAGATCGCTGTCTTTTCTAAGTGAATTTGATATGAACATAAAACATATTAAAGGGAAAGAAAACAAAATTGTTGATGCTCTAAGCAGAAATTCTTGCTAAAACATAAGCAACATTTGGAGTAGTGCTAGTTTTGATTTAGAATAATTAGTTAAAAAGGCAGCAGAACAAGATCCAAACTATGAGAATCTATAAGGGAAAATGCTGAAAAAAGAAATGGCTGAATACACCCAAAACCAAAAAGGGCTGATCTGCTATAGAAATAGATTATACATCCCCAATGTGGATTCTTTGAAAAAAAAAATCCTAGATGAATATCATAAACAACCATATTTAGGACATCCTGGATATCAGAAAATGCTAACAGCTTTGAAATTTATTTTTTTTCGCCAGGAATGAAAAAGGATGTAGCAGACTATTTAGGTAGGTGCATGGAATGTCAACTAGTCAAAGTTGAACATCAGCATCCAGCTGGTCTTTTAAATCCCTTGCCAATTGCAAAGTGGAAATGGGACACTATTTCTATAGATTTCATAACCGGGTTACCCAAAACAAAGTACCAGCATGACTCAGTGATGGTAGTGGTAGACACTTTAACAAAAGCTGCACACTTCATACCTGTAAAATCTACTTTTGGGACAGCCCAAGTAGCAGATGTGTTCCTAAAAGAAATAGTAAGGCTACACGGGGTCCCAAAGATGATTATTTCAGATAGAGATGCTAAATTCACAGCTGCCTTCTGGAAAGGTCCATTTGGGGGCATGGGCACTAAATTGAATTTTAGTACTGCTTATCACCCTCCTACGGATGGCCAAACAGAGAGAACAAATCAGATTTTGGAGGATATGCTGAGAATGTATGTGATGGATAGGCCATCAAAATGGGAAGACTACTTGCATTTAGTCGAATTTTCTTACAACAACAGCTATCAATCCTCCATCAAAATGAGTCCATTTGAAGCACTCTACAAAAGAAAATGCCGTACTCCTTTAAGTTGGAGTCAACCTGAATATAAAATAGTATTGGGGCCAGATACTCTACAAGAAATGGAAAGGATTGTCAAACAAATACAGAGAAACATCAAGACAGCACAAGATTGACAGAAAAACTATGTGGATAAGAAGACAGTGCATCGAGAGTTCAAAGTGGGTGATCATGTCTATCTCCGTATTAAACCCAAAAAGAGCACACTTTATGCTGGAAGTTGTGCAAAATTGGCTCCTAGATATTGTGGGCCTTTTGAGGTGTTAGAAAGGGTGGGACCAGTAGCTTATAAGCTGGCCTTACCTCCTCATGTTAAAGTGCATGATGTGTTTCATGTTTTGTTATTAAAAATATATGTACATGATGCTTCTCATATTGTTTATTGGAATGTGATACAGGTGGAACCAGAAGGGGAGTTCCTTCCAGAACCACTACAAATATTGGAGTGGGAAGAAATTGAATTGAGAAATCGAACAGTAGCAAGAGTAAAGGTACAGTGGAAGCACTTTACTTCTGAAGAAGCTACGTGGGAAAGAGAAGCCGAGATGATGGAAAAATATCCATATCTATTTTCAAAATAAACTCTAGTAGTTAGCTGCTAACACCGAGGATGGTGTTTGTTTTCAGAGGGGGAATATGTAACACCCCTGGTTTTATGTTTTCAAATTATACATTTGAACTTCAATCCAAAGGGGAGTGGACCCTAATGGATAATTATGGTGTGAATGTAATTAATTATTTAACTATGAAAAATAAACAATATATTTATGTGCATGTTGACCAAATGAGATTTTTGAGATCACTTGTCAAATCCATGAGGTATGGAAATAGGCTAAGACTTTCCCAAAAAATCTTTCAAAAAGCCTTGAAAGAATTTATTTCTAATTTAGATTTTTGAGGAAAAATCTAAATTTCCCCAATGATGCGGAGAGTAGTTGGGAAGAGGTAAAAAGTTGGAAAAGCAGATGACCCTAATGGATAATTATGGTGTGAATGTAATTAATTATTTAACTATGAAAAATAAATAATATATTTCTGTGCATGTTGACAAAATGAGATTTTTGAGATCACTTGTCAAATCCATGAGGTATGGAAAGAGGCTAAGACTTTCCCCAAAAATATTTCGAAAAGCCTTGAAAGAGTTTATTTCTAATTTAGATTTTTGAGGAAAAATCTAAATTTCCCTAATGATGTGGAGAGTAGTTGGGAAGAGGTAAAAAGCTGGAAAAGCAGAAAGCAGCTTTAAAGTCCCTAAATAAGATAAGCTTAGGCAAACAGGAATAAAAGCATCCTGTAATTTTGGACGCATAATTAGAAACAGGCTTTGGGGGAGCATAATCTTAAATAAGCTACTCCAGAACAAATTGGGGTTGGTTTGTCCTAGGAGAGGATCTTAGATCGGGGGTGAGTTCTGAAGATAGAAGAACTCTAAGGTTGGGAGGATTGGTCATCTGTAGAAGTGGTATGTTCATAATTTTTAGGAATGGTTAAAATACCTGCTATTGTGTAATATTGTTAATTTCTGTAGATGGTATTGTAAACCAAATTCCTGAAGTAGAAGTTCCTTACTTTTAACAGAGGTTAACAGAATAAATAATTGTTCTAACTTTCTGTATTGTAGTAGGAATAAAATTCTAAGGAACACTATCACCTAGAATCTCTAAACCATAATCTGGTTTAAATATGGAGATATTAAAATAACTCCTTAGATAATAAAATAAATTCCCATACTTAAATTAAATGTCGTAACTTTAATCTGATTCTATAATGAACAATTATATGAACATGAAGAAATAGATTAAATCTCGTGTGCTAACAATAAATGGGTATAATACATTATACCTATGTAAAACATGCAAAGGCAATATGCACCTCAAAAGGGTAGGATACATATACATTTAGTTATTATAGTAACAAGTAAAATCTGAACTAAATTTTAGAGGATTGCTATGATATGGAATGCTATTAAAATTTTTAAACCAAACTTAAACTCTGTTCATTTGTGATGATAAACTTTTGAACAGAAAAATATTATTTAAATGAAAACCAGATCACTTTTCTTATATTTACTGATTGCATAACACTATGTAATGGAAGTGGTATGGAACATTGATACATAGCTGCATGAAAAACCAATCCTGGTTATAAGTCCAATAGTTCATGAACAGTATCATTTAAATAATGGAAAACAAAATTTAATAATACCTAGACAATAATTATACCAATCAGGAATATATATATATATATATATATATATATATATATATATATAATTCATTTTAGTAATTCTGGTTCTAATTTATTGTTCATCCTATAAAATAATATGGTATTATACAAACTCAGTTACCATATATTAGTTAATGAACAATGAAAAAATATAAGGTGGGACGAGCAGTATATGCTACGAGAAGAAAGATTTTAGACCACAAAAGATATTATATACAAAAATTCTTTTGTCAGAAAAACTTCATTGCCAACTTATGACCAAAATCTAGTATTATCCAGTATGATTTTCATAAAAGGTAAGGCAGATATGTAATATTGTATTTACATAAACATATAATGAAGGATTACATAAATATATTATTGCAAATGATACAGTTGAATTAAATCAACTACACCAAACTATGTGCTATAACATAATTAGATTAAACCCCTTTAGTATTTATACAGGGGAGTAAGAAACGTAAATGGGTGCGAAAGATTTAAAAATATAAAAGTTAAAATGTCCATACAGCTTGCCCTAGATGAAAATAAAAAATATCCAAATGGTTACACTGACAGCCTATGCCATACATTCGTGGGATTTCCACAAGATAGTCCACTGTAAACTGATAATAAAATATATGAATTAAAAGTCTAATGGCCGAGGGGGCCACGTTCTGAGAATGAAAAAATAAGTATATACCAACCTGAAAAGGGGCAACAAGAAAAAATGATTTCAATGTGACGTGGAGACTATAACCAAATGGCCTTTCTGTCAAAATGATAAAGGGAATTGTATAACAAAAAATATATATATATGGGGTTACCTGCAATCACCAAACGAGAGAGATTGATTAATGACCAGGAATGAAACGATTTTGGTACTCACAGGAAACTGAATAAATTAAATTGAACAATGACACAAGAGCGCCATCTTACCTACGGTCAAACTAAACCTTGTCTTCATTTATCTCCTATTCAATAACCAAGTGAATGACAAGCATATAGAAGCCATTCTGGATAGTAAATGCGTAAGACGCCTATGTAAATCAAAGTTGAAAATGAAAAAAATTTAGATACATCTTCCAGTTTTACCATTTAAAAGGGTTGAAAAGTAAAATGACATAGGGACAAGGGCGTATAAGCCATTGTTATTAAACGTCAAAGTCCAAGGAGGAGGTTCGAGTCCTTATAAAAAGGAAGGAGGAGACATTAAAACAAAATCAAAATCCTCAAAAACAATTTAAACACTAGCTGGATTTACCATAAGTAGAATACGATGTGTTACACCAAAAAATTATACAAGATATCGTGTTATCAAATATTATAAGAAAAAAAACTTGAGTACGCATACAGAGAAAGGAGATAAACGAAAACGCTGAAGGGTATAGATATACCTGGAGTTCGATTCACAGTTGTAGAAAGTAGGACGCCATGAGAATAATGCGAGCTCGGCTAACAGAGCGTAAGAGAAATTCATTGAGACAGAGCTCGCTCAGAAAACAAAGGGGAGCCAAATGAAATTTCCTTCTGAGAAATCAAGATGTATATAATTCACATAAACCCTAACTCCCTTTCAGATCGACCATACACGTGTAGGATGATAAAGGAGGCATCGTTAAATCTACCAAAGAAATTCTCGGAAGCGTAGCCATATTAACTTCAAAATAAATCGACCAAATCCATCAACAACAATATGAATTGCCTTCATAAATGATTCAGTACTATGAGATCAGATGTTGTGGATAAGAAAATTTTAATAGTACTCATAAAAATTAAAATAATATGGCTAACTGCAATTACAACCCTCGAGAATAGAAACAAGGTAGATACAGATTCCAAATAATTGATGGGTCTGACAAATGACATTAAGTCGAGCCTGGATGGGTGGCTTAACAGATATACAAGTGTACTTTGTATTTAAAGCCTCTTACCAACGAATTTGTAAACCAAACAACCCAAACATTTATAACCCTTACGTTATAATTTTAGGGATAGCATGTAAATAGTTTACCTACTAATATTTATATATATATATATATTGGTACCCTATGTGCATAATAAGAAGCAACGTAGGTTGTGATGGGTCGACTTCCATACTTTGGAATAGCGTGTAAATATTTTGGCAAAAGAGTAAGTCATAGGGATAAGTGAAACATAGATTTCACTTAAGTTATAATGTATATATAAAACTCTCAAAAAAAATTACAAAAGGAGTACCTAGTACAAAGTGGGAAAGAAATATATTGGAAGAGATATTTATATTAAATTGAGGAATAATTAATATAAATAGGTATAAAAAGGAATATAGAGTCTTCCTATTATATAATGTGAAGAGCATAAGTGGAATGTGAAAAACACAGGTAGAAGGTAAAACATTAGACATAGTTCAACCTTCTCTTCTTAATATTATTAATATTGTTTAACTATAAAGGTTGTAAAAGCTGAAGGTAGAATTAGAAGAATCACGTCACTCTTCCCTTCAACCAACGTAACAGAAAAAAAAATTAAAATAAAATAAAATAAAATAAATTAATGAGGTATGGCTACAGAGTTATGTTACAAAGGTATGTTACAGACAAGAAGGATTTGAAACCATAGAATACAAGTTGATCTATTAACCCTATTTTTGATGTGTTTTGCGCATGTGTTTGTTCACTCGATTTGACATGTGATAGAAAATATATGAAGCCTTTTTTTCCACATATTATCTTAATTAGATATCATGTTGCTAATAAGGAAGTGTCTGGATTAGAGTATGAATCTTTCTGGTCTACTGTGCTAAGGTAGTTTGGCTTTCAAATATTCAAGGAATACGTGAGCTAATATAATACCATATTGTAATATTTGAAATAAGATGATGAACTATTTAGCACAATTTATGGTGTTGGATTGATTGAGATGTTTATTTTTTGATGGATGGATGTACATCTCTTTAGCCAATAGACAAAACTCACTAAGAATTGTGTCAAGTATGTTATTGACATGTTGAAGTGCCATTGAGACTTAGAGGTAGAAGATTTATACTTGTATGTTGTCACCTATCCGGGTGTGATGATACCTTGTGGAGGTAGGCAAAATTTCCATTTTTTTAACCCTTAGATATATTCTATACGCCCTTTAGAGAATTTCAACCTTTTAAACAAAATTACAAACAAATGTACATTCATGCAATAATTACTAATTTATTTGGGGGTGACTCAACAAATTGTAGCATGTTGGCTTATTGAATTTTCTAGTAAGTTAGGGTTTGATAAATTTGTAAGCTTCAGTGGGATTTATTGTGGTTGTATGTGTTTTAGAGAAGCGAGTTTGGAGTGGTGGTTGTGCTTCCTTTATTGAATTTGATTTCTTTGGTTCTTCTTCTTGTGCATTCCCATTGTGGTATCTTCTGGTTTGCAAATATTTTCTCGTTATGTATAGAAAAAGTTCTTGTTGCATCCTTGAAAAAGTTGCACAATTGTCCTGATTTATCTCTGTAATAACTTGAGTTGTCTCGCTTATTTCAATTGGGCTGGAATTTTCCACCTCAAGAGGGTTGTTTGTTGTTGTCTAACTAAATTATTACAACATTTTTTCTTGTTTTATTTATTTATTTTTTCTTCAAGGAGGTGTTTCCTTTAAACTTTAAAAGAAGCATTGCAAGTGGCCTGATTATAGCAGTCATCAAGCGTTTTCTATGATCATGGGCAAGACAACCCTCAGAGGGTGAAAATTGGGTATGTTATACCTATAGAAAAATTTGGCTAAAATCCAATTAGATATGTTATACATAGTTCACAATTAGGAGATCGTAGACCATACAGTTTTACATAAAAATGCAATACTCCTCAAATATCAGGGTAAGTGCAAGATTATTTATTGAATATAGTTTAGTCACATGATACAATTATCCCACAACTCTATAGTAGAGAGATCAGCATGGAAAAACAAACTTAAAATTGATCGATGCACTCACTTTCATGGGAATTTCATGAACATTTTAATTTTCTTATATAATGCACTTTTACCCACATCTTGAGATCACACGAAAATGGTATTCATAATAAAGTTTTATCGGTGAAGTAATTCATTTTTCCTGCAAGATCAAGTTACCTAGCTATAATGTCTCGTGTTTTTTCATACATCCGACCGCAAACATATCTTGCAAGAATTTTGAAGGAAATCCCACTCAAATTATCAGAGAATCTCCAGGTCATCTCATTAAAAAAGTATGTTTCTACTTATATTTTGATTATTATTGCTCTTCACTATGTTTTTTATATAAATTAATTTCAATTCATTCATATCAGATATACTCCAACTCCTAGTTCCAATTTAAAGGTCGAGTTCTCAACATTGTTTCTTGTTATTTATTTGGAAAGTGCTTGTGGTTTGAAGAGGTTGCAAGAGACTAGAATATCAAATAGTTGTTGACTGGGCCAATGCAAGTTTTATAGGTACAATGTGCAGCTTTAATCCCTGATGTCTCAAATTTGGCCGTGCATTCAAGAGCTAGAATGGTCATCCTTCACCCACATTTGTCATGAGCTCAATCAACTAGCAGATAAGCTCTTCAAGGAGGCATTCAAGTATCTAGCTGATGAACTATCAGCAAGATGAAGGTTGTGGCACACCCAAAAAAAAGGCAACTCGCAAAATTTAAGCTAACAACAACCCCTACTCATGAAGCTGACAACTTGTCTCCCTCAAGGACCACTACCTTCTCCTTCATTAGGCCATACTTCCTCAACAACCCACTCAACTGCATCATTTCTATACCCCCAGCAATCTATTTATGTTATTGTGCCCATAACATTTTTTGAATAATCTGACGTTTCATAGGTGAATGTCAAATGCCAATGTACTATTTGAAAACCAAATTTTCATCCCTTGTACCTAATGAGCCTTCTTCATTGAATATTTTGTTGAATGGTGTTTTTTTTACTAATTTTTATCATTCAATGATTTCTTATATGTCAGGATTCTTCTCTATTTCATCCCTTACAGCGTTTCCTTTGCAACATCTGGTGCAATTGCTAGTTTAAATTTTTCACACATTTAAAAAAAATAAACAATTTTAATTCATGGAATGTAACTCAATTGACAATCACCTTGTTATGAAGTATTATGTTAAAACATGAGATTCAAATTTCAAATCCCCTTGAGTGGCCAACCAAAAAATAATATTTTTTTATCTATTTTTTTATTAAATTTTTAGAATGTGGTTTGATTAAAAAAGAAAAATATAATATAAAAGAAATAAATATGACATGATTAAATTTCATGTGGTTTGACTATCTATTTTCAAAATAAAAAATATAATTATCCACTATCCACTCATGGATATTCCAATGCAAACTTCTGAATGGTAATGATTTTGTCTTAATTGCTAACTATCTTAAATGGTTTGTCTTAATTGTCATTGTCTTAAGTTGCCATTGTCTTAAATATAAAGTTTTGTCTTAAATATTTTTGTCTCTAAGTGCTTTTGTCTTAAATCTAAAATTTTGTCTTAAAATATTTTTGTCTCAAATTGCTTTTGTCTTAAAATGTTTGTCTCAAACTGCTTTTGTCTTACATATAAATTTTTGTCTTAAAATATTTTTGTCTCAAATTGGTTTTGTCTTAAATATAAAATTTTGTCTTAAATTTTTTTGTTTCAATTTTTTTTTTCTTAAATATTTTTGTCTCAAGTTGTTTTTGTCTAAAATATAAATTTTTGTCTCAAATTATTTTTGTCTCACACTATTTTTGTCTTAAATTTTATATTTAAGACAATTCAATTGATATTAGTAAAAAGTGACTTTTTAGGAAAAAAGATTTCTCTTTTCTTAAAAAAAAGTCTTAAATGCCCTTAGTGTAGTAGTGGGAGAAAAAACCATCATGCTTTCTTGAAATGAGGACATCGAGGAAAGGAAGGCTACCATTAACCTTAAATTCCATGGTGAACTTAATGAAACAACATTGTCTATTAAGATGATGTAAATATAGATCTAATTTATCTTTGTCATCAGGACATACGATGCAAGTGTAATCCACAAACCTTTTTCCAAAGCTTAGGCTAGAACAAAGCTAAAGAAAGGGCTTTGGAATCAAAGGCCTCCATGAAAAGGTTCGGAACCACCGGAGAAATGGGAGAACCCACAGCCACATCATAGGTCTACTCAAAGATTTTACTTTCGAAACTAAAGAAAGTAAAGGTGAGGCAAATTTTAACTAAGAAGACAGTATCAGGATCTATAATGTGATTAATGACATCAACAACCTCATTAATGGGGATATTGTTGTATAGATAAACCACATAAAAACTTACAAGTTTATCATCTCGATCCATTTTAATGCCCTTTAATTCATTAAACAAAGAAGAAGAATATTTGACATAAGAGTAAGTACGCCCTACGAGGGGCTTGAGCTTACTCCTAGAAATTTAGCGAGAAGATAGGTAGGGTTTCCTATGGTATTAAAAATGGGATGAAGAGGGACACCCTCTTTATGAATCTTAGGAAGACCATAAATCCTGGGGGTGAGATGGTTATTCTCAATTAGCTTCTTACTCATGGAGCTAATAGAGCTGTTGGATTTAATGACTTGAGCAACAACTTTGGAAACCTTTTTTAAGGGAATTTTATTCAACCTCTTATAGCTATGGATCACAAAAGCCTTAATTCAAAAATATATACATTGTCATATTATATTTCTTTAAACGTTAAAATGGTGTGATATTATATTTACATTGAAATTTAAAGTTAAAGAAAACCCGTAGAAGGATTTTTTATAATATATGTAAAATATATAAATATTTTAACGTCATATTACATTAAAAACATCAAAAACATCAACATTATTTAGGGTATACACATTTTTGTGTCATATTACATTAAAATTTGAAGGGTTTCGCAGTTATGGTCGCAAACCGCCAACAACTATAGCTCATGGTCATGGAGTCAATGAGCATCTTACGATTACGATTTGAATGGTAAGAGACACTTTAAGTTAAGAATGACATGTTTTAGTTAATAGAGAACCACGTTGGAAGGAACATAGAGGCTATCACAATCTACATTTTAAAACAAAGGAATAATGTTTCAAAACACTCTTGAAAAGGAAAAAAAATATTGTGATTAATAACATGACAATAATATTTAACAAAACATTATATGGAATGAATATGATTCATGAGTTGCGACACAAATATCTATATATAATTCTTAAGATCTTGTGCCCTCTCATGCCAAGTCACTTTTTACATTCTCCCTCTCATCCCAAATCACCTTTTACATACAAAGAATGGTAGCCATAATTTGAATCTCCGTTGCCTTATTTCATTTAGGTTTACCACCTCCATTGAATAATTCGACGAAATTCTATCAAGAAATTATTAGAAATGTATGTGAATTTTCAATGTTGTACACAACAATTACTACAAAATTGAGTGATTTGAAAAAGAAAATCAAACCTAACCGAACCTCGAACATGAGGGAACCTTTCTATCAAATCAAAGTTGAGTGATTTGAATAAGAAATGAAATTGGGGTAAACCTCGAACGCGGAAAACCTGTCTATCAAATCAAAGATGAGTGAATTTGTCTATCAACTCGAATGTATGTATATAATAACTTGAAAACAACCTCTTTAGGCCGTCACATATGAAAGGGAAATCTCAATATTCTCAATGGTCAATGTATGTATATAATAACTTGAAAACAACCTCTTTAGGCCGTCACATATGAAAGGGAAATGTATGTGAATTTTCAATGTTGTACACAACAATTACTACAAAATTGAGTGATTTGAAAAAGAAAATCAAACCTAACCGAACCTCGAACATGAGGGAACCTTTCTATCAAATCAAAGTTGAGTGATTTGAATAAGAAATGAAATTGGGGTAAACCTCGAACGCGGAAAACCTGTCTATCAAATCAAAGATGAGTGAATTTGTCTATCAACTCGAATGTATGTATATAATAACTTGAAAACAACCTCTTTAGGCCGTCACATATGAAAGGGAAATCTCAATATTCTCAATGGTCAATGTATGTATATAATAACTTGAAAACAACCTCGTTAGGCCGTCACATATGAAAGGGAAATCTCAATATTCTCAATGGTCAATTTCTGCACATATGAGATGAAATTGAACCTGATTCATCCACGTAATAAATTGAGTTCTTTTTGTTGTGAGAATATGAATGACCAACAGTTTCAAGGAAGTAGACACAAAACCTTGGTGCATTTATCATCCACTAATTCATCCACAATAGTTAACACCCAAGTGTCCATACATTTCAGAATCGAATGCATAGGAACTGATGCAGGTAATGGGGTGGATATTACACTTGGCAAATAGTTAAATGTCAACGACTATATTAGACTTTGGCAAATAATTGAATTTCAACCGTTATAATAACCTTTTAATAATGTATGTATTTTAAATTTGTTTCAACATAATTATAATAAGTTTCTACAGGGGCAAGTAGTTACGTTTTGTAAAACAAATATGAGTATGATTTAAATATGATTTAGATATACATCAAAGTAAATAGTGTAAATTTAGTATTGATGGAGTGGTCACCATTAAAGTAAGAGACGAGAATATCACAAGAATATAGTCATATCTTTATGTTTAGACCATCCAATAAAAGAACGTTAATTAGAAAATTATTTAAAGTGATCAATTCTAATAGAAAAATATTCTACATAATCCAAAAGTAATTATAATTTTATTTTGAACTATGCTTTTTGATATAATATGAACAATAACATTGTTGTTGTATTCTTCTTGGAATCACTTGTATTATTGTTTTTTTCAAAATTGTAATTTAAATAATATAAACAATAATGTTGTTGTAGTATTCTTGGTGGAATCGTTTTCTGCAAATGGTAAGTGATCAAGAAATATTCTTCGTGGAATCCCTTGTATTATTGATTTTCTCAAAATTGTAATTTAAATCATATAAACAATAATGTTGTTGTAGTATTCTTGGTGGAATCGTTTTCTGCAAATGGTAAGTGATCAAGAGAGACAAAAGACTAAAAGGGCCCTTAGTGTAAAAACTGAACAACTCTGAAGAAATTACCCATTTTCTGAGACCTCTTGAGACATACTCCGGAGTCACCCCTGTATATAATGTCCTCAGCAATTTTATCTCACGCAATAAAGCCCTTCGTGTCTATTTCTATGATTCGTATTTCGAAAAAAAATTAATGATGATTTGAAGATCACTCTAATTAAAAAAGTTATGGTATTCTCTAAATCTTAAGTGCATATGGCAGTGGAAATAAGGCTCGCCTTGTTGTTTGGCGAGCCTTATTTCCACTGCCATAAGTCCATAAATGCGCCCAGGCAGGAAATGCCCGTCATCAGATTAAAACTGTATATCATCGTGCGGCGGGCATTTCCTCCCTGGGCGCAATTATGGGCCTATGGCAGTGGAAATAAGGCTCGCCTTGGCCTTATTTCCACTGCCAAATGCCCGCATGATCTACGGTTTTAATCTGATGGCGGGCATTTCCTGCCTGGGCGCATTTATGGGCCTATGGCAGTGGAAATAAAGCTCGTGTGTGTCAGTATTTCGCATTTCACAAGTGATGATAAAATAAATAATTTTGTACTTTAATAAATATTTTAGTAATGTATTGCGATGTGTTAGCAACTTTCATCCAAATTTTATGAGCAAAATCATTTATTTCTCTGCAATTTCTTAGGGTAACTTTTATTCAGCGTTGTGGACCCTAAAACAACAAAGGAGAGCTTTATTTCCACTGCCATAGGCCCATAAATGTGCCCAAGCAGGAAATCCCTGGTGCACGATGATCTACAGTTTTAATCTGATGGCGGGCATTTCCTGTCTAGACGCATTTATGGGCCTATGGCAATGGAAATAAGGCTCGCCCACGATGTTCATAGAACATGGATACACTATAAAACGATAGAAAGCGAAGTACGGGCACACACGATGTTCTTCAAAAGTTGAAAGCGAAACACAGAGAAAGACGGACTGCTTCAAAAGCTTGGCGACGTCTCTAATTTATCAATCCATCGATGTAGTCGACGCCAGTGGACTGCAACCACGAATTGCCCTGTATGAATTCTCCCACTGTAAATTTGCTCGCCTCTTGAGAACTTTTGATCACCCGATATCCAGACCATTTCACACGGTTTCCAGTAGCTGAGCCTGGGCCTGTATTCATATATTCTCCATAATACAAAGTTTTCAAAGCAAAAGCTCCATCCCATTCCAGCCACCCCGCAGGCTGAATCACGCCATCTATGTACGACTGCATGTAAACCGTTCGGGAATATTCTTTCCACGGCCTCCCGAGATACGTTGAGAATGAGCTTTTCACCGGAACAAGGTCGGCATGGGGAGTGATCTTGCAGTTGTGAATGGAGGTTCCAGTGTTCTGGTTCGGATCAGTTCTGCCCTGTGCGGTGATTGCATTTTTCTGATTTGCACCAGGTTTCCTTGGAACCAGATTGCAGCTCTGAAACACCACTGCGGCATTCCCAAATATGAAATCTACAGTGCCCAAAATGTTACAGTCCTTGTAGAATTGGCGAAGAGAATGCGCGTACAATGTGTCTTGGTACGCTGCAATCTTGCAGCGATATAACACTGATTGATCTGATCCTACTCGAAGAGCCACCGCCTGATGTTTGTCTGGGCCTGCTGTGTTGACGAACGCCATGTCTTGTGCCATAAACCCATTCCCTACAGCAGCTGCATTAAAACATTTCAAAAAGATTAGCTCTTGAAGGACTGAAGTAGTTAACCATACGTACATCATTTCTCAAAAGGGGAAAGTTCTCGTATTATTTTCTAGGAAAAAATATGCATTCTCTGGAATGTAAGGATTTGGGGATTTCCTGAGATGAAGATCCGCAATACTGAATTTACAAAGGAATTGGAAGTGGGTTAGTGTTTTACCGAATGTGGCGGAATTGAAAGTGGTGGAACCGTCTATGACATTTTTGCTCCCTGTAACGATCGTGACCTCCATGCCTTCTCCAATCAACATGATATTAGTCTTCGTTTTACCCACCTCCACGTTCTCCTTGTATGTTCCCTTCTTCACCTTGATCACGTATCTCTTAGAGCTCTTCTCCGGGGCCGCAGCTATGGCTTCTGTAATCGTTTTGAATTTCCCAGAGCCATCTTGAGCCACGATCACGTTGGGCACTACGTCGTTTGGAGAGGATCGTAGTAGCCTCCGATCTCCCGCAGATAGCCATGAGGGAAAATCATCCTTCGTGGAATCGGACGGGAGGTGTAGCTCGGCGGATGGATCGGGCCTTCTTGACTCCTGCGCCGACTTTGCTATTGCCAGAGAATTACTGACGAGCTTCCTCAAGTTCAGCACGCTGCTCTCAACAAGAACTCTTGCCACGCTTTTGGTGTAATCTGAAATTCCGTCGAGGCAGGTGTCCTGGTTGGTGATTGAGGCGCTGAGCCACGTCTGTAAATCACCGGCCTGCTCACGCGTGATGGCATTTAGATCGTGTCGTTTCAAAAGAGATATAGAACTATCAAGTTGGTCCCTCGTAATATCCATGAGCTCCATGCAATCTTGCAGAGCGCTGGTTTGCTTAACGAATCTGAGAACGAGGGCGGAAGCTTTGCCCGCCTCCTCCATGGCAACCAATAAAGCAACATGAAGAAGCTTCTTGGGTTGTGCCGGGGAAGATCCTAGACGAGGCGAGAGAGTGTTATAGCAGAGCTCTGGATAGAGAGTTTTGCTACAAACGGCTTCAACGCTCTCCATTGGGTCTCGTAATTCTATTGAGGGTACATCTCCAGCATGAATCAAAGGAAGCCACAGTGCTCCACAGATAGTGATCGCCACGAGCACTAGGGAAGCCGCATGGACTGGGATGGCTCTTTTCCTACTCTCTGTCTTTCCTTCCATCGCTTCGAAAGGTACACAAACGCAGAGATTGGGGATGGGTAATCTTGCTGTTATCTGCCCTCGTTGGGTTGCCCTTTTATAATGAGATTTTGGAGCTGATTTCTTCTCAATCAACTTCCTTTAACGATTAACGATTTACAGGGGCAATTTTAGGCGAGCACACAGAAATCTTCAATCGAGACTTTGGTATTTCAATCACATGGTTCTCTGTCGCTTTCTTATCATTTCAAAGTAGAATAGTGTCGGCAGAATTTTAAGGGTGGGTTATACGCAGGAATTTCGCTGACATGAGTAAGGGCCTCTGTAAGTTGTATGGGTCACTTCAAGGGTTGGTGGATGTTTTATTTTTTAATATTTTTTTGGTATATCGATCTTGCTATGGGCTAGTGAGATCATTTTTGCCTAGTGGTTGTAGCCACAATTAGTGAGGATGAACTTGATCGAGAAGTATTTTCTATTAAGGGTTGTTTTTCTTACTTCCTCGCTTTTCCTGCTCAGGGTTGTCTTTCTTACTTGGTCCCAGGTTCTTTCCATTTGAAGTTACCTTCTCTTTTTTACTTCCTCCCATGTTCTTTCCATTTGAATCTATCTTTGGATCATCCTAGCCACTATTGGCCATACATTCTGAAGATGCCCAAGTTATTACTGCACTTATCATTAATTGCATCTTCTAATTGAGAATTTGAATTATGTAGTCTTCTCATTTTAAGATACCAGATTTATATTGAGTACAACTAGATGAAAATTAGTTCAAAGTGGTAAGTTTATTAATAATTTATTGTTGTTTTTTTTAATGAAATCTATTAATAATTTTATGGTATTATTTTAATGACATAATAATATTTATTAATATTTTAGATGTAATTTTTTTATTATTTTTTATGTAAATTTAACGATAATTTATAATTTAATTTATATTTATATTTATATTTATATTTTAAATATTATGTTTTTTTTAATATGTTTTATGTTTTTTAATATGATTAAAGTGTATAATTGGTTTTCTGGACTATATATTGATATGAGTAAGAAAGAGTGACAAATTTACTTGAAAAAACATTTTTCAGTTTATTTGGGTTCATTTTTAACTTGTTTTTGGTTAATAATTTTTATTTTACAATAGAAAAACTTATCATAACTTAGTTGTCACACTAGCAATGGGGAAAGTCATCAAGACTCCTATCAATGGCTTACTTCTATTACTCAAGGAAAGCCATTACCCGGTCTTGGGCCATTAACTTATTTCCTATAGTGAAAGGAAGACAATTTCTTACAGAAGAAAAAACATTTTTACTCTTTTTTTATTATTATTCTTTTTATTATGATTATTAATATTTTTTTAATTATTATTATTATTTATTTCTATTTTTTATTGTTTTATGTATACAAAATTTGTATAGAGTTTACATTATTATAAATATATATTTAATATGAATCAAGGAAATCCATAGATTATCAGATATCTTGTTTACCACGAAGTAGAAGTGCAATATATTTAAGACATAAGGTGTCACTATTTGAAAACAACTCACCTCTGTGCCACGTGTATTATTTTGAGCTATTCATCTGAAATGTTAGATGATTAAAGCAATTTCCACCATTAGATCATCATACTGTGGAGAACACTGTGCTGGAAGTTAGTTATAAAAAATTCATTATAGTAACGAGTTTGTAACCCTAATCGACTTCATGTGTCCAGATCTGAGACTTATTTCCCAGGGTTGAATCTTAAAATCAAGATTGGTTTTGTCAAAAGAATCAGAAGAAGCTACTTTGCCTCGACTAGAAACAGAGATCAAAACCTCCAATTTTCTTGCTTTTATTTTAGAGAAATGGGTTGGTCCAGTGTATATGAATTCTCCAAGTCCAAGATCCTTGTCTTTATCCAGCTTCTCGATCAAGAAATACGGTGAAGAGGCGGCTAAACTCGATAGATTTGAAACAAGGGATCTGAGGTGCTTGCTTGGTCTAGATTAAGCATCCTGCCTCTGCTCTAGCCTCTAATTTTCCTGGATGTTCAGGTGACATGATAGGTTTTCAAGCGAGCTCCGGTTTTAAGTGTTTTGCAGTATTTTTCAAGTGAAGAATATGTTCCTGTAAATTTCTGAGTTTTCTTGTGGATAGGTTTTCAAGTGCCCACCGGTTTAACGAGTTTGTAACCCCAACTGAGTTCATGTGTCTAGATCCGAGACTTATTTCCTAGGGTCTAATCGTGAAATCAAGATCGGTTTCGTCAAAAGAATTTGAGGTAGCTACTCCACCTGGACTGGAAACTGAGATCACCGAGGAAGGCAATGGCATCAAAACCCCCAATTTTCTTGCTTTTATTTCAGAGCAATGGGCCGGTCCAAAATTTGTGAATTCTCCAAGTCCAAGATCCTTGCTTTTATTTCAGGTACAACCGTTCCACACAGCTAGCCAGATGTTCATCGCCTCTGCTACTAGGAGCAACCCTACCCCTTTGCAACATCATATATGAATCGCCAGGTGTTGTATTTTTTCTGATATTCTTCATATACCACCGTCAATGTATTGAACTATTTTTCACAGAAAAGGGTCTGCAGTTTTTTCTAGATAGTGGATTTCATTAATTTCATTATTTATGGTTTCCCTTGATCATTTTTCTTCTGGAATTTTTTCCAGATAGTGGATTTTATTAATTTCATTATTTATGGTTGCCCCTGATCATTTTGCTTCAGCCTGAGAATGGAAATGTTGCAAGATGAAACATAAAGTGAAAAGATTCGCACCTGCAACAATGCTTGGAAGGTGAGTTTGTTTCACGAGTAAGATTTACATAATCTAAGGTTGCTTCACAGGAAAGAATCTCCTAAATCGTAAGGTTGTCTCCAGTCATTACACAGTTCAAATATATTGTTATTCATTCCCTTTCATAATCCAACAATGTCTTCCTTCCTTCCGGCAGCTGCCTCTTCATCGATGTCCAGCTATGATATGGATTACAGATGCACCAGGGCCACCAGAGAGATTTGAGACCTGGCATTTAAATTACTCTACATTTTAACTTCACAAATCCAATAGGCATGTCTCTATATGACCTTTTTCCTTTTTATGTAGGTTGGTATTTGTGATTTATATTCATTCAATTGCCATTGTTTTAAGTAGAGCTCGTGCTTATCAACACATTTCATAACACACATTAAGTCAAAAAGCCTAACACAGATTAAGGGTGTAACAATGTTTAATAAAAAGAGTTGGCCCAGAGTCCTCTATATAAAAAAATATGGTTAGCATTTTAGTCAAGTCGTATGTTTGAATTAATCACTTACCAATGCTTTAGATTATAGTTTAAACATAGATTTTGAAACAGATTATGTGTACGTTTAGTGAAATATGTGTAAATGGTTTGATAACATTTCAAGATTAGAGCCAGAAAGTGCAGTTGCTAGAACCAGTCGGTGGTTATCCAACCTGAATCTCAGAAATTTCGTACATTTTCTAAAGTCTCTGCATCCCCAACATAGAATATTATTACACCCTTTCTTTGAAGAGAAATTATTATTTCAGGGTTTGTATTAAAATTTGGGTGATATACCAAGTGACTGAAAATCTAGCTCGATGATTTGCTTTCATCCTTAGTTTTTCAACACATTGAGTCTTTGAACTTTAGCTTTGTGTTGGAAGGAATTCCTCCTATTCTGACTGTGGACCTGCCCGAACTGTTTGACCGTGGGAGTCTCATGAGGAACACCCCACAACTCTCAATTCATATCTAAGTGAAAACTTAAATACCGTCAGCCTTAGGGATGCAACTTCAAGAGGCTTTCACAAATCCGAAACGTTAAAGTGATATGGATTTTATTTGAAATATTGCACATCTGAGGGTTTGAATAGAGATAAGTCACCTTTAAGTTTAACAAAAGTTTTCATTTTTTAAAGAGTATTTTAAGGATATCTGAGTTTTGATATTTTTTTTTCAAATTTGAAAGAGTATTTATATTATAAATTTGTGTCTTGTGGAAAATATAGTAGGTAGGATGTAGCATTTGTTTCAAATTTTTTCTCATATCCAAGAGATACACAAAATTATCATCAGGAGCAGGCTACTGATAAACAAAATTTAGGTTTCTACAGATAAAAACCTTACAAAGTTGCCCCACCAAAACACTACATTTATAAAACATAAACTATGAGTTGATAATATAATCTCTGATACCAACGAACTTACCACTTTCCTGAAAGAGGCTCATTTAAGTCCAGACATTTGATTGTTGGTTGTGAGCTTCTTTTCACTGCTTCACTTAAACTGCTAAACATTTTCTTTAGGTGTTCCTTTATATCGGCTATTTCTTGTCGCAAGCATCCATTTCATCTTCTTGACATCTTGCTTGATTTTCTAGATGGTGGATTTCATTAATTTCATTATTTATGGTTGCCCCTGATCATTTTGCTTCAACCTAAGAATGGAAATGTCCAATTGGGTTGCATAAAATCTTTGTGGCAGATTGGCAATGAGAGCCCTACTTTTACAACCCTTTACAAGATTAATTGGTTGCATAGAGATAGGCTTGTCCATTTCCAAGACAACTACTATAATTATTCTCAATCCAGGAACCAAATAGTGAGTCAAGTCCTTCTACTAGGACGTCTCGAATAGGATTAAGAGGCTGGACCAAATTTTGTCCAAAGGGATGAAACACCAAAGTTTTAAGACCCACAACAATTTCTCTCAATCCATGAACCAATATACTGATTCAAATCCTTCTACTATGAGGTCTCGAAAAGGGTCAAGAAGCTTGAGTACATTTTTCCTGGAGGGATGAAACACTAAAGTTCTAAGACCCACAACAATTTCTCTATTTTGGAAGTTGCCAAATTAGGTATGCATAGGGTTTGTCTCCTTTGGTATAATTGGACTTGAGAGATTAACACTTGTAGCCTCTTAAAATATTAAAATATAAAGAAATTGAGTGTGTGTGTGTGTGTGTGTGTGTGTGTGTGTGTCTATATATATATGTATGTATGTATGTATGTATGTATATTAGCATTCAAATTAACGATACCTTATCCTACATACAAGAGATTTTTCATACAATAATGTTGTTGGGTTTTTAGATAAGCTAGAAAAGGCTGAGAAATGATCCAAGTTGAGTCCTACAATTGTTCTTGATCTCCTTGTAATTCCTCTTTCTCCAACCCTGCAGGGGCTTTATGTGTTTTCAACTGATATGGTGTTTTTAGCTTGACATATCAAACGTTGGTGATTAAATTAAGAGGGAATTATGACCACTTCAGCGGTGCAGAGAAAATGAATCCTTCCACCTTGAACAACACCGAATCAAGATCATCGTGTGAGCTTTTGAGACAGAAAGGAAAGAAGCTATACATCGATGTATCAAAAGGAAACCTTGGGCCTTGTGTGGCACGCCACAAGCTACAGAAAGCTCACAATTTCTATGAAAAATCCCTTGGTTTCTATGGCACTAAGGAAGAAAATGCTTCATGTTATAAAAAATTGGGCGCCTTAAATTGGTTGTGGGGAAAAACCGAATGGGTATTTCATCAAGAAGAAACTGCATGGAAAGAAAAACAAGGGCTAGGTTCTGCATTATCTGCTGCAAAAACTGGGATAACTCGATGCCTCGAGTTTTATTTCAAGGCTTTAGATTATGGAAGCCTAGCAATGAAAGAACATCAGTGGTTAACTCATATTGAAGACACAATTTCCAAAATATTTCAGTGGTCTTCTAATTAGCTTTCCAGTGATCACTCCACAAGTTTTGAGCTTGTCCTCAGAGTTCTTTGGGAGACCGTGGGAAGCTCTAAAACAGAGTGGGTAGGGAGGAGAAGAATTGGCACTATGCTTTATAAAATCCATGCAGAGTTCTTATTTCGACAGGGCACTGAATCTGTAACGAGTCCAGAATTATCTGACCAGGATGGTTGCAAGAAATGTTTGAATGCAATACGTGACTGTTATGAACCTCTTGAATGAGTTGGAACCCTCATGGGTGCGACATCCATGGGTAAGGAAGTGGTGAAACAAGTAGCAGATTTAAAAATTGAGGTTTTCTATTACCAAATGCTGTGTGAAGCAATCCAGGTAGTGCATTCAAGGAGAAGAGCTATTGGATAAGGAAATGTGTGGCGATATGGAAATAATCTATGAAGCCATAGACTATTTCAAGGTTTCCCTTCATGTTACAGAAGAAAATATTTTGGAGAATGAGGGCATTGCATTGAGCAGGATTGGGAAATCATATTCCTCTGTTCTGAAAATGGAGAGGAAAGCCCATCCCTACCACTTTCAGAGCATCAAGATTGCACTTGCCATCATGTCTGCATGGATTGCAAGTTTTGAATGGTACATATATTCTTCTGAAGCAGTCAAAAAATACCTAGAGGAAGTAGTTGAGAAGGAGACCAGAGAACACAAAGAAAACCACAAGGGAAGTGTAGAAAGAATGAAAGAAAAGACAAACGCAGTAAATTTGGAGGGGGAGAAAAGCACAGAGTCATTCCTAAAATATATATATGAAAAATGCCCTCATCCAGATGTGACCAAACATGTGCTGCTTCGATTGGGAAGCCCAGAAAATGTGAAGGTTTCTCTGAAGAAAGAAGTAGCAACATATCATCCTAACAATAATCAACAATAGAGTGAATATTGACAAGTTTTGTGTGAAGAGATTACCAAGGTTTTGAATGTCAAATATGAAAATTTCAAGTGATCACAGGAACAACTCCTCCATTTCTTGGAGTGATAGTTTAGAGTGACTAGAGAAAAATTATCTTGTTTATGGACTGCACTAACATTGTTTGAAGAGTGGAAGTGATAGACTGCACTCACATTGTTTGAAGAGTGGAAGTGATGAATTATGGT
Organism: Pinus albicaulis; assembly: GCA_034641835.2. NCBI lineage: Eukaryota > Viridiplantae > Streptophyta > Pinopsida > Pinales > Pinaceae > Pinus > Pinus albicaulis. Next base: position 144,484,818 of record CM076579.1, on the reverse strand, counting down.
TTTTAAGTTTAACTCTGTTTCTGGATTGCATGACTTTGTTGTGCATTAGATGATTTTGTTGTCTTTAAAAATGTTAATCTTATGTTATTATGTTGTTTGTTGGCTTTAAAAATGTTAATGTTCTATTATTATGTTGTTTGTTGGTTTTAAAAATGTTAATTTTATGTTATTATTAGGTTGTTTGTTAGGATAAATTGAGTGGTTAGGATTGATAATTATAATTTTATTTCATCTATTTTATATTTGAATTATTGTTAATTTTATTTCATATCAGAGAGCTTTTCATTTCATACTTTTTAGTTGTTGTTGTAAGATTTCATTGTAATACGGTCCTTTCCCTTTCTTGATTTTTTTGGTTTTTCAATAGATGTTAGTGAAGCATTATATAGAGCTATTTCATTGTAGTATGGTCTTTTCCCTTTATTTATTTTTTTGGTCTTTCAATAGATGTCAAAGAAGCATTAGTTAAGGCTAAATTCTACTGCCTTAAGATGTTTCCTTTGCAACATTTGGTGCAATTGCTAGTTATTCCTATTTTATATTTTGATCACCTTGAAAGAGACTCAACCACAAAAATTAGAATAGTTAGATTCTTTATAATGAATATTTTTAACAATATTTTTTCTTAACCATATGTATTTAATAATGAAGATTAAACATTGCAAAAATACAACTTTTAGATTATTATATAATTTATGTTTTAAACTAGTATGTTAATATTTTAAATATTATGCATTTTAAAAAGTAATAAATATTGTAAATGTTAAAATATATATAATTTAATTTATTTTTTCTTATATAATAAGAAAATAATTAAATAAATATTACTTATAAAATATACTTTTAAAATAATATTATATTTTCTTCTTTATATTATTTATTATTTTTATTATTATATGTATTATTTTCATTTTTAATTACTAAAAAAACAAAAATCTTAAAATATATATTTATACTTCTCACATTCATATTTCACCTCATAAATAACAAACAAATTAATAACAAGTTAATACCTCTTTCCGATACTTTTCCTATTTGCTTTCGCTTTTTCCATTACCACAAACTACCAAAAGTAACTATGAACTTAAGAACCAAAATCTTCCCACAATGAATACTATGGATACGGATAAAAATATCTTATATTAAACAAATTACTTTATGTCAAGTTGTCTTACTTTCCACGTAACATTTTCAAATAGATTTGAACGAGGAAAATATATTTTTTATTTTGCCTTTTTATCCTCACCAACTACCAAATATATTTTTAATTTTTCCTTTTATCCTCACCAACCACGAAAGGGAATATGGATACAGATAAAAATATCTTATACTAAACAAATTACTTTATTTCAACTTGTCTTGCTTTCCACATAAAATTTTCACAGATTTGAACAAAGAAAACATATTTTGCTTTTTGCTTTTTCATCCTCACCAACTACGAAAGGATTTGAACAAAGAAAACATATTTTGCTTTTTGCTTTTTCATCCTCACCAACTACGAAAGAGAGAACCATGTGATCCTTAACCAAAAATCACTGACACTAGGTGTAGACTCTACGGAGAGATGATGTGCACCACCAACCCAAGAAGATGCCACCACGAGTGTCACATCGCAAGAAGTCATTTTACATATATCATTCCTGGAAAGAAATTCGTCAAGCATGTGGCATTATTTTAAAGCCACTTTTAAGCAATACAATTTGCACATGCTTCTCATATTTAGGCACGAGGCATAAAATATGCTTTAAAAATTTATTCATTTAGCATGGGACACTACTTTGAAAGAGAACTCTTTAAACAAAGGAATTTATATTAATGAAGCATCATTGTGATAAGCATAAATCTTTTCAGAGAGCATAATGATGGCAAAACTAAATATAGTCGTCCCTTATCCATGTTTGAATTGTAGCATAGTGGTATCCTATCCTCTATTAGGATAATATATTATTCATTTGTAAGATATTATTATATGCTACCCTAATCTCGAGTATGTTTTTTATATAAAACTAATAACATGTCTACCTTTTGGAGAAACGGTAACATTCATCATAAAAAAAATTAACTCTTTACGTTTCTTTTCTATACCTACCTTACATGTTTGAATTGTAGCATAGTGGTATCCTATCCTCTATTAGGATAATATATTATTCATTTGTAAGATATTATTATATGCTACCCTAATCTCGAGTATGTTTTTTATATAAAACTAATAACATGTCTACCTTTTGGAGAAACGGTAACATTCATCATAAAAAAAAATTAACTCTTTACGTTTCTTTTCTATACCTACCTTACTTTTGCTAGACCATGGCTTAATTGATGGTATATGAAAATGTGGTTTTTAACGAGATTGCTGGCACATTTCTCTTTTGATTACTATGGTTCATTGCATGGTTTGTGACCCTTGTTACTTGCACAACATACGATCACGCTTGTACTTATTCTTGCTATCCTTAATTGTGATTCTAACTGATTGGGTTTTCGGTTTGATTTTCATACGGCTTACAACCACTGCAAATCTTGTGTTAAATGATTCTCTATGGAAGCATAATATTGGGTTTTGATTTTAGCCACCTGTCTCAACGCCTACCTTTCTATCTGAAACCCTAATATTGATGATAGAGACAGTCTTGGTAACTGCTTAGGGTACTACCCCCAGCACTCTAACTGTTTCCGGTTCATTTCTCTATTTTTCTTGCCCGAAGGCTCTGCAAGCTCCACGGCGATGGTATACTCCCTTTGCATTCAACAGGTAATGCGTATGGTTAAGCTGTTTTCCAATGGTGTTGTTCATTTCAGAGTTATTTTTGGGTTTGCATTCTTTTCTGAGCTGTATTTTCTTCAGTGCTTTTGACTCGAATTTTCCTTTTGTGTTCACAGGTCTACTACCGAGTTTTGGGTCATGACAGTGCGTTTTCAAACCCCAAAGGAGTTTCTCTCAACGTCTACATGTAATTACCAATACCTGTTTGCTTATGTTTCTTCGTGCTTAGGTTTGCAGTGTCGTTCTCCAGAATTGCTAACCAGGGTTTTCTTGTTTGGAATCCACCCCAGTTGGCTCTCAGAAGACCAGAAGGATAGTTACAGGGAGAGGTTTCGCTTCTTCCACTCTTGCACTTTAGTTTACAATTCTCACATTTGTTTCTCTTCTAAATCTTTGTTTGGCTTTTGATGGTATATCGATTGGTTGTTTTGCAAGTACCTCTTTTGTTGTAGTGCCTCTTACTCTTTCATTCTCGGTTCTAGCTACAAATTCCATCCTAAACTTGTTATCATTCAACAGGTATTTCATACCCTGCTTCTCCCCATGTCGGGTGCTGAGAGCACGATTCTTTACATTTTAAACAAGTTGAGCGTTGCTCCCAGAGTTTTCCATTCATGTGGAAGGTAGACTGGTTTTCTTCGTTGGTGTTTTCAGTGGTTGCGTTGCCTAGAAGGCACCCCCTCAACTCTTTTAGTTTCCAAATGAAGTTTATCCAGATTTTAGTTATAATGTTGTAAACCCATGAGACCATGAACATTTGCTATAAAAGATATTCTTATATTCTTTATGGGTTTTGGGTACTGTTTAATTCTTAATGTATAGTTTATATGCCATTCCTATTTTCAACTAAGCAATTCTATGGTTCATAATAGATTTGATAATAAGTTTCTTTTCCAGGCAGGGTCATGCCCGCTACTATGTATTCATGTTTATGATTGTAGTATGCTATCATTTTCTATAGCTTGAGCTTGGCGTTTAGCATATTTTATATAGCACCAACATTTGACTGGGCATATAATATATAGTCTTGCCTTACATAATGACTTTTTGATGGCACCCAGACACAACTCAAACTATTCTCACAAAATTATAACCAAAGTTTTATATGTATGAAATGTTACGTTTGTCCAACTGCCAAATCATCGTGGTAATGATGAACTAATTAAGTCGAATGTCATATAATAATATTTATGTTGATTATTCAGACGTACCTTTCAAATTGGTAATTTATTGGGACTGACACCTCCGTAGTTCGAGTTAATTCTCCCGTTCGTTGGCGCGTTATCCGATTGTTTGTTGCGTATTTCGAGCCTCACTCTTTCATTGGAAAAAAAGTTCATCGAACTTGCTCAACTTTCCACCACTGTGCTGTAGGTGATGGTCACCGACTCTTCTGGTTTATCTGTGTTTCATGAGGTTATTCTACTAGTGACTTCGATTATGTTTGTGTTTGGAAAAACTCTGTTAGAGTGACTCTAACTCTATTCTGTTACGTGGCTTCGCTCGGACAAGGGTTTCATCTAAAACCCTGCGAATGGAAACTTGTGTCTCTTCTGTCGGTTGGGTAGCTCTAGTACCATATTTTCTTCTGTGTTAAGATTTTTGTTCGTGCTTATTTATTTATTTTTTAAACTGAATGTTTCGTTTTCCCCTCCAAGTTGGGGCTGTCAGGGTTTCTTCGGTTCGCGCTCAGCTTCCCACAACATAGGTATGTTCTCTGTCTATGATTCAAGCTCTTCTCTCAACTTTCCAAGGTTTCTAATTGATCTCGCTCCTTCGTGAGAAAAAATTGCTGAGTTTCGTCAGTGTTTCTTCGCTCTGTTCGATGTCGAACTCAAAAGGTAAGTTCAGTTACAAACCCTCTTTTCCCTTTCAATTTCTTCACTGTCAATTTGTTCAATGAATTTAAAAGCTACAGTTTTGTTCCTGACTTGTTTTCCTCCTCTGTTATGTTTGCAGGTCCTTATAAACCTGAGTCACTTAACCACCTATCGGCCTCGGTTACTCCAGACCCTAAGGGTAGGGTTGTCTCCCTGTTTTTGGTTACTTCTGTAGTGTTAGGGTTTAATGATTTACAAAAACCTGTCGTCGTATGTTCCAGTCTTCTCTAATGGAATGTTCAATGTAATTGTAAAGAGAAATTTTCTTTGTTTCCGCTGCTTGAATATTTTGAGGACTATTCATTGTACAGAGTTAGAAATCTGTCAACGGTGCTTCGTGACTTTACTCTCTTTTGTTAGGGTTTCAAATTACGAACCCTCGCCTGTCTCCTTATTTGTTCTCTTATAAACACTTTTTTTGACTGCTATATGAGTTACCCTGTTTTGTTAATGGCCGGAAATAAAGAAAAACAAATGGTTTTTGTTGTCATTGGGACTATAAGCGATTACCTGACATGTTGTTAATTCACTTGTCTGCATTATTATGAACGCCTTCACAGTTCTTGCCTGTCTCCTTGTACATATCTTCACACACCTGGACATAGCTTCTCCTTCCCACTCTCAGTTCTATTTACAAACTAAATCTGGAATGTTGTTCATATAAGAGGAACGAAAATCTATTTGCAAATATATGTAAGAAAAAACAATAAAATGGCTGTAGGAATTGTAACACGTTACAGATGGTTCTCAATCTTGTGTTCTGTTCTTCTTATTTGTATTTCTGCTATTTTTCATGGGAATATAACCCTTACAGGATATATTTTCTGTTGTTTCATACTGTTGTAGATAAAAATTCTGTTAAAGTTTTTCGGTTGTAAAATAACAATCATTTCTTCCTAACTACATTTCCAGATTATGAAAAAAACTCCTAATTAAGTATACAAAACAATTTAATTCCCTAATTCGACCATGTTCTTCCATAAAATAAATAATAATAAAAAGGAAGATAAAACACAAGTCTAGTAACCTGTCCGCAAACTAGTACAACAGTGAGACAAATAAACCTGCCTTCTGTCTACTCCGAGTTAGATGCTCCTACATAACTTTTCCAGTTTTATTGAATGTCCTTAATAGATAGTTGTTTAGTGATTATTAACCGTGATACTTGTGACGTTTCTCTATTTTCATCTATACATGGTTGCATGTTATTCTTTCAAGTTTCTTGACTCAGTTAATTTGGTGTTATATATTTACTCTACGTCTGTGGAATTTCTATCATGTGCTAGATTAGCAGTTCTTTATTCTTTCTTTACTTTCAGTTATGAGCGATGGTCGAACAATTTTCTTCTTTCCATGTATTGTTTACCCTTCAAGAAGAGCGACCAGACCTAGGGTCCATAACCTTTCCTGAATTTGGGTCTAACAGTTCTCTTCCATACTATATTCTTTAGCCTCATATTACTTCAAAAATGTATTGCAAATCCTGCTACTTAATTTAGTTTGGTTTTACTGGTTGCATGTGGGCTTGATGCTTTACAAAAGCATGAATTCAAGAATATATCGGTCTAAATTTACACAGCATAAAATATAATATTTTCTTACTGTAATTTTTTCTTTGACATAATTACTAATCATTTATATATATGTAAGGTACAATAATCCCTTTCCTTTGATCATATGTAAATATATTTCCAAGTACTACAGTTAAACATAATATTCACTTTCTTTCCTTTCTGTAACACATATTTTCTAGTAATAGAATTTAAAATGGAATTGATACTCTTTTTGTATGTAATACATGTTTTCAAAATTCTAGGAATTACATAGTAAGATTGAATTCTTGTTTTTTAACCAGTTCTGTCATTATTAACTGAAATAAATAACTCTTCTTACTTATCTTATATGGGTCGCTACTGATGGTGTCCGCCCAACCATAATAGAGGTGATTACGTCCTTCTCTGCCCTCGTGCTCCATTCCTGAGTTGGGTAAGCTGAGAGAGGATTCAAAAGAGACCTCAAGACTCCAAGTCCAGTCTTCCTTTCCAGAAACCCTTAGGAGTACAGAGTATTCCACTGGTCACAACGAGCTCTGGAAATTTCCTCCCTCTGCTCTTTTCTTCCTTCTCAGAACAGTTTCCCTTTTCCTCTTTGGGATGTGCCTTTATCCTTAGAGGAAAAGGTAATTGTCTGAACTGTCTAACCATCTCTCAGTTCTTAGAATACTTTTACCATCAATACTTTTTTTTAAAACTTTTATGGAACCTGTTTTCCATAATTAATTCACTTTTCACAAAATAAAATTAACCCATATTCATAAAGAAATCCTTCAAAAAAAAATGAAATGTTTTAAGTTTCTTTTTAACAAAAATAAAATAACATAACAACTAGTCAACAATTAGTTAACCCATAAACTGGCTGTCACAGAAACAAAGTTTCACCTACTGAAATTATTGTTAATAATAAAAATTTTGATTAATTAGATAAGGTTCGTATATCAAGCTTAAAAATTTTAAATTTTTTCATTTCGAATGCTTTAGGAGTTTTTAATCAAATAAATTAAAAATTACCGATGTTGTTGATATACGGCGTATATGAAATAAATTTACAACCAAATTCACCAATGTGGTTGATATACAATGATATGCTTATATGCACGACTCACCAAATGTATTTCACCAAAATAAATATTATATATTTATGAAATAACTACCAACATATTTTATATATTTACTTATAATATATTAATAATATTAACTATATGCATACTATATATTAACCTATATATATATATATATATATATATATATTATTCAATACTAAAATATATAATAGAAATACATTATTAAATTATTTTAATATATTTATAGTTATAACTCAAAATATAATAAAATTAAAAAATAACATAATAATAATATTTTATTAATATTTATAATAAGTGTATATCTCTTACAGATATTCCAAGGGATTATTAATATTTTAAACCAAAAGAACTAATAAATCCAAGGGTTTAATATTATAAATCAAAGTAATTGGTCAAACAAAGAATAATATTAATATTATAAACCAAGAAATAAAAAAAATAAAAACCCTAAGAATAAATAATTTAATTGGAAGAGATTTAAAAACCCTAAGAAATAATATTTAAAACCCAAAAGCCTAAAAAAGTAATAAAACCTAAAAATTAATATATTAAACTCAAGAGATTGATAAAGCATATGAAATAATATTTAAAACCCAAAAACCTAAGAAATTAATAAACCCTAACAATTAATATTCTAAACTCAAGATATTAATAAACCCAAGAGATTAATAATACAAACCAAAAGAAGTAATAAACCCAAGGTTTAAATATTATAAACCAAAGGAATTGGTGAAATCAAGGGATAAATATTAAAAGCATAAGGGATCAATAAGGACAAGGGATCAAATATTAAAAACACTAGAGATTAATAAACCCTAAGAATTAATATTTTAAACTAAAAAACCTAATAAATTAATAAGCCATAAGAATAAATATTTTAAACTTAAGATATTAATGAACCAACGGGGTTATTAACATTATAAACCAAAAGAACTAATAAACTCAAGGGTTTAATATTATAAACCAAACGAATGAGTGAACCCAAGGGATAAATATTATAAACTTAAGGGATCAAGAAGGACAAGGGATCAATATTAAAAAATAATAGAGATTAATAAACCCTAAGAATTAATATTTCAAACTAAAAATCCCAAGAAATTGATAAAGCCTAAGAATTAATATTTTAAATTAAAGAGATTAATAAACCCAAGGGGTGATTAACATTATAAAATAAAAGAACTAATAAACCTAAGGGTTTAATATTATAAACCAAAGGAATCTGTGAACCTAATGGATAAATATTAAAAACCTAAAGGATCAATAAGGCCAAGGGATCAATATTAAAAACAATAAAGATTAATAAAACCTAATAATTAATATATTAAATTCAAAAATCTAAGAAATTAATAAATCCTAAGAAATAATATTTAAACTCAATAGATTAATAAATCCAATGGATTATTAATATTATAAAACAAAAGAACTAATAAACCCAAGAGTTTAATATTATAAACCAAAGGAATTGGGGAGCCCAAGGATAAATAGTAAAAACCTAAGGGCTCAATAAGACCAATGGATCAATATTAAAAACACAAGAGATTAATAAAACCTAAGAACTAATATTTTAAACTCAACGGATTATTAATGTTGTAAACCAAAATAAGTAATATTATAAACCAAAGGAATTATGAAAATTATAAAGATAAGGAACAAATAAACACAAGCATTTAATATTATAAACCCAAGAAATTAGTAAACCCAACAGAAAATTGTTATAAACCTAAGGGATAAATATTAGTACTATAAACCAAGAAATTAATAAACCCTAAAAATTAATATTTTAAACTCAAGAGATTAATATACCCTTAGAACTAATAGTTTAAACCCTAAACCAAAGAATTTAATAAACCATAGTATTTAATATTTTAAACTCAAGAGATTAATAAACAGGGAAAATTTTAAGGATGCAAATTTATTTTAAAGTTTATAAACCTTGGCGAATATCACTAGTACATAATATAAAATTTGTAAAATTATTGGCAATGTTTTTATAAAAGAATTCAAATTTCTAATAATTTTATATAGTCTCTATATAAAATTTTAGTGATTTTTAAGGTAAAATAATTTTATTCTATAAAATTTGGGTGAATAATTTTTAGAAAAAGTGAAAATTAACGAATCTTTTTTTGGAAAAAATATGGAAAATTAGCCCACTTGCGAATATTAGCCCCTAAAATTTTCCCTGTTAATAAATCCAAGGGATTATTAATAACAGAAACCAAAAGAAATAATAAACCCAAGGGTTTAATATTATAAACCAAAGGAATTGGTGAACCCAAGGAAAATTTATTAAAAACTTAAGGGATCAATAAGGCCAAGGGATCAATATTAAAAACATAAGAGATTAACAAACCCTTAGAACAAATATTTTAAAATAAAAAACCTAAGAAATTAATAAACCATAAGAATCAATATTTTAAAATTAACTAATTAATAAACACAAGGGATAATTAATATTATAAACCAAAAGAACTAATAAACCCAAGGGTTTAATATTATAAACCAAAGGAATTGGGGAACCCAAGAGAAAAATATTAAAAAAATAAGAGATCAACAAGGTCAAAGGATCCATATGAAAAACAAAAAAGATTAGTAAAGGCTACGAATAAATATTTTAAATACAAATGAATGAGAAACTCACATGATTAATAAAGAGATTAATAAATCTTAGGAATCAATTTTTTAAATAAAAATGATTGATAAAGTCACATGAATATTAATATTATAAACCGAGGGGAATAAACATGGTTTACCATGATTGATTTAAACATTGAGACAAGTGTTGTCACAATCCGAAGTTGGACCAACTATGACCATGGTTGGCCATGGTTGATTTTGATATTGAGACAATATTTGTCGGAATGTGACATTTGACCATGGATGACATTGATCGACTATGGCTAACGCTAATTAACAATGGTTTCCCATAGTTGATTTTCATATTGAGTTAATGTTTTTCATAATGTAACATTGGACCATGCATTAGTATTAAACTATAAGACTAATATTTAAACCTCAATATTTGGATTTAATAAACTGAATGGAATAATATTACGAACTGAAAGAATTCGAAAAATTAAGGGATCAATGTTATAAACCCAATGGATAAAAAAATACAGGGAAATGTTAATATTATAAACAAAAAACATCAAGAAAGAAAAGGTATTATTAATATTATAAATAAAAAACATCAATAAACCGAAGAGATTATTAATATTATAAACCCAACAGATTAGCATTAAAAATAAAAATTATTAAAGTTAAAGGATCCATAAAATGAATATAAAAATATAAAAACCAAAGAAATTAATAAACACTAAGAATTAACCCAAGGGATTATTCATATTATACACCAAAAGAACTAATAAACCCAAGGGTTTACTATTATAAACCAAAGGAATTGGTGAACCCAACAGACAAATATTAATAACCTAAGGGACCAATAAAGCCAAGGGAACAATATTAAAAACACAAGAGATTAATAAAGCATACGACCCAATACTTTAAACATAGAGGAATTTTAAAGTCACATGATTATTATTATTATAAACTGCAAGTGATCAATCAACATTACTGATTGTTAATATTATAAACCAAATGAATTAATAAACTAAAGTGATATTCAATTCCACCATCAATGAAACCAAAAAAATAACATTGAAATTAACATATGTTTTTTTGTTGTCTTTACATAAAGAAACCCCACTACAAAAATGGACTCGAAACTCTCCATCAAAGGTCATTTATCAAATAGCCTCTTCGAGAACACAACCAGACCGACCACAAAAGAAACACCAATTCAAATCAACAGGATAATGATCACGATACTTAACACTTTCCAACCAATCCCTTCTTATTTTTCTCCCAGCCTCCCTCATGTGCACATGCAACAAGTATTTTACATTCATTTTCATTTCATCTAGCACACGAAGATGCTCATCAATAAAAGCAGGATGGAAGCCATGTTTTCTATCGAAATTGTTTTGAAGATACAAAAGAAAACTGATGAGTCTAGAAATATTTTCCACCACTTGATTATAATAAATGCCATCATTATTATCCATATCTGCATTTGAAAAGAAAAACGACAAAATAAAAATGTATACACAAAGAGATAGAAACATATATATATATATATATATATATATAATTAACTTTATTTATATTAAATATACACCAGATTGTATAACTTTATAAACAATTAATTTTTATGAACTAAAATGATAAAATTACAACAAATCCACAAACAGATATTATTAAGTTATTGATAAAATTAAATGAGTGATATGACCCTTATTACAATAATCAACAAGAAATCACAAATTTTTAAACTTAATGTTTAAAATCAAATATTAATAATGTTAGTAATTCTATATTTGTATTTAAATTAATGTTAATGTATATATTAATTTTATTTTAATATTAATATCAAATATAAATATGTTATCATTGAACCAAACAACAACATATTTAGCAAACCACATTGATAAATTTTTGTTAGTTGCACGTCATAGGGATATGGACTTTAGTCTTAAATTTTAATGGTTGGCTCATATAACTGGTTGTATATGTCTAAATGGTTCATTGTAAACAAAAGAACAATAACGACTTTAAAAAAGGAGGTAAATTGAACAACATTATAAATGATGTAAGAACTTTCTCAGATATTACTATATTGGATTTGATGAATGTATTCATTTCATAAATACATGAAAATAATTAATGCAAATAGAGAGTGTTATCACTCTAGTAAATTTTCTATCAGAAATATTTAAAACTTTGTAACTTACTAGAGGTAACCACAAACCTACTTTTGAAATCTAGGATCTAGCCCTCCTAAATTTTAGAGAGGGATCTCTCTTTATGATTTAACTTTGTTTTGTTTAATATTTTAGGCTAGGTATGATTGGGAAATTGGTTTTTTGTTTGAAATTTTGGTGGGAAATAAGATTACTTCAAGGTAAACCACATAGGGATCTACCAGACCATTGGGCTATGGAGTCAAATTTCTTGGCAGGCAAAGTTGAGAAATAAGGTCAAAAGAGAAAATGCACTAAGGGCAGGGTAGATGACCTTCAAAGGGTTTGGAAATAGGCTTTTTGATGAAATGGTATGATCTGAACAAAAGGGAAATGAAGGATCCTTAAGTTACAAAAAAGAAGATGAAAGAAAGGGGTCAAAAGAGACTAAGAGCAGTTAAGGATTCTTAAGTCCGGATATCAACAGAAAACATATCAATGAGTAACTAGTAAAAAACAGGGAGCTTTTGACAGTAATCATGTATAAACTTTCCTAGTCAATCATTTAAGACAGAAAACATGTAAATGTATGTATGGAACTTAGAAATATAAACAGTGAAAACAGGAAAATACTTGACTTATCTGATCAGCACAAGAATCCTGAGTTATGATGTCTGTTTGAATTAGTTCCAGTCTGATGCTTAACAAATCACTCACACTAACACCCAACGTATTCAGAAAAAATGTCTATAGTAGTCTTGAATAATTTTATTCCACCCAAAATACTTCAAAGAGTGAAGTATTTATATAAATTCTAAACTAGAATATCTTGAAAAAATATCAAGATTGTTTTACAAATATCTCCAACTGTTTTGCATAAATAGAACTCAATTAAATGACACTCAAAACTAATGCATCTATTTGGCACTATTTTTAATGGATAGGTGATGACAAAGATGAGAATTTGAATTTAATCCAACTCTTAGTTGATGATGAGGCATCCAAGTCACTAAATGTTTCCTTTCTTTGTGCATTCTGCTCCAGCAATTCTGCAAAATTCGGGTCCAGTGATGCCTTTTTATTTCTCAATTCGAAATATATATGTAAACCTTGAAAGAGGTTATTGTAGATAAATATGTTGGTGAAATAAACCTCTTTTTTTTTTCCTAAAATTCCTCTCCAACTGTGCACAATAGGCTCTGCAAATATATGTGTAAAACATAGTTTTACAGAGTCTGAAAAATAGCCTGTAAAGATGTGCATGTATCTCTCATTCGGAAATAACTGTGAAAAAAATAAGATAGGTGTTTGTATATCGGTCTCTTAGGAACAAAAATGTCCTTCAGTTTTGTATGATGTATTTCTGATTGGCCACAATCTTCTCTGCAAAATGATGACTTAACAAGAATGTTCTACAAAAAGTGCTTTAAAATATTGTTTAATATTTCTCAATCCATAATGGTTGTTAGAAAAGTGAGAGAGGTTTTTGTAGTGAGTCACATTAAGAACATAAACCTCCTTCAGTTTTTCAAAATTCATCTTGGATTGGTCACAATAGTTTCAGCAAAACAATGACTTAAACATGATATTTCTGCAAAAATGTTCCTTCTTGTTATGTTTTCATCTTTTCACTTTTTTTGTTCTTTTAACTGTTTTAATTTCACTTTGGATAAAATCCATTGTTGGTGAAAGTATTTTCATATCTTTTTACGATTACTTCCTTTGTTTTTACTTTTACTATTTTACCTTGACTGCTCTGTAACTTTTTTTAAACTTTCACTCTGACTTTTACCTAATACACTTTAACCACTAATACTTTTTAACTGTCCCTATGAATTCTCACCTCACTTTTACCATTCACTGTGCACATTTCATCATTCTGATCTTTCTCTGACTTTATTTTATTCCTTCTTTTTATACAAACTATTTGTTGAATTAAGCTTTTGAATTAAAATCTGAGAATTTGGAGCAAACAATTTTGTCAACTAGTATTGAAATTGTTGGCCCAAATCCATATTTTGATGATAACCTGCAAAAATAAAACAATTTGTTAATGAAATTGAGGTCTGCAGGGAGGTGATTGAAGGCTTTTGAAAGACCTGTGGAATGAGATCTGTCTGTGGAGGTTTAACTCTATTTTTTTTTTAGGCATTTTGGGTAACTACTACAAGATTAGACTGTTTGCAGGAGTTTTTTACTTTAAACAGATGGGTAACTGAGAAATTTAGTCTAAGGATAGCTTCTTTTGGGATTTTTTCTCAATTAGGTTTATTCAGAGGATGTAAACTGAGATAACATAGAAAACGAGGGTTTTATGAGTGGATTTGATTGAGAGAAGGAGTTTCTAGGTTATATTCAGATTTTCAACCCTTTTAATCTTTGAATTTTGGTCTTTGGAACTTAGAAACAGAGGAAACTGGCCTTTAAAAAACTGGCTCCAGAACACAAAGATCCCTAAATTTGTAGGTATTTTTATGTTTTGACAGGGTTTTTGAAGCTTCTGTGGTCGAATTTGGACTTCTGTTGATTTTGTTGGGGTCGAAACAATGTACTTTCTTATGTCAACATGGTATCTTCAATTGAAACTAGATCTTTGACGCTACAGAGGGCAGCTTTAATGGTCTTTCAGATGCAGTCATAGTGGTAATGTTTAGCTCCGAGGCTATAAATTGGTCAACAGAGGCTCGAAAATATTTTAAAATAGTCGGGGCGGGAGTTTAACCAGTCGAGAATGAAACTAAAAGATATAACAATGATATATTAAAGTTTTAACCTTAATAAACATCATCATATTTGGCATTTTTGTATAGGTTCATTCAAAGGAGGGAGGCGGATTTGGAATTTTGAATGTTAAAACCATTCAGTGGTATCACATTACTTTAATATGGTAAGTAGTTTTGGGCTTTTTTAACGCGATCCAATTAAAATTGGATACGTAGCAGTCAATGGTTTCTCAAAACAACTTTTATCGCGTAAATTTTCCCAAACTGTGTCCGATCAATTCTAGCATGCGATATGAAATGTGCACCGTCGGATCCAATTAACTTATGCGAACGGTCAGGATTGGATTTCGAAGTAGTGGGGAACAGCAACGTGGGACTGGGATTCAAGATGGGCCATTGATTCGATAACACATATCAACGATTATAAATCACGCGACGGGAATGGTGGGGCATAGGGTCGGGTTGATCACGCTAAGTGTGGATCGTTAGATTAGGTATATAAATATGACCAGAGGGTGATGGATGAGCGTGAGGGTGCTGGGTTATTTGATTGGATAATGAGGCTTTTTATATATAAAAGGAGTTTATATATATGGAGTGGAATGCATGGGGGCGAGTTAATAGGATTTTAACCAAGGTTTGATATGCACGTTGTAAAGTGGCAAATATATACCTAAGGTTTATGCTGTGTGGAGGGCAGATGAAGGGGGAGTAAATCAAAGACTTAATGTAATCAAACTTTGGTTAGAAACAATATATGAAGCATCGGAAATGGTTTTTAATTTTCATTTGATACATCGTATTCCGAAACTTTCCTTTATATCTTATTATATAGTTATTCCAAACTAATTAGGCTAAATAACTATAGGGGAGTCGGGATATTTGTTTATGGATAATTTTCATGTCAAAGGGGTAGCTTAGGGATTTAATTTAAACATGTGCATAATAACTTTGACATAAAAAGCTTATAATAAGAGGTTTTTTCGAATAATTAATAGAAAGGAGTTATATTAATAGGACTAAGATTTTCTATAGGGAGTTAATAAAATAAGTTAGGTGTTAATATGAAAAGGGAAAGTGAATACTCAAAAAATACAATTATAACCAAGAAAAGTGAATATTAAAACCAAGCTTTCATTGTAATAATTTCATCACTTTAACTTAGGATAAAATGCTATTTTGAGGGTTTTATGCTTCATGAGATGTAGGAAGTTAATAAAATGAGGGTTTTAAGCACCACTAAGTAAAAATGGGGTCTTTACTTATGATTTTTCATGGTAATGAATGCATGAATTGAAAATGATGTGATTTCTGGGATTAACATAGAAACTTAACACTTTCCACTAGTCAGTCATTGAGCCTTGGGTCTGGTCCCAACAAAAGTCAGGGAAATGCCCTGAGCCTTTATGACTGATAGTACAGAATGTTAAATAGCTATGGGGAGGGGAAATTAGTTATTTGTAACCTGGTCAAGAATATTTACAATGTATTTCTCGCCTTCTTCTACCTACCCAGTCATATCTTCTAACATTTTTTCTTCTATTTTAATTAGGTGCATTTGAGCTAGCAACCTTCAAAATAATTATTCTTTTTGAAAGTAGTAAAAGTATCTAATTCTAACTTATTTCCTCCAAGAATCTAGATTAAACTGTTGGATTCTTTTTATTCTCTACCTAACTACTGAATTGTCATGATTAAACTGTATGAAAATTCCTTATTCACTATCTACAACAAGTAAAATTGAAACATGACAAGTTAAGATTAAATTGTTCAACTCATCATGGATTATGGCATTTATTGAAACTTTGCCATAATCAACTGCAAGAAGTAAAAGTAGTGGCATTTAGACTTGCACACTTTCATGTTTTATTCATCTTTTTCTTTTGGGGTATATTATTTTTTCTAAGTCCTTTGATGTTTCTCTTAGGAATTTTTACCCTCTTTTTGATTTTTTGATTTTTTATTTTTTACAAAATATGGGAAACTAACTTGCGGAAAGCAAAGTTTGTACATATTTACAAGACTACCATCAGTCAAGTCAAAATTATGAATCCTATATTTATAGGTTGCTAATAGAGAGGACAATAAAAACAATTAAAAAACATTTTATAAATGTGTCAGAATACTATTAGTTGCATGTCATAGTGATATGGAATTCCATATTGGTTTTTAATGATTGGCTCATATAACTGGCCTTTTAATCTCTGAATGGTTCATTGTAAGAAAAATATAAAAAACCACTTGAAAATAAGACAATTAAACAACGTGAAAAAAATAAGTAAACAACTTTCGAAAATATTACTATGAATTTGATGAATGTATTCATCTCATTAATATATCAAAATCATTATTATATTAAGAGTAAATAAAGAGGATGATAAAATAAATTCAAAAAACATTTATAAAGAGCTAAAAGTATTAATAGTTGCATGTCATAACGATATGGACTTTAATCGCTCCTCTTCTTTCTTCCTAATTGTAACATATGCACTATCTTTCATCTTGGCATAATGCTGAAAAGAGAAAGGTGGTGCAATGCGTAAACTATCTATTAATTTCACTCTTGATATGGCTATGAAGGTCAGTCCTTGCTTATCTTTATTCCTGGTATCCATTGAGTCTCGTTCTAAAGTCAAACCTTGTGACTTGTGGATTATAAGAGCCCATGCCAACTTTAAAGGAACTTGTTTCAATTTTCTCTTATCACTGGTGTGATAGGTACAATGTTTGGATTGCTTGCATCAAACTGAACACCAACATACTTATCACAATAGTTGTGAACATTGGAAGCTCAGGTGGCTTAGAGATAGGCATATAAAATATTTCATTCACATACCCAAGTGCGCCACTTACCAAACCAGCTTCAACCCACAAATTACATGTCAACATAACATGTTGGCCATGACACAACAAAAATTCACAGTCCAGTTGATCATCATCAGCACCACTGATTTCTGAACGCCTTCAATTCATTGCAATACATCGTGTAATTGGAGAATTTAATTATTTCAATATATGCCTATTATGGAAGGACACCAAATTATTTGTTGTAAAGATGTGAATTGTTGAATTAAATAAATCCTTTTATCTAGGATGCAACCTCATATCATCCTGCGACATAAGAAACTCCCAATCATCAAGAACAAATTCTGCATTTCTTATGTCATTGAGGACTCTACGAAAACAATATATTTTCTCATTATTCCCTTGTTGGCAAAATATTGTGTCAAGAGTGACAAAAATGTTGAATTTTTTCCACAAGAGCTTCCCTGCTGTATTACCTGCATACAAAGGCCTATCTCTCATAGGAGGTAGCTGGCCAAGGTCACCCACAAGGATGATGGATCTGTGACCAAAAGGAAAATTATTTTTCTCTGGAAATAATTTTCGTAATCGAGCATCTATTTGCATGAATAACCTTGATACTAAAAATCTCATTTCATCAATCAATATATATTGAATATGCCTCATTTCTTCTTGGAATACTGCTAGCGATTAGCCCTGTAGTGGTTTCATATCTTTAATCAGAATTTTTAGAGCAGAGTGTATTGTTTTTTGCATTTATATTAAAAGCAACTATTCATG
Organism: Pinus albicaulis; assembly: GCA_034641835.2. Lineage (NCBI taxonomy): Eukaryota > Viridiplantae > Streptophyta > Pinopsida > Pinales > Pinaceae > Pinus > Pinus albicaulis. The sequence continues at coordinate 144,466,486 of CM076579.1, read as the reverse complement.
TTGGGGCAAGAAGAAGCAAAGGACCTTTTTCAATACTTGACAAATTAGAAAGAGCTTCAAAATAACAATGGATAAGGAATGACTTTCCAGTGCATGCAGTGCCCTGAACAATCATAACAAGAGCTTCATGAATCTCATATTCATCAAAATTCCTTAAAACAATTTCAAAAGCAAGTCGTTTTTTTTCTGCCAATGAATATGAAGAGGCAAATTTTCTATTTGAAAGGTCAACAATATCACCCCTTGCTATTCCATTCCTTATAAAATTAATAGCTTCTTCAGCCACATCATCATAAATAGTTGTAATTTTCCAATCAAAGGATATATCAAAATCCCTTCGACCAAGGGTGTGAAGATCAGAAACATTCACATTACTTGGTGGAACCAAGCGAAAGAGAATTTACCATTCTTGAAAATCATCTTCAAGATTCATTTCCTAGTTAGAAAAATTACCATCTTCTCAATCTTCAATATTTTCAACAATTGATAGATTTTGATCAACATGCCACGCTTGATATCGAAAATTCCTACAATTTTCAACAATAATTTCAGCTAAAAGCCCAATCTCCGTAGAAATGTCACGAAATGGCTTGTACAAGAGAAATTATGTCCAACAAAAGGTTTCAAATTCATCTGAATTGTCACTAGGAATCTAATAAAACTGTGGCGAAACCTGAACAATCACATGAAAATCTATAGGCTTCCAGGGATATTTTTTACGCTTGCTATCAAATGTCCAAGATCTTGTTGTTTCTATCAAAGATATATGTTCAAGGAAAAAATGCATCTTCTGATAATGTTGAACAAAATTATTTTCAGATGAACATTGCATGACATCCCTTGATATTTTCCTGAAAACCTTTCTTCCAACATTTAATGAAACAAATTTTTGACTACAGACAACAAGAGGTAGCTTAAGCAACATATGGAATGTTCCTTCTGCTCCAATGTCACGGTTGACAATCATTTCTGCAAGAAACCTTCTGTAAGAACATAAAGAATTATCCTCAGAGGCAACATAATTTTACCTTATAGTTAACATATCATGATAACTTTCAGACCTTTTCTCTGCTTTTGATGCATGCTTAGCAATATATTTCAGGATAGCATGCCAAGAAAGCACTGGTTGGAAATCAAAATTTTCATGCCACATTGTTAGAAGGTCAATGTTATGTACATTGAGCCTATCATCTATGAACAATCTTGATTCTTCAAAAATATCCCGTGGAACATTCTACCGACAAGAGAGAATAGTGCCCATTTTGCGTAAACAAGAATCTACACTATACTTTTTGTGCCTTTGGACACGTGATCTGGATTTATGCAGGAATGAAACAGAATAAACATATAACCATAAATACAAAGATGCAATAGAAATAACACTTCATTTCATTAATATCAAAGAACTGAAATTTGCTTACAGACAGAATGGAAATAAAACTAGCTAGGGCACTGGTAGCTATCTCTGAGAAGAGATGTGGTGGCTACAGGCCTCTGAACTAAGTTACAATGAGTTTCGAGGACCTATTTATTATTTATAAACAATGGGAAATCCTAAACAGCCAAAACCCTAACCCTAGGAGATGAAGCGCCAAAACTATGGGCCCAGTTTGGGTAAATTGGTATTTCAACTTCATGGGGACGTAACTTTGGCATACGATCTATGTTTGATGTGTACCATACCTCGTTATAAATATCTATCCAAGGAATACAAATTTAGAGTGAGCCTCACTTGATGTTTTAAAAAAAAACGTCATTTAGGGCTTCAAAACAGCTCCGGAAGTTCAGGACCCAAAAAACTGCTAAAAATAGTAAGTTGTGCTGAAACTGAAAAAATGAAAGAGGCAATGGTGGGGCTCCAAGTGGAATAGGTAGGTGACCACCAATATCCACATAGATCATCCTCCCCCCTTAGGAAGCAATGGTCCCCATTGCGTTAAGTTCCTCCATGAGATGAGGAAATTTCTGCTGAACTTGGTCCCTGGTGAACCACTTTCCTTGGTGCAGGAGTTGGCCAGCTTTGACAACCCGATACAGTTGGATCTGCTGTTGATGAGTGTTCTTGATTTGCATGTCCATGATACAATCTGTGGTGGCCTGTTCCATGCAGTCTGGGTTTAACTCTGTTGGTGTGAGTTGTTCTGCAATGTCCGAGGTGTCCAGCAGAGGTGGAAAGTAAGGACGAAGGCGATCCACATTGAAGACTGGGTGCAGACCAAGGAATGGTGGAATACAAAGCTCGAAGGCATTGTTACCTACAGCCTTGGTGATGGTGTACGGCCCGTATCGGAGCGGGCGAAGCTTGCGGTGAGGTCCAGTGAGGCGCTCCTTCTGCAAATGTAGCCATACTTTATCGCCCACCTGGAAGTGGTGTGGCACCCGGTGTTGATCATGGCGCTGCTTGTACTTATCATTGGTCTATCTAATATGTGACCATACCTATTGCTGCATACAATGAAATGTGCTCATTGAAGCTATTTTCTTTGTCATTTTCAGATCGACATGTTTTAAACTACCGAGTAGCCGCAATGAAGTGGCTAAACAATGGGACATAGTATACAGATTTTGCCAACCCGGGAAGGCTAATTTATCAACCGGTGGAGATTAAGAAGCAGGCTGCATGGGGCTCTCATCCCATGTGCGTGGATGCTTTGAATTGTACATGTTGTATTGTGTACATCATTCTATTGATTTAACTCTTATCCGGGGATTTCTTGCTTGGGGGATGGAAAGTCAGGACTTCAGTGAGCTTGGTGTCAGCATTGACTGCAGGCCGGACTAAAAGATGCCGAGGAACTCGCTTATCCCAATATGAATGATAGACCGTGGGATCCCAAAGTGCACCCACACTCATTCAAAGAAGAGTTTAGCAGTGGCTTCTGCTGTGATATTCTTCTTGCAGGTCGTCATAATGGCCATCTTCGAGAATATGTCGACGACCACGAAAACGCAGATGTTTCCATGCTTAGTAGAAGGAAGGCCCAACATGTAATCCATGGAGATGAATTCTCAAGGTCGACTATGGGTAGGTAGAGGAGTATAGAGTCCTTGCTTCTTGATGGTCCATTTGGCAATGGTGCAAGCAGTGTAGCATCTAATGTACTTCCTGACATCCTGTCGAAGGTTCTAATAGAAATACTCGCAATATCACATCGTCGACTCTAATGCCCAGCGACTCGACTGTAGTGTGCTTCCCATATCATCTTGGCACGCTCACTTGAAGGAACACAAAGGTGTCCCAGGTGACATAAAAGTGCACCTTGGAGGTGAAAATTTGGAACTTGCATACCCCCCAAGAGTGCCTTGTAAGTGTGGATGAATTCTGGGTCGCTCTTATAGAGAAGTGGCCAATCAGAAGTCTCGTGCCCACAAGAGTTGAGAACGGTGGTGAGCACCATGAACGGTGGTTGGCTGAGGCAGTCTGCAACATTATTGGTGCTACCCTTCTTATACTTGATTTTCAAATGAAACTGTTGCAGATATGTGGACCACTTCTGATGGCGATCATTCTACAACTTCCCTTATGTCTGTACGAACTGTAGGGGATAGTGGTCTATGTGGATGATTGTTTCCTTCCCCAAAATGTAATGCTTCCATTGTCAACAAGCTTGCATAATGGAATACATTTCTTTTTCATAAGTGGGATACTTGCAAACTGTTTCAGATAATGTCTCACTGTGATATGCCACTGGATGTCCCTGTTGAGTAAGAACTGCCCCACTAGCATAATCGGAGGCATCTGTCTCGATCTCAAATGACTATTGTAGGTTTGGTAATATGAGTACTGGGGCAGAACAGAGGCGATTTTTCAATTCTGTGAACGCCTTTTGTTGAGGTTCCAACCAAAATAATGTTTCTCTCGCTCCCCCCTTGGTGACTTGACTCAAGGGCCAAGTGATATGAGAGAATCCCAATACGAAACTACGGTAGAAATTTGCAAGACCCAGAAAGCTGCGAAGCTCTGTTATAGTGGTTGGGGTTGGCCAATCCCGAATGACTTGGATCTTGGTTGGATCCACATGCACTCCCCTTTCATCAATAATGTATCCCAGATATTGAACCTGGGTCATGCCAAAAGTGCACTTCTCCAAATTGGCACACAACTTGTGTTTCCGCAGTGTTTGGAGGACTTGTCGGATGTGGTGAAGGTGCTCTTCCCAAGTCTGGCTGAAGATCATAATGTCATCCAAGTACACCACTACAAATGAGTTGGTGAATGGCCGCAAGATGTCGTCCATCATCTCAATACAAGGAGACCATCCACCAAAGGCATCAATGTACCAGAGGTGTGTTTCTCTTCAAGCTAAGGCAGTCTTCTACACATTGGAGGGTTTAATTGGTACCTGGTGATACCCAGACTTCAATTCGATCTTGCTGAAATATTTTGCACCTTTGAGTTGGTCTAGAAGGTCATCAATCTGTGGGATCGGGTACCTATTCTGGATAGTGATCTTGTTTAGCGCTTGATAGTCAATACAGAGTCTCCACGTCCCATCCTTCTTCTATACCAACACGATTGGGCTCCCACAGGGCGATGAACTTGGTCAGATGTGACCTTTCTACAACAGCTCCTGAATTTTCCTCTTGATTTCATCGTTCTCCAGAGCAGAGTGTTGATAGATCAGTCCATTGGGTAGCGGCTCACCTGGGGTTAGATCAATCGGGTGCTTAACCTGACAATGCAGAGGAACCCCTGTGGGTGAGGTGAAGATGTCCCCGTACTCCTCCACAACCTTATCCATTTTTTGTTGTCATATAGAGGAGTCCTGTCTAAAGGTCGTGGCCACAGTATTCTTCTTGCCCTGGGGGTGGATCATCAGGAAAAAAAAATTCCTGGTTTGGGAAATGAGCTTACTGCATCGTTTTTCATTAACCAAAGAGATAGCGGTAGGAGGTGGTACCTCTAGTATCCTGTATAACTTATTTCCCAAAGAAACAATAACAGCACGAGGCCGAGACTCATACACAACATGACGCTTCCACAAGTATAGTTGTCCTAATAATACATCAGAAACATCAATAGGAGCAATGTCACATAATACCTCATTCGTGAAGGGCTTGATGCTATAGGGAAGGCGACATTGCTGGCTGACATGGAGATCTCGTCCTTGGTGAAGCTACCCGATGGTGTATGGATGTGGGTGAGTTGTGGTCAGCAAGCCCAACTGCTTCACGGTGTCTGCTGAAATGAGGTTATTTTGGCTCCCATTATCGACAATGAACTATACCGGGGAGCCATTTACCCACATCTAGGAGTGGAAGAGACGTTCCTCCTCCTCTGGATCTTCCAGTTCCTCCTTCTAGATCTTCGTAGTGGAAACAATGGCGTTGGCCTCTGCATCAATAATATGTTTCCCTTTGTCATTCCCCTTGTCAGGTTTTGATTTAGAATCGGAGCATGCATCTGACTCAGGAGCCCTCATCTCAGCCATCAGCGACTGCTTGGCCCGACACTCACTTGTGTTGTGAGTGGAGCTCTTATGGAACTCACACCACTTTCTAGTGTCCTTCTTGGCTTTGCGGTGTTGTTCTTTTATTGTGGCTTCGACAGGTTTTCTTGAGTCTCCATGCCTTGGCTCTATCCCTTGTTCTGTTTTTTGGGAGCACCTTTCCCTTGTTTTTGATTTGCAGATCCAAAGTCTCGCTTCTTATGTTTGAATTCTCGCTCAATCTTGGCAGCATACCGGTATGCCGTACCAAGCGAGGAGATGTTGAGGAACTCCTTTTCCTCCTGAATGTATCTATGCAGACAAATGCGATACTTTATCACCAGATGTTTCTCTGAATCTTTGATACCCAACTTGGTGCGCAGGGTATGGAACAAATTCATCAGCTCATGCACATCTTGATCCTTTGTTGTCGCAGCGTGGTCCATTATATGTACTTGTCCTCATAGCTCCCCACGGGATAGTATTGTTCCTTGATGGCGTCTCGGAAATAATTCCAAGTGGGTACGACTGAGAACAGAGAGGGTTCTATCTTGTCCTTTTTCTCACAGTGGGTTTCCCAGCAGTCCTTGACATGGGGGGCAACTTTCAGGAGTGAAAAAATAATCTTGTCCCTGTCGGAAAAGTCATGAACTGAGAAATATCCTTCTAATAGATTCAACCATCTATATATGGCATCTGCATCTATTTGACTCTCAAATATGGGAATGTAAAAAATTTACTTGTACCTTAAAAGGAGTCGCACCTCCAGAGTGGCTGCTGGATGCAGATGCGCCGCCGGTGGGCAACCGTTGAAGGATCTGGGCAAAGTTATCCATCATCGTGTTCCTTTGTTTTTAAAGGGCCTCCTCGAGCAATATTTTGATAGGAGCTCCTGCTCCCTCATATTTCTTTTCGTCCCCCATGGGCATTCGTCGGGGTTTGCGAGGTTGATCTTGCAAAGGTTCCACCAGATCGAGCCCTAACTCCTTATACCTCGACCTCGCTGGGGACATGCAAAGAAGGATCGAGAAAAAGAAGACCGCTCTGATACCACTGATCCAAATTTATGCAGGAACACAACAGAATAAAAATATAACCATAAATACAAAGATGCAGCGGAAATAACACTCCATTTCATTAATATCAAAGAACCGAAATTTTCTTACAGACAAAATGGAAATAAAACTAGCTAGGGCACTGGTAGCTATCTCTTAGAAGAGATGTGGCAGCTACAGGCCTCTGAACTGAGTTACAACGAGGCTCGAGGGCCTATTTATTATTTAGAAATAATGGGAAATCCTAAACAGCCAAAACCCTAACCCTAGGAGATGAAGTGCCAAAACTATGGGCCCCGTTTGGGTAAATTGGTGTTTCAATTTCCTGGGGATGTAACTTTGGCATACGATCTCCATTTGACACGTACCATACCTCGTTAGAAAGATCTATATGAGGAATACAAATTTCGAGTGAGAAACATCAATCCATGGACCCATATTGCTCCTCGTTTTCTCAAAAAATGTCGTTTAGGGCCTCAAAATGACTTCGGAAGTTCAGGACCCGAAAAACTGCTAAAAATAGTAATTTGTGTCAAAACTGAAAAAATAAAAGAGGCAATGGTGGGGCTCCAAGTGGAATAGGCATGTGACCACCAATATCGACCTGGATCAACACATTTCAACAATTCTTCATAATCATTATGAGGATTGCGAGAGAAAATATTATCAGTATTCAATAGGCAAGAGTCATCAATGAGACTTCTTGGAACCATTACATTGCGAAGATGTATTTCACTAGGAATCCATGTAGTTACATAATTTTCAAAGAATCTCTTTGCAAGTTGTAAATCACAATCATTTGACCAATCTAGTCTTTCCATGTCAGGAGCTCCTTGCAACCATAGGAAACCATGGATATGTGTTGAACCTCTATGTTTCCACTCATATCTGAAGAAAATGAATACATAGCTACTACAAAAAATATAAATTGAACCATAATAAGAAATTGACAATGAATAGAAAATAAATTCAACAAAATAGACCTATACGAGAAGTCTTTCTATTTAAGATATTTTTGGATAACTTCCTCTCAAAATATATTGAATCTATGGTGCATAAATGTGCAACAATATGAGCGTATTGGATAACATTCTCAATTCTCATATGATACTCATTTAAGGAACAAGAATGTGAGGGTACAGGCATGAGGCTATGCAGCTCTGCCCACTTTGTGTCAGCTCCACTCAAAGTAAAAAATAAAGATGGACATCCCAACTAAGTAATCATGTCAGTCAATTCATCCTGACATTTAGTCCAATATGCCCTTATACCTCTTAGGGAAGAACCAAACCGCATAATATGCTCATCCAACTTACTATCTGGTAAATCTAAAAGTTGGTGACGCAAGTTTTCAATTGTTGTCGGTGAGTTATCATGTAAATTTTTCTTCACAAAAACTGAAGTTGTTGTTTGGCTCTAATGTCGCATTATTGTGTTCAATAGGTAATATCGAAAGCGAGGATGGCTTCCAAACCTATGATCATAGTATCTAAGAAGATGCAATGCATACTCATGAATTTCAACAGTACAAATGCGTGGTTACAACCAATCAACATCACCAGTGGGGAACAATGTGGGGAATGCCATATCTAATAACCCCTCAGTATTATATGCATTCACCGGAGAAGTTCCAATACTGGGCCAATCCATTTCTTGAACATGTGAAGAATCAAAATTATCAAGAAATGCTTTAATTTCTTCCACTTCTCTCTGTTCATTGGGTAGGCGAGCAACAAAAGAAGAAGGATGAGAGGGAAAATTCTCAAGAGGAAACCCTTCATTACTAGCTTTATTGATCTCAGATTCTTCAATATCACAATCAAAAAATTTAAGCCTAGGGGAGACATTTGTTGATCTTTCGGGCATAGCATGCACTGAATCATAGTCAATTACAACACCTCGATAATATTGATCATGATCAATTTTGAAAAGAAATGCAGCCATAAATCGAGATCTTTTGACATAAAATTCATAATATTTAGACTGAGCAGCATGTCTCCTCACAATTAAAAATTAAAAATCTTCAACATGTCGGGGAAGACTTTGTGCAATTGTAGACATATCTTGGGGAAAGCTAATTGTGTGCCCACTATAATTTTATTGCTCACCTCGAGCATGTGTCACTTGCAAAATAGGATTTACACGTGTTATTAACATTTCTTCAACTTGAGTAAGAACTCTTAAAATATGAGGTTTCTCACGAGGATCCATGTTATTATATCCAAAAAAACGGTGTGAACCTCTTTCACTCTTACATCGTCTACAAACAGGTCTTTCAGAATCTCTCAAAACTTGGATTCTGAGATATGATTCTTGGCAGATGTGGCACATTTGGACAACTAACAAGCTATCTATATTTTCTTGAAATATTTTATGCACTGCAATCATGTTTTCATCAAAATGAATATGATTTGTATTGGTTGGACCATGTGGAGAATGATGCGAAAGAGTATAATTTCTTCTAAAATGTACTTGATTTTCAGCACCATGAGATTCCCTTCCCAAATTTGAAACATGTGGAATAGATCTATGACATGGTCTTTAAAAATTTATGGTCTGCATTTCTGGAACCTGAGAGGATGATAAGGTTTCTTTAGGATAATTTTTTTTTTAAATTTAATTTCCAAATAATTAGAAATGAAAAAAAAATCAAATTCATTCAATATTTACATTTGTTTGGCGATGTGGATGAAGGGTACGAGATGGTTGCTCTTCACTTCTAACATCAGTGGATAGAACATTTGGGGCATTAATTTCAATGCCTCTATTTAAATGAGTTGTTTCCTAATTAAAAAAAATAAAATTCATTATAATATTAAATGTCCAACCAATAAATATTTAAAATTATACAACTAACAATAAATGAAAAAAGGAGGAAAATATCAAATTCATTCAACATTTACATTTGGTTGGCGATCTAGATGAATGCTATGAGATGGTTCCTCTTCACTTATAACATCAGTAGACAGAACATATACAAAGTTAAATTGTATGCCTCTATTGAAATGAGTTGTGTCCTGTTTGAAGAAAATAAATTATGTAATAAAATTCATGTCCAACCTACAAAAAGATCAAAAAATGAAAAATCAAATCAAATACATTGAAAATTTACATTAGTTTTCTAATTTGATTATCGAGGAGAATGAAGTGGAAGGTTATGACATGCTTCATCTTCAATTCTGATATTAGTAGATGGAATACTTGGGGAGATAATTTCTAGACCTCTATTAAAATGAGGTGTATCCTATTCCAAGAGAATAAAATACCTTATAAGTTTAGTAAAAAAAAATGTAAATAGAGGAATGTAATAAAACAACCACTATTGCAGCAACTGTAAAAATATCATTGGGTTACCTCCATTGTTCCACGCGAAATGCTATCATGGATGACTGATTCCGTTCGTGGGACAAAATTACTTTGAGAAGGGAGATTGGAAGATATGATGTCTTGACTAGTTGGCTCCAAATTATCAAACAAATGGCCAATCAAACTATCATCCAAGTCATCACATACACTGTCATCATTGCCTCCACCATGGATATTTTGCAACCTTTGGCCTTGCTCACAAGATGCAATTGCGGAGACAGAAGAGTTAGGGTGAAAATTTGCATCCACATTATCAATATGATGTTCTTCCCTACTGTGAGATGTTTCCCCAATATTATGAAAATTTTCTGGAGAGCATCAAAAAACAAAATTATGCTGACGAAGGGCATTATATGGAAATGAACTATTAAGGGGAAATGTTTTTTCCATGATATCATCCATAGTAAGATACTTACGAGGAATCATAAAATCATTTTGAAGAGTTATTTCACTCGTTCTTCTATGATATGTAGCTCTCCTATGCTCATTTATTATGTCCTTATTTTGTTGATACCGTAAATGACGAATTTCATTAGACTTGTCACGTGATGCTGGTGATCAGTTCCTTTTTCTTGTATGCTTTCTTGTGCCTTCAAATGACATGTCTACAATGAATAATAACATATTTTTTATGGAACCATAAACATGGAACATATAATACATCCAATATAAATAAACACAAAAGAATGAAAAAGGAACACACTTTTTTTTCCAACCACATAAAAACATTAAAATCGTATATGGTATTTTCCCAACCATATAAAGTTATGAAAAAATAAAATGATTTTTCCAAACGGCTAAAAATAAAAATGGATTTTTTCAAATGGCCAAAAAAAAAAGGCTAAAACTTCATGTCTCATATTATAATTGTAATGGGAAACCCATATAACTTGAAAAAAATACTATAAGAATTATATGAATTGGAAATATATCTAAATATTTGGAACTATATACCATCAAAATATAAATGTAAATACTAAAATGTACCTAAATATATAACATTATTTGAGAATCAATGAGAAAAAAACTAATGCAAACACCATGTATAAAATAAGTCACAGTAATTATAATTATAAAAATATATAAAAATGGATAACATCCAAACACATTCAAATGAAATTAAGAGAACTAAAGGGGACACAAAAATAGATATTTTCGAGAAAATTTCAATGGAATTCAATATCCAACATCCGATACATACACATATAGAAGACATCCCCTCAGAATGGAGCCATATAAATATCCATAGAATTGTAATTTTAAAGTCTTAGCATACATACGCACAATATGTAAGTTAAAAAAATGAAAATATTTTCCACAATGACAGAGAGAATATAAAAAGAAAATATATATAAGAAATCCTAACATGACTAATAGCCTAAGACTCCATGTCCATATCTAATGGTGGAATCTTATCAATATAATCCATATGGGGAGCAATTGCAAAAACATTTCTAGACTCGATTAAATCATTGCACTCCTGCAGCGTTGGAGACCAAAACCCATACATCTGTTGATTAGTTGAATTATCAATATCAGTTGGAAAACAAAGGCCAGTCATCATGTCATATAATAGGAAAAGAACTTAACTGCAGTTGCATATAAAAACCACACCTTGGAATGTTCGAAATGGAAGATAACCAGGACATTTGCTATTTATATCTGTAGAAATTTCTTCCAACAACCTCCATCTGAAACCCAAATCATCCTCAAAGTAGTCAATTCTTCGTTCAACACAGGGGTGACCAAATTGGAAATTATCTATTACTTTAATTGACCATATAGAAGTGGAGCCATCATTGATAATACATATCAACTGATTCTTGCATATTGCCAATGACATACATCATATGTCAGTGATTGGAACAAATGAAAAACCCCATTCATTTTTTATTACATCAAACCAGTATATTGTATACTCATATCGAGGATAATATTCATACTCTATGTCCAGATAGAGCCAAAAAAATATAATTTCATAAAACACTCCATTCTGAGGGGGTGAAGTGCCACAAAATGGAAGATCAGCCCTTCGCCAAACCCTATCAAGACTACTGTAAACACAAAATTTACACTGCATTCTATCATAGATATGTTTTAGAACAACCCAGTCATATATTTTGCAGCTTACATTTTCCAATAACGAAAGAATCCCCAGTCTCCAATTCATATTCGCCCAATGTTTTTTAAGGCCTTTGTAAATGGATTCATTACAAAATAGTTTCATGAATGGGAGAATTCTGTTGGTAAGGATAAAACTACCATTGGTCCAACAGTAGATTCTACTTTGTATATTAAATTTATGAATTGAAAATGAAAATGAGATACGCGCACATTCTTATTAAGGTATTCAACAACAAAATAATTGTCGTCATTATTGAGGAAAAGAACCATAAATCCAAATTCATTTGTACAAACATGCTTGCAACCCAATAAAAAATAAGGGTTTTTCAAAACATTCTTCCCTTGCTTACAAACTGTGCTAAACTTTATGAGAACCGATAAAGGGAGGGAGAGTAAGATAATTTCAAAAGTTTCAAATGGAATACAACTCCAAATAGCTGGATCCATGATAAAACAAGGAAATCACCTAACATAAAAGAAAACACACATGATATCAACATAACAATTTTCAATTAATGGTGAATAGAATTAAAATTAACATACATACGGAATTTTCCATCTACAAATATAGTAAAATTCATAGATACATAATGTATAAAATCATATGAGCCATAATAACATTATTACAATAGTTAAAAAGAACTCACAATATTATAAACCTAATGTTTATAAGCCAATATTATTAATCTTAATAAATCTATTTTTATGTCTCTATTATTATCTATGTTTAATATTGATGTAAACGTTTGATGTTCAATATAAATATTAAGTTAAAAGAATGTTTTTTAATATTAAAAAGCTTTATCTTATAAACCTAGCTTTATAAAATAACATAACACTACATGGACCAAATGATATAAAAAAAAAAAAAAAAAAAATTAATTCTAATATGAATGAACCTAAAAAAACATAAAGTTAAATTCTAATGTCATATAACTTAAGTAAACCTAAAGTTATCAATCCTTTTGTTTAATGAAATATCCTATGTTACACGGGTACCGCTCCCTACCTTTGGAGATGAAGTACCTGAAGCTCCGGAGCTCCCGGGAGCTTGGGAGCTGATAGGAAACGTTCCGAAAATGGCGGGAGCTTCATTGGGAACCGGGGAGCTTTTCGGGAGCTTTTCGGCAACTGAATAGGAGTTTCCGGTACTCGTATCGATGGGGAGCGCTGATCGGGAGCTTGTGGGAGCTCCCATCCATCGAGGAGCTTCTAGAAGCTCCTCGATGGATGGGAGCTCCCACAAGCTCCCGATCAGCGAGTACCCGCATAAATGAAGAAAACTCGCCAAAAAATGGCACGAAACCTTTGGGGCGAAACCAGATACTGCTGATTGATGGTGCATGGGTCCCAACTTTGTCATGGACATGTCAGCGAAATCTGTAAGTGGTTTTGGAAGCCAGATACTGCCTTGCGACACTCATTGCAGTGGTTTCGGAAACTGTGATGGGGGTGTTGCAATTGATCCCTACCACAGATTTAGTATTGGGCAGTTGCATAAAACCAATTTGCGACACCCTCCTGTCATTTAAAGCTCGATTGTTTTGTCCCGCAGCAATTTGCTAATCTGGAATAAGAACGTTGTCAACCATAAGCTGGATTGTGATGGTGCTTTCGTTTAGTGCATAAGCTACAAATTTCCTCTGCATCTCTGGTGAGTTAAATTGTTCTGTTATCGACCTCTTCCTTTCCATATAAATCTGCATGAGGGAAGTAGTTCGACAAGGATTTTGAATAAAATATTTTCTCCTAGTTCATTGGATAACTCCATGCTACAACATAGCTCTAAGCTGATGAAAAAGTAATAATGTTTATATCCTTTGGGCTCGCCTAGTTGTCGCATCTTTGATAATGATGGGTTCAACTACGGAGAATTCACGTTGCATTAACAATTTGGACTATAATATGTCATATCACGCGCTGGAATTTCTCTAGAACTAAGGTGCTCGTTTTGAAAATAACCATGTTAAAAATCTCGTGATGATAGAAATTCCACGAGATCAGATTGTTCTTGGGCAGCGTTTGAAATAATAATTTCACATTTTTATACAATTTCATGAAGAATTAACATTTTTTATCTTCATTACAAACTTCTAGGAGTTTTTAACGTGAGATAATTTGCTGCAATGACATATATTCCTATTGCATTCTAAAGCGCCGCTCTTGCTTCATGTGGTGCCATGATGGCCACATTCTATCCACTTGCTCGTGCGAATTAGAAACAGAAGGCTTGGCACAACGAAGGTTGCATAAATGGTGCAATTAGAGGATCAAAATAATAATGCTGCTGCAATTGCTTGGTGCTAAGAGGGTAGTCAAGGATTTGTGTGACTTGTCACTTTAGCCTTTTAGTTTTGGTTTTAACTTTTTATGGTCTTGAATCTTTTAAAAAATCAACTTGGTATGACATATGTACATTTAAATTTTAATATGTACACTATTAAAAAAAAAACTTATAAAATATATATATTAAAATTTAATTTTTAATATATTATATAATATATTATTGCCGCTCCCAACTTGACGTTTCCTGTAAATTTGGACAAAGCTTTTAGCCGTACCGGATACTTGTTCCCACGTACCCAAAGTATCCCCGTACCGAAAACTCGTGCAACATAGGAAATATCTAAATGCTAAATTTACTTTTATATAAATTTCTACATTTAACATTAACATATGTATTTATTATTAATATTAATATTAATTAATATTAATATTAAAAGAGATGTTGATATTTAATTTTAATATTAATAGTTTCTTATTTAATTTGAAATTTTTATATTTATTATTAATGTTAATATCAATGTATATTATTAAATTATTAATATTAATATCAATCAATATTAATTTTAGTAATTAATATTAATCGTGAAAATATTTATAATAGTAATAATATTTTTATTAATATTAATACTTTATATGACAATTTTAAACATTTATGTTAATCAATCTTTATTAATATTAATAAAAGTGTAAATATTGAAAAAATTAAAGTTAATAATAAGAAAGCTTAGCAATATCTAGTAATATCTATTATATGTATTATATGAATGACTCTTTTTGTATATGGATGAATCTCGCTCATACATCAATATTAATTCTAGAAATTTTTATATAGTGAATTATTTAATAATTGAAAAGATGATTTCATAATTATAATAAATATATATTAATTTTATCTAATTTAATTAAATGATAAAAAATAATATAAATGTAAAAATATGAAATAATAAACATTTGAAATTGTATTCCTATAGTTAGCAATGGTAATATAAATTGTATTAATTGTATTATATTAATGTATTAATATATTGCTAGTGCTATATACTAATAATAATTATATTAATTGAATTAATTATATTATATTAAAGTATCAATATTGACAATAATAATAAATAATAAATATTTATAAAAAAATAATAAAAATATTTCTTTAGTGAAGAGTAATGAAAAAATATTATTTTATATTTAGTAATATATCATATTTTTATTATATGATTGGCTAGTGAATCTCACTCATGCATCAATATTAGTTCTATAA
This sequence comes from Pinus albicaulis, assembly GCA_034641835.2. Classification (NCBI taxonomy): domain Eukaryota; kingdom Viridiplantae; phylum Streptophyta; class Pinopsida; order Pinales; family Pinaceae; genus Pinus; species Pinus albicaulis. The sequence continues at coordinate 144,450,971 of CM076579.1, read as the reverse complement.
ATTTTTATATAATAAAATAACATAATGCTACATGGACCAAATGATATAAAAATACCAACTTTTTTAATTCTAATATCAATGAATCTAAAAAGAACATAAAGTTAACTTCTAATATCATAGAACCTAAGTAAACCTAAATTTATCAATCCTATTCTTTAATGAAATATCTATATTAATGTTTAACGTAAATGTTAACTTTACTATATAAATGTGAAATTTACTTTTATATAAATTTCTAAGTTTAACATTAAAATATGTATTTATTAATAATATTAATATTAATAAACAGTAAAAAAGATATTAATATTTAATTTTAATATTAATAATTTCTCATTTAATTTGAAATTTTTATATTTACTATTAATGTTAATATCAATGCATAGTATTTAATTATTAACTTAATCTCTGATAGAAATAAAAACGATCTCTTTCTAAATGAATTAAAAACTAATTTTCTTCCTTTATCTAGTATAGACAACATAGATGACCTCTATCATAATTTTACTACAACCCTCTCATATTCTATTAACAAGTTCTCAGTTGAAGTCTCAAGTAATAAAAGAAATAGAAAAACCAACCCATGGTATGACAAAGATTGTAAAAGTGTGAGGAGAGCAATTAAGGAAGCTATTGATGAATCTCTCAAAATTAACAAGATAAAAATCTACAAAGCCCTAACTAAAAGGAAAAAAAGGCAATATATTCATAAAAGACAAGAGAACCTCTTACACCTCTCTAAAGTGGATCCTAAGAAATTCTGGAGGCAGATTCTAACTAGGAAAACTAAAGATAATAATAAAATTGCTTTACACGTCTAGAATTCCTATCTTAAAAAGCTTTATGAATCTCCAAATGCCAGGGATTTTTGAAACCCTGCTCATAACGAAAGAATTTTTCTCATTAGAAGACATTGATTTTGGGGTTAAACACCTGGAAAAGGGGAAAGCTAAAGACATTAAAGGTTACCAGGCGGAAATCTTAAAAATTGGAGGTCTTGTACTCATCCCCCACATCCACAAGCTTTTCAACCAAGCGGTTAAGCAAGGGTTCCCTAAACCTTGGAATTAGAACCTCATTATCCCTATTTTTAAAAGTGGGGATACAAATAACCCCTGTAATTATTGAAAAATTATGATTAGCCCCCTCTTAGCCAAGTTATATGGTATTATTTTGGAAAAGAAGTTGAGCATTTGGCTTGAAAGTGAAGGTAAGCGGGCTAAAGGCCAAACAAGTTTTAGAAGGAAACACTCAACAATGGACCACCGCGTTATGCTTATGATCATTGTGGAAGAATGGCGCAATGATAAATCTAATCTCTTATGTTTCTTTGTGGACTTTAGAAAGGCTTTCGATACAGTTCCTAGAAATAACGTTTGGAATAGATTAGAAGAGCTAAGTGTTCCTTTCGAGTTAAGAGCTGCCGCTATAAGGTTATACGAGAATGTAATTGCCAAGTTAAAGAGAAATGAGGGGTGGTCGAAAGATATTAAGTGTAATATCATAGTTAAACAAGGTTGCCCCCTCTCCCCTACCCTATTTGGCATTTACATCGACAAGCTAGAAGGTTTTTTAGAGGAAGTAGGATGTGCTGGCATGATCTTAGCTGGGGTAGTCATCATCCTTCTTCTCTATGCTGACGATATTTTTCTCTTCGCAAGGTGCCCATCTGATCTTGATAAGCAACTTAAAATTCTTACGGATTTCTGCTCTACCATGGGTATGTCTGTTAATGCTGACAAAGAAAAATTTATGATTATCAAATCCAAGAAGGACACTTACGCTAATTTTATGTATGACAATAGTAACTTGGAGGATGTGTCTTCTTACAAGTACCTAGGAATTGGTATTCATCACAAGCTCAACTGGAACTATAACATTCAGAAAAGGATTAATGGGGGCTGAAAAGCTTATTTTGATCTTGAAAATAATTGTAAAATGGAAAACCTCGTAATGTGGGATAGAAAGAAGTTCCTCTTTGAAAATTTAGTCACTCCTGTTATCTTATATGGATGTGAGGTTTGGAGTTGTAGCATATCTAGAGAATCCTGGAGAAAGATTGAGCAAATCCAGAAGCGTTTTATAACGTATAAACTCAAAATTAAAAGCAATAAACCCTATCCTATTCTCCTTATAGAAGTGGGTCTTTCCCCTATCGAGAGCCTAGCTATGACTAGGCTTTTGTTGTACAAGCACAAGCTCAATAGCATAGGAGACCATAGACTTCCTAAGCTAGCTTTAAATTCCAGCCAAAATCACCTAAGGCTTAAACGAGGTTGGTATAAAGACATCAGGGCCTGGTTAAACCATTAGGAGATCGATGATAATGTTGCATTGCAAAACATAAATAACATTAAAAAAATTGTTACTTCCAAGTTCAAATAAAAATGTGGTGCAAGAAAGATCTAGCAGCTAAAAAAAAATTAAGGTATTATAAAGAGTTCATCAACCCCACCTTAGAAGATCAAAAGTGTATCTTTGTTTTAACTAGATCAAAGAAGAAAATTAATATAGCCAAGATTAGAACGAACTCTCATGAGCTCCATAGTGAAACGGTTCGTTCGATAGTTCCTAAAACACCATGGATGGAAAGGATCTGCCATCTCTGTGAGAATATGAACATCAAGGATGAAAATCACTTCCTCTTAGAGTGCCCCGCGTACAACCACATTAGAGCTCAATTTCATAAACTTTGTTGCAATACTGACCTTCCAAGCCTTTTAAGATGTCAAAATTATAGTGAGCTCGGGAGGCTTCTCTCCAAGCTTTTTGAGCATCGGAATAAAATCTTAAGTCAAATTAAATAACTCTTTTCTTTAGGTCCAATAGAGCAAATATTGGTCTCAGTGGATGTTAACCATCATCATCATCATGAATATCAATCAATATTAATTTTAGTAATTAATATTAATCATGAATATATTTATAATAGTAAAAATATTTATATTAATATTAATACTTATATGTTAATTCTAAACATTTATGTTTATCAATGTTTATTAATATTAATGAAAAGCTTAAATATTGAAAAAATTAAAGTTAATAATAAGAAAACTTAACAATATTATAAACCTAATTTTTATAAGCCAATATTATTAATATTAATAAATCTATTTCTATGTCTTTATTAATGTCTATGTTTAATACAGATGTAAATGTTTGATGTTCAATATAAATATTAAGTTAAAAGAATTTTTTTAATAATAACAAAATAATACATGGACCAAATGATATAAAAATACAATTTTTCTCATTCTAATATGAATGAACCTAAAAAAAACATAAAGTTAAATTCTAATGTCATAGAACTTAAGTAAACCTAAATTTATCAATTCTATTCTTTAATGAAAAATCTACCTGAAAAAATTACCTTTATATAAATTTCACCTTTAACATTAACATATGTATTTATTATTAATATTAATATTAAAAGAGATATTAATATTTAATTTTAATATTAGTAATTTCTTATTTAATTTGAAATTTTTATATTTATTATTAATGTTAATATCAATCTATATTATTAAATTATTAATATTAATATCAATTAATATTAATTTTATTAATTAATATTAATCATGAGAATATTTTGTAATAGTAATAATATTTATATTAATATTAATATTTTATGTGTTAATTTTAAACATGTATGTTTACTAATATGTATTAATATTAATAAAAAGTGTAAATATTGAAAAAATTAAAGTTAATAATACAAAAACTTAGCAATATCCAATAATTTCAAAAGAGAGGAATAACCTATTTCTGAGTTTTTTTTTTTTTTAATAACCCAACGTTTTGGAGTTCTTAAGTGAGTCCATCATCAGGAGTAGATGCCAAATATTCTTTGAAAAGTTGGGAGGATTAGGGCAAATGAGGAAATGTATAAATAGTGAATTATGAAGAGATTATTAAGGCCGGTTTGGTTGAACGATGATTTTAATTTAAATTGTAATATAATTTAGTTATAATTTAAAATTATTTGAAATTGTGTATTATAATTAATGGAGTTATGTATTTGTTTAAATTAATTTATATAACTAAATTAATCAATTATTTAATTTTTTTATTTAATCAATGTATTGAGAATAAACTTTGATGAATTAACGATAATAAAAAAAGGTAGGAATTATTTATTATTTATTTTAATTTTAAATTGTTGTATTTATCTATTAATTTATATATTTTGTTTTTAATTTCATTTATTTATTTATTTTAATTTAATTGATTTTATTTTATTTCATATATATATATATATATATATATATATATATATATATTTAATATTTTTTTTTTTGATAACATAATGCATTTATACTATGTAATTATTAGTTTTACTTGTCATAAGAGGTTTGATGTATTAATGGTTTCCAAGTATTGCTAATGATAAGTCCATCATCCCGATTTATGTTTTTTTTTTTCTTTTTTCAATTTCTATGGCCTCTTTTCTTTTTCTTTTTAAGTAGTGGTCCTCTTTAGAGACAAGTTTGGCATCTTCCATTCGTATGTAATGTGAGGATGAGAAGGCATGCTCTGCTAAGGCGGATTTGGCCATTCTGTTCCGAGATAAGCCAACAGCATGTTCTTTCAGTCTAATGTTAATGGATCTACCTGTTTCACCAATGTATTCCTTACCACAAGAGCAAGGTATGATATAAACTCCTTTTTGTAGCCTAGGGTTTATAGGGTCCTTGGCGGAGTCTACCATATTTAAAATAGTATTAGGGGGAGCGAAGGCAATCTTAATGTTATGTCTGTTAAGTATTCTGGATATTTTATCAGTTGTTCCTTTTATGTAAGCTAAAGAGATTTTAGGGATGTCAAAGGCTCTTTTTAGGTTATTTTTGTTAAGGGTTTGGTGAATGGTTTTGTTGATGACATTTTTATTATATCCATTATGTTGAAAGACATGGCCGAGATGATTTATCTCGTGTTCTAGGTGGTGAGAGTCTGAAATACTAGATGCCCTATTTGTTAGGGTTTTGATGATGCCAATTTTTTTATTAGGATGGTGGTGTGAGTCAGCATGAAGGTATCTATCCGTGTGAGTCTTCTTTCTATAAACTTTGGTGCTGAGTTTTCATTCTTTTTTGTTAAAAGGATGTCTAGGAAAGGTAATTGGTTATCTTTTTCAATTTCAATGGTAAACTTGATATGACTCGAGAGACTATTAAGGTCAACTAAGAAATTATTTAATTTGAATATACCATGGGTCCATTTTGAAAAAATATCATCTACATATATTTTCCATTATTTTGGGGTGAATGGAAAGGATGTGAGGGCTACTTGTTCAAAATGTTCCATGTATATGTTGGAAATAATAGGAGATAGAGGTGAGCCCATAGCTACCCCATGAGTTTGTTCATAAATAATTCCATTGAAGCTGAAGAAAGAAGATTTTACACACAATTTAAGGACGTCTACTGTCTCACTATCTGTGATAGTTTTCAAGATGTTTATGGCTTCATCTATAGGAATCATAGTGTAGAGGGAGAAAATGTCAAAACTTACCATGAGATCCTCGTCTTTCATGTCAAGGTTTTTGGACCATTGAACAAAGGATGTAGAGTCTTTGATATGTGACGAGGTGTTTCCGGCAAGGGGGCAAAGCTTCTTGTCAAGATATTGAGCAAGGAGGTAGGTAGGTGAACCAATGGTGTTGACTATGGGTCTTAGGGGGATGCCTACTTTATGAACTTTGGGAGCATCATATATTCTAGGGGTAATAGAGCTAGAAGGGGTGATTATATTTTTTATGGTGGTGTCAAGAGAAGAATCTTTTATTTTTTTGGTTACTTCCTTAATAATTTTAGCACTAGGATCTTTATTTAAAATTCTATAGCAACCACTGTTGTTTAGGTGATCTTCCATTTTCTTATCATATTTAGATCTGTCCATTACTACCGTTGAATTACCTTTATCTGATTTTAAGATAATTATATTTTTGTTAGTTTTTAGGTTTTTTAGAGCAATTTTTTCATCTTTGGATAAGTTACACGGAGGTGGCTTGGCATTTTTAAGGATTTTAATAGTATCTTGTCTTATTTCTTCGGCTTCGATAAGGTTGAGATCTCTTATGGATATTTCTATATTACTAATTATATTGTCAATGGGAATTTTTTTAGGGGCAATGACAAAGTTTAGACACTTGTGAAGGAGGGATAAGGCAGCACGGTCTAAGCTAACGCTGGAAAGATTTACCACAGTGTGATTGTTAAATTCCGAATTGTTCGGGTTGCTGAGGGATGGGTTAACGATTTCATTTTGTGAGTTTCTAGGGTATGGGAGAGAGACCGTGGGGGAGACTTTAGGTACAACTGCGTGTTTTACATATCGAGAGGTGAGGTCTTCGGGTCGAGAGCTAAGGGAGACAGAAGCGACGTTCAAGGGCAGATTGGAGATGATGGAGCGGGTATTCTCAGGTGGTGAAGAAATGTCGACATTTCCAATAGAATTGTTGAAACTGTCAGTTTCATTCTTCATCAAATTTGTACTTGCAATGGGGTTTGTGTGGAAATTATCTCGAAGCACTGTGTCAAGATCAATCTGCGAAGAAGGGACAGTTACGTGTGGGCCCAAGACCTCGAATTTTAACAAGTCGACATTGTTGTGTTAATTATGCACACGGAGGTGATTAGAAATAGTCCGCGAGCTGGCATGAGGAGAGTGTTGATTGCAGATTTCACTAGAGAAGTAGTCAAAGAGGGACAACACTGTGAAATGGGATAAAAGCGATTTGTCATTCTTCATCGAGGTATTATTTTGAAAAGTTGTGTCAGGATCTGTCTGGGAGGGAGGGACTATTTCTTGCGGGCTCAAGATCTCAGAATTCCCCAAGTAGACATTGTTGTGATTCTCCATGTGGAGGTGACTAGAAACCATTTGTGAGCTAGCATGAGGAGGTTTATGATTGCAGATTTCACCCGAGAAGTAGCCAGATAGGGACGACACAGTGTGATGTAAGGAATGAGATAAACTCAAGATTTTTTTTTCCTTCTTCAGTGTGCCCATGGAATGCCATCAATCTACTTTTATAAAGGTGAAGGTGTCTAAAGAACGCCACAGGACAAAACGCAGTGCCGAGGCCAACAAGAGATGTAAGCCCATCAGTTCCTGAGAGATTTTCATAAGGCGCAATCTGGCGGTTTTTATTTGGGATTTAATTAACGATTCGCTCAGTTTTTTGAAGAATGGCAGGTTGCGGCCAGGATTGAGAGGATGTTTACAAATAGCGAAATTAGGAGTAAGGTTACGGTCTCTACAATTTTTTAAAAAAGATAGGTTTGAAAGGAGTTTAGCCCTAGAAAATCTCAATTTTTCAAAGAAGGTGGAGCTATCCATCAAATCCATTCCATGGTAGGATTGAATGTTTTTGAAAAGAGAATCCATACAGGTGAAATCGATTTCAAAAGAGAGGAATTACCTGTTTCTAAGTTTTTTTTTTTTAAATAACCCAACGTTTCGAACTTCCTAAGTGAGTCCATCATCAGGGGCAGATGCCAAATAGATCCTGACACAACGTTTCAAAATAATACCTCTATGAAGAATGACAAATCGCGTTTATCCCATCACACAGTGCCTTCCATCTTTGACTGCTTCTCTGGTAAAATCTACAATCATCATTCTCCTCATGCCAGCTCGCAGACTATTTCTAATCACCTCCATGTGTAGAATGAACACAACAATGTCAACTTGTTAAATTTCGATGTCTTGGGCCCGCACGTAAGTTTCCCTCCTTCGCAGATTGATCTTGACATAGCGCTTCGAGATAGTGTCCACGCAGACCCCATCGGTACAAATCTGATGAAGAATGAAATTGACAGTTTCAACAATTTTGTTGGAAATTTTGACATTTCTTCACCACCTGAGAATACCCGCTCCATCGTCTCCAATCCGCCCTTGAACACCGCTTCTATCTCCCTTAGCTCTCGACCTGGAGACTTCACCTCTTGATGTGTAAAACATGCAGTTGTACCTAACATCTCCCCCATGGTATCTCTCACATACCCTAGAGACTCACACAATGAAATCGTTAACCCATCCCTCAGCAACCCGAAAAATTCGAAATTTAACAATCCCACTGTGGTAAATCTGTCCAGCGTTAGCTTAGACTATGTTGCCTTATCGCTCCTTCACAAGGGTCTAAACTTTGCCATTGCCCCTAAAAAAATTCCCGTTGACAATATAATTAGCAATATAGAAATAGCCATAAGAGATCTCAACCTTATCGAAGCCGAAGAAATAAGACAAGATACCGTTAAAATCCTTAAAAATTCCAACCCACCTCTGTGTAACTTATCCAAAGATGAAAAACTCGCTCTAAAAAACCTAAAAAATAATAAAAATATAATTATCTTAAAATTAGATAAAGGTAATGCAATGGTAGTAATGGACATATCTGAATGTGATAGGAAAATGGAAGATCACCTAAACAACAGTGGTTTCTATAGAATTTTAAATAAAGATCCTAGTGCTAAAATTCTTAAATAAGTAACCAAAAAAATAAAAGATTCTTCTCTTGACACCACCATAAAAAAGAGAATCATACCTTTTAGCTCTATCACCCCTAGAATATATGGTGCTCCCAAAGTTCATAAAGTAGGCATCCCTCTAAGACCCATAGTCAACACCATTGGCTCACCTACCTACCTCCTTTGCCACTCTCGCTAAAGCCATTGGGCTTAAACACCACACATATCAAGACTCACATCCTTGTTCAAAGGTACAAACTCAAGGAAAGATAAGACTGCTAAAACAGACATTGTCTCCCTCTACATACCCACATCTATAGATGAAGCCATAAAGACTTTAAAACTACCACAGCATGGGACAAAGAGACCTCCCACTAAAATTTTTTAGGTCAATGGAATTATTTATAACAAAACTCATAAATTATATTCTACCCCATTCTCCATATTAAGCTAAATATTAGCTACATGGAACATTTTGAGAAAAAAGCCCTCAAAACCTTTCCATTCACCCCTGAAGAATGGAAAATATTTGTAGATGATATTTTCGCAAAATGGATCCATGGCAAATCTAAACTAAATGATTTCTTAAATCACATTAATAACATCTCAAATCACATTAAATTCACCATTGAAATGGAAAAAGATAATCAATTACCTTTTCTAGACATCCTTTTAACAAAAAAAGGAAAACTCAAACATCAAAGTTTATAGAAAGAAGACTCACACGAATAGATACCTTCATGCTGACTCACACCACCATCCTAATAAAAAAATTGGCATCATCAAAACCCTAACAACTAGGGCATCCAGGATTTCAGACTCTCACCACCTAGAACAAGAGATAAATCATCTCCACCATGTCTTTCAACATAATGGATATAATAAAAATTTCATCAACAAAACCATTCACCAAACCCTTAATAAAAATAACCTAAAAAGAGCCTTTGACATCCCTAAAATCTCTTTACCTTACATAAAAGGAACAACTGATAAAATCTCCAGAATAATTAACAGACATAACATTAAGATTTCCTTCATTCCCCCTAATACTATTTTAAATATGGTAGACTCCGACAAGGACCCTATAAACCCTAGGCTACAAAAAGGAGTTTATATCATACCTTGCTCTTGTGGTAGGGAATACATTGGTGAAACAGGTATATCCCTTAACATTAGACTGAAAGAACATGCTATTGACTTATCTCAGAACAGAACGGCCAAATCCACCTTAACAGAGCATGCCTTCTCATCCTCACATTACATATGAATGGAAGATGCCAAACTTGTCTCTAAAGAGGACCACTACCTAAAAAGAAAAATCAAAGAGGCCATAGAAATTGAAAAAATAAAAAACAACATAAATCGGGATGATGGACTTATCATTAGCAATACTTGGAAACCATTAATACATCAAACCTCTTATGACAAGTAAAACTAATAATAACATAGTATAAATGTATCATGTTATCAAAAAATAAATAAACATGTATGTATGTATATATATATATATAATGAAATAAATTAAAATAAAATAAATGAATGAAATTAAAAACAAAATATATAAATTAATAGATAAATACAACAATTTAAAATTAAAATAAATAATAAATAATTCTTAACTCTTTTTATTAGCTTTAATTCATTAAAGTTTATTCTGAATACATTGATTAAATAAAAAAATTAAATAGTTGATTAATTTAATTATATAAATTAATTTAAACAAATACATAGCTCCATTAATTATAATACACAATTTCAAATAATTTTAAATTATAATTAAATTATATTACAATTTAAATTAAAGTCATCGTTCAACCAAACTGACCTTAATAATCTCCTCATAATTCACTATTTATACATCTACTTATTTGCCCTAATCCTCCCAACTTTTCAAAGAATATTTGGAATCTACCCCTGATGATGAACTCACTTAGGAAGTCTGAAACGTTGGGTTATTAAAAAAAAAACTCAAAAACATGTTATTCCTCTCTTTTGAAATCGATTTCACCTGTATGGATTCTCTTTTCAAAAACATATCGATGAATCTCACTCATACATCAATATTAATTCTATAATTTTTTATATAATGTATTATTTAATAATTAAAAAAGATAATTTCATAATTATAATAAATATATATTAATTTAATCTAATTTAATTCAATTAAAAAAAATATAAATATAAAAATATGAAATAGTAAACATTTGAAATTTTATTGATATAAGTCGCAATAATAATATAAATTGTATTAATTGTATTATATTAATGTATGAATATATTGATAGTATTATATATTAATAATTATTATATTAATTTAATTAATTATATTATATTAAGAGTATCAATGTTAACAATAATAATAAATAATAAATATTTATAAATAAATAATAATAAAATTTCTTTAATATCTAGTAATATATATTATTTGTATTACATGATTGGCCGATAAATCTCAGTAATGCATCAATATTAATTCTATGAAACAATAATGATTAGGTTGTCACAAATACCACTCAAGTACAAATATTATTGAAGTACATTCAATCTCACACCAACAAATAACAAAAATATTTATGTGATTGGAGGATTTTGACTTCTATGTAATGAATATATTGGGGTCAAAAAGTTTATTAGGGTTCTTGATAGATCCAAGGTTAAGATAGATCTTGGTTGGTTATTAATAGCATTAATATGGATATTTTACTAACGTTAAAAATAAGGTAAAAATATAAAATACAACTCCAAAAATTTGCATATACAATTAAATACCTTTTGTATAAAAAATTGTATAGGAAAAATATAAAATACAATTGCTAAAGATCAACTACACAACAATAACAATCAATTAAGTATATATATCAATTATTGAAATTATAATTACATTCATTATTTTATTTTTTCTTATGAACACAAAAATAAAAAATGAGTACTTCACTAGATAGTATTTTCATATACAATGCAAGGTTGTTGTGAAATATCTAGAGAACAATTCATTTCATTATGATTCTGAAATAGTTGTATTGAAAGGTATTTCTGTGAACTTATATAACTTAATTGGAGTGATATAATTGGCGTGATTTGAATCTACCATTAATTTGCACAAAAGCCTCATGAAAATGTCCCAAGTTTTATCAAGGGGTTTTAAGAACCATGAAAGTAGCATCTTTCATTATCCTTTGATCCACATATTAATATGATTTAAACAAAAATAGTTGGGGAATTCTTGAAATAACTTTTTGTGTCAAAATAGTTTTTCCAAACCCTCAAAAAATGGCACTGAGAAAATCTTGCAGCCAACTAAGAAAATTGAATGATATATTATATATATCAAACATTATTATATACCACAGAAAAACCAATATATATTAAACTTGATTATATATAATACAAATTCAAAACTAGTTGGAAGAGAAATGAAATGAGTGCAAGGTGGGCCCGATAAATCCTATCTATTGTAATGATTTCAATCAGTTTGTTGGTATGGATATCTGGTGGAGAAGTGGTTGGGGGTTTGAATTTCATCAATGACTCTATGTAGAAGCATCATTCTCATCCAATGCCTCTATAAGCTTCACATATAAATGATGGCACCTCTTAGGTTTCAGGGATTTAGCTTTGGAATGGTTTATATTAGAATCCACCACCAGTCCCATACATATTAGTATGATTTAAACAAAAATAGTTGGGGGATTCATGGGATAATTTTTTTAATGTAAAAATAGCTTTTCCAAATCCTAAGAAAATGGTTGTGAGAAAATATTGTGGAAGACTAAGAAAATTGAACATTGAATAGGGATTTCAAGAAAATGTTTCAAAAAACCTTGTCTGTTCACCTCAACCAAAAAACCATATTTTTCCACCTTCATAGGATACACAGTATAGGATACACACTATGGTTTTAAAGAATAATTTTTCATTTTTATTGATGCCCAAATCACTCATAGCATGGCTAGAAGAATTATATTTGGGTTTATAAAGAAAAATCGTGAATCAATGTGGTTAGATAATATTGATACTGAGTCTAATGAGTCTATGTATGTTGATAAATATATGAATTAATAAACATTTGAATTATCAAAACAAATCAAATTGAGCATTCTTCATTGAGCATTATTATCAAAACAAAGAGGGCCTTAGTTTTACATACCTCGCACTTTGTATTCACCCCGTGAACAATTTAATAAAGCTTTAAGGCCTAATATATGACACTAAACCTAGTTATCAAGTAGAAGGTTGAAGAAACAATAAACCTGCACAACAGATCATGTTTATGAAATATGAAATGAAACTTGTAGCATGTCTCAATTTGTTATTAAAGAATATGGAAGATGAGGCACGCACACAAGTTGAATGAGAGTCGTTTCAATTTAAAGAGGTGTATTAAGTAATGAATATGGAAGATGAGGCACACACACCAAGAATGGCGATGCTCCATTGCATGCCATAATTTTAATTGTAACCTACAAAATAAATTGTAAGTTACATTATGTAAAATACTATTTAATAATACAATTATATTTTAAATTTAGAGTATTAAATTTATATTAAATTACTTAATATTTTTTTTTATTAATGATTATTTTTAAGAAATACAAAAGAGCACTATTAATAAAAATTCAAAAGAAAATTGTTGGCCTTCAAGTAGACTATTTCTACTAAGTTACATTACATAAAATATAATTTAATAATACAATGTGAACCATTTTTAGATATAAATTTTGCATTCTATTTTAAGTAGATTTCAAATAATTAAATATAAGTATGGTAATAATAATGTAATAATAATAATAATTATTATTAAATATAATAATTATTATGAATCATAGTTTACGTACTTATAATACTGTACACTTTCAAATAATTAATATATATTATTTTAGGTCTAAGAAAATAAAAATGTATTTATGTTATTTTAGCTTATTTTATATAATATTACTTTATTTTTATCTTTATATAAACACATTTATTTATACTAATATGGAACAAGCTGAATAACTATGGCATTATAAAGATGGTCATTACAATGATGGATGGCAATCCATTTGGCCGGAGCAGAGCCAAAATATTATATTATAAATTAAATAAAAAACAAATTAAAATTTAATATTAGCACTACTATTATCATTGTCTTTATGTTTATATAAATATAAATGTGTGTGTCTTACTTTATATAATTATAAAAACAAAGCTATTTATGTCATTATGATAATAACACTTGATGTTAAACCTAAAACTTTATAAAAACAAATAAAAAATAAAAAGTTAAACTCTATAACACATAGAGAGTCATACAAGTAATCATTATACACTTAGGTAAATGTATGACCACCCAAGTAATCATTATACACTTAAGTAAATGGATGACCACCCACATGTTTGATAATGTGAAATGGTATAAGAGGGAATTATTAATTCACCCTAGTTACCTTAAAACACTTGGAAAATAGCTTATTACGCATACATGTCACACTCATAAAAAATAAAAATAAAAAATAAAATAAAATAAAAATAAATAAATAAATACTATACTTTACCAGATTTATTCCCTAGTTCTAAGTCCTATTCTAATCTTCAAATCTACGTAAATCTAACCTTATCTCTTTCCTCAAAACATATCCAAAATACATAATGTACTTTGGAAGTGTTAATTACTTTACGAAAAATATTGTTGCATATAATGTAACATTTTTAAGGTTTGAAATTGGAAAATAACAAAAGAATAACATTAGCATAACACACAGCTATCACCACACCTGTAATAAATATCTTTGTTAGTTGTAATGTTTCCTCCTACTCATGAGCTGGCACATTTAATTCCTTTATGAAGGTAAGTACCTGCGTTCATTGTGCTTGTACAACTGGCATAGTACTCCGGATCACGATGCAGCTCGTAGGATCACCTGTCGAAATCTTCTTCATTGATCCTAGCTTGATCGACGGTTAGGAGTTTGAGTGGGAAATTACTCAATCCCTCCACCAACCCTATCACCTCCCAGCAGTTGACTTCATGAAGGGTTTCTGCGAAGTTAATTTTTCCTCTGTTTGTAGTGATTCCAGGTAGTCATGGCTCTGCCTCTACGGAGAACCTTTCTGCATTTTCATGAGGCTAACGGAAGGATTTCTTCGTCGGTTTTGAGCCTTACACTGAGGGACTTCTCTACAAAGTAGTTAACTTTGCATAAGTAGATACATTTACATGATTCAAGGAAGAAGTTTCATAAAACCACCAATCATAAGCCTTACCTTCAAGATGCAGCACTGCTACTCTAAGGGCTTTATCTTCTAAAACTTGGTGCTGTTGTGCATAGGTGTCTAGCTCCTTCGCCCAAGCCTTACTATACATTCAGGTGACCCATCAAAAGTAGATAGAAAGAATCTACCCAAATCATGCTGCTTGCACCACTTGCTTCTATTGTGATTGCTAGGTCTTCTATTATCTTTGATCTTGCAAAACCCTTTGAATTTTAGATGGTCTTTGAACCTCTGAGACTGAGATTCTGTAATATCCCAAATGGGAAACATGCAACAATATTAAACAATACTGCAGAAAATAATGCAGTTCAGCAAAGTAAGAGCAGAAGGAAAATATGGAGGCTCAAAAATGACATTTACATCAGCAAATAAGATTTATATTGTGGCCCATGAGATGTACAACAGGAAATAGAACACTTTTATAGAATAAAACCTCAAAAATGAGGGGTTTCAACCATGTATTAAGACTGAAATAGCTTGACAACATTATTTTTATTAGTTGCAACTACTGTAGATTACACTTTAGATCTAGAGAAGATCCGTGTACAAACAGTTAGATCTATATTAGATCTGTACACTAGATAGGCTCCTCTTCAAATGCCCCTTGGGGTTTTTAAAAAAATATGAAGTACAAGGAGTAGATCTGAGATCTAATGCTGCAGGAATGCTACAGATCTGTAGAAATAATTCAGAAATACATAAACACTCATATCTGATATGATCTATACAACATGAAGATCCCATCCAATGGATCTCAAATGTGAAGGGTAGATCCCCAATCACATGAGAACCAAGACTCCAAAATGTGTGCCAAAACACCCTGCAACTGTACACTTGCAAATAATGCAGTATTAGAAGAAAAAATGCGTTGTAGGCTCTAAAACATGGTTGGCCTCAAGCCAAGATCTGAAAATGGTGCTCCACTCCTCCAATACTCTCTTGCCAATGGGATATAAGCCTTTCCCACTGAAAAGAGGCACTAGAAGGGCCTAGATCTTAGTCGATCTAGCCTCCACTTGTTGCATCTTACAAAGACAACGAAACCCTCAACAGGATCCACGTTGTATTTGGAAGAAGAGCTTGGCCAAATGTTTGATAGTGGACAAGAAATGAAAAACTCCTCCAAGAGCTACTCAAGGAAAGAGGTGGGATTCCCAATCAGGAACACCCAATGCTAAACAAAATTTGCAATCTAGGTTAAACAACCAAAGAAAGCTTGTATGTCTAAACAGAAAATACTTCAGAGATCTAATATCATTCAACAACCCCCTCATGTTGTCCTCCCCTTCCTTTTATAAGATTGAGAGCTTGCAAAACCCTAAACCATCTCAAAGAAATAGCTTCTTTCACATGTGCCACCTCCAAATAAAACTTCATTGTGCATTATTGAAGATCACTCCTTCTAGACAGTGTTGTTGATTTGGTCATGGTTGACCCAGTCAAAGCATTCAGTCCCCTTTCACACATAAGTTTGTTGATGTAAATAGCCCAAATTTAGCTTTTTTCACATGTGGCATTGATTTATTTGTTGTTCTAGGAGTTTTTATTGTCCTCATTTACACATTTATTCATAAAACAGAAAAATGAAACAAAAATGAATATTCCCATTAGCTTGGGCTAATTGGGAATATTACAATCCTCCCCTCCAAAATGTTGCTTGTCCTCAAGCAACTGATAAGGTGAGTGCTACAACTCTTCTCCTCCTCCATTGGTGACACCATCGTCATGTGTTAAGCTTCTTCCATAAGCTAAGTGCTCACCAATCCAACCCTCCATGAATTTTTCCTCGAAGATTCTTATGAGATTTAAGTAATCCATCCCACAAGGATTCAATAACTCAAATGAAACAAACATGGTTGAGCCAATGCTCTCCCTATAACATGTAGCATAAGGTGCATGGAGAACCTCCATCCCATGTGGTACATACATGCTTCCCATCCTCCCTCCATACATACCCATAAAAAGTACAAGTATATCATAAATGTATGGAAGCAAAAATACATACATGCAAATAGAAAATTGAGCATGTGGAGGTGGGTCATAGTCCGACATATGATACCAGTGCCGTGCATCTCCTACCTGGATCAGATCAAGGTATGGTAAGTGGTTTCCCCACCCCTTACTTGTTGCCCATGTTATCTCACTATGGCTGAAAGTGTGAGATATTTTTGGTTATTTTGGAAAGCACCCATCATGATAGAAAATCTCCCTTTGCACATCAAGGGAGCGGCCAAATTCAGAAATTTCAGTGGCCCATTGTTTGCCACAAGATTTACATGATACATTACTCCTCCTTGGAGTCATGGCCTGCATAAACATGGTGAAAGAATATGTAAAATCAGAAAATAAAACATGCTTTACATGATTAGATTCTTCACCATCAATACTCCTCATACAAATGGACTGGTGCATGGATATTTCTCCTCTTTCAAAAGAAGGAAGAGATGGCTGAAATAACCCCTTCATGGAGTCATGTTGCTGCCCCAACTCCACATAGTTCACGCGTTCTTGAAAATGATGATATAGTTCTTCCTTTAAGCCTTCTCAATCAAAGCTCCTCATGATGATGTTGTAGATCTTCATGGAATAAATATGGCTGAAGCAGAACTCTTTGTATGTTCCTTGTAGTAACTTATTCTTGAGCTTAGAAGCTCTAGACAAGAAGATGCTACCATGATGATAGATGAACCCTTAATGGACTAGATAGCCCTCTTCTTGCATTTGGTCATCAAGTATCATACAAGTGTGAAGATCTTTGGAATAATCCACCAACAGTTGGGATTTCCAATATAGATCTACACTCCCCAACAATGACAATGCTGGTATTGTATCAATAGAAATGTCTGTCATGTTTTTGTTCTCCTCCTTGAATTCTCTCATGCCAAGGGTGTGTTTTGGAAGGCCATTCCTTCCATTCTTCTCCTCCCACATCGCAGATTCATAAATGAGAGTGGGTGATGATGATAATGGAATAAGATATCCCTCCTTCTTTAGCTTACCCAAGTCTCCCAGTGTTGTAGCTTTGACTTCAACTGCTCCAATCCATCCTAGATCTAAGCTTGGAGCATCATGTTCCGAGGTCTTCCCCACAAAATTTGAATTAGGTGGCCTCCCACATGGTTTTCCACTAGATATTGATGTCTCATGGACCATCCTCATATGCATAATAGATGGGATCCTCATGTCCCTGCTTCCACTGCGCAAGTTCAACTCTTTTTCATGTGTGGAAATGTCATGAAAGTTGGGTACCACTCTTAGTGATGCAAGAGCCCCTCTGGTTGGAGCCATTGTCCCATTCTCATCTCCATGTGATTCTCATTCATCTCCTTCAATTCGAGCATTGTGACCCCTCTCATGTTATTCTTCTTCTTCCTCCTCAATATCTAAGAAGACCTCTATGTAATGTGCTATTCCAGCAGCACATCTATGTCTAGGTGGCCATGGTTCTTGGAAATTGAAGCATAAATTATTCTTCCTTAGATCTCTCCAATCTTCAATATCAATAGGCTTCTTGAATTTTCTCTCCTTTGAGGGAGTAGCTTTATCTTACTTTCCCTTGGAAGGAAAAGAGGGCTTGTGCTGAAAGTTTGCCTTTGATTTTGGTAAGGCATCTTGAAGGTCTCTATCCCTCTCAATGGCATCATGCAAGGTAGTGGGGTTGGTATATTTTACCAACCCATGAAGAGGTTCATCTAGAACATCGATGAACATGTACATCCTTCTTGCTGCAGACAAATCAAGAACTATAATATTCCTTTTTCAGAAATATCACAAGTTTGTGCTAGAGATGGACTTATGAGGAATTTACTAGTTATGTCTCCTTCCAAATAAGGGAGAGAAATAGAGGCTACCTGGCCTTTTGCAGTCTCTGTCTACAAATATGTGATTTTTCCTATTCAGGAATTGTTGCAGCAAGCTCCTTAGGGACTCTATATAAGGAAGGATATGTGAGGATAAGGCCAACCACTGCTGTGATGCCTTAGAAAATATATAATTTGACCTCCTTGCAGAATGTAAGCTCAAATAAATAACCTTAAGTATGTTATTCAGATCTCCCACAATGAACTAGTTGAAAATTGCAGCAACATGTGAGCACAAAACAATTGCCTTCAGAAAATAATGTTGTACAAGTGAGAAATGGGACTTGTATCCCTTAGTAGACATGATATTCAGCTCACATGTAGAATTTTAGGTGAAACAAATGAATCTAGCTCATATAAACAGATCTCCCTATTTTTATATGCCTCAAATGAGCTTAAACCCCATAGCCTAGCTTGTGCAGGAAGCACTAAATCAAGAAAAACCTTATTTTATCTAGGTTTTATGTAGAGAATAACATGACATATCATATATGAAATGAACAAGCATCCAATGGCTAATAAAATGTGATTTCTTTCCTCTTTATACACAATAAAGATCACCCACAAGGGGTTTCAGGAAAATACAAAGTGTACAAGTGTAGATCTGCAAATATATATAGCTGGAAAATGTAGTCACTGCAACACTAAATACAAATATGGCTGAGAATATTAAAATACAGAAGAGGAATGGAATATAGAGCTTTTCGGGAGAAGGGTTGGCCCTTCCTCCAAGGAATCAGCTCTCAAGCAAGGGATCAAACCCTGCACCTGTTGATCTCACAAAAATAACGCAGTTTACCCAGTGAATGACACTGTAATGGGTGGAACATGAGTTGGTCACATGCCAAGATATGAAATGAGCTCTGAAATCTCCTATAAAGCTCCCTCAATGCAAGAGAAACTCCCTCCACTGAATGGAACTGCACAAGAGAAGATGAGGAAACCCTTCCATTTCACTGCCCAACAACACAGCATCCTCTGCTATAGAAATAACACTACTGATGTGAGAAATGTTTTGCCTACAATCAATATGTGTGATAAATGAAGAAAAAACCCCCCTCAAGAGATCACTCAATGAAGGAGAAGGAATTCCTAAACAGGAATTCCTCCAAACCCTGCTAAGCAGCAGGAGTTTGCATAAAATGTCTAATCCCAAAAATATGCCCTCCTCCTCCTTATGAAGTTTGTGAGCTCCCTCACCTTGGGGCCCACCTCTTAGTGTTTCCCTCTTCATTTGAATTTCTTCCCTCCAAAACTGCGTTGTCTTCTTAGGCAAGCCACACTTCCTTAAGCTCCGTTGTTGACTTGGTCAAACCTGACCTTGTCCTTCATGAAATTGTCCCTTTCACATTGGGAGGTGAAAAATAAGCTACTCCAAGGTTCCCTCTTCAGAATATGAAGATTTTTATTCATGTAAAAATGCCTCCTCTTCGATTTTATTCATCTCTTATATAATGTAAGCAAAAATCAATGTTCCAATTTATTCATGAAAATTTTGGAACATTACAGTCCTCCCCTCCCAAATGTTGCTTGTCCTCAAGCAAATGCAAGGATAGAACTAAGTGAATCTCCTTACCTCCTCTGGTAGCATCAGAATATGATGGAATCATCCAAAGAATATGATGCCATCTCATCCACGAAACTTCATAGTGCCTCTCCCAAGCATATAGGCTAGCATTAGGTGAAACACCCCAAATGACTAAGATCATGAGAAGGAAGTGCTCAAGGAGACAACCATGTGTGGTATAGAGGTCTTCTCAAGGCATGGGGTGCAATATGCATGGGAAATATTTTCCCCAAAGTGAAACCTCCACCCCCAAGCTATCATCCATATAAAATAAGTCACCCTCCAACATGGTAACTCATGAAGAATCCCCTCCACCTTTGGCTTCTGAAGTGTAGGTGGGTTGAATGACTGAACATGATAGGAAAGAATGCATATCCCATGCTGTTCCCCTCCCCACTCAAGAAAAGTGATGAGGATATACTGATCTTGGGTTGCAACATGAGTGCCCTCCACAGCAGTGTTAGGACTCTCCAGTTGTCTCTCTCCCAAAGATCGGTGAATCGTCGGGCCTAATCCATAACATTGCCATGGATAATGAATCACTACCATATGACAACCTATCCATCTCATGGTCCTCCCTATTAAGTAACAACATAAAGCACGTAGAGGCCATGTCTCCTCCCGTGTTCCTTTTAGAACATGCACCGCAAATATGGGAGTCTTCTCCTGTGTGACATCCTCCTTATGTGTCTTCTAATCATGCTCTTTTATAAGGATAATGATAATATCAACAAGGAAACACATGATTAGAAACAAAATAAAATAAGTACTGGTGTTTACGTTGTGCAAAGAAGGTACCAACATTCCTCCAATTGGTCACAACGTTAGCTTCCTAACCGTCATTATAATACTATGTATACTAATTCTTCATGGTTTTTTTCCAAAAGATTCATTATAATTTCCATTTTTTTATAAAAATGATTCGCCCAAATTTTACAATATAAAATTATTTTACATTCAAAATCGCCAAAATTATATAGAATATGTATATAATATCATTATAAATGTGATATTTTTACAAATACATCAATAAACATTTTATATTTTGCATCTTAGGGACCAGTGAGATTCGCCAATTTTTTAAACTTCAAAACAATTTTCCATCCTTAAAATTTTCCGTGGAGGATATACTGATCTTGGGCTGCAACATGAGTGCCCTCCAATGGCAAGAAAGAAGTTAGACCTCCAAAGGTCTCTCTCCCAGCGCTATGAATCAAGCTGGCCCAATCCATCACACACATAATGGATAAGAAATCACTGCCATATGACAACCTATCCATCTCATGGTCCTCCTCATTAAGTAACAAATATGTTTTTGTAGAGGCCATGTCTCCTTCCATGTTCCTTCTAGAACATGCATTGCAGAAAATATGGGAGTCCTCTCCCAACAAGGACACATCCTCCTTATGTGTCTCTCCTCTAATCATGCTCTCCATAAAGATAATGATAACATCAACAAGGAAACACATGATTAGCAAAAAAATGGAAGAAGTACTAAAGGTCTAATGTTGTGTAGTAAGGTACCCACAGTCCTCCAATCAAGTCATGTTATGCTCCTAACACCAATAGGTGTCATATATCATGTATCGACTTGATGGCTATGTAACATGTTCATAATTTTCTTTGTTGCAAAAGGTTTTCCATATTGTTAAAAAAAAAAAAAAAAAAATTTAAAAACAAAGATAAGAAATTAAAAGAAAAATCAAAGGGTGAAAAGAATAAAAAATGGCCAAAAAAGTAAAATAAAATGAACCCCACCAAAAGAAAGGCCAAGGAAAGTGTGCAAGTCTAAATGCCACTACCTTTTGATCTTATGTAATAAATAAAATTGTGGGCAAATTGTAATCTATGCCACAATTTATGAACAGTCAAACAGCTTAAGCTTGGCTAGTTCATCTTTCAATTTTATGTTTTAGAGATAGAGAATAAAATCTGACCAAACTATTTAATCTTGGCAGATAAGTAGATAGGTAGAGTAAATAAAAGGAGCTCAACAGTTTAATCTGAGCCCTTGGATGTAATAAGGATAGAATTAGATAGATTTCCAAATGTAAAAGAAAAAGTGTGATGAGGGTTTGCGAGTCTAAGTGCACCCTAATAAAGAAGAAAAAATGGTAGGGTAAAGTAGGTAGGGTAGGTAGACGATGTTGCAGAATTACATGTGATGGATAATGATTCTAGAAGTCTTAAATATTTACTTTCATCACAAGTGAAAAGGCAGACACTACACTAGAAGAATTTCAAGCAAAGAAAAGTTAGATTATTAACTTCCCTGCTCATTTTCCCCTAAAAATTTCACTAATTTCCCCTAAGTATTAAGGCATTTGAAAATTAAAGGGGCTCAAGGAATTTCCTTGACTTTTGGAGGGATCGGACCCTCGGCCCAATAATTGGAAAAGCCTAAGTACTTAAAATCATTCATCATCCCATTCATTTACTTCTAAAAAATCTTTTCCTAAGTAAAATCCTATTTTACTTAGAAAAATTATGAAATTTTTTATAAAAACCCTTCTTATTCAAGCATAAGTTAAATACATTAATCTAATGTTTTACACTTAGCGCTTTTTATTCATTTCCATACTAATTTTTAACTTATTATTTAAATCCCAATGTAAATTTTCCCTTTTCCCATATTATTTTAATAATTAAATTCCCAAATAATAATATCCCGCCCGTTGGTTGAAAAATAACCATATAAATTTAATTAATTGGTTGAATTTCCAATTAATAAAAAAAATCGTTACTCTGCCGTATAAAGGGATTAATTAATCCCCATGGTTAATTAATAACCTAATTCACCAATCAAAATGCCCCCGATGCGCTTATTTCATAATAAATTACTTTGGGCCCGCCAGTTAATTCCCTGTCATCTTCCTTTCTTGATGACCATTTGATCGACTAATCTCAGATCTACGGTTATTATCAATATCGCTGGCCATCCTCGTCCGAACGATAACGCGCGATGGCCAAGCGGTTTTCTTAACAGTTCCACGCCACGCGTCGTTCATCGTATGGAATCGCTCACCCTCTGCTCAAAACCGCGTTTCCCCAAAAGCAGTGCGATGGAAACCGCTTACCACTTACCTCCCGTGATGAAACCACCGTACTTGCTGACGTCATCCATTAAAATAATAAAAAATCTGCCAACCTTTGACTTTGTGAATAAAACAAAGAACCCACGTCATTTTCATTATTTCACGTAGTGACCAGTGTCCCATGCAACGAATTTTGAAATCAACTGTCAAAGTTTGCCAACCGTTACCTTGCTGAAGAAAATTGCAGTCGAGTAATCTAGAGTTCATCCACCATAGCCAGCACCTCTTTAGTCACTGTTTATTTCCCAGAAAACATGTATTTACCCTAGTTCCCGTTAAAAATATGTAAAAACTTGGCTTTTGTTTTAAATTCTACACGAAAAACTGAAGCAGAGTTTAATACTGGTCTTTAGTTCATTCCTCAATTGCAATTGCCTTCCCCAACCTGTGACTGTGCTCGTTTTTCGTCAAAACCCGCAATTCATTTCTAAATCCACAAGAACCAAAAATGGAAATTCTTGTGGCTTTGAACGTCGCACCCCTGAATGCCCCTCATATATATTTAGACTATCTGCCTCTAGGAGATAGGGATTTGCAAATTAAAAACCTTATTCTCAGTGAAAATCTTGTTCGAACTTTTTGCCACTGCAAAGAACCAGAATACCGTAAGCTAAATGGTGGAAAGAAATGTTTGAACTTTTGTAAAATTATCCTTACATGAATTTTTTATTATGTACTATATTAATTCATGATAAAGGAGGATAAAAGGATAAACAGACGTTAGAGAGCATAACAGTTAAAGAGTATCAGTGGTTAAAGTGTATTAGGTAAAAGTCAGAGTGAAAGTTAAAATGAAGTTACAGAGAAGTCAAAGGTAAACAGTAAAAGTAATTACAGAGGCAGTAAAATGGTAAAAAGAGATGAAAATAATTTCACCAAAATTGAATTTTATCTAAAGTGAAAGTAAAACAGTTAAAAGAACAAAAAGGTGAAAAGATGAAAAACACAACAAGAAGGAACATTTTTGCAGAAATTTCATGCTTTAGTCATTGTTTTGCAGAAAATATTTTGATCAATACAAGATGCATTTTTCAAAACTGAAGGAGGTTTATGTTCTTAAGAGGACCATCTACAAAAACCTCTCTCACTTTTCTAACAGCTATTATGGTTTTGGAAATATTAAACAATGTTGGAAAGCACTTTTTGTAGAAAATACCAGTTAAGTCATCCTTTTGCAGAGCAAATTTTGGCCAATAAGAAATACATCATACAAAACTGAAAAAGGTTTTTGTTCCTAAGATACCCATCTACAAAACCTATCTCACGTTTTGCACCATGATTTCAGAATCAGAGTTACATGCACATCTTTAAAGGCCATTTTTCAGATTCTGTAAAACTCTGTTTTACACATCTTTTGGCAGAGCCTATTGTGCATATATGGAGAGGCATTTTAGGAAAATGAAATAGGTTTATCTCACCAACATATTTATCTACAATAACCTCTTTCACTTTTTACATAGCTATTACGGATTGAGAAATAAAAAGATATCATTGGACCCCAATTTTGCAGAATTGTTGGAGCAGAATGCACAATGAAAGGAAGCAATTAGTGACTTGGATGCCTCATCATCAACTAAGAGTTGGATCAAATTTGAATTCTCCTCTTTTTCATCACCTATCCATAAAAAATAGTGCCAAGTATATGCATTAGTTTGAGTGTCCTTTACTTAAGTTCTATTTATGTAAAATAGTTGGAAAGATTTGTGAACTAATCTTGATATTTTTTCAAGATATTTTAGTTTAGAATTTGTATAAATATTTCAATATTGGAAGTATTTTAGGGGTGGATTCTTATACTTTGCTGTAACATTGGCTATTTTGAAATAAAGTGCTGTTGGAGAAATTTAGTGTGGCTAGCTAGATGAAGAATTGATGCGAAATACTTTTTACGGTATTCTTGTGTCGGACTACAGATCAATAAGTCATCTCTATCTTATGTGTTTAAGTCTTTATATTTGTTTATTATATCATCTGTGTTTCATTTCTGAATGATTAATGAAAATGAATAAATCAGAAAGTGCTTAAGTGAATCTGATTTTAATCATTGTTATTCTAAATGTTTTATTCTAAACTGGTTTAAAAAGTGAATTCTTAATTGCTCTTGTTTTTCTAGTTCATACATTTTGATTATTTAGTAAAGAATAATTAATTTCTCTTTATTAATAATCACTCAATTTTCCCTCTTATAAATGTGTTGAAAGATTATTAATTTCCTTTCATCCATTTTGATTCCATCCCATTCACTTTAGATATATAATTGCTCCCTGTTTGATTATATTTCCCTGTGAAACCATATTTTGTTAAGAAACTTAATCCAGTTAAGAAATTTTTTTTGACTCCATTAGCCCAATGGCCTAAACTACTCAATATTACCCTCAGCTATTGAATTCTATCACCCAAATTCAAACAAAACCCCTGGACATTATAACTAGCCTGATATCTTCTAAAACAAAGCTAAATTATACAGAGAGAGCCCTCTCTGGGTACAGATTGGCTAGATTCTATACCTAAAAGTTGGTTTGTGGTTACCTCAAACCCCTTTCCTCTTCCCAACAACTTCAAGGAAAATATGAGTGATAACATAGTGGCGAGTCTGCTGGGGAGACTAATCTTTTTCTTCAGAAATATTTTACAGGTTCAGATTTGATCTATGATGGTGGACAGTGAATAGACACACAAAAGTTAACATCATCCACCTGGCGACTCCAAATAAATTTCACAATCAAGATTCTAGTGGAGGAATGAACCTCAAATAATAATATGGAAAGATCAGGTTTTCAACTTGGATCTTAATCCAAGACATTATGTTCTTTCTCATTAAGAAAGTTTTTCAATATATATTGTATTTTATAGAAGATCTTAGATTAGTTTTTAATTATTTTCCTTTGAATATTGTAAGTAATAACTCTCCTAATCTCTTTGAGCAACTTTCTTATGAATCTAATGATGATCATTTTCAAATTAAGAAGCCTCAAATAATCAAGACTAATCTTACAATCCCTGTACATATCCCGGTACCATATAAAGTTCCAGATAGATATAAGCCCCTTATTTTACCTCCTATACTCCATGATTTTCCTAAAAAATACTACAAGTATCTTCCTAGATTTGATGGAAAGAATGGTATCACTACCCAAAAACATATTCAAGGTTTTGAGAATTATTTGGATTTATTTGAGATTGATGAAGATGATGTTAAAATCAGAATTTTTTCTCTTTCTTTGCAAAATAGAATAAAGAATTGGTTCAAAAATCTTCCTAATGCTAGCATCTCAAATTTCCAGCAGTTTATCAAAATTTTCCTTGATAGATGGATAATCAAAGTTAATCATTTTGTGATCATGGAAGAATATAATCAATTAAAAAGATATTCAAATGAAACAATACAACAATTTTCTGACAGATTTAATCAAGTTTATTATTCAATGCCAGAAAATATTACACCTCCTCATGATTTAGCTCTCTTGCATTATCCAAGTGCCTTTGATCTAGAAATAGAATTTCGGTTAAGAGAAAGAGATCCAAAAACACTTGTACAGACGCAGAACATTGCAGTTGATGTGGAAGTTAATCTCCAAATCAAATAGGAAAAGTTGAAAGCAGAAGAAGAGGAAAAGTAACACATTGCAAAGGTAAAACTCAGCCTTTTGGTAAGAAAACTGGATGAAAGAAAACAGGAGATCACTATGAAAGATGAATTTTTTATTCAAAATCACCATGAAGAAATAGAAGAGGTTGATAGACATGAACAAATTCCTCTTAATTCAAATTATCATAGATTAGAAAATGAATTTACATATCAATATGAGGAAGATGAATTTACTGATCTAATGTGTATGTTTGATGACATTTATTCTTTTGATGATTTTCCTAAGTATGATAATTATGATAATATTTATGTTCTCCAAACTCAAGCTAACTTTACAAAGCAATCAGAAGCTAGTTTGGAGGATGAAGAAATGCAGTTTCAGCAGATTGAAGAGAGTGATCAGCTAATACAGATCAGCCATGAGAGTGAGGAAGGAAGAGCAGAAAATGTGGAAATAAGTGAAGGTTGTTTACCTCTTTGTTTTTCTTCATTTCAGTTCATTAGATACAACTATCATGCCATCAATAATCAACAATCTTTAGGAATTGTGATTGACAACAAAGAAGATAATGAAGCTATTGATAAAAAAATTTCAATTTCACAATTGCAGTTATCAGTTCCTATTGAAATAAATGATCAAATGACACAAGAAAGTTTCATACCACTATTTTTTGAATCATTTCAGTGTTTGAAGGAAATATGGTATAACATATTTAATGAAAAGGATGAGAAACTTGTTGAAGTTTATGAAGTCTCATGGAAACCTATATGCTATAGGTTGCATCCATTTTCCCAAAATTTTCAGGATCGAATAGCAGATATGTTGAATATTGAAGGCATTCAAAGCATTCCTCTATTAACTAACTATGATTTTCAGAATCAAGATGATAAAGGATTCAACAGTCAAACATCACAATCAATAGGAATATCATCACAAATCTTATCTGAAAGTTTATAGGGAGATAAAGATGAAAATAACATTTCATATTCATGGTATGGAGGCCATCCAGAAAAGATGTACAGTTGTTTAGATCAGTTAAACATTAGTGTATATATTTTGGAAGATCCTTTAGTACAGTTTTTAGAGTCAACAAAGGAAATCAAGTGTTTCTTTATCCTCTCATTTGTTGACAAGTTTCTAATAGGTTGCAGAAGTACAGTTTTGATAATCAACAAGGAAATGCAACAAAATCTATCAAAGTACATAATGCTTGAATGGTTTCATTGGCTATTTCATTTTACCTAACTAGCAGTTGAACAGTAGATTGAGTAGGTAGATGAGTGCTAATAAGCTCAAGATTTTGAGCATTTTTCTTTTTTAGTTTTCAATTTTCAGCTAGTTTTTCATTAATTTGGTTTGAAAAT
Organism: Pinus albicaulis; assembly: GCA_034641835.2. Taxonomy (NCBI): domain Eukaryota; kingdom Viridiplantae; phylum Streptophyta; class Pinopsida; order Pinales; family Pinaceae; genus Pinus; species Pinus albicaulis. Next base: position 144,422,775 of record CM076579.1, on the reverse strand, counting down.
TTTTGTGTGTTGTTTTAGTTTCAGATCAGATTTCAGGTTGCAGAAAAAGGACTATATTCAATTCAAGATTTTTAGCCACATCAAATGCATGTTTGAGATTGGACCAAGGTAGAAGATTTCCAACTGGAAAAAAATGTTTTAAGTTTTGAGTGGATAGTAACTTACCGGAGTTGAAGCCCGAGGAGAAGGCCCTAAGCTTCAGAAGTATTACTATCATACATACAATAAAGCAACAAGTAGAAGAAGATTCCATGGTTCATTCAAAATCATTCTAAGGGAAACTGACCTATTGTTCTTGACTTTTCACCAGGAAAAGCCATCGCCAAGTGGAGCCAGTGTTATGCTCCTATACCAATAGGTTTCATATATCATGATTGACTTGATGGGCTATGTAATATGTTCATACCTTTCTTTGTTGCAAAGGTTTTCCATATTGTTAAAAAAAAAAAAAATCAAAAAATTTAAAAAATGTAAAGAGGGTATACCCTAAAAGAAAAATCAAAGGGTGAAAAGAATAAAAAATGGCCAAAAAAGTAAAATAAAATGAACCCCACCAAAAGAAAGGCTAAGGAAAGTGTGCAAGTATAAATGCCACTACCTTTTGCTCTTATGTAATAAATAAAATTGTGGGAAAATTGTATTCTATGCCACAATTTATGAACAATCAAACAGCTTAAGCTTGGCTAGTTCATATTTCAATTTTATGTTTTAGAGATAGAGAATAAAATCTGACCAAACTGTTTAATCTTGGCAGATAATTAGATAGGTAGAGTAAATAAAAGGAGCTCAACAGTTTTATCTGAGCCCTTGGATGTAATAAGGATAGAATTAGACAGATTTCCAAATGTAAAAGAAAAAGTGTGATGAGGGTTTGCTAGTCTAAGTGCACCCTAATAAAGAAGAAAAAATGGTAGGGTGAAGTAGGTAGGGTAGGTAGATGATGTTGCAGAATTACATGTGATGGATAATGATTCTAGAAGTCTTAAATCTTTACTTTCATCACAAGTGCAAAGGCAGACACTACACTAGAAGAATTTCAAGCAAAGCAAAGTCAGATTATTAACTTCCCTACTCATTTTTCCCTAAAAATTTCACTAATTTCCCCTAAGTACTAAGGCATTTGAAAATTAAAGGGGCTCAAGGCATTTCCTTGACTTTTGGAGGGACCGGACCCTCGGCCCAATAATTGGAAAAGCCTAAGTACTTAAAATCATTCATCATCACATTCATTTACTTCTAAAAAATCTTTTCCTAAGTAAAATCCTATTTTACTTAGAAAAATTATGCAATATTTCATAAAAACCCTTCTTATTCAAGCATAAGTTAAATACATTAATCTAATGTTTTACACTTATCACTTTTTATTCATTTCCATATTAATTTTTTACTTATTATTTAAATCCCTATGTAAATTTTCCCTTTTCCCGTATTATTTTAATAATAAAATTCCCAAATAATAATATCCCGCCCGTTGGTTGAAAAATAACCATATAAATTTAATTAATTGGTTGAATTTCCAATTAATAAAAAAAATCGATACTCCACTGTATAAAGGGATTAATTAACCCCCATGGTTAATTAATAACCTAATTCACCAATCAAAATGCCCCCGATGCGATTATTTCATAATAAATTACGTCGGGCCCGCCTGATAATTCCCTGTCATCTTCCTTTCCCGACGACCGTCTGATCGACTAATCTCAGATCTACGGTTATTATCAATATCGCTGGCCATCCTCGTCAGAACAATAAAACGCGATGGCCAAGCAGTTTTCTGAACAGTGTCGCACCACGCGTTGTTCATCGTATGGAATCACTTGCCCTCCGCTGAAAACCGCCTTTCCCCAAAAGAGATGCGATGGAAACCACTTACCGCTTACCTCCCGTGACGAAACCACCGTACTTGCTGACGTCATCCATTAAAATAATAAAAAATCCGCCAACCTTTGACTTTGTGAATAAAACAAAGAACCCACATCATTTTCATTATTTCACGCAGTGACGAGTGTCCCATGCAACTAATTTTGAAATCAACTGTCAAAGTTTTCTAACCGTTACCTTGCTGAAGAAAATTTCAGTCGAGTAATCCAGAGTTCATCCACCATAGCCAGCACCTGTTTAGTCACTGTTTATTTCTCGGAAAACAGGTATTTACCCTAGTTCCCATTAAAACTCTATAAAAACTTGGCTTTTGTTTTAAATTCTACACAAAAAACTGAAGCAGAGTTTAAGACTAGTCTTTAGTTCATTCCTCAATTGCAATTTCCTTCCCCAACCTGTGACTGTGCTCGTTTTTCGTCAAAACCCGCAATTCATTTCTGAATCCATAAGAACCAAAAATGGAAATTCCCATGGCTTTGAACGTTGCACCCCTGAATGCCCCTCACAGAGATTTAGAGTATCTGCCTCTAGTAGATAGGGATTTCCAAATTAAAAACCTTGTTCTCAATGAAAATCCTCTTCGAACTTTTTTCCGCTGCAAAGAACTAGAATACCGGAAGCTAAATGGTGGAAAGAAATGTTTGAACTTTTGTAAAATTATCCTTACATGAATTTTGATTATGTACTATAGCAAGTCATGATAAAGGAGGATAAAAGGATAAACAGACGTTAGAGAGCATAACAGTTAAAGAGTATCAGTGGTTAAGGTGTATCAGGTAAAAGTCAGAGTGAAAGTTAAAATGAAGTTACAGAGCAGTCAAAGGTAAACAATAAAAGTAATTACAGAGGCAGTAAAATGGTAAAAAGAGATGAAAATACTTTCACCAACATTGAAGTTTATCTAAAGTGAAAGTAAAACAGTTAAAAGAACAAAAAGGTGAAAAGATGAAAAACACAACAAGAAGAAACATTTTTGCAGAAATTTCATGCTTTAGTCATTGTTTTGCAGAAAATATTGTGATCAATCCAAGATGAATTTTGCAAAAATAAAGGAGCTTTATGTTCATAAGAAGACCATCTACAAAAACCGCTCTAACTTTTCTAACATCTATTATGGTTTTGGAAATATTAAGCAATGTTGGAAAGCACTTTTTGTAGAAAATACCAGTTAAGTTATCATTTTGCAGAGGAAATTGTGGCCAATAAGAAATACATCATACAAAACTGAAAAAGGTGTTTGTTCCTAAGAGACCCATCTACAAACACCTATCTCACTTTTTTCACAGTTATTTCAGAATCAGATATACATGCACATCTTTAAAGGCCATTTTTCAGATTCTGTAAAACTCTGTTTTACACATCTTTTTGTAGAGCCTATTGTGCATATCAGGAGATGAATTTTAGGAAAATGAAAGAGGTTTATCTCACCAACATATTTATCTACAATAAAATCTTTCAATTTTTACATATATATTACGGATTGAGAAATAAAAAGATATCATTGGACCCCAAGTTTGCAGAATTGTTGGAGCAGAATGCACAAAGAAAGGAAGCAATTAGTGACTTGGATGCCTCATCATTAACTAAGAGTTGGATCAAATTCGAATTCTCCTCTTTGTTATCACCTATCCATAAAAAATAGTGCCAAATAGATGCATTAGTTTGAGTTTCATTTACTTAAGTTCTATTTATGTAAAATAGTTGGAAAGATTTGTGAACCAATCTTGATATTTTTTCAAGATATTTTAGTTTAGAATTTGTATAAATACTTCACTCTTGGAAGTATTTTAGGGGTGGATTCTTATACTTTGCTGTAACATTGGCCATTTTGGAATAAAGTGTTGTTGGAGAAATTTAGTGTGGCTAGATGGATGAAGAATTGATGCGAAAGACTTTTTACAGGATTCTTGTGTCAGACTACGGATCAATAAGTCATCTCTCTCTTATGTGTTGAAGTCTTTATATTTGTTTATTATATCATCTGTGTTTCATTTTTGAATGATTAATGAAAAGGAATAAATCAAAAAGTGCTTAAGTGTAATCTGATTTTAATCATTGTTATTCTAAATTTTTTCTTCTAAACTGGTTTAAACAGTGAATTCTTAATTGCTCCCATTTTTCTAGTTCACACATTTTGATTATTTAGTAAAGAATACTTAATTTATCTTTATTAATAATCACTCAATTTTCCCTCTTATAAATGTGTTGAAAGATTCATAATTGTCTTTCATCCATTTTGATTCCGTCCCATTCACTTTAGATCTATAATTGCTCCCTGTTTGATTATCTTACCCTGTGAAACCATATTTTGTTAAGAAACTTAATCCGGTTAAGCCATTTTTTTTTACTCCATTAGCCCAATGGCCTAAAGTACTCAATATTACCCTCATCTATTGAATTCCATCACCCAAATTCAAACAAAACCTCTGGACTTTATAACTAGCCTGATATCTTCGAAAACAAAGCTAAATTATACAAGGAGAGCCCTCTTTGGATACAGATTGGCTAGATTCTGTACCTAAAGGTTGGTTTTTGGTTACCTCGGACCCCTTTCCTCTTCCCAAAAACTTCAAGGAAAATTTGAGTGAGAACAAGTCACAACGCAGTTCCCCAAATTGCTTCTTGAAGAAGTGATCTAGAAAGTTGTCTTTGAGTACATGTAAAGTAATGCATGCTTTTATTTCTGATAATCTATAGGAGGTGGCTGAATATATAAGCTGAACATGCATGGAAATAAACACTTACTGAAGGCCATATGAGAGATGGCTTCCTCCATCACACACTCTGGCCCAATAATGCTCATGGAGCTAATGAATAGGCTGCCCTCTTGTGGAGCCAAGAACTGCATAGAAATGGAGAGAAGATGAAAATATTGTGTTAGGTAATCAACACATGCAAAAACAAAATTCTCACCTTCATATTGTCCCTCAAGTGCCTCAAAAGTGAAGAGGTCAAATGGACACTCCATCAGCAAATTCATGTCATGAAGTAACAGCATTGTTGACTCATGCAAGCAAGCCCTGGAAAAAATATAACTCCATCCTTTGACATGTAGTTTTTCAAAGGTATTCTCCATAATGCTACCATATATGAGGGGTATCCTCTATGATGAAAACACCTCTTGCACCATGATAGTGCCATACTTCACCCTTGCAACACTATGCCAAGTGGGAGAGCAGTTTTTCCCTTGCTCTCTCTCAATCCTCCGAAGCAACAAATATCCTTGCTACCCCTTCATACCTCCATCACTCATCATATGTGGTGGAAAAAAATGATCCTACCATCGTAATGAATCCACACTCCTTGTTGTCCCATGATGAAAGTATCCTGCCAAGCTCCTTCCATCCACATATTCTTGACAGAAAGACATGTCTAATGATGGCCAAACTCTCTCCTTAGTAGCCAGCGCAAATTTGCCTCTTGTTGCCCTGTGTCATAGATATGCAAGTGGCTCACAAGCCTCTTGATCTCCATCCAATCTCCTCTGTCAAGATATGGCTGTCCCGAATCCTTCTCTCCTTTGGCATCTTCCTAATGCAGACTGCCATTATCCCAAAGCAAGTATTCCTCCTTAAACCTCATGGGATGTTGAGTTGTAACCATTGAATAATTTACAGGAAATGCCTCTCACCAATCAAACCCTTGAATCCACAAGAATCCAAGTGTGCTAAGGACAAAGCATCCCTAGGAGATGGCACATCATGCAGGATGCCTCTCACAACCTTGCACCATAACTCCACATGCTATATGCAACTCAATAAGGGTGCAAAGGAATGAATGTTGATCCCTTCTTGGATCAGGCCCAAGTTTCACAATGTTGTGCAAACTTTCTTCTCTTTATCAGCATGATGTTTCGATCTTGGGCCATGTGAATGAAAATTTCCCAAACCTCTTATGAAATTTCCTGAATTGTCACTACATGGAAATTTTTGCATACCTTTATGGGTCTTTGAGACATATTGTATGGCTACAAGAGTCCCTCCCTCTGATTTTTTGGTTGATCCAACTGCTGATATGGTGGGCTGCTCCTCTATGAACTGGACAACGCTGGTAGAAGCCTCCTCAAGTGGAGAAGAATGCTCCTCCTCCTCTGGCCATCTATCCACTTCCTCTTGTGGCCCTCCATACTCTTCACTTCCTCCATGAGAATAGGAAGTGCTTTCATCTTCTTCTTCCTCCTAAAACCCTCTAGAGGTTCCACTGCAGCTTTTTTTCATCTTGAAACCCTCTTGGAGTTTCACTGCACTTTTCTTCCCCATTGGTTGAACCACTTTGGAGAGGCTCCTTTCTGATCTGAAAATGGATGAGAGTAACCTCATCCTCTCCATATTTTTTCTCCTCTTCTTCGTATTCTCTGGGTGGATCTGAAATCCACAGGCTGAGCCAAGATGGCTGCTCTTATACCACTGTAATATTCCTTTTTTAGAAATATCACAAGTATGTGCCAGAGATGAATTGCTGAGGAATTTACTGGTTATGTCTCCTTCCAAATAAGGGAGAGAACCAGAGGCTGCCTAGCCTTTTGCAGTCTTTGTCTAAAGATATGTGATTTATTCTATTCAGGAATTGCTACAGCAAGCTCCTTAGGGACGCTGTATAAGGAAGCAGAGGTGAGGATAAGGCCAAAAACTATTGTGATTCCTTAGAACATATATAATTCGACCTCCTTGCATAATGTAAGCTCAAATAAATATCCTTAAGCACGTTATTCAGATCTCCCATAATGAAATGGCTGAAAATTGCAGCAACATGTGAGCACAAAACAGTTGTCTTCAGAAAATAACGATATACAAGTGAGAAATGGGACTTGTATCCCTTATTAGACATTATATGCAGCTCACATGAAAAATTTTAGGTGAAACAAATGACTCTAGCTCATATAAACATATCTTCCTATTTCTATATGCCTCAAATGAGCTTAAACCCGATAGCCTAGCTTGTGCAGAAAGCACTGAATCAAGAAAAACGTTATTTTATCTAGGATTTATGTAGATAATAACATTAAATATCATATCTGAAATGAAAAAGTATCCAATGGCTAAGAAAATGTGATTCCTTTCCTCTTTATACACAATAAACATCACCCACAAGGGGTTTCATGAAAATACAAAGTGTGCAAGTGCAGATATGCAAATATTTATAGCTAGAAAATGTAGTCACTGCAACACTAAATATAAATATGGCTAATAATATTAAAATACAAAGGAGGAATGGAATATAGAGCTTTCCGGGAGAAGGGTTGGCCCTTCCTCCAAGGAATCAGCTCTCAAGCAAGGGATCAAACCCTGCAACTGTTGCTCTCACAAAAATAACGTATTTTACCCAGTGAAATGTGTTGTAATGGGTGGAACATGAGTTGGACACATTCCAATATCTGAAATGAGCTCTAAAATATCCTACACAGCTCCCTCAATGCAAGAGAAACTCCCTCCATTGAATGGAAATGCACAAGAGAAGATGAAGCAACCATCCCACTGCACTGCCCAGCAACATAGCATCCTCTGCTATAGAAATAATGCTGCTGATGTGAGAAATTCTTGGCCTAAAATACAGATGTGGGAGAAATTAAGCACAACCCCCCCTCAAGAGATCACTCAATGAAGGAGAAGGAATTCCTAAACAAGAATTCCTCCAAACCCTGCTAAGCAGCAGGAGTTTGCAGAAAATGTCTAAGCAAACAAGAAATTGAAATACACCAGCTAATCCCAAAAATCTTCCCTCCTCCTCCTTATGAATTTTTTGAGCTCCCTCACCTTGGGTCCCACCTCTTAGGGTTTCCCTCTTCATTTAAATTTCTTCCCTCCAAAACTGCATTGTCTTCTTAGGCAAGCCACACCTCCTTAAGCTGCGCTATTGACTTGGTCAAACCTGACCTTGTCCTTCATGCAATTGTCCCTTTTCACATTGGGATGTCAAAAATAAGCTGCTTAAAGGTTCCCTCTTCACATTATGAAGAGTTTTATTCATGCAAAAAGGCCTCCTCTTCCCTTTTATTCATCTCTTATATAATATAAGCAAAAATCAATGTTCCAATTTATTCATGAAAATTTTGGAACATTACAGGAACCATAACAAATAATCTCAAAAATTTAGAAATATAAGTCTCTATATTACTTGATTGCTTCAAATTTTCAAGGATCATGAATGGTGCCTTTGGATCTCTTCTGTCAAACCTTTCCACCAGCCTTCTAGTGAAGTCAGAATAAGCAGTCACATTGGCATGACCCAATGTGGACAAGCCAAGGAACCATCAGTTGTGTGCTTCACCTTCAAAGTGCAGCGCTGCAATCTTGATAGCTTCCATCTATGGGACCTTGTTCAAATGAAATTAGATGTCCAATTTTTCTACCCATGATTTGGTAGAAAAATTGGATGACCTATCAAACTTGGGTAAAAATAATCTGCCCATAGAGTGATGTTGATCATGATTCTGAATGAATCCACCATATCTATGCTGATGCCTTGGTCTTCTCTTGTCCTTTAGGTGACAGAACTCTTGAAAAATCAAGTGATCTTTGAATCTCTTATTCTAAGACTCATATTCTTCAAAATAGTCTTCAAGGGATGCTTTATCTTGAAGCCCTTCATTTCCCACAGCCAAAAAATTAGGCATGGTAGAGAATTGGGAAATCTGTGGTTGTTGCACTAGTTGATCATTCCAGTGGTGATACATGCCAAATATTTCTCCAAGATGAAATCTCTTAGGATATTCTTTGATTCTGTCCAATATCATCTCTTTGATCTCTCTAGAAAGATCTTGCATGGCTCTGAAAAGGGTCTTTGCAAAGTCCTTTACTTCTTCATCACTTCCAGATTTAGGGGCTTTACCCTTATCTTTGTCATCATTTGTGTAATCAAATTCCTTCTCTTCTTTTTAGATACCTCTTCTCTCTGTCAGTAAGAGGATCTTCTTATTTTGAAGACATGTTGGTTTTTTACAGGCTATGCCAAGATGATTGCTCTGATACCATTGTAGTATCCCAAATGGGAAACATGCAATAGTATTAAACAATACTGCAGAAAATAATGCAGTTCAAAAAAGTAAGAGTAGGAGGCCAATATGGAGGCTCAAAAATTACATTTACATCAGAAAATCAGATTTATATTGTGGCCCATGAGATGTGCAATAGGAAACATAAGACTTTTATAGAAGAAAACCTAAAAATTGAGGTGTTGCAACCATGTATTAAGACAAGAATATCTTAACAATGTTATTTTTATTAGCTGCAACTGTTGTAGATTACACTTCAGATCTAGAGTAGATCTGTGTACAAAAAAATAGATCTATATCATATCTGTACACTAGACAGACTCCTCTTCAAATTCCCCTTGGGGTTTTTATCAAAAGATGAAGTACAAGGAGTAGATTTGAGATCTAATGCTGTAGGAATGCTACAAATCTGCAGAAATAATTCAGAAATAATAAACACTCAGATATGATCTGATCTATAAAACATGAATATCCTAGCCAATGGATCTCAAATGTGAAGGGAAGATCCCCAATCACATGAAAACCAAGACTCCAAAATGTGTGCCAAAACACCCTAAAACTGTACACTTGCAAATAACACAATACTGGAAGAAAAACTGCATTGTAGGCTCTAGAACATGGTTGGCCTCAAGCCAAGATCTGAAAATGGTGCTCCAATCATCCAATACTCTCTTTCCAATGGGATAGAAGCCTTTCCCACTAAAAAGAGGCACTAGAAGGGCCTAGATTTGAGTAGATCTAGCCTCCACTTGCTACAGATTAAAAAGACAACCAAACGCTCAACAGGATCTGCATTGTAGTTGGAAGAAGTGCTTGGAAAAATGACTCATAGTGGACAAGAAATGAAAAACCTCCAAGAGCTACTCAAGGAAAGAGGTGGGATTCCTAATCAAGAACACCCAATGCTAAACAACATTTGCAATCTAGGCTAAACAATCAAATAAAGCTTGTATGTATAAACCGACAATACTTCAGAAATATGATATCATTCAACAACCCCTTCATGTTGTCCTCCCCTTCATTTTATAATATTGAGAGCATGCAAAACCCTAAACCATCTCAATGAAATAGATTATTTCACATGTGCCACCTCCAACTAAAACTGTGGTGTGCATTAATGAAGATCACTTCTTCTATACAACGTTGTTGATTTGGTCATGGTAGACCTAGTCAAAGCATTCAGTCCCCTTTCACACATAAGGGTGTTTATGTAAATAGCCCAAATTTAGCTTTGTTCACATGTGGCATTGATTTATTTGTTTTTCTAGGATTTTTTATTGTCCTCCTTTACACATTTATTCATACAATAGAAAAATGAAGCAAAAATGAATATTCCCATTAGCTTGGGCTAATTGGGAATATTATAGATTCATACTCTCAAAGATAGTGACCAAGAGTATCCTCCTTTGGTATATCTCCTTCCTCCATCTCTCTTGATATGAACATAGGCATGATAGAGTATTGTAGATCTAATGGTGTATCTGAATTCTCACACCCATAATGTGAAAATATGGAGCTTTCTTCATGTACAAGCCCTCTTTTAGAATCTCTACATCTCTCCATTCTCATCTCTTTGATATCTCTGTTAATGCACTACACAGTTTGAAGAATAATTTTTGAGAACTCCTCGCCCCCTGATAATAAATTTTTTCCTTTATCTCTTGTTGGCTTAAGGGGTCCTGACCCAGGTTCGGAGCTCAAGGTTTTCCAAAAAACCCCTATACTACTGGCCCTTTCGACAATGACCTACTTGCGTAGGTCAAAGTCTCACTCGAAGTAGTATCGGTGGGTACTGGAACCAGGTTTCCACACCCTGAGAAAGGATAGGTAAGACAAGCAGAGCTGCGTTTGGCCCTATGATACCCAGATCACCTTGTTCTGAGCAGGGCCAAGTAGGTCTCTATTCGCATCCATGTGCACTAGATCTATAATTACATTATTTTACGACAGTAGCACAGTATTGCATACACAGAACATAACAGATCTAGATACAGAAAACACACTTATGCATATCTTCACAGCTTAAATATAGAAAATGCACAATGCAATAATTACCAATGATTCCCACAAAGAGTACTCACAGATTCAGTTCTCTATCAACCTTTCTTATTCATCAATTCATCGACTCCTTCTAACAGTTCCCTTCCCAGCCTATGCACACAGCAACAAGGTCCACACATAGCTAGACTTGGATCTCAACGCACACAGCCAGCAGGAGTCCTTTCCTCAAAAACCCAAACAAATAACTTAAACCACAATTCACATCAATAGCTCTTTCTTTTTCTACCTTAAAAAATGTTCCTCTATTTATAATAATCTATCCTAGACTTTCCTATGGTTTGCAAACCGTGGTTTTCGGACCCCTGGTTTACCCTTTTACCCATTACAATGCTTTCGGAGCTTTGGCCCACCCCAAAACCCCTGTGCTAGTCTAAATCTTAATCAAAAGTATTCAAAATGGACCAGTTTCGCAGCTTGTAGGAGACCCTGTTCCAACAGTCCCCCAACACAATCTTGTGACTCGTCTCAAGTCACTATGGTGGTGTGGCCTTGATCTGCACACGCAAGGTATCAAGATCATTGCTGAGTGGAGGGAGCACTTCCTGACTTTGGGCAGCAACATTCTATGCAAGATCTACCAGCTTCTGGGAGGTCAGTCCTTCTGTTTCCGTGGTAACGCTTTCAAGAATCTGATTAAGTCACTTGGTCACACCATAAATGTCTTATGATAGTCAGAGGGTTGTGACAGCCCAAGGCTCAGACATTCTACCATGATGTGTTGTTTATGCCGGAGTTCCTCAATCTCGTCCTCGAGATCATTGCTTGTTTTTAATCGTGCCAAGCACTGGGTAGGTACCAAAATTGGTAGCATAGTGTTGATCTGTTTGAAGGATTCTTCCTTTTGTTGTAAGTCCTAATTGATTTTTTGAAGGACTGGATTGCACTGAACCTTAGTCCAGAGTTGTATGGCTGACTCCAACAGCTTGGCACCTTGATCAATTTGCCTCGAAATAATAGTTGTCGTGTCGATGACTAGGGAAGTACGCTGGGTGTGGACTTCCAAGGGTGTTTTGGGCTATAGTCTGGCCTGTAAGTCAGATATTTGTTGTTCTATCTATGTCTTGACGGTGTATATTTACAACCGAGATGTTTTGAGGGCTTTAACCAATTTTTCCACCTTATCCCGAGGTGTGTTCACAGCCAAGATATCATCTATAACCTCTATGCAGAGCTGGTGGATCACAGCTTCAAGCTTCGCCTATTGGGATACGGCCAGGAGAAAATCAACAACCTGCTGCGTAATGGTGTGCTCAGCTGTACTAAGTTGTAGGTGGACTTGCCGATCACGGTGGAAAATCTCCTGGAAGACAGCATGATGGAGGCCTTGTAAGGCTATCTGGGGTAGCTTAGCCAGGTCCATCTGAGTTCCTATGTCTGTTGGGGGTTGTGTTCCTTCCAGGGCAGTGCTAGGTATACCCCAGAGATGATTGGCCTCCTCGAGTGGCGCTGAACTGTTTTCAACCGACAAGGGGTGTGCCTGGCCCATGCTAGTTGGGAGTGTATCAATTTTGATCTAGAGAGTGCAGAGTTCGGCCTGGAGAGAGTTGACCCCGACCTGCCGCTGGGCCTCAACAAATGCCCACTTATCTTCCGTAGAAAAGTCGATTGTGTCCATGATTTTCTCAAGGTCACCATCCGTTAGTGTGACTGTCACATCATATTGTGCGTGGTGGGCGCGCTGTTTCTTTCGGGGTCCTGGTGTCGATTCCCATGACCTCTTAGTTCCTGGGGGAGGAGTGATAGCTCTGTCAGATCCCACCTGGGCCTAAGCTGTGATGGGCGGTGGTGGCGGGTTACCCCTACGCTCGGTTGCAGCTGAGGCCTACTGGTGGGGCGCTGCAGTTTCCCCAGGGGTGTCAGTGAGGCCTCTTTTCCAGGCAAGGGCCATATTGAGATCAGAAGGTCAATTTATTCATCTGCTACCATATAAGGGAGTGTCATCCATGTCTTATTGTTGATTTTGGGAATCCAAACATGGTGCATTGTAATTTGGAACACAACAAGACTCTTGTATTTGTCATATATTGTCAGGGATAGCCAAGGTCAGGAGTTTATGGCGGCTACGAAACTTCTCTGGAAGAGGATCCAAAAGACCTTGTTATCCTTGATGCATTACTTATCCTTAGAGTCCCATAAGTGAGAATATCAAGCGCCTTCGCAAATCCCAAGAGGGAGTTCAGGAAGGAATGACTCCTCGGTTTTGTCCCAAGCGACTAGTGCTATTAGGAATAATAACCACGAATAGAAGAAATATGTCCCTTGCTCCTGGGATTTGTGGACATTAGCTATAAATTCTTCGCACAAGTATTGAACCTAATTGAAAAAAATGCCATTCACGCACTGTCCGGCTAGATGGATCACATAGGCGGGGATAGTCACAATCTGGCACTTCCTCATTATCTTGCAGGCTAAGAGCCGAGTACCCATTTGTGTGGTAGGGTAATTGATAGTCTGGATCACAAATCCACACTGGTTTTGAAGTACCGTGTAGGTCTACCGTACAAACGTAACAGTGGCTGCTTCGTACTTCTTTCCGACCTACGGTAGCGGGTGCAGCCCTTGCATATGAAGGCATGTAATCTTGTGGATCAACACAGCATCAATAGGGACCCTCTCGTGAATCCATAAGAAACCATCATGAATGAGGGTGAGTAACTGGCGAGCCAACTGATCTGTGATGTTGTAATGGCCAAAGTGGGGCATTCAGAGTAGATTCAGAAGTCTGGATCCTGCCAAGCCGCATACCTAGCATTGAGGTACTACTGTGACTCCATCATCCCTATGGATTGTATCAAAGTATAATGCGGGAGCCAATTCTGGGATGGTGTCATAGTCTGCCAAATCATGATCATCGAACTTGACCTCATAGAGGTGCCCACAAGCATCACTAAGGATGGGGACTTCTCCCGGGGTTAGGGGGGTTTGCAGATAGGTGACCAAGCCATCCAATTTTTTTGGCGTTCGTGTAGACAACCTTCATGGGTGAACAAAGGGGGGTAACCAATTGATCGGGTTAGCTGGCAGAGCACCCTCTTGTTCATCTTGTTCTGAGGGTGATACTGGTGGAGGCCTGGCATGTATTTGGGAACTCTGAGGCCTCCTTGCTGCTTTCAGGGTTTTCCCTAAACCTTGTGCTTTCTCCTTGCCTTTCCTTGTGACCGGCATGGGGGGAGCTTCTTCCAATTCAGACTCAACCTCTAGGACTTCTTCAACATCAGGCTCTGTCAAGGTTGAGGGTTCGGCAGGGGTAGTAGCCAACATCCTTGCACGAAAAATGAATCCCAACCTTGGGTGACTACTATCAGACAGAGTAGGTTGACCAAACATGAGAGGGACAGTATGGCTACGAAAAATCTCGTTGCTCAAGTGCTTCCATAATATGTTTGAGGCAGGTCAGTTATATAAGTGAGATAATACCTCTAGTTGGACTATCTTGCCCTTTTTAAATCACTTCCAAGCGTGTGATGGAGAGGTAAACTTTATTCAGGGTGGGTTCCCCAAGGAACGATAAAAAATTCCCATAATTTGTTCTATTAAAGGCTCAGGGCCAACTTTTCCCAACGGTAACTTTTGCTTTTTACCAATAGGTACTGCTCCAATAGCTAGTTTTCACATCACTAGTGGTCTTGGATTACTTATCACGCTAGGGTTACCCATTTTTGACAGTTGCATGTCCTCCCCCAACACAAGCTTGCTTCCTAGGCAACTCATGATCCATGACCAATAAAACCTTATCTTTTGTGCAACTGAGGCTCTAAGGGGGGTTGTTTTCACAACATATCGCATGTCCCGTAGCTGTTTTTTCATTGTAGAGGTGGCCCGATGCATGGGGGCTCTACCTGCTGAGCCTACAGTTGTTGTAGGAAGCCTTTTACTTGTTCATGGGTCAACCCAACCTTTTCCTGGGGTGGATTCTCAACATTTGATCAAGCCTGGCTCTGTTCGAGTCTTTACCTCTGGGACCACAGAGAGGAAGTATTTTGTGATATGAAGACAACGTAGCATGGAGACATCACGTAACCGGTTCTACCAAGTCTCTATTTCCTCATTGGGATCAGAGAAGCCTTTAGTATCCCCCTCATACCAGAGTACTTCACCCTCGATTGGGTTGTCCGTGTCTTGTGCAGTCAACTTATAGATATAATCCACATCTTCCCCCTTAGGTATGGGTTCCATATAACGTTTACCTTCGGTAGGGTCTAATGGCACAACTACCCTTGTGCCATTATTTTTGAACACCATGCTTCGTTTTTGTAAGTAAATGATACCACCCATGTCGATGGCCTAGTCCAATCCCAGTAGTGCAGAGTAGGGGTTCGCATCCCCGGTGATTTGAATGACTTCGAAGTCAGCCCAGACTTTTACTCTTGCAATATCTACCATAATCCCAGAGAGTCTCCCCAGAGGTATGATTTTTTGGCAATTAGCCATTCATAGCTGGATGGTGGACCCTTCCATATTTGGTTCACCCATGCATTGCCAAGTTTGCTTAGGTAATACATTAGCATCCGACCCGAGGTCTAAGATAACCCGATCCATCTCGTAGTTATCGATCTGGACTGTCAACTACATCTCCTTGCTAGTACGTCTTTGATACTTGTATAATTTGTGCACATCCTTAATGTTAGATGATAGGGTGGTGCATGTTGCGCAACACTCTAGTAAAGCCTGCAGATTATATACTGCCTGGGGGTTGCGCAACAGTCTCATACATTCCTGTAGGAAAGGTTTGACCTCCTCAGCTATCTTCAAATCCCTAGGGTGCAGTGACGTAGATCCCTGAGTCTCGAGGAAGTCCCTTCGAGCTTCCATAAACATTTCCCTTACTTTGTTCAGGTCTAGCCCTTCTTGTTTGCTAATTGCTTTGCGAATCAGTGTTTTAGTTCCAACCTTCTCCTCAATTCCCCTAGTTGCCAATCCACTACGCGTTACCACATTTACATTCAAGCCCTTACGCCTTAGCTCAGTCTGGACCCTTCGCATATTCTGCATAGGTGGGAGCTTCTTCTCTTGTATCTTTTCTTTCAGGGCTGGAAAATCTTCCAGCATATGGTCCAACTATGTGTAATACCTACAGGACTGTCGCACGAGGTTCATGCAATCCTTCGCAAAATGTCCCATGCTCCCATAGTTATAGCAGATCAACTGGCCCTCGCCCTGGCATGTGCTTCCACTTCAACCCACATCCCTACTTCTGGAGGGGGAGCCATTCCTACCCACGGGGGTTTTTAGTGAGGCCGAGTCTGACTGTACTTCCAGAAAACTTTCCCAGCCTATCACTAAATTATGGATTCAGCAGTCCCACTCCTCGTGGCCCACTGACCAACAGAACCCGCACCAGTGTTTCCTTTGCTCTAGAACATTGGCATCCGAACAGGGGCAGAAGCCATCATTATGCAGCCCATCTACGAGGCCATCCCCGTAACAAGATGTAGGTCCACTTGGGCTCCGTCATCCGGGGCTAGGCCCCCTGATCCCTGGTTCCCTAGACTAGGTTCTCCTGTTTGTAGGTGGCCTGGGCGCAGATCCTTCATTTGTCTTGGTGCTCGCCATAGTTCGTGCTAGCTTCTCTACCCCTTTCCCATTCTAGGTCCTGAATCTCCAGGTGCGTAGCCCCAAGCTGCACCTGGATCTTTTGTACCTTCAGCGAAGCATCTGTCGTGGGCGTAGCTTCTAGTTTCATAGTGGCTTCCAAAGCTTTATCTTGTGAGTCAAAATTTTGGTGACCCATAGGTATGCGTAGGTGAGGGATTAGCATGGCGATGAACCATTCTGTAAACTATCTGTCATCATACTTAAATTCTCCTTCTCTGATTTATTTTTTTAGGCATTGATCTACTTCCCACATGGACTCGATCGGTCCCTACTTGAAATCCTTTACCTCTGCTACGACTTGATAGTAGGACTTAGGCTTTTGAAACTGTTGTTTTAGGGCATCCTTAATATCCCGAATGGATGCACTCCCATTCTGAGATATGTACCTCATATACCAGTCCAGTGCTCTCTCTTCGAAGGCTAGGGACAACTGCTCTTTCTTCACAATGTTTCTCACCACGCCCTGCGCAGTCCATACCGAGTCTACCACAAACCAGAACCAATCCATGTCTTCATCGGTTGTGCCTTTAAAGGTAGGTAATTTCAAGTGCACTGCCATGTCTCCTTCCTTATATGTTTCCTATATTCACTTTTCAGTACCCAAACCCTTTCTCAAGATTTTTTAGGTCCCAGCAATGGAACCATTTGTTGGCTCAAGGGGTCCTGACCCAGGTTCAGAGCTCAAGGTTTGCCAACAAACCCCTATAATACTGGCCCTTTCGGCAATGACCTACTTGAGCAGGTCAAAGTCTCACCCAAAGTAGTATGGGTGGGTGCTAGAACTAGGTTTCCACAGCTTAAGAAAGGATAGGTAAGGCAAGCAGAGCTATGTTTGGCCCTGTGATACCCAGATCACCTTTTTCTGCACAAGACCAAGTAGGTCTCTATTCGCATCCACGTGTGCTAGATCTATAATTATATGATTTTACAAAAATATCACAACATTTCATGCATAGAACGGAATAGATCCAGATATAGAAAACACACTTATGCAGATCTTCGCAGCTTAAATACAGAAAACACACAATGCAGTAATTACCAATGATTCCCACAAAGAGTACTCACAGATTCAGTTCTCTATCAACCTTTCTTATTCATCAATTCATCTACTCCTTCTTACAGCTCCCTTCCCAACCTGTGCACACAGCAGCAGGGTCCACACACAGTTGGACTTGGATCTCCGCGCAAACAGCCAGCAGGAGTGCTTTCCCCAAAAACCTAAGCATATAACTTAAACCACAATTCGCATCAATAGCTCCTTTTTTTCTACCTTACAAAATGTTCCTCTATTTATAATAATCTAGCCTAGAATTTCCTATGGTCCGCAAACCATGGTTTTCGGACCCTTGGTTTACCCGTTTATCCATTACAATGCTTTTGGAGCTTTGGCCCACCCCAAAACCCCTGCGCTAGACTAAATCTTAGTCAAAAGTATTCAAAATGGACTAGTTTCATAGTTTGTAGGAGACCCTGTTCCAACATCTCTTTTGTAGATCTTCTCCTTTCTATGAGAAGCCTCCTTAGATGACACAATGGTTGAAGTACACAGGCTGAGCCAAGATTATGCTCCGATACCACTGTAATATTCCCAAATGGGGAAAGAAGGAATATACTGCATAAAACTTGAAATATGCAGAAATATAAATAGATCAAAGCATGAAACAACAATATATCCTTTCCATTATGAATATAATAGCAAAATAGGTACAAGATCTTGAGGAAAGATCAATCAAGTTGGGCAAACAAGTCTCCCATGAAAGCATACACCTACATCTGAAATGTTGTTAACACATGAAATATAGGAATGCATAAAACTACGTTGTCTATGAGAGAATAATATCTAGATATAATGCTCCAAAAATGCTAAGACTAGAGATCCATGCTCCAAAAATAGATTTCCAGGACAACCCAGAAAATGTTTCTGGATATACACCCTATAAAAAATATAGCAGATTTTTCCCTAGGGCTGAATAATCTCTGCAACTGAATCACTAATGGGATATGGATAATCTGATATACAATATGGCTGACCCTCCTCTAATAGATCTCCTAAATGAAGGGCTTATCCCCACACAGGAAACCAAAACACTTCAAATAGGGAAATAAACCCATTGTTGTGGCTTCTCTCCAAAATAAAACAGTCCTTGAGGGAAACTACACTGTAGCTAATGACTGCTACTTGGCCTAATGTTGAAATATGTAATAAAGCCATGATAACTTCCTCATAAGCTTCCAAATGAAAGGATGATCCATCTAATGGAAAACTAGCTCAGAAATTGGAGATCTCTCTCCTCCACTATTGCACCCCTGCAACACAACCCAACTCTAAAAAGAACTACGTTGTACATGAGACTGAAGCTTGGCCAAATTCTTGAATGTGGAAGTATAGTGCAAAATTTTCCAAGAGGCCTCTCAAGGAAAGAGGTGGGATTTCCGATCAGAAACATCATGTGCTAAAAAGCACTACAATCTTAGCTAAACGGATGAAGAAAGCTATATGTCTAAACTCACCATATATCAAAACATAAACATATATCAACATAATGAAAGATGGCTTCCATCCTCTTCCTTATATAATTTTTGAGCTTCCAAACCGTAAGCCCCATTCATTTATGACACTACTTCCATGCAAGGTGTCTCCATCTAAAACTGTGTTGTCCCTCCATAAATGTCCACTCCTCCATGACAGTGTTGTTGATTTGGTCAAAGTTGACCTAGTCAAGGTGCTCCAGCCCTTGTTCACACCTTAGGGTGCTTTATTAAGCTAAAAAGATGATCCACTTTCACATGAGAAGTGGTTTTATTCTTCATAAAGAGATTTATGGGTCTCCCTACCCACTTATTCACCTAAGTGACAAAACAAAACTTTAATATTCCAATCAGCTACAAGATAATTTAGGAATACTACATAAAAACGAAGTTTCAGAAAGAATGAATAGGACATTGATGGAAAAGGTAAGAATCATGCTCAGTGGTGTTGCGTTAGGACAATAATTTTAGTCAGAGGTAGTGAAGAATGCATGTTATCTGGTTAACAGATCACCTTCATCAACATTGGAGGATAAGACTCCACATGAGGTATGGATTGGTAAGAAACCCTCTCTTTCACATATGAGAGTATTTGGTTGTGATGCATATGTACATTTTCGAAAGGAGAAAATAACCAAATTGGATAGTAAATTTGAAAGGTGCATCTTTATTGGGTATAAGGACGGTTTAAAAGGTTATAAGCTTTGGAATCCATAAATAAGGAAGGTTGTGTACAACCAAGATGTGGTGTTTATATAGGTGAAAGATGTTATTAAACATGAAATCCTACCAAAGGAACCCGAGAAGATAGTGTTTGAGCTTAATGATGAAAAATCAAACTCTATAGCAGAACAAGATTCAAAAGAGGAAGAGCCACAAACTCCAACTTTGAGAAGATTAGTTCGAAAAAAGAAGGTACCCATAAAGTTATAGTTCATCTTCTTTGTGTTCAAATTTTTCTTTATCTATCACTAACGAAGATTCAAGAACTATCAGGGAGGTAGTGGATTCAGAGGATTGAAAACTATGGAAGGAGGACATGGTTGATGAAATGGCATCCTTGCACGGGTTCTCGTGGAGTTGTCAACTGGAAGGAAACCCATCGGAAGAAAATGGGTGTTTAAGAAGAAGATGAATGCAAAAGGAAAGGTGGATAAATACAAATCTCGGTTGGTAGAAAAAAATTATTCCCAAGTGTAGGGAATTGATTTTGGTGATATTTTTTCTCTTTTTTCCAAGGTAACTTATATTAGATTACTTTTATCTGTTGTTGTTGCATTTTATTTTGAGGTAGAATTGATGGATGTGAAGACAACATTTCTTCAAAGGGATCTGGAAGAGGAGATATACATAAATAAACCTTTAAGGCTTTGTGGTGAAGGGTAAGAAAGAACTGGTATGTAGGTTAAAAAATTCTTTGTATGGGCTAAAGCATTCATGAAGGATGTGCTATCATAAATTTGATACATATATATGGGGACTTGGCTTCAATAGAAGAAAAGAGGATCAATGTGTGTATTTTAAATTAATTGGTAACCGTGTTATTTATTTTGTCTTGTATGTGGATGATATTTTTATGGTTGGAAATGACAAAGAAATTATCGAGGATTTGAAGACCCAATTGTTCCCCAAATTCGACATGAAGGATCTTGGTGCTACAAAATATATTTTGGGCATGGAAATTAAATGAGATAGGGAAAAGAGAAATCTCTTGTTAAACCATAGGAAGTATGTCGAGACAATATTGCAGAGGTTCAATATTTATGAGAGTAAACCAGTGAAGGTAAATATTCCTATAGGTGTAAAGTTATTTTTTGAACAATTTTCCATGGCACAAGAAGAAGAAGAGGACATTTTTTGTGTTCCATATGGAAGTGTAGGGGGTAGCCGGATGTATGCAATGGTATGTACTAAACCAAACATTGCATATGCAGTGGGAGTATTGAGCAGGTTTATGTCAAAACTAGGGAAGGAGCATTGGAAATCAGTGAAGAGGGTTCTCATATATTTGTGTGGCACAAGTGATTATGGTTTGTACTATTAATGAATACCATGATTGGATGGATTTTTGGAGATCCATGGATTTTTTGATGTAGACTGGGCTGGATATCTGGATGAAAGAATATCTAAAAGTAGGTATGTGTTCAGCCTATTTGGAGGTGCATTCAGTTGGATGAGTAAAATAGAATTTGTAGTAGCTATTTCAACTACAGAGGTAGAATACATGGTAGCCACTCATGAAATCAAGGAAGTGGTTTGGTGGTATAGATTTTTTTCAAGTATGGGCTATGTAGCAAGCTACAACGATATATTGTGATCACCAGAGTGCAATTTTATTAGATAACAACCCTTCTTATAATTAATATACAAATCATATTGATGTTCAATATCACTTTGTGAGATATATGGTCTAGAATAAAAGGTGTTGCAGGTATAGGTGGACACTTTGAAGAATGTTGCAGATGCATTGATGAAGTATGTGATCACTGAGAAGTTATATTGGTGTAGATAAGCAATGTGATTTTCAGGGTTGGACCAATGAATAAGCTCTCATGTGGCCCCCGTGGAAATAAAACAACAAGTGGGAGAATGTTGGGTGTGTGTTATATTCTTTCCACGACTTGCCATGGACCCTACCATGGTTTCAAGCATGATGGTTTTCTTTCCATGGTATTTATAGATCCGGTCAAGGGAACTACGGTTATTTTATAATCCATGGTTGATGGATTGGGTTTTATGAATTCTTCAACATGTATGTATATGTATTGTAACATTGAGATAAATATAATGCAAAATCAAGCTAGTAGTCTCGATTTTGGGAGCCAAGGGAAAATATTTGTGTATATATTTTTCATGTTTTATTCTCTCGCTATTATTTATTTTATGTTTTAAGATTTTTTTTGCAGTTAATTTATGTACATGTTTAAAACGTACAACCTTGGATGTCGAAAGGCTCTATAAAACATTCGACTTAAAACCCCAATGCTAGGGTTTCTCATAACTATTCTATTGCCAAAGATATGGCTCAAAGCCCCTATCTAATGTCAGTGTTATAGGTGCTCCAATCATGTCCTACACAAAGGAGTTAATTTCTCACTATGATCGTAGTAGTAGATCTGAAGAAATATCTCGTTATTACATTTGATATTTCTAGTGCTAAGAAAAGACTCCCTCATCACATGTCTTTCAAAATTAAATCTACATATCGAAAGAAGAATATATTTCGAACTGTAGTTGATGAAGGGGCTTCCACATGCATCATGTGGATGTCATGTTGGAAGGATATTAGATCTCGATAATTTTTTCCTTCCCCTACTCTCCTTACTGCATTTGATGGTCATTCTCATAGGCCTCATGGAATTCTTCCAGCCTTTCCCATTTGTGTTGGGGGCATGGTTTTCAATATCGAGGTAGATATATTTGATGCTAACCTTGATTATAATATTTTATTAGGTCAAAATTGGGTTTATACAATGGATGCCATCATTTCATAATTATTTTCCATCCCATGCTTCCCTCATGAAGGGATAATTGTTATGGCTAATAAAATGGCTTGTTCTCCTAACGATTCCAATGCATCTTCTAACTCTATCATCCCCTTGGGGAAGAATACCAAGAAACCTATCGATAATTTTGGATTTGGAATGTATTCATCATTGATGGGTAATTTTGATCTTCCTCCTCCTATTTCTCATATTATCTTTTTTACGTCCTCTAGGATCATTCCTCAAAAAGGTTCATTTATAACTCATTAATTTTCTGATCCTCACCCCCCCTCCCCAACTGCCACATTACAATATGGATAGGTAAGTGGAATGGCATATCCTATATCTTCAGTGGAAATCTCATAACAACTTATTGTGAATTATGAAGATTTTTTCCCCATTCCTCCCCCATTAGAGGATTCATATGTTGATGTGGCTCTGGTCTAGACTATTGACTCTACCTCGGCTATTGATTGCCTTGATATTTTCTTACCATATAAAGAAGAAATATTAGAAGAAATGGCCGGTGTAGAAATACTATCAGATGATCTACATCATTGGTCATATTTTCTCCCTAATTTTCATGAGGCCAAACCAAAATTCTAAATCCTTTGGCCCCAACACAGATTTTTGTCGAAGGTAATATGCCCAATATTTTAGAAATAATTCTGGTGAACATTTCCAAGAATCCCAATGTCATCGAGAACATATTTATTGGAGCTAAATTTTCCCCTAAATAAATTGATATTTATACTCACATTTTTAAGAAATTTTGAAATTTATTTCCTTGGTCTTATGAAGAAATGCCTAGAATCGATCCATTGATAGTTTGGCATGAGATTAAGATATACAAAAACGCTAATACTATACGAAAAAAATCAACCAGTAAATCCTAAGAACGTTGCAACTATTAAAGCTGAGGTTGAAAATCTGCTTAAGGCGGGTTTCATATACCCCATTCCCTTGAATGAGTGGGTCTTTAATCAAGTCTCGGTTAATAAAAAGCAAGGAATGATCTAGGTATATAGTGATGTCATTACTTTACTATCTAAGGAAATATCATTTGGTATTGAATCATTAGTGGTTTATTTGGATTCACTTCTGGTGGTGTCTCAATTAAATAACATTTATCGTGTGAGGGATCCTTTATTACATCGCCAATTTCTTAGAGTGCAACTATTACAAAGATCATTTAATTTTATTACTTTCATTCAAATTCCACAATCAGAAAATTCATTTGTTGATTCTATAGCTAATCAAGCATTACATTGGCACATTATCATTCATCTCATTAAAATAAAAAATACCATAAAATCATTTATATATATGATCAACACATCATGATATCGTTTGTATATAGATAGGAATACTTTTTCTAGAATAATACAAAATGTGGAAAATTTTCATACAAAATTAGTGCTTAATCCTAATCATGTCCATAAAAATATCAGTCATCTAAGTCTAAATTTTTGGGTCATGCTATGGATGAGAATCACAAAAAAATACGATAACATTCGCCACCCATCGGAAGAGTCACACCCACTTCAATGGTACTCCTATGACTCGTCTTTGAATATCCTTAGCGAGATCCTCTATGGCCTCCATGGGAACCTAGTGAGTCAAACTCCCTAAATTTCTTTGGAATGCATGAAGGACTCTCTCGGACTTAGTTGTTTCTCTCTCCACATCTCGGTTGTGATGCTTGTGCCTAGGAAAGCACTCGGGTCTCACTGGTCCAACATCTGCATCATGATAAAATAATCTTGTAATAATTTTTTTCACTCAAAAAATAATTTTAACTTCTTAAGATTATATACAAATCCAAAAAAAATAAAATAGCATAAAAAATTTAAAATATTTTACCGATATCGCCCCATGCAGCACTTGTGAGAAGTGAAAGATATGAGTCATCTTGATAGTCTATGCCTGCATAAGGGTAGTCGTTTATAGCTATGACTTGTTGTTCCGACCAAAGAAATAACTCGTCATCAATTTTTTCTTGAGTGACTTATCCTCCTCTAAGTCGCTTGATTAATTCTTCCCATATATCCATCCTTGGATCCTTGTGACTCCTAATGGTTGTAGACACTCTAGGTAGAAGTGTTGGAATCCTCTCCAAGATGAATGAAAAAAGTATGCTACCATAGAGAAAATTCTTTGTTTTCCCTTATCTCACTGAAGATAATTTCTTCTTCATGTAGACCAAGAGCATTATGCACCAATCAATTAGTTTCGAGGTAAGGCACTCTATTGCCAAGAACTTGACATGACGAGAAGCTTGATGTATTGCTGTTGAGCCTACTACCCTAACAATGGTAAATAGGAGGATTTTCATTGGTAATCTCACCACATTTTTTATCAGGATTTGTGATATGACCTTGTCTATCTCTGGTGAGTAGTAGAGGCCTATGTGATCAGAAACATTGAGACCTCCTCAAGTCCTCCTTTTCATATCAACTGGTTCTCCTATTTGGGAAAGTCCTCTGATAAAGCATATATTTTCCACCTCAATATTAAAGGGCATTTTATCAATCATAAAAACCTCTTGCTTTATATCCCATTAATGAATAAGCATCTCTAACAATTGAGTTTAGGTTTTCATATTCGGAATTATGAAAAACTTGATTTATCCACATCCTCTTAATTCTTCCAATGCCAATGGATAATTTAGGACCTCATTGTCAACATCACTATGTTCCCTTTCTCCCCAAATGATTTTAATCCTCCATATTTAAAGCAATTCATCCATTATAAATCCAATTTTTCATTTCACTCTGCATGTACGCGACTTTCTCAAAAGACAATCGCGTATACAGGTAGTGTTTCCTTTGGAAACTCGCGTGTAGGGATTTTTTTACGTGGTTTCTAAAGAGGAAATATATAAAAATAAAATTATATGGTAAAAAATCAATTGAATTCTCTTAAATTGAATTAAATGAATGAGATTAGAGTTATAGAATTACCTAGAAAGTTTGGTTGACGATTCAGTTGAGGAAATTTGTGAAATCGATTGCCCTAATTTTCTCCCAAGCTCTTAATTATCAACACTTGAAAAGTTCAATTGAGTTTTTGGTGAGTCCAAATGTATTTTTATATTAAAATTTCAAAACCCACTTTTATAAAGTTCATATTTTTTAAATTTTATTATTTCATGAAATTTTTTGACATTTCGGCTTGAATTGTTGGGGGAGGTTGTTTTCCAGGGTAAATGAAGACTTTTTGACATTTTTCACCACTTCTAACCCACGATTGCAGAACTATTGTGGCAGGTATCATTTTCGTCACTGCCATATAGGTTAGGACATATCACTTGTTTTGTTACATTATGCATCTTGACCTGATGCTACAATATTTTTCCATAGGGTCCACCCCATTGCGTTGCGGTTTTCAAACCACTTTAACTCGTAGTCTTATAAAATCATAACATAATGTTAGAGCCACTCCTTTCATGGGATTCCTATTTATACTCTCGCTATCATATGTTTCCTCAAGAGTCTTCTTTTGGTCCGCCCTGACGTTGCAATGAAGCCTCATTCCTTTTCTTCTTCCCTATCTTTTTGGATTTATACCCTAGAGACTCCCATGTGTTAATTTCTATCGTTGCATTTCATATCGACTACTTGTACCCTTTTTTCCTTACGATGACTTCACTTGGACTCGTGTATAAGCCACTTTTTACCATGACCTTTGTGCAAGTTCAAGCCATGAATTCACTAGCCTCTACGACTTGACACCCTTTATCCATGGAAAGAACATTCCTTTGAGTGTTGTTGACCAGTATTTCCCACCTTGCATTAAGCATAGGAATGTTCCAAACCCAGGAACCAGTGCATCTTTCCTTAACACTATTTATTTACACTGTATTATAAGCATTATTTTATTGTTTTTTAGGATTTAAATATGAAAATGAAAACATATATATATATATATATATATATATATATATATATATATATTCCAAAAAAGAGTGGGAACAAGACATTTACTTATGCATTTGATGAAAGAAAGATTCAATTGTGTCACCCTTGAAACAAACACTCAAAATAAGTATTTCCTCCATTGTGAAGGGACTTAGTTTGACTTTAGGAAAGCCACAAACTTGTTTTTGAGTCAGTCCTCCTCCGGTTGGTTATCTCTTCGAATAATATGGAGAGTTTTTTAATGCCTATTATGTTCCAAACTTATACAAGGATCTTATATGATGTCATAGAGTCACATTTGGGTCATGATTTTTTTCAAGGGAAGTCAACCTATGTCAACCATTTTGCAGTGTCTCTTGACTCACTTTGAGTTGGCCATACCTGGTCTTTCAAGTTATCTTGAATATCGCATCAGCTATTTGGTCCTTTGCTCATGATATTTAAGAAGTTCTCCATCGAATTCTTGCTAGTGGGTCTATGCTTATCGACTTCAAAAAATTCCTCTGAGAGTAGGCCTAAAGCTGCACCCTGGCCCTATTTACATCATTTACAGGTGACCTTGTGCTCAACATCGATCAGTATCATGGGTCTTTGGCTGAGTGGTTTCCCTTGTGTACAAAGCCAACTTGCATTTACACACGTTGGGATTTATGCAATACCTTGGTTTCCATTTGACCTTATTGGTGGATTCCTCTACTCTGTGTAAAATTTCATTAGTGGTTGGTTCAGGGGGTTTATATCGTGCGCTAGCCACATATTGTGTATGCTAGAAAGATACTTTAAAATGGTTAATTAATCTCTTTTCATCTGATTTCTTCCAAATTCTTGGCTTGCGAGTTACATTCATGTTGGTTGTTGTGGGATTTCTTAATGCCTTCCTTCCAACAAATATTTTCCCATCGAATAGTAATCACTGCTTTAGGAATAATATATAGAGTCCTTTTTTAGTACCTTAGGGTTTGCATTCATCAGTGGCAAACTCCTTTGTTATTGACAGTGATAATACATCAATGTCTCTTGATTAATATATTCTCTCAAGTGTTTGACTTCAACATATTTATTCCCACTTTTTAAATTGTACTCGGGTACCTTGACTCTCAACATCAATATCGTTGAGTTGTCTCATGTTTCTTAACAGTATACATCGATGACCGGTAATCAAATGATTTCTCACATGGTTGACTTCAGCTCATTTATTCCCATAGTGTAGAAATGTACCATCTATAGTCGGTGAAGAGCTTAGGTTATGTCATCATCTTGGTTCACTTGACAACTCCTTCATTTTTTTGTCAGTGATACCATTCATCTTATATGTTGCGGTCCATCATAGTAGCATCATGTATGTTAGAACCCAAGTTTGTGCAATACCACTATTCCACCTATATGACTTGGTACTTTGAGGATAAATTGTGAAACATCAGTGATCAAACATACCTTGAGCATCATTGATCAGAATTTATTCTATATGTGATATTGAGACATAGCTCCATTATGTTCCTTTGCGGCTATGGTCAAATGATCCACTATGTATTCTTCAGTTCTCTCTTTAAACTTATTTATAAATGTTGGATAATATTTATACTTGATCAATGGACATGATTTAATACCTTTGAGCATGGGTATGGTTGCCTCAGACATGAGTATCTTTCTGATTTCTTCCACAGGTTTTCAGGGGGCTGGAATCTGGTCATCTCCTCTCAGGTCCTCAAGTGATCTCTCTTTATACTTAATACATTTCAGCCATCATGTACCCCTTATAACCTCATATATTAGGGGGCATCTATTATAGCATCATTCAACATTCTTATAGTTCTGATTCTCTTATATGGCCTTGGGAAGCTCTTTCCCATTCATAATTGATCATTTGTTAAAAAAGAATATTTTGAATTCCATACGCAACTCTACACTTCAAAAAAAACTTACATACATGGGCACCTCCATATATAACCCACATATATAATTTAAAATGTTAAAAAAATATAAAATATCTTATTCTTCAAGCGGGGTTTATGGGTTTCACCGAAATCCCACCCATAGAAGCTCATGGCCTAATAGAATCAACTGATTTATAGTGTTATTTATACCCCTCATGGGAAGGCCTAATTACACCAAGGAGATAGGATATCGAAATTATATTCATTTCGGTCCCCATATCAATTATGATTTCCCTTGTGCCTCCTGCACTCCCAGTCATAGGAAACTCTTGTTTCCTTGTATAGACGTCCATCCTTCATTATATGGAATCTGTTTGCATATGTTCAAGAGATGATCTTTGAGGCTAGGGTTGTATGGATACAGAGGAAGGTTTCGTCGGTGCCATGGTCAGATCAGGTTGTATCTTTCCACTATTCTTTGCTAATATCAATAAAGAAGCTTTGTCTTGTTCCGAAAACATTCTGATCTCATGTTTTATGATTCATGTTGAATATATATCATGATTTATATACTTATTATTGATGATCTAACATGTTTATTATCCACATTATTTGAACTAATTTCTATATATATGCTTCTCTGAACCTTGTTGTAGGTTTGATTGCTTTGGAGGAAGCAGAGGGTTTGAACCCTATGGGATCAACATCAAACATAGGACCTACGGATACTTCTCTCAAACCTGACTTTGGTACTTTGTATATTTTGCTGGCCTGATGTATGCTTCTTGTTGATTTTCTACCTTCGATCTGTTAAGGTTGTGTTGAAGGTTGGAAATTGACTGCCTCAACATCAGGGAATGCCACTCGGTCCAGAGCTTAAAGAAACTCATTTTCCATTGAAATTGGTGGGTGTGACTATGGAATAAGGTCAAAATTATTCTAACTATTTAACGGGATAAAACTTCTTTTAATGTGATCCAATAGAAACATTTTACAAAGTACATAACAATATAGATCATTTCATACTTTAGTGAAAAGAAAGCATGCCTAAGAAACTAAATTAAATAAATAGTTAATTATTTAGTTAATTAAATCTCAATCACATAAAATATTTCGTTATTTCAAATATAATCACAAATCATTCAATACTTCATATCAATAGTGAAAATGACATATTGTTTTCAAAGTAACTTATATAATGAAAGAACATCAAAATAAGATAACTATCTAATTCAATAACACACAAAAATAATAAAAATATAATCGTACCCAATGCATCAAGGCTATGTATATGAAAAGGTAGCTTTCAGGCGCAACTTTCAATTGGATAACTTCTGATCAAATAATAGTTCAATTTCAAAGCTACCTTCTCAAAATTATGGACCCCTTTCTAAATGCATGAAAGGGGTTTTAAATAGCCTGTTAATATTACAAAAATAGTAAAGTTTCAAATAAAGTTTCTTTAAAGCCTCCAACAACTTAGAATAAGATAAAGGACAACGAAATAGTAGTCGGTTGCAAAAATATTCATGACTATTTCTCAGATACATTCTTCATCTGTTCTTTGAGATTCCAAATATTTGTCATCGGCTTCAGCTGGGGGGATGCATTGGATGCATGTGAATTTGTCCCATGAACACTGCATAATTAAGCATTGTAATAAGTTGATTTGTTGGAGAGACACCTCAGCATGAGCCACTGACTATGTGGTTTTACTAGGAACTGTCGATAACTTTCCAGGTTTGCCTAAGATAAACTTTGAATATCTTGAGTCTTCTTTCTCAATGCTTCTTGCTAGGAATGTTTCAAGACTATGGCATCTA
Source organism: Pinus albicaulis (assembly GCA_034641835.2). Classification (NCBI taxonomy): domain Eukaryota; kingdom Viridiplantae; phylum Streptophyta; class Pinopsida; order Pinales; family Pinaceae; genus Pinus; species Pinus albicaulis. Next base: position 144,392,616 of record CM076579.1, on the reverse strand, counting down.
GAAAGGTGTATGTTGGGAATTCTTGTATCATATTAACATGAAGTATAGTATCGGTAATGTATTTAGTGAGGTTTGAGGCAATATTCTTAGCTCTACTGATAGCCATTTCTGCAGTTTTCATTTTTATGTCACAATCGCCGAATACAATATCATTTTCTAACTCTTCAATTGTAGGAAGATTAGTTATTCTTCCTTTTGTGCTATCCTTCCAATCTATGAATTAAAATATTTTTCATCAATCTCTTCATAAAATTTCCTTATCTCTGATAGTTGAGTGACTAAATAATCACTAGTTTTGAATAAGTCATGAATTAAAGATAACTTGTGACAGAAAATATATTGTTGCTTTGTCAAGAGGATATCCAACTCTGATGCTTCCATTCGGACTTCATGTATTTCAGGATTATCCTTCAGCTGATCAATTCTTTGCTGTAATTGTTGTATATGTTGATCTTTATCTTTGAATTCTGCTTCAAATTTCACTTCTAAATTATCAAAATTCTTTTTCAAATCAGAGAGATTCAATTTCCATTGTTGCTCTATCGCTTGTTTTTCATCCTAGAAAATTTTCTCCAACTGAGCAATACTTTGATCCTTTTCTTTCATAAACAATTCTACATCATCGTATTTATCCATGGTTGCATTAGTATAAGCTCCTGCGAATTGAGATAGTCGATTTAGATCCTCCTCCAGGGCAGATTGAGCTCCTTTCCAAAGAACTTGAAATGGAGTCTCATTAGGAAATAGCACTTGAGTTTGTTCCAATTTTATTTTCTTCCTATATCTTCTCACAACTTCCTCATGCTTTGGACTATAGAATACATCAAGCGTCAAAATTTCCTCAATTCTAAGAACTATCTATGTAATGGGAAAAGAAGAAATTATTTCCATGTCTCCTCCTACATGAGAATCATTTTTCATCTCTGAATCGGTGTTCTCTTCAAGTACTTCAATATTAACATTATTTTTGGTATCCTCTGCAGTAGATGAGGTTTTTCTTGTATTTTCTGTAACTTGTGCATTATCTTTGTTGGTTGTGACTGGCTCTATAATTGGCTCTTTTACTCGATTTATACTGATTATGGTTGGCCCTGTAGTAACTAAAATTAGTTTTGTGTTGACAACAACTGATTCTATGGCTGCATGGCTGGAACCATTTGAATAATGGGTTTCCTCAGTCATTAAATCATTTTTTAATTCTTCCCAAACCTTGTTGAACTTGTTCTCTTATTTAACTTTACTTTCTTGCTCAACAACTATAGTAGTTGTTTATGTATTTTGAGCACTTGGAACTTGGGAAGGAGATGTCAATTCTTATGCATTCTCTGAATTATGTCGGGAATATATTACCATAAATTTTGTTATATGAGCTATTCTTTTATGACGATATCACTTAAAATTAACAAATTCATCAAGACTAAATCTATCAGTAACTAATATTTCTACCATAAAATATTCTGGGACCATTTCGAATGAATCATCAAATTTATCAGCCTCGTTGAAAATGGCCTGATTTTGACCTGAGTGGTGACATCTTTAGCAACTCCATTTGGGTCAAACTGTTGGTTTGGTACCACTGGAACACAAAATAATTTTAATTTATCAATTTCCATTAAAGAATGCTTGAAAGTTTCTAAGGTATATGTGCCACAAGGAATAGGGAAACATGGCCAGGCGGTTTTCTTTGCATCTCTAAGAACTTTAGTTAGGCCCTATCCAGCTGTCTGATAGGAAATTTCCTTGGTTAAAAACTTATCTGGAAACAACAACAGCAAAGCATGGGGATGGGATAGGCTACCTTAAACTCTAACATAGGTAAAGTTTTCTTCTCCAAACATTTCCCTAATGTCTTCAAGTATCTATTGGCTTCAATAGTGAGTCTCAAGGCTTTATTACTGAAGACTCCTTGATGGATGGGAAGCATCACTTCATGGAAAATATTATAGAAATGGGAATAGTACTTCAATTCCCATATAATTTCAAATTAAACATGAATAGGGGTGGCGTAATGAACATTCCATTTCCATCTGAAGGATGGAAAGTCATAGAAAAATCATATGGTATCCATAATATAGGCACTCATGAAAAAGGGATGATTCTTCCTTTCCATTACATTACGCTTTTGTCTATAATTATGAATTTGAGTACTTAAATTATTTGACAGAATATTTCCCTATTCCATGATATAACTTTTAGAGGCTACTTCAATCAAAGGCACCCATTATTTAGAAAAATTATAAGTATTCGGATAATCATAAAGACAACCAAACATAGCAGCAATTTGGGAGAAAAGGCCAACAAGAGAAGCCAGCGAATACATACCCATGTCCTCTCGCCTGTGTTTATTTGGGTCTTTTCTCCATTCTTTGACAAGTTACATAGGGTTTGGATTTCCATGAATAAATTTATGGATGAATTGTGTATCATAATTATTTGGGGGTTGTGGTAGCTAGTACGTTCTTCTTAGATCTTCTGGCTTGAAGGAACCAATTACTATCTTCTTTGAAGTAATAAAACTTATTTGGAAAAAATAGCAGCAAAGCATGGGGATGGGCTAGGCTACCTTGAACTCTAACATAGCTTAATTTTTCTTCTCCAAACCATTTCCCTAATGGCTTCAGGTCTCTATTAGCTTTAGTAGTGAGTCTCTCAGATTTATTACAAAATACTTCTTGATGGATGGGAAGCATAACTTCATGAAAACTATTATAGGAATTGGAATGGTACTTGGATTCCCATAGAATGTCAAAGTAAACATGAATAGGGGTGGAGTAATGAACTGTCCATTTCCATCCCAAGGATGGAGAGTCATAGGAAAAGGCTATGGTATCCATAATGTAGGCACTCATGAAAAAGGTAGGAGTTGTCCTTTCCACTACATTACGCTTTTTCCTATAATTATGAATTTGAGTACCCAAAAAAATTTGAGTATTTGGATAACCATAAAGATGACAAAACATAGCATAAATTTGGGAAAAAGGGCCAATAAGAGAATCCAATGAAGACATACCTTTGTCCTCTTGCTTGTGTTTATTTGGGTATTTTCTCCATTCTTTGATAATTTCTGTAGGGTTCGGATTTACATGCATGAAATTTTGGGCGAACTATGTATCATTCTTCTTTTGGGGTTGTGGTAGCTGGTACATTATTCTTAGATCTTATGGCTTGAAGGAACCAGTTACTCTCTTACTGAAGTAATAAAAAGTCTTTATGTTATGTCTACATGGTCCATGACCCACCTCACCATATCTATGTATGGGAGTAGGATGGGTGGAAATTCTATGAAGAAATGAATTCGATACATAGCTCCATGCATATGTGTCCCTGGGCAGATAATAATCAATAGTAGATTCTTGGTTCTCAATTATCCTCAGACTTCCGTCTTCGAATAACTTATATATTCCTTCATAGCAAAAAGAACCTGCATCTTGGGTGCATGTAGTATCTATAAATTGAGGAGCCATTTCATGAGTTTCTTCAAGTGGAAAGACTAGTTCTTACTGAATTTCAGACTTTCTCCTTTCTTTGATTAACATGGTAATATCTTTATGCCGATCTTTATTTGTATTTACCTATAAGGAAACGAACTGAGATAAGCAGAAAATCACTCGAAAGATGCAAGAGTCATATCAATCCAATGTAAGACTTTTGAAAATCCCTTCGCATTAACTTAAAATCATTACAAATCATTTGAAAAACTCAAGATGAGAAAAACATAAGGTGGTCATTTAAGTTTAAAACATTTGTTCACGTGACGCTGAGTGTTGTCGTTATATTAGAGTTTCTCTTATCAGCGCTTTCATATCGGGCCTTGTGACATGATTTATTGAAAATTCGAAGTGAAAAATAGCAAAATAGCGAAATGTTGACAGAATTCAATATCGAAATCTATCATCTGACAGAATGCGATATCGTTGATTTGTTAATTGACGGAATTTCGGCATTTTGACATATCTACATTTCAACTTTTTGAAGCTTCGGCATTTCAAGATATCAGTGCTTCGGAATTTTGAGATTTCTCATTTCAGTGTTTCATTTTAGTGCATTTTCATATATTTCCGACATTCATGTGTGTTTTTTAATATGATTGTCCCTTTTTATGTTTTGCTTTATTTTCCAATGTTTTCATAAGGCTTTTTTTATTATATAAAAATGATTTTCTCCTTAATTCTTTTTTTTTTTTGGAAAGATAAGAGAAAATAAACTTAACTTGTTTTTAAAAAAAGGACTTTATCCTCAAAAATTTAAAGGGTCCCCATTATTCCTTCTAAGACTTCTAAGGAAAATGGGGGGTTGTTGAGTACCACGATAGGTTTTCAACCCTTACCTTAGGGAATTTTTTCTTGCCAACAAGGTATTTTATCCCTCTCAGTGCATGATAGATTTCGAGGTTGATGGATCTAGGCTAGTATGAAATAAAAATTCCCACCTTCATAAATTATGGTATCTCACATTGATATTATTGTGGCATTGAATTTTTTTTCAATACACTGATATAGGTTTCATATTTTTAAAATTAATGTTTAGTTAAAGTAATCAATTAACACATTATTTATCTCTTTCCTTAAATATTTTGTTTTAATATATATATATATTGGATGTTTGGAATTGTTGAGGCCACGTGATGGCCATGCCCAAGAATAAAACCTAAATAGGGTGGGGAATTGAACCCATGACTTAACATCTAGGAGTGCCTTAACATCACACGTGAGAATCATGTATCCAAGGCCCCATGGATAAAACTTAGGTTGTTTCAAAAATATTAGAGTGATTTACAATTTATAACATAATTGTTAAGTTTTGGAGACTCTAGAAATTTATATTGAAAATGTTATGTGTTGATTATATATATACAACAACATTTTATTTTAATTTTACATTTATCTTTTGTATATTTTTTAAGAGAAGAGGAAGCCACTAGAAAGTAAATCAAAACCATTTTAAATGTATCTTATTATTATGGTCTAAAATTATAATATTTTACAAAATGGATATGCATTGCTAATAAATAGGGGTAGAAAGTTCCTCCAAAATTATTTTAAGAGGGAAATAAAACTATATAAATTATTATAAGCAATGTAGTGAGATGTTTTTTGAAGTATATTATAATAAGAGTTTTATTTATTTGAAGGTTTCCTCCACAAAGATTTAAACTGGGAATTTCTCTTATCAATAAAGTAACCTTTTGTGGAATTCTAGTTCTTTTATTGCCTATTATTGTTGAAACTTTTATTTCCGCAATAAATCTAGGTAAAGTCTATTTTTTCTATCGTAAATCCTATAATTCTTAATATAAAACACGATAAGAGAAATAAGATATCTTTCCTAAACCAATATTATAGAGCATTTTTTTATGCTAGAGATGTATCAGGACATATGTAAGTAACAATGTGATCAATTCTTCAACAAGTAAATCTATAATAGGACACATGTTAAATTTCCATAGAGCTACATTGTTCTTTGCTTTGATAGTTTAATTTCTTCAATAACATGATAATTCACCCCAAAACAATATATCGTTATACAGATCTACATTATTAACCATCATAATATGCACTATATAGAAAGAAAAATACCATTATCATCATCTAGGTAGTGAAATGTAAAGGAACAAAGGAAGAGAAGCATGAACACATAGAGACACCAGGATTGGTCTAAGACCAGGAAAAAATGCACTATGGGGAAAACCATTGCAAATTATTCTTCTTATATCATCATCAAATGATTCAAAAAACAAGAGTATAATGATCCATAGATCCATATCTTTATAATGCAATAAAACAACTAGCACATGCATAATGTGACCTTAAGCATATCTTTGTTGAAGGAACTTGATTCTAAGAACTGAAATGTACTCACACTAGTTGTAGCATACTGATGAATACTACTCATGTTGAGTGAGAACATGATATATATTTTTCACTAGAAATATGTAGAGTAGGTACAAAATCCTAGATACAACTGATCACTGAAACTCACAGAAAAATAATTGTCCAATCCTAGATCTGAATCCACTACACTTTAAAGGCTAAATATAAACATCTGTGTGAGCACTGGTGATTGGATCAAGCTCAAATCTAAAAAAAATTCAGAGGTAATGATTTCTTTTCTTTTCTATTTTATTTTACTGTTTATTTACGTTAAAGTCACTATCCTGGTTTGGTGGCTAGAAAAAGATAATCCCATTCACAAGTTGTAATAAATTTGAACAAGCCGACTTGTAATGAGATCTCTTGTCTCAAGTTATTTTGACTATGAGACATTATCTTGGTTTGGTTTCCAATAATGATAATGTTAAGTTTATTAGTTTCTTATCATCATGGTAAGTAGGCTCGTGATGAGACCTCTTAACTTTAATGTTTTACATATTTTTAAATTACACTCTAAAACAAATTAAAATAAATGAATTGTGAGGTTACACCTACTCATTATGAGTTTTGGATGACCATTTAAGTAAAATATGCTAAAACTTCATAATAATTGTTGCAATTATAAAGGTAACTTTTCAAATATGATTCACAACAATTTGGATTCTCAAACTAATTACAAATCCAAAGGATCTCTTCATTTTAAATGGCTATGCTAATTCAAAGTTTTCTAAAATAGATTAAATCTTTAGATTTCAATTTATAGTTTCACTTTCTTCATTATTTATTTAAAAGCTAACATTTCTATCATTGCGAGAAACTTGAAATGTGTTATTCAAAGGTGTAATACTTTACAATGCAATTTATTTGAATAAAAATATTTTGCAAATTGTACAAAAGAAATTTTGTTCTTTTTAAGAAAAATAATTTTTGAGTATAATTCCATTGACATGAAGAGTTCCCTTCTTCCCTTGTAAATATTGAAAAATAAAAGTCGATGGACCTACCTTCTAAAAAATTTGAAAAGGACCAAGCGAGAGTTTTTGAAATTTTGAATGCTTTCCTTTATCCTCGTGCACTTTGTCCCATTTCAAAACCAAGTCTCCGATTTCAAAATGTTTGTCTTTAACTGAATTAATATCAAATGAAATTTTGAACAATTCTTGATGATGAGCATGAACCAACTTATCTTTATTCCTTTCTTCTTCTAGCTTTATTATTTGAGACATTCGTAATTGTAAAGTGGAAGAATGTTTTTCATCAATAAATTGAACTAGGGTTGCTAAAGGGATAGCTATATTTAGAGGTAGGATAGATTCTTTTACATATACCGAATGAAAAGGGGATGTCCCTATTGAAGCTTTCTTAGTTATCATATCTTCCCATAAAGAAAATGTTAAAGCTTTGTGCTAGTTCTTTTAATTTTGGTCAACAATTCATTTTATAATTCTTATAATATTTTTATTAGTTGATTCCGCCAAACCATTTCCTAGAGGATAATAATTTGCGGAATACTTCAATTTAAATCCTCTCATTAAAGAAAATTCAGTCATTTCATTTACAGAAAAATAAGAAACATGGTAAAAAATAATAGCATTAGGAACACCAAACCTAGCAATTATATTTGTTCAATGAATTCAATAACGCTCTTAGAATTGGCTAACTTCAATGGTATTTCTTGTACCCATTTCGTTAAATAATTTGTTGCAGTCAAAATATATTTATTTTTCTTGGAGTGAGGAAAAATCTCACCTATTATGTCAAGTCCTCATTGCTCGAAAGGTTGTTCGATATTGACGGGCTGCAATGGCATAGATGGTTTCCTTTGTCTTCTTGAATCAGTTTGGAAATTTTTTCATTTTCTGAAGTACATATGTGCATCTTTAAATAAGGTTGTCCAGTAATATCCAACATGCAGGATCTTGTGAGAAGTAGTGTCTCCACTGTAATTTCCACCTGTTGGCCCATTATGAAGTTCATTTAGAATGTTTTCTGCTTCAGATTTCTCCAAACATCTCAAAACAACAGAATCGTATTTTTCTAAATAATACATCATTAAGAAGCTGATATTTATTTCCCTTCAATCTTAAGGTTCTCTTTTTATTAAATTTAAGCTCAAGTGGAGAATAACCATTTTTTAAGTAAAATATTAAATCACCATATTGAGACTGAGTATTACCAGGAAATAACTTTGTAACTTGTTCAATGTTACATGTTACCTCATCAATTGATACATCATTCATTCCTGTGACTAACCTGCAAAAACCTTGGCCTTTTACAATCTTAGTGGGTTTGATCTCTAGATCATATTATTGCAATGTTGTGACCCAATTAGCCCTCTTTTTTCATAACTCCTTTTGAATCAATAATTGTATGATCGTTGAGAAAGGAACAATAGCTTTAACATGAGTTTTCAGAAGAAAGGGTCTAAATTATTTAACCGTGTTGTAAACTACAAATGATTTCTTCTATGATCCTATTTAATTTAATTGAGCTCCTTGAAAATTTGAGTTGAAAAAAGAAATAAGAGCTTCAATTTTTTGTTCATTTGATTGGGTTAAAACTTCTGCATAAGATAGATCAGAGGAAAAAGTGTATAAAATAAATGGATTAGTAAATTGGGATTCAATAGAGAAGTAGCATCAATTACGACTTGTTTAATGGTTTTAAATGTTTCTCTTTCGTCATCTTCCCATTTGAACAACGCTTTTTTCGTGATCATTTTATGTAGAGGTAGAATGATGTGTGAAAATTCAGGAACAAATCTCTTGACAAAATTAATTTTACCAAGAAAATATTGCATCTATTTTTTAGCATGTGGCAATGGGATTTCTGAAATTGTTTTAATTCTTTTTGGATCAATACAAACTCCATGCTTTGAAACAATAAAACCCAGGAGTTTACCTTCACTAAGAGAAAAAATGATTTCTTAGGGTTAAGAGAAATTCCATATTTTCAGTATCTTTCGAAGATCTGTTTTAAATCATTAAGATGATTATTTCTCTTTTTTGAATATATGGTAATATCGTCTAGAAATACCATAACAGTTTTATTGATCAACCCTTTGAAATAAATATGCATTGCTCTCTGGAATGTAGCTCTTGCATTCATTAATCCAAAAGGAATTTTTATGATATACATATGTTCCCCACTTTTTTCTAAATGTAGTCTTTAATCGGCCTTTTGGATGAACCAAGATATGATTATATCCTAAAAATGCATCTATGAAAGACATTAGTTCAGAACGAGTGACTGATTGTATTACTTATTGCATTGATGGGACAGGAAAATTATCTTTTTGACATTCCTTAGTCAAGTTTCTAAAATCAATTCAAATTCAGATATCTCCGTTCTTTTTCCTAACTTGTACAAGATTACAAACCATTTTGAATTTCTAACTAGAAAAATGATTTTGGCTTTTAAAAGCTTATTCGACTCACTTTTAATTTGAGTTTCCAAATTTTGATGTATCTTTCTAAGTTTTTGCTAAATCGGTTTGACTTATGGTACCATTGGGATAGTATGTTGGAAGATGGAAGCATCATATTTCTTGAGATCCCGATAATTCCATGCAAAGATATCTTTATACATTTTTAACAAATAAATAAATGCATGTCTTTCTTTAGATGAAAGGCCAAGTTCTAAGTTGATATTTTTAGGTTTTTAATCAGGACCAAAGTTAATTATTCAAATCTTGAAGTTGAGCTTTGAATTTTGCAATTGTTGACATTTTTAAATCTGTCCTTCAAATCATATAGATCTTCAAGTTTAACTACAGGCTTTGGAAAAGCATTTTTTTCATTGGAATTTTTCATTTGAGTATTTTTTTCATCTTCATCAATTACTTGATCAATATAAGATTTTTCAGATGTTAAAAAATCTAGGATATCCCCATCATCATTGACTACTCGCCAATTTGTAATATTTTAGAGAATGGATGGGTGCAAAATCAACTATATAGAAAATCGATCTGGACTAAAATCTGATGGTGGAAATTAAGTTGGATGCGACATTAGCTAAAATTTCAGCACTGGAATTTTGGATTCTTAGTATTGGAGAAATATTGCATACTAAAAAATGTGAAGTAATATATTCAATATGTTTAAGGTGATTTTATATGCAATGAATGTTATTTCAAACTTGTTTTATTACGACTTCCGAATCACCAAATATTTGAAGATATTTAACACCAATATTTATTGCCTTGTATAATCCATGTACTAATGCTTCATATTCTGAAATATTGTTATCACATTCAAATTCCAGCCTACATGCTAGCATGGTCTTCTCGGCAGTTTGGCTTATTAATATACATCTAGCTCCTGCACCTTCACTAGATTTAGAACCATCAAAATAAAGTGTCTGAAATAAAGATTCAGGATTATCTACAATAGTATATACAATATTAATACAATTAGAAAAATATGTTTGAGAATAATTTTCAATTTGAGAAGAAATAGAATTTTCTAAAAAGGGTGATTTATGTGCAATAAAACTTCAAAAAAAAAATCCGAAGATTAATTGCTAAGAATGTTACTTGTGAAAACCACGAGTTCGTTTTATTCATCGAAATTGGTAATTGAGTGTTTCATGTGTTTTTCTCTATCTACTTGAATCTGATTTGGTTTACCGTTATAAGGAAGCCAAATATGTGACCAATCCATTGCGAAATATCAATGTAGCTTCTCAGACCAATCTCTACTTAAAATAAGACCATAAAATTCTAGAATATCATCAATTAAGATATCAGTTATCTGAAAAACCTTTTGATTTGAGGAATGTATTATTAAGAATAAGTGTATCTCTCCTAAAACTTTAAACTTGGATCTATCTAATTGCATAATCTGCACAGTAGAATTTTTAGGAGTTATGTTCAATTTGAGACATACTAAATATGGAATTATGTTTGAAGAAGATATTGAGTCTATTAGGCAATTGTGAACATTCTTGTTGAAAATATTGAATCTTAATAAGAAAGGAGGAGTATGAGAATTGGATCGATCCCTAATTATAATTGTGTCTGAAGAATCAATTTTATCAGGGTTATCTCCTAGAGGCTTTCGTTTTCCTAATGAGGCTTTTTTTGTCAAAGGAGACATAAGAACAACATTTAATACTTTAAGCAAAAACTTTTGTTGTTTCTTAAGTTTACTTACCTTATACATGGAGATATTAGCTTCCACTTTCTTCATGTCTTCGACGATGTTATATTTTATGTCCTTATTGGAAACAACAAGAGTTTTGGATGTAGAAGGCAAATTAGAAGGGGATCTGGAAGAATCAATTGATTTGGGAGGAGAGATAGGAGACTTAGGAGAACACTTAATCAAGGCTGTTTTATATTTGTTAATAGGAGTAACTGATTTCTTCTTTGAATTTAATGATGGAAAATATTTATCTCTTTTTCTCCTAGTTTCGACTAGTAATGCTTCTTGCTCTTCCTCATTTTCAGATGTAGTGGGAATAAAGACCCATAAGCCATGTGCTTGAACCAATTCTTTTTCTCCTTCTAATTATTCTGCGGAAAAATATTTCTCTTCATCTTCTTCTTGATCTGATTCTGCATTAGATATAACATTAGGTGGTTGAGATAAATAAGGTTGTGTTTTCCTAAAATATATAAAACTCTTTAGAGGTGAATCTAAAGCCTGTTTTTTTTATTTCGATCATTTAATTTGACATTGTTTTAAGAACTTTATGTAGTCCTTCGAAAGGGTCTTTTAATGGTTTCTTTTTAATTTCTTCTTTGAAAGTTACTTTCTTAGATTTATTTCTTATAGAATGGTCTTCTTTTCTAAGGATAAAATCCTTTTTTTGACAGATATAGCTTCTTTCATGTTATCAGTCAACATGTTTTCATTAGCTCTATCTACAAATATGGCAATGTCTGAGGGTAATGCAAAAATATACCGTTTTATCTTAACATCTTCACTGAGTTGAGAAGATTGCGAAATCATTTTAAGAAATGTATTGAACCTAAAATTAAAATATTTGATCCTTTTTTATTTTCTTTCAAATTGGAAAGATCATTAATTAATGTCGTAGTTGTGCGATCATATCCAAATTTTGTCAAAAATTTCTCTTGAAATATATTCCAATTAGCAATAGAAACTAATGGTAAAGAAAAGTATCAGGATCCTGCTAATATTAAAAATTTATATGGACATAGTCTACATACGCAATCTTCCTCTGAAACCTCTTTAAGATTAATGGCTAGCATAAAATTATGCAGGTGTTATTCGGCCTGGGTTCCTTCATCTGGATTAAAGTTTAGTAACCATATCTCTGGCTATTTAGGCAAAGGATGAAGAAGTCCAAGCATGTTTACAACACCTATATTGGTCCATGGTATATTAGCCATTATGGGAATTTGAATAGAAGAGGTTTTTGTAGTAGAAGAAGTTGCATGTGTGGAGGAAGTAGCCCCTATGCTAATATTACTTGTACTAGGACCTGTTGATTGAGAATGAGTGATGGGAACGAATGAAGGGGTTGGAATGAAATAAAGGTGCTTGTGGAGGAGATGAAGATTAAATCTCACTATTCAAGGACCGAGTTTTGGATTTATGAGTCTTTCTTCGACGAGGAGGTAGAGGGAACTCAAAAGGAGTAATCCCAAGCTTCTCACTTTGAGACCGAGTCAAAACCCAAGACGGTGTAAAAGAAGATGATATGATACCTCCAGATAACTCATAATGTTGAGTATTTTCTTGAGAAATATCAATTTGTTCCAAGTTCACAATCAAAGTATGAACCTTTTGTGGTTCTTGTAAATAATTCTTATCGACTGTCTTAGAGCCAATATTAAGAGACTTTACATTTATTTTTTAACTTCTGGTCTAGGAATGGGATATTTCAAGTGAGACCCAGAAGTAGGAGGATATTTTGAGGGTGAATGTCTCTTTGGATGACCCTTTTGATCATACCTCATTGCCATTCATAGTCAGGGGCCCTCCTTCTAGTGCAAAAAATGTTGAAGGCTGGAAATTGATTGCCTCAACATCAGGGAATACCACCTGGTCTGTAGCTTAAAGAAACTCCTTTTACATTCAAATAGGTGGGTCTAACCTGGGATAAAGGGACCAATTTCCTGTTTAAATATATTTAATAATAACAAGATAAATGAATACAAAGTGATGGAATGATTTTAAATTTTATGATAAAATTAAAACTTATTCAAACTAGTTCTCTAGATAAAACTTCTTTTAATGTGATCTAATAGAAATATTTCACAAAGTACATAAAAATATAGATCATTCATAATTTAGTGAAAAGAAATAATGCATAAGAAACTAAATTAATTGAATAGTTAATTAATTTAGTTGATTAAAACTCAATCACATAAAATATTTTGTTATTTCATGTATAATCACAAATCATTCAATACTTCATATCAATAGTGAAAATGGCATATTGTTTTCAAAGTAACTTATATAATGAAAGAACATAAAAATAAGATAACTATCTAATTCAATAACACACAACAATAAGAAAAGGATAGTAGTACACGATGCATCAGGGCTCTGTATATGAAAGGAAAACTTTCAAGTTTATCTTTCAATTAGATAACTTCTGATCAAACAATAGTGCAATTTCAAAGCTACCTTCTCAAAATTATGGACCCCTTTCTAAATGCATGAAAGGGGTTTAAATATTCTATTAATATTACAAAAATAGTAAACTTGCAAATAAATTTTCTATAAAGCCTCAAACAACTTAGACTAAGATAAAGGAACCATGTTTATACCCAAATAACTTAATTTTCAGATAAATATTCTGTTAGCCACCTATAAAATTTGTTATATCAAAAGGTGGCTAAATCATTTTTGGAGCCTTCAAGAAACAAGTTTTATTGCTAAAAAGTTTTATCTCTTGAAGACTCATGAAGACATCATGCCCTTTGTTTAATCTTCACTGTTGTTTCCCTTTCGAACTCAGAAATTATGCTATTTTCATAGAGAAAAGACTGCTGCAAAATCTCATTTTTCCCCTTCTCCACTCAAAACTAACCTTCATTTTATTCCCTTTTTCCCCCCATGAAATTCCTCTATTTTCCATTTATTCCCCTTTCCCCTTCATGAAAATCCTTTTACAAGGTTTAAAAATCATTTTTGAACCTTGCCGAAACCCCCAAATCCATCAGAAAACCTTGAAAAAATCATGAAAAATAAGTTTTGTAACTATAGGCTTAAGCCCCTTTGGGCTAAGTCCTAAACCACTTCCCTGTATATGCCCTAGCGCTAGAACCGAGCGATAATGGCCCCGAGCACTTATCGCATCGGAACAAATTGAAGTGTGCAAGTCTTTGGCTTTTATAAAACCTCCAATGCGATCGACTCCTTTATATATGAGACCCATTCCTTTTTTTTATTCAGAAAACCAAAGGTCCGCAATTGGGCGCTTAGAACTTCATATAAACCATTCCCGATCACTTTTTCCCTTTTTTAATTCATAAAAACCCATTATCCTAAGTTTTGGTCTAAACCCGCTAGTTCATGTTATTATATGAGAAGAACTGTTGATCTTATGAACCGATCAACGGTAAATAGAATCTCGCATTGGAGATTTACAAAATGGGTAGATTGAAAGACTAGGACTGTGCTTCCGATGTCGATTGGCCCTTATATATATAAAGCCCCGGTCCCTTTGCATATTCCACATATCCACAGGCCCCGCAGACGGGCACTTAACCTCATATATATATATATATATATATATATATATATATATATATATATATATATATATATCCCGCCCCAAATCCATTAAACCTCTGTATTTAATAAATTCCGCCTTTTTAATATTATAACTAAGCCCGCCATTCATTGGTCGAGGTTCTTCTCCACCGTTGATCATTGGACCAATCAATGGCCAGCACTATATCGCATCGGATATTTCCATTGGTGAATTGTAATATTGTTTTGCTCCCTCTCCGATTGATGATTCCCCGATGAATTCTCTGCCATCGATATGATTTGCAGATCGACGACCCACAGTCAATCACTTCAGCACTCCCCTTGTCCATTTCCCTTCCAATCGCAAAGTTTCGATTGCATCCAGGCCGTCCACATGTCCAGATCGGACGGTCCAGATCTTTCCTCCCGACTTTGGTTAAATTCATGCGCCCCGCTTCATAATATTTTTGGCCCAATCTCGGTTGTTGATCTCTAAAAATCAACAGCCCTTATTCACCCTTTCTCTGCCTCGTTTATTTTTTCCATTTATCCCTAGATACAATCTCCGCCGTTGATCCTGCACATCCAACGGCCCATATTAACTCCGACAGGCCCGACCCCTGTGGGTCCTGCCTCCCTTCAGATTTGATCTCAGCCGTCCAATCTTAGATCTAACGGATCATATTAAAACCGCCTTTCTCTGCCCCCACCTCGTTCTGCCCGCGCATCTTATCAATATCGCGCTCACTCCCCACCATTCAATCTGAGGCTCCAAATCTAACGGCTGACATTCCATATCGCGTAACTTTAAGCATGAGTGTTAATTTTCCAAAATCACGTGAAATGGGCAGTATTGAAATGCCACGTGTCAACTGATAATGAATATCATGTTCGAAAAGGTGAAACCACCTTTATCCCCTTTTCCCACGCGATACCACTGGTTTCTCCTCTCGAAACCGCTTCCCCATTTCTATTACATTACATCGCGTGCAACCTCTGTCGTTGATCTTTGTAGATCAACGGCTTACATATAATCTCCCGTTACCACTGTCGCCCTCCACCTTTTCCAAAGAACCTTCATAGATCAATCCTGGCGGTTGATCTTGTCGGTTGATCTCATCCGACGGCCCACGATCATCCTGAAACACCAATTTCCTTTCCTATGCATATTTCTTCTTCCAAAGGATTTTAACCCCATTTCCTTTTTTTTTCTTATATTTTCACCGAATGTGACTCTATCGCATTATATTATGGCATTTTCTCCCGACCGTTCATCTCTGCAAGATCAACGGCCTCGACTTAAAAATCTCCACCTTTGCTCCCACCCCTTCCCTTTTAATCTTCGCACACAATCTCTGTTGTTGGATATTGTCATCCAACGACCATGCTCCAAACCTGAAAATTCCAAAGTAGTTTTACAAAAAAAGCAAGATTTTATAACGTTTTTATGTATTTTGCAGGTTTTAAATGGTTTTTCCATTTTATTAAAGGAAAACCAAATGCCGGGGATGACGATCCCCCACACCTTTTTGCATAAAGAAAAATCATTCCACAGGGTTCAACTTCACGTTTCATCAATGCATCATGAGCATTGATGCCATATGAGCCCTTGTAGCACCTGCACATCAACAAGACACAGAGAATTAAAAAAAATCAAAGAGAATCAGTGTTGAAGACCTAACCACAACAGAACTGAAGATTAAAGATTAAATCCATAGTTTAATGGATTATGGCTAAGATCAACTATCAAAAGCCTAATCCACTAAATTAAACACAATTAAAGACAAATCATAAATTTTTATGAGACAGAGGATGCCTCCACTGCCACATAAGAGGCTAATTGATTCCTCTAAGCTACCAGATTTCCAGCTGTAGCCTCAAAGCATTCAAAAGGGGTCGAGTTATTATCATAACATCAGATATTTTCCCCAACGGAGCCCAACAGTTAATTCGGCCAAAGGATTTATTGCAAAAAATATTAGCAGAGTTATTGCAAGATGACACAAAGCCTTAAAGTCAACAAAAACATCCCACCGAACTTAAATATTAATGTAAAAACAATTAATACAGATCAAATATCTGTAAACTTCTCCATTGAGCCCCTTAAAGGCCGAGAAGCATTTATCTGTATTAATTTAACCTTGAAGATATTTTATCCCATCCCACCTCCTCATTTATTCTATAAATACTCCCGTAGAAGATGAAACAAGGTTGGTTGCAGAACTTTGAAATATACTTGTGCTCAAATTTTCTATGTGTAAATAGTGTTCAAAGGCTCTTGAAGCTCTGTTTGTGATTGAATAGTTAGGCTAAGAAGTGAAGATGATTGCTGAACTGAAACATTGGACCTAAAGACCATAACTGGTTTGACATCAATAACAAGTTGTTTCTTGGGATCCTGGTCTATATCACTGGTGAATTGCTCCTTTCTGTGTAATTGTTTTTCTATTGTGTATGCCATTTTTTCCACTAATTCTCTGATAAAGAACAAAAAGCATAGAGTTATTATTTACTGTTTACAGTACCCTTCTTTGACTGATAAGCTTTATCTCAATGTTTTCCTCTAATTTGTTTATTTAAGAATGATTCAATATAGTTTAAGGAGTTAGGAATGTTGGTGTTCCCTCGTCCTACTGTTTGCTTTAAAAATTATTCTTGAATGTTATTTTCATTGTTTGCTTATTAAATTTAGACTAGAAAAGTGATGGTGTGCCCTATTTTCTATATTCTTTCTCCAAAGGTAGATTCTGAAAGTTTCCCTAAGTGTATGTTGAAAGCAGACTAGATTTAAAATTATCTTATCTGATCTTAAGTTGCATTTTTTTTCTCTTATGTGCTTTCATAATTTATGAAGGTAATTATGTGGATTACTGGATTTTTGTCTATTGAGTTGCTTTAATACGAACATGCCCAAGAAATTTATGGTGAGCCCTATTCTTGGTTGGTTTTAAACAATTACTTAAGAGGCTTTTCTTGTTTGGACAGACTATAAATCCTAGTTGAAATTATTATCTATTTCCACCCCTCCAACACTTTATTGTTTCCATCCCATCATTTAATCTCAAATAACTTGTGATATATATGACTTGCCCCTTGGATCACTCTTCAATTTGTTGCTCAATTAAACCCTCTTATGACTCCATAGACCAATGGACTAAAAACCAGCGTTATATCTATCTTTTTAGCCAAAGCTTGTTCTGATTGCTTGCAACTTCACACCTTTGAAACTCTTTCCATTTAGAACTTTCCACTCAAATAATAATCATGCTCAACCATCCAAAACAAAAAAAAACCCTCGGTCTTCATAACTAGCCTAATATCATTACCCAAAACCTTTAAAGATAAATCAATCTTTGCACTTTATTGGAGAGATCACTCTCCGGATTCAGGAGGGCTAGATCCTAGAATCCCAAAGTGTTTGAAATAGTGTTCTCTCTATAGTTTGACTTTTCCAATCTTGAAAATTACAGAGAGCTAAAATTTCTGGCGACTTCGCTGGGGAACTATTGTGAGTGTCTTTCATCCTTGATACTTCTAAGGCCTCAAATTATTCCTCGATTCAAGAACATCATTTAGCGAGTATAAGCAGCCCTCTTCAAGCACTACCAAACACATGGTAATCATGATGAAACTTGTTTGAATGAGTGACAAACTAGGCAAACCCTAGGATTCTCATAAGACCTTATCAAACCTTGAAGAATCAGCCAGCTTAAGCCATAAGAGTACACTGTCTTTGTCTCATAACTGTAGCTAATTTTTGAAACATATTTAGGACACTCTTAGAACCCATAAGGACTAAAAAATAACTCATAAAATCCAAAAATATTTTAGATTGGTATTTAATAAACATGGTGGTGGACCATAAAACCTTTTACCTCCAAAAAAGCTAAAAACTTCCACTTGGTGACTCCACAATCCTAAACAGACCTTAAGACTCCACTGGGAAGGCCCATAATCTTTTTAACATCATTCAAACTCAGTTAGAGGATTGTAGGATTAAAATTTGTGTAAAAAAGATTAGTTAACCTCTTAAATATTGTCATATTTGGTTGAACTTTTCTTGTTTACTTAGGTCTAAAAAACATAGCATAGTGGCTCCTAGAAAGATTCATACTAGAGCCTATCCTGACCCAAACCCACCTGAGATAGTTGATAACCCTGAAATTATCCTTAGGAAGTATCCTAAGATTAAATCTACAACTGTTTTCAGATCACCCTTGAGAGCTAATTCAGTTTATGAAAACCTTGCAGCTCTACGACAATCACAAGTATACTTAATAAATCCATTTAGAACTAGGTCTCTTGATGATTTAGATCAGCTAGATTCAGAGTCTTCACTTTCATCTCTAGAGACAAGTGAACATCTTGGTAGTAGAGAAACAACACCACCTGATTTACATTTCCTTCACAATTTAGGTGTCTCTCATCCAAGATCAGCTCAGCAATCTATTCCTGGTCCATCCACATATGTTCCTCATACAATCACTATTCAAACCAATCCACTTTAGCCCACTTTCCCTCTTGTTAATCCACCTCTTGTAAATCCACTCCCACCACATATCATGGCAGCATGGTATGCTCCCTTATTCCTTCCTGTACCATTAGCCAATCTTCCACAGGACTATCAGTCCAAAATACCATTATATGATGCTAGTAATGCTACTATTGCATCACAACATGTGGATAAAATGAATGACTACTTTGACAAAAATGAAATTGATGATGAATCTGTCAAGCTTAGATTATTTTCTCAGAGTTTAGGGGGAGAAGTAAGAAAATGGTTTAAAGGCTTAGCCCCCCACAGTATCAATGATCTCCAAGCCTTCCATCAGAAATTATTAAAAAAATGGGAAGTGAAGAAGAATCCTCTCCAAATACTTTCTAATTACAAGAACCTCCACAGAAACACCGGGGAAAGTGTGCAAGCTTACTGCACTAGATTTAATAGTGTGTATAATGCACTTCCCCCGGATCTAAAACCTCCACAAGGCTCAACTCTAAACAAGTTTCCTGAAGGGTTTGGCCCCGAGATGGCTTATCAACTGAGAGAGAGAGATCCTTTAACCCTTGAAGATATGCAAAAAGGGGCTCTTGCTGTGGAAGTTAACTTAATGTAGAAGAGAGAAAGAATGAAGAATGAGAAGAGAGTGTCCTTCAGAGAGGAATCCACACCTTCTACTTCCAGCTCAAAAATGGAAAGAATGATGTAGGAGATGATGAAGAAAATGAGTATTTGAGAGAGCACAAGCAAGTCAAAACCAAACTACTCCTCAAAATAGAAACCAGAACCAGAATCAGAATTTTAGAAGAAATTAACCCAAAATAGGCCAAGGGAAGATGATCAACAGATCACTCCTCCCTTTCATCAAAATTATGTTAGTGAGGTTGAAGAAACAGATGAGAAAATAGAGGAAGATGATATCAACATGCTGGGAGTAGATAATTATGACTTTGAGTTTCATTATGATAGAAAACAAGGTCTATACATGCCTTATGATGACAAAAGAGATGATGATGAAAGTTATTATCAAGACATGGAAAATGTCAGCATAGAGTCTCAAAAAGATTATGACCCTCGAAGTAAAACCAATCAAGAAACTCCCAAAACCAAAACCTTTGACAAATATTCACAAAACAACACTATAAACAAACCTAAAGTTGTCAAACAAAAGGACAAACCAGTGGCTGGAAATTCTGATAGAGGTAAAGAGAAAGGCACTCAAAACAATACAAACAGAGTGCAGACCTTAGTAGTGTTAGCACCGCAGCTAATACTCCTGTTAAAACAATTTTGTCAAATTTAAATAGAACAAATCAGCAAATAGACTTTGCTAACAGAGTGACAGTTAATAAGGTTGAGACAAACACTTCAAAGAATCAGATCCCTTTCAGTTTGGAGCAGGAAATTTCAAGAATTAAAATCTCTGTTCCCCTTACTGAGTTAGCTGCCCAGAATTTATAGAGATCTCAAATTTTGAAGGCTTTTAACATAGAAGAGAATAATGATACAATCAATCTTAACGATGACCAGCCTGAGCTTATTTTTCGTCCAAATATTGAAGGTAGATATCAAGAGGGACCTATTCCTCCTTTTTATGTAAGTTTAAATGTTCATGACAATATTTTGCACAATGCTATGCATGATTCAGGGGCCTCTCATAATTTAATGCCCAAAGCTGTAATGGAGAGCCTAGGTCTAGAAATCAAGAGACCTTATAAAGACCTTTACTCCTTTGACTCGAGCAGAGTAAAATGTTTAGGATTAATCAAAGACCTCTGCGTTAACTTAGCACAGATTCCAACCAAATTCTTAGTCATGGATATTGTTGTGGTTGATGTACCCCCAAAGTATGGAATGTTGTTATCACAATCTTAGGGGGCTAAGTTATAAGGGACTATGCAGATGGACATGACCTATGCGACCATCCCTGTTTTCAATCAGACAAGAATACTTTACAGGGAGTCACATATGCAGTACATGGTTACTAGCCAAGACAGACCACAAAATTCTCCCCTTTATTCTGTAAACACAAGCCTTGACTCTTTTATCTTTTTTAATGATGAATCATTCACTGAAAAAGTCACTTTAACTGAATTAATGGCTGATAGAGAGGAGGAGAAAGACACCACATAGGTGTCAAAATAGTTTGCTAAACCTGAAAACTTTAGCAAACCAAATAAAGGTCTTGAGCTGCATGTCATACATCTTTTTCTTTTAAACCTTGATAGTCAAGAAAGTATTCCTCAAAGCAGTGAAAAACTTGAGGAATTAAAAAAAAATCAATAGAGTGTTGATATTCAAGAACAATTTGAAAGCACTGCGGTTGAAGAGGACACTAACCAAGATGAACCTGAAACTAGTCCTCTGTGGAGTATGAACTTTGATGGGTCATGCACTAGAAGCAACACTGGTGTAGGTGTCTGGATATGCAACACTAAGAACAAACACACAGAGAGAATTTCCTATAGATTAAACTTCCAGTGTTTGAATAACATAGCGGAATATGAATCCCTGCTTTTATGCTTACATCTGTTGAAAAAGTTAGGAGCCAAAAGAATTAAAGTGCATGGGAATTCAGAATTAATCATTAGGCAGGTCAACGGGGAATACAACACTAATCACCCTAGACTTAGGGCCTATCGAAATGATTTCATGGATTTTTTGAAAACTTTCGAGGAGATCCAATTGATTTTTTTTCCAAGAAGAAAAAATAACATGGCCCATAGCTTAGCTTTTGCTGCTAGAACATGATTAACGCCATATGAAACCAAAGAATGTACAACTCAGATTAAATTCAGACTAGCTGTCCCTGATAATGAAAGTATTGGCAAGTGTTCGATAGAGACAAACAAATAGAAGACTTCATGCAATTCAGAAATGAATTTGAACTACACAGTTTGGATTCAGATTATGAAACAGATTTCCATTGTGAAGAAAATTTTCTTGATGAAGAAGAATAGTCTCCTGAGGCTGCCAATATAAATCTACTATCTAGCAGACTTAAAAACAAAACAGAGATGATTGCAAAGTTAGAAATAGAGGACTTAGAAACGTTGTAGTCTAACAATCAGGTTTTGCCAAAGGGTCTGGCCCCTTTAGAAGAGTTGTTTGATTTTAACGATGTGGCCAAGAAGCCAAAACTGGAACCTGTAGAGACTGAAGTTGAAGAGTGTAATATAGGCAATGAACATAAACCAATGATGATCAAACTATCTAAAACTTTACCAGCTCACATTAAACTCAAATACATAGAGTTGTTTAAAGAATTTTATGATGTTTTTGCGTGGAGTTACGAAGATCTGAAATCCTATGACACTGAAATAATTTAGCACAAAATCCCTCTCAAGGAAAACCAAAAGCCATTCAAACAGAAGCTGCATAGAATAAACCCTGTTCAGTTACCTTTGGTTGATAAGGAGATCAAGAAAATGTATGAAGCTGGTATTATTTTCCCTATTAGATATTCTAAGTGGGTGTCTAATCTGGTGTTAGTTAGGAAGAAAACAGGAGAGATCAGGCTTTGTATAGACTTTAGAGACTTAAACAAAGCTTCACTCAAGTACAACTACCCTTTAATGAAGATGGACCATATTTTACAAAGGGTAGTTGGTTCAAAAATAATTTCTTTGCTTGATGGCTATTCAGGATACAATCATATTTTAGTTCATCCTCATGATCAATTAAAGATAAATTTTACTACACCTTGGGGCACTTTCATGTATGTGAAAATGCCCTTTGGTCTAATGAATGCTGGTGCAATGTTCCAAAGAGCCATGGAAATAACATTCCCGGAAGAATTGGGCTACTTCATCATTATTTACCTGGATGATGTGACTATTTTTTCAAAGACAGAAGAAGAGCACTTAGCACATTTGAGAATAGTTTTCGAGAGATGTAGGAAGTTTGGGATATCTTTAAACCCTAAGAAAACACTTTTCGGTCTCCAAGAAGGTAAACTTCTTGGGCACATTATTTCAGAAGAGGGTATTAAGATATATCCAAAGAGGATTGAGGCCATATTGCAAATCTCTCATCTTCGAAACATCAAGGAACTCCAATCTTTCATTGGAAAGATTAATTTCCTGAGAAGGTTCGTACCCAACTTGGCTGAGCTCCTTAGAAACATTACAAACATTCTAAAGAAGGAGCAAGGGGTAAAATGGACCTTAGAAGCAAATAAGTCCTTTGAACTGGTGAAACAAGCATTAACCAAAACATCGATTCTAATAAGTCCTAATTTTTCAAAAGATTTTTATATTTTTTCATTCGCATCAGAACATACAATAGTTGTTGTCCTTTTACAGAAAAATCCACAAGGACAAGAGAAACCTATTGCATTATTTAGCAAGGCTTTGAGGGATGCCCCTCTGAAGTAAAACATTATGGAGAAACAAGCCTTTGCTTTTGTTAAGGCTTTAAAAGACTTCAGAGTATACATCTTGCACTCACACATCATTTCCTTTGTCCCAAATTCAGTTGTGAAAGACATTTTAACACAGGACCCAGATGGTAAGAGAGGTAAGTGGATTGTGGTTATTCTTGAATATGATTTAGGATAAAGCCCACTAAACTCATAAAAGGCCAAGGTCTAGCTAGATTAATGGCTAAATCAAATTTTGAAGTTCTTGATATTAATATGATAAATGCTTTGGATGATCAAGAGGAAATCTCAACCCCCATTGTTGAAGACCATTTTATGAATTCCTCTTGGTATGATGCTATTCTTTATGTTTTGCTTAATTTGAATACACCTCCTAGTTTGACAAAAAAAAAAGGCAAGGTTTTTAAAGTTAAAAGTTGTAAACTATTTCATTTTAGATAAATGTCTTTATTGAAAAAATGCAAGTGGTATATTTCTTAAATGTTTTCCTGAGTATGATGCAGAGAAGGTTAAGCACGAGTTCCATGAAGGATAATGTGGAGGCCACCTCTATTAGAAGACAACAACCAACAAAATCCTAAGGGCTGGTTACTATTGGCCTACTCTCTTTCTTGATGTGCACAAGATGATCATTACCTTCCATAAATGCCAACTTTTTGAAGACAAAAGGAAGCTGCTACCCTTATCTCTACATCCAATCACTATTGAAGCCCCTTTTCAACAGTGGAGACTTGACTTCATAGGAGAAATCCATCCACCATCCTCTGCCCAACATAGATGGATTCTCACTGCCACAGACTACTTCACCAAATGGATAGAAGCCATCCCTTCTAGGCAAGCCAATGATTCTGTCATAATAAAATTCATGGAAACCAATATTCTCTCTATATTTGGTTGTCCTAGAAAGATCATCACTGATAATGCAGCAGCATTTGGATCCGAAAATATGGTCAAATTCTGTCACAAATATCAGATAACATTGGGTCATTCCATGGCCTATTACCCTCAAGGTAATGGAATTTCAGAATCCTCAAACAAGATTTTGGTGAACATAATCAAGAAGTTGTTGGAGGACAACAAGAAGTCTTGGCACACAAAGCTAGATCATGCACTATGGGCTGACAGATTGACATTGAAGAAATCTATTGGGATGTCACCCTACCAGCTTGTGTATGGTACATATGCAATTTTTATTACCAGCCTTGGTGTACCAGTTATGAAGTTGATTCAAGAGGTTCAGTCTAAAGACAATGACATGATTAGAAGGATAAATCAGACTATTCATCTTCAACAAACCAGAGAGGAGGTTTATAACAAAGCATTGCAAAAGCAGGACAGCATCAAAGAGCTTTTTGACATAAGAACAAAGGCCAGAAATTTCAGTATTGGAGACAAAGTTTTAAAGTGGGACTCAAGGAGAGAATACAAAGGCAAGCATGGGAAATTTGACAACCTATGGCTTGGCCATTATCTCATTCATTCTGCTGCTGGTAATAATGCTTATTTTTTGCAGTAGTGGAATGGAGCTGAACTATTTGGGGGTCCTGCAAATGGCAGGATGATCAAACATTACTTCTCTTAAACCATGTCATGTTTTGAAGCCATTTATATTTTTTCTCATTATAAATATTTCACCCATCGTTGCATTCAAAGTTAGAAAAATAAAAAATACAAAAACAATAGAAGAAAGAAAAGAGGAAAGATTGTAAAAACAATAAAGTTACAGCCCCATACCAAAAAAGAGAAACAAATCTGAAAGTGTGCAAGCTCAAATGCCACTCTTAAAAACACACTTCTAGTTAGCCATACAGCCTAACCATGGCTAGTTAGTTTTAAATTTTCTATTGATAGGTTAGTGAATTCGATTTGCCAAACAATTTAATCTTGGCTTATCAGTTAGGTAGATTAGGCTAGAAATTAAAGGTTCAAACAAGCTCAAAATCTGAACCTAAGCTTCCAAACAAGAATGACTCCAATCTGTTTTAATTTCTGAGTCAAAATAGAGGTAAAACTGGTTCTAATCAGCTCAAAATCTAAACCAGAGTACAAGGAAAGAACAACTCAAACAGAAGTAAAAACAGAGCTGAAAAAAGATGAAGGAAGTGCTTAGAACTTCCAGATCTTAAACCTTCCATTTTGATTTAATTTTCTATAAAATAATATCTATGTGCAGCTTGTTGTTTATGCCATAGATTAGCAACAAGTTAGATTGTTCAATCCTGACTTGTATGCTTTTAAATTTCTGTTTTAGAAATTAGAGAATAAAAATCCGTTAGACTGTTTAATCCTAACAGATTAGATTAGGTAGAGAAGCATATGAACTCAACAATTTAATCTGAGTTCATGGAGAAATAAGAAGTAGAATTAAATTAGTGTTTTTCTTTCAAAGGAATAAAATTATTGTAAGAGATTTTTCCAATCCAAGTGCACTCTAAAGAAGAAAAAACATTAGATCAGTAGGATTAGGTAGGTAGAAAGATTGTGTTGATGAAAATCCATTATTTTTCATGACTGCTAATATTTTCAGAGCAAAAAAAGATCATTGAAATGAATAAATTTGCAACCCAATGGATAAGGCACTGATCAGCCTCCCAGAAAATGCAAGTCTGAAGTTCTTGATGCCTTCAAGAAGGCACCATCCCCAAGTGGAGCCACTGTTAGCCACCTATAAAAATTTTTATATCAAAAGGTGGCTAAATCATTTTTGGAGCCTTCAAGAAACATTTTTTATTGCTAAAAATTGTTATCTCTTGAAGACTCATGAATACATCATGCCCTTTGTTTAATCTTCACTGATGTTTCCCTTTTGAACTCAGAAATTCTACTATTTTCATAGAGAAAATACTACTGCAAAATCTCATTTTTACCCTCCTCCACTCAAAACTAACCTTCATTTTATTCCCTTTTCCCCCCCATGAAATTCCTCTATTTTCCATTTATTCCCCTTTCCCCTTCATGAAAATCCTTTTACAAGGTTTAAAACTCATTTTTGAACCTTGCCGAAACCCCCAAATCCATCAGAAAACCTTGAAAAAATGAAAAATAAGTTTTGTAACTATAGGCTTACGCCCCTTTGGGCTAAGTCCTAAACCACTTCCCTGCATATTCCCTAGCACTATAACCGAGCACTAATGGTCCTAAGCACTTATCACATCGGAACAAATTGGAGCGTGCAAGTCTTTGGCTTTTATAAAACCTCCGATGCGATCAACTCCTTTATATATGAGCCCTATTCCTTTGTTTTATTCGCAAAACCAAAGGCCCGCAATCGAGCACTTAGCACTTCATATAAACCATTCCCGATCACTTTTTCCCTTTTTTAATTCATAAAAACCCATTATCCTAAGTTTTGGTCTAAACCTGCCGATTCATGTTATTATATGAGAAGAACCGTTGATCTTATGAACCGATCAATGGTAAATAGAATCTCGCATTGGAGATTTACAAAATGGGTAGATTGAAAGACTAGGACTGTGCTTCTGATGCCGATTTTACCTTATATATATAAATCCCTGGTCCCTTTGTGGTTTCCACATATCCACATGCCCTACAGATGGGCGCTTAACCTCATATATATATATCCCACCCCAAAGCCATTAAACCTTTGTATTTAATAAATTTTGCCTTTTTAATATTATAACTAAGCCCGCCATTCATTGGTCGGGGCTCTTCTCCACCGTTGATCATTGAACCAATCAATGGCCAGCGTTATATCGCATCGTAGATTTCCATTGGCGCATTGTAATATTTTATTGCTCACTCTCCGATTGGCGATTCTCTGATGAATTCTCCACTGTTGATCTGATCTGCAGATCAACGGCCCACAGTCAATCTCTTTGGCGCTCCCCTTGTCCATTGCCCCACCAATCGTGAAGCTCCGATTGCATCCAGGCCATCCACGTGTCCAGATCTTTCCTCCCAACTTTGGTTAAATTCATGCACCCTACTTCATAATTATTTTGGCCCAATCTTGGCTGTTAATCTCTGAAAATCAACGGCCCTTATTCACCCTTTCTCTGCCTCATTTATTTTTTCCATTTATCCCTAGATACAATCTTCGCCATTGATCCTGCACATCTAGTGGCCCATATTAACTCCGACAGGCCCAAACCCTATGGGTCCTGCCTCCCTTCAGATTTGATCTCAGCCGTCCAATCTTAGATCTAATGGCTCAGATTAAAACCACCTTTCTTTTCCCCCACCTCATTCCGCCCACGCATCTTATCAATATCGCGCCCACTCCCCACCATTTGATTTGAGGCCCTAGACCTAACGGCTGACGTTCCATATCGCGTAACTTTAAGCACAAGCGTTAATTTTCCAAAATCACGCGAAATGGGTGGTATTGAAATGCCATGTGTCAAATGATAATGAATATCGCATTTGAAAAGGTGAAACCACCTTTCTCCCCTTTTCCCATTCGATACCACTGGTTTCTCCTCCCGAAACCGCTTCCCCATTTCTATTACATTACATCACATGCAACCTCTGTCGTTGATCTTTGTAGATCAGTGGCTTACATCTGATCTCCCGTTACAACTATTGCCCTCCGCCTTTTCCATAGGACCTTCATAGATCAATCCTAGCCATTGATCTCCCGGGCTGATCTCATCCGACAACCCATGATCATCCCGAAACCCCAATTTTCTTTCCTGCGCATATTTCTTCCTCCAAAGGATTTTAACCCCATTTCCTTTGTTTTTCTTATATTTTCGCGGAATGTGACTATGTCGCATTATATTGTGGCATTTGATCCCGACCATTGATCTCTGCAAGATCAACGTCCCCGACTTAAAAATCTCCACCTTTGCTCCCACCCCTTCCCTTTTAATCTTCGTATGCAATCTCTATCGTTGGATGCTGTCATCCAACGGCCATGCTCCAAAACCAAAACTTCCAAAGTATTTTTACTACATACACAGGATTTTATATCGTTTTTGTGTATTTTGCAGGTTTTAAACGGTTTTTCCATTTTATTAAAGGAAAACCAAAGGCCAGGGATGACAATCCCCCACACCTTTGTGCATAAAGAAAAATAATTCCACAGGGTTCAACTTCACGTTTCGTCAATGCATCATGAGCATTGATGCCATATGAGCCCTTGTAACACCTGCACATCAACAAGACACATAGAATTAAAACAAATCAAAGAGAATCATTGTTGAATACCTAACCACAGCAGAACTAAAGATTAAAGATTAAATCCACAGTTTAATGGATTACGGCTAAGATCAACTATCAAAAGCCTAATCCACTAAATTAAACACAATCAAAGACAAATCATAAGTTTATCAAATAGAGGATGCCTCCACTACCACATAAAAGGCTAATTGATTCCTTTCAGCTATCAGATTGCCACTTGTAGCCTCAAAGCATTCAAAAGGGGCCGAGTTATTATCAGAACATTAGATATTTGCCCCAACGCAGCCCAACAGTTAATTTGGCCAAAGGATTTATTGAAAAAAATATCAGCAGAGTTATTACAAGATGACACAAAGCTTTAAAGTCAACAAAAACATCCCACTGAACTTAAATCTTAATGTAAAAACAATTAATACAGATCAAATATTTGTAAACTTCTCCATTGAGCCCCTCAAAGGCCAAGAAGCATTTATCTGTATTAATTGAACCTTGAAGATCTTTTATCCCATCCCACCTCCTCATTTCTTCTATAAATACTCCTGTAGAAGATGAAACAAGGTTGGTTGCAGAACTTTGAAATACACTTGTGCTCAATTTTTTTATGTGTAAATAGTGTTCAAAGGCTCTTGAAGCTCTGTTTGTGATCAAATAGTTAGGCTAGTAAGTGAAGATGATTGTTGAACTCAAACATTGGACCTGAAGACTGTAACTAGTTTGACATCCATAACAAGTTGTTTCTTGGGATCCTGGTCTATATCATTAGTGAAGAGCTCCTTTCTATGTATTTTTTTTTCTATTGTGTATGCCATTTTGTCCATTAATTCTCTGATAAAGAAAAACAAGCATAGAGTTAGGATTTACTATTTACAGTACCCTTCTCTGACTGATAAGCTTTATCTCAATGTTTTCCTCTAATTTTTTTATTTAAGAATGATTCAATACAGTTTAAGCAGTTAGGAATGCTGGCGTTCCCTCGTCCTACTGTTTGCTTTAAACATTATTCTTGAATGTTATTTTCATTGTTTGCTTATTAAAGTTAGACTAGAAAAGTGATGGTGTGCCCTGTTTTCTAGCTTCTTTCTCCAAAGGTAGATTCTGAAAGTTTCCCTAAGTGTATGCTGAAAGTAGACTACATTTAAAAGTATCTTATCTGATCTTAAGTTGCATTTTGTTTCTCTTATGTGTTTTCATACTTTCTGAAGGTAATTATGCGGATTACTGGATTGTTGTCTATTGAGTTTCTTTAATACGAACTTGCCCAAGAAATTTATGGTGAGCCCTGTTCTTGGTTGGTTTTAAATAGTTACTTAAGAGGCTTTTCTTTTTTGGACAAAATATAAATCCTAGTTGAAATTATTATCTATTTCCACCCCTCCAACACTTTATTGTTTCCATCCCATCATTTAATCTCAAAGATCTTATGATATAGATGACTTTCCCCTTGGATCACTCTTGAAGTTACTGATCAATTAAACCCTCTTATAACTCTATAGCCCAATGGACTAAAAACCAACGTTATATCTATCTTTCTAGCCAAAGCTTGTTCTGATTGCTTGCAACTACACACCTTTGAAAATCTTTCCATTTAGAACTTTCCACTCAAATAATAATCATGCTCAACCATCCAAAACAAAAAAAAACCCTCGGTCCTCATAACTAGCCTAATATCATTACCCAAAACCTTTAAAGATAAATCAATCTTTGCACTTTATTGGATATATCCCTCTCCAGATTCAAGAGGGATAGATCCTAGAATCCCAAAGTGGTTGAAATAGTGTTCTCTCTGCAGTTTGACTTTTCCAATCTTGCAAATTACGGAGAGCTAACATATTCAAAAACTTTACTTAGGCCAGTTCATCAGTTATGAATCATACATTTAATCAATTAAAATGTGCAATAACAATAGAATAAATCATCACACAAAGGAATCACGCATGAAAACCAATATTTAAGGTGGAAACCCAAGTCAGGAAAAAAAACACTGATGTTGTCGTCTTTTTCTTCAATATTTATTATATAGAAAACTGATTACAATTATGTACTCGAGTAGACTCACACTAGCATGCAGGCACCCACCTGCATAAGGCTAAAAAATTCTCTCTTTCTCTAGCTGCTACTAGAAGGGAGCCGCAACCCTCTGATCTCGTTTAACAGCCACCACTAGAAGGGAGCTTCGACCCCCTGCTCTTGTTTATCAGCCACTACTAGAAGGGAGCTACAACCCCCTAAACTGATCACTAGATCCTACTGGAAGGAAGCTTCAACTTCCTCATTGAAGGCCTCAACCCTGAAAACCACAGTGGACCACGTTTCATAATTTTTCACATTGGATCCACCAACTTCAATACATCAAAACTTATAGGCCTATTTGCATCACATAATCCATGTTGAACACTTTAACATCAGATAAGTCAAATATCAAAACAGAAACTGATTAGTATACCCAAAATATTCATCCAATTCCCGAAGACAACCAATGAACCAAACAATCAACAATCACTCAAATATTGAACCAACCAGTGAAGAAAACAGTTACTTAACCAATCATCAACTCAATTCATACAGAATAGTGAGATCACTGTAGCTAGAATATCAGAACTGAACCCAGAATACTACATTAAGGCATTGAATCAACTACAACCTTGATCATTCATAAAACAAAATGTATAATCTACTTCACTTAAGGCAACCCACGTGTATACGTGCTTTCCTATAGAGCAACCTATGTGCATATCTGAATATACTAAGTTCTTAAAATTGTTACTCTGAATCAGACATAGAATTGGACAGAGACATTCTGAAATATTCCAATAGGTTACAGATATCTAAACCCTTATACAATTATCAGCATCAAGTATCATTTTCAACAAATCAACAAGCACTCAGTTTCAACTTCAGACATTGTTACTAAACCTAGATCAACATCAAGACATCATTGACAGACAATAGAAATATGACAACACTAATATGATTGAACAATAATTTATAATAATAAACCCTTCCTTTATGTATGTGATTTTCATGATTATTTTATGTGTATATATGTGTGTATCCATATCTAAAATCGTGTATATATCTAAACATAATTTAGAAAACATACGCTACCTGTCATAGTCAAACCCGCGTGTATATGGCCTTCCTTGAGTCAAACTTCTGTGCATATCTGCAACTTTCAACTAATAACAATGTTGCACATCACAACTTTAGACATACACATATCATGACATTCACGATAATAAACAGACGCAAAATCATAGATCTAATAAACCCATAAAATAATCTTGCAATACATAGTCATTTCATGTCTAAAGATCCTGATCCATCATT
Source organism: Pinus albicaulis (assembly GCA_034641835.2). Classification (NCBI taxonomy): domain Eukaryota; kingdom Viridiplantae; phylum Streptophyta; class Pinopsida; order Pinales; family Pinaceae; genus Pinus; species Pinus albicaulis. The sequence continues at coordinate 144,360,723 of CM076579.1, read as the reverse complement.
GTATCATGAGTACATCTTTATTTCAAATATATCAATCAACTATAGCCCATTCCATGTAGATATACTTCATATTGAAGTATTCATACAATTCACATCCTCATTCATGCTCTTTCACTATGATCTTCTCCTCCTTATATAGTTTGAGCCTTAGCAAATACTACACTCAATATTGTGGGCTAATGCCATGGTAAAGACCCTTGGTATTGTTAAAATTAGTGTGCCAAGTCATACGCGACTTTTCTTCTTTGTACCCACATGTACATGTGACTTTCCTCACAAAAACCATGTATACACAAATTCTAAATATATACACTACTTGGCTTCATTGAACCCATGTATGTATGCGCCTTCCCTTCATCAAACCTGCATATATTTCTTGAAAATTTACCTTCATCATTCCTCTGTCACTGATTGGTATTATTTTCTCTGTTGCGTTTGAACTAGCCTATAGATACATCAAGTTTACACCTTCAAAAAATAGGTTGCTATAAAAAGGAAACTAATTGAGTAGGTCTTGTAGATACATCAAGTTTACATCTTCAACAAATAGGTTCTTATCAAAATGCAACTCATCGAGTAGGTTTCCATCAAGGACACACATTACATCATAATTCTAACAGGAGATGCATTGGATGCATGTGTATTTTTCTCATGAACATTGCATCAGTAAGCTTTGAAAGAAGTTGAGCTGCTGCATTTGAGAGATACCTCAGCGTGAGCCACTGGCTATGTGGTTTTACTAGAAACTTTCAATAACTTTCCAAGTTTTCTTTAGATAAACTTTGAATATCTTAAGTCTTCTTTCTAGATGCTTCTAACCAGAATTATTTCAAGACTATGACATTTGGAAAGGTGTCTTTTGGGAATTCCTGTATCATATTAACTTGCAATAGAGTATCATTAATATATTCAGTGAGTTTTGAGGCAATATTATTGGCTCTAATGATATCCATTTTTGTAGTTTTCATTTTTGTGTCCCAATATCCAAATACAATATCCTTTTGTGACTCTTAAATTATGGGAAGATTAGTTGTTATTTCTTCTGTGCTATCCTGCCAATCTATGAAGTCAGATATTTTTTAATCAATCTCTTCATAAAATGTCCTTAGTTGTGATAGTTGAGTGACTAAAAAATCACTAGTTTTGGATAAGTCACGAATAAAAGATAACTTGTGATAGAAAATTTACTGATGATTTGTCAAGAGGATATCCAACTCTGGTGTTTCCTTTCAGACTTCATTTATTTCAGGATTATCCTTCAGATGATCAATTATTTTTTGTAACTATTGTATCTATTTATATTTATCTTTGACTTCTGCTTCAAATTTCACTTTCAGATTATCAAAATTCTTTGAAAATCGACAAGATTCAATTTCCATTATTGCTCTATCACTTGTTTTTCATCCTGGAAAATTTTCTCCAACTTAGCAATCCTTTGATCCTCTTTTTTCAATAACAATTATACCACAATAGATTTATCCATGGCTGAATTAGCATAAGCTCCTGCAAATTGAGATAGTCAATTTAGATCCTCATCCGAGGCAGATTGAGCTCGTTTCCAAAGAACTTGAAATGGAGTCTCATTAGGGACTAGAACTTGAGTTTGTTCCAATTTTATTTTCTTCCTATATTTGATCATGACTTCCTTGTGATTTGGACTATAGAATACATCCAATGTCAGAATTTCCTCAATTTTAAGAACTATCTCTATAGTGGGAAAAGAAGGAATTATTTCCATGTCTTCTGCTACATGAGAATCATTTTTCATCTTTGAACTGGTGTTCTCTTCGAGTACTTCAGTATTAACATTATTTTGGGGATCCTCTGCAGTAGATGAGGTTTTCCCTATATTTTCTGGAACTTGTGCAGTATCTATGTTGGTTGTGACTAGCTCTATAATTGGCTTTGTGACTAGCTTTGTACTGATTATGGTTGGCCCTGTAGTAACTGAAATTGGTTTTGTGTTGACAACAACTGATTTTGTGCCTGCATGGCTGGAACCCTTTGCAACATGGGTTTCCTCAGTCATTAAAACATTTTTGAATTATTCGCAAACCTTGTCGAACTTTTTCTCTTCTTTAACTTTACTTTCTTTCCCAATAGCTATAGTAGTTGTTTATTATTTTGAGCACGTGGAACCTGGGAAGAGGATGTCGATGATTCTGTATTATTTGAATTCTGTCGGGAATATCTTACCATAAATTCCATTAGATGAGCTATTCCTTTCTGAAGATATTGCTTAAAATTAATCGATTCATTGGGAGTCAATCTATCAACAGTGAATCTTTCTACCATAGAATATTATGGGAGCATTTTGAAAAAATCATCATATTTATCAAGCTCATTTAAAAATGGTTTGAGTTTGACTTGAGTGGTGACATCTTTAGCAACTCCATTTGGGTCAAAATGTTGGTTTGGTACCACTAGAAATCATAATACTTTTAATTTCTCAATTTCAAGTAAATAGTGCTTGAAATTTTATAAGGTATATGTGCCACAAAGAATAGGGAAACATGGCCATAAAATTTTCTTTGCATCTTTGAGAACTTTAGTAAGGCCCTGTCCAACTGCCTGATAGGAAATTTATTTGGCTAATAACTTATTTGGAAAAAACACTGGCAAAACATGGGGATGGGCTAGGCTACTGAAAACTCGAACATAGGTAAAGTTTTATTCTCCAAACCATTTCCCTAATGGCTCAAGGTATCTATTGGCTTCAACGGTGAGTCTCGGGGCTTTATTATCGAATACTTCTTGATGGATGGGAAGCATAAATTCGTGGAAAATCTTATAGGAATTCGAATGGTACTTGGATTACCATAGAATTTCAAAGTAAACATGAATAGGGATGGATTACTGAACAGTCCATTTGCATTCCAAGGATGGAAAGTCATAGGAAAAGCATATGGTATCCATAATGTAGGAACTCATAAAAAAGGGAGGAGCTTCCCTTTCCACTACATTATGTTTTTTCCTCTAATTATGAATTTAAGTACCCAAATTATTTGACAGAATATTTTCCCAATCCACGATATAACCTTCAAAGGTGGCTTCAATCAAAGGCACCCATTCTTCAGAAAATTTTTGAGTATTTGGATAACCATAAAGACGACAATACATAGCAGTAATTTGGGAGAAAGGGCCAACAAGATAATCCAGCAAAACAAAACCCCTATCCTCTCTCTTGTGTTTATTTGGGTCTTTTATCCATTCTTTGATAAGTTCTGCAAGTTTTATATTTTCATGCATGCACTTCTGGGCGAACTGTATATCATACTTATTTTTGGGTTGTGGTAGCTGGTACATTCTTCTTAGATCTTATGGATTGAAGGAACCAATTACTCTCTTACTGAATTAATAAAAATTCTTTATATGTCTACATGGTCCACGACCCACCTCACCATATCTGTGTATGGGATAATTTTAGGACAGGTGGAAATTCTATGAAGAAATGAATTGGCTACATCGCTCCATGCATATGTGTCCCTTGGTAGAGAATCATCAGTAGTAGATTCTAATTTCTCAATTATCCTCAGACTTTCATCTTTGAATAACTTATAGATTCCTTCCCAGCTAGAATAACTTGCATCCTTGATGCATGTATTATTTGAAAACAGAGGATCCATTTCATGAGTTTCTTCAAGTGGCAAGATTGGTTCTTGTTGAATTGTGGACTTTCTCTATGCTTTGATTAACATGATCATATATTTTTGTTTCTCCTTATTAGGATTTACTGTCAAGAAACGAACTAAGATAAGCATAAAATAACTCGAAAGATGCAAGAGTCATCTCAATTCAATGCAAGCCTTATGGAAAATCCCTTCGAATTAACTTAAAATCATTACAAATCATTTGAAACATCAAGATTAGAAACACATAAGGTGTTCATTTAAGTTTTAAACATTTTTTCATGTGACGCTTACAATTGTCATTATATTGGAGTTTCACTTGTCATCCTTTGACATGCTTTATTGAAAATGTGATGTGAAAAACAATGAAATAGTATGATGTTGACATAATGCGATATCGATGCTTTATAAAATGACGAAATTTCAGTGTTTCAACATATCTACATTTCAGCTTTTTGAGCTTCAGCATTTTGGGTTATCGAAGCTTTGACATTTCAATATTTCACATTTTGGCGTTTCCTTTTAGCGTGTTTTCATATATTCCCGATATCCGCGTGTGTTTTTTAATATGATTTTCCATTTTGATGTTTTGAATTTTTTTTCTGACGTTTTCATAAGACTTTTTTTATTATAGAAAATTGATTTTCTCCTTAAATTTCTTGTTTTATTTGGAAATATAAGAGAAAATAAAATTAACTTATTTACACAAAAGGACTTTATCCTAAAAAATTTTAAGGGTCCCAATTATTCCTTCTAAGACTTCTAAGGAAAATGGGGAGTTTTTGAGTACCACAATAGGTTTTCAAACCTTACCTTATGGAATTTTTTCCTGCCAACAAGGTATTTTATCCCTCTCAGTGCATGATAGATTTCGAGGTAGATGGATCTAGGCTAGTATAAAATAAAAATTCCCACCTTCATAGGTTATGGTATCTCACATTGATATTATTGTGGCATTGAATTTTTTTCAATACATTGATATAGGTTTCATATTTTTAAAATTAATGTTTATTTAAAGTCATCCAATAACACATTATTTATCTCTTTCCTTAAATATTTTGTTTTAATATATATATAGATTGTATGTCTGGAATTGGTGAGGCCACTTGATGGCCATACCCAAGAATAACACCTAAACAAGGTGGGGAATTGAACCTGTGAATTAACATCTAGGAGTGCCTTAACATCACACCTTACCATCATCTATCCAAGGCCCCATGGATAAAACTTAGCTTGTTTCAAAAAAATTAAAGTGATTTAAGATTTATAACATAATTGTTAAGTTTTGGGTACTAGAAATTTATATTGAAAATGTTATCTGTTGATTATATATATGCAAAAACATTGTATTTTAATTTTACATTTATGTTTTGTATATTTTTTAAGAGAAGAAGAAGCCACTAGAATGTAAATAAAACCACTTTAAATGTATCTTATTATTATGGTCTATACTTATAAGCTTTTACAAAATGGATATGCATTTCTAATAAATAGGGGTAGAAAGTTCCTCCAAAATTATTTTAAGACGGAAATAAAACTATATAAAGTATTATAAGCGATGTAGTGAGATGTAATCTAAAGTATATTATAATAAGAGTTTTTTTTGTTTGAAGGTTTCCTCCACAAATATTTAAAGTGGTAATTTCTCTTATCAATAAAGTAACCTTTTGTGGAATTCTAGTTCTTTTATTGCCTATTATTGTTGAAAATTTTCATTTCTGCAATAAATCTAGGTAAATTTTATTTTTTCTACCATAAATCCTATAATTCTTAATATAAAACGGCATAAGAGAAATAAGAGATCTTTCCTAAACCAATATTATAGAGCATTTTTTTACACTAGAGATGTATAATGACATATTTAAGTAACAATGTGATCAATTTTTCAACAAGTAAATCTATAATAGGGAAAGTTTTAAATTTCCATAGAGCTACATTGTTCTTTGCTTTGATAGTTTCATTTCTTCAATAACATGATAATTCACCCCAAAACAATATATCGTTATACAGATCTACATTATTAACTATCATCGTATGCACTGTATAGAAAGAACAATACCATCATGATCATCTAAGCAGTGAAATGTAAAGGAACAAAGGAAGAGATGCATGAACACATAGAGACACCAAGATTGGCCTGAGACCAGGGAAAAACCGACTATGGGGAAAAACATGGAAAATTATTCTTCTTAGATCATCATCAAATGATTCAACAAATAAGAGTAAAATTATCCATAGATCCATATCTTCATAATACAGTAAAACAACTAGCACATGCATAATGTGACCTTAAACATATATTTGTTGAAGGAACTTGATTCTAAGAACTAAAATGTACTAACACTAGTTGTAGCATACTGATGGATACTACTGATGTTGAGTGAGAATAGGAGATACTTTTGCATCATAAATATATAGAGTGGGTACGAAATCCCGGATACAACTGATCACTTAAACTCACAGAAAATTAATTTTCGAGTCCTAGATTTGAATCCAATACATTGTCAAGGCTAACTAAAAACATCTATGTGAGCACTAGTAATTGGATCAAGCTCAGATCTACCTATAAACCCTTATCCACGACCTCAACACATTGTGCACATGGAGGTAGCTTCCCTAGATGTTGTAGAAATTATATGCACTAAGCATGCATATGTCCTTGATTCACCTGATCTCACACTATTTAAATTTATGCATGATCTGAAATCGTGAGAACAAACTATTTCTCATACAGAGATGGACTGTAGGGGCATTCACCGGATGTTTCACCTTTCAAGGAAAGGATGAATCCGGAGGCTACCTCGCCCTCTACAGACTCTGCCTAAAGAAATAATATGTAAACACAAATATCAAGATCAATGAAAGTATTTTGTTTTTAAATTCAAAGTGTTCATTGATCTGTTTTTATGTGTGAATAAGCAAGATGACATGTTCTGCAATTGAAGTGTAGAGGTTTGATGATAAAATAACAAGTTTTGTTTACTGTATAAACTTGTTTTGGAAAAGCATGCTTATGAAAATTTACTGTTTAAACTATCAGAATCTGGAAATAAATAGCCAAAATATACAGAGTGACAGCAGATATTTGTTTAAGCGGTTCACCCCTCTCTTGGGCTACCTCCGCTGGTCCAAAAGCCTCTAATTAGGCTCAGTCCTCTTTTGATTAAATGATGAAAATGAAATTACATCTGTATAAAAGCCTCTAAAGGAAAAATAGACTGCTAAAACAGACTCAGAATATCCAAATCAGTCTAAAATGACTACAAATTCACCTCCATTGGATGAAGGTAGTCCAATGCAGCTCTCTTTCCCTTTGGCCCTGATGGCTCCACGATCAAAAGCGCTGTAAAATTCGCAGATATAATGCCCTGATGGCTCTGCAGACACTTCCAACAGCTCCAGAATGATCTCTACCCCCAAAATAAAATAAAAAATCGTCCCAAAAGACCTCTCCTAGCAAAAGTTATGCCACATTTACTCCAACTGCCAATTACACTAAACAAACTCCAGCTAAAACTGGAGATACCGCCAGATAACCCGACAAACTTGGAGTCGGCGCCGAATTTGGAGGGACCGCCGTAATTACCGCCAACTGTGGTGCTAGAGAATAGGGGCCACGGGGGTCCATAGGACCGCACCCGTCGGCCATATGGTTAGAAACTTGGAGTTATATGCGCGGAAAACTTTAATATATAACAAATATTAAAACATGCATAACACCAACTCCGCCGGAACATGGGACCACGTCCCCTAATGCGTGCCAACGATTTTGTGCCACGGTTCCGCGCTGTGGGTTCTATGTAGAGGGGGCTGGCCCTTAGGGGCTGGCCCCCTTTTCGGCCCCGCCCAAACCATATTTAAAGTTTATAAAGAACTTTGCCGCTCATACAAATAAGAAATGCCATTGGCCCGACGGTTAAACCATTCCGTTTGCACGGCCCCGACCCGTGTTCAAACCTCGCCGAGTCCATAACAATGTTTTTGAAACGCCATTTTCAATCCGACTTGGGGCCACGTGGCGGCCTCTGGGCTAGCCACGCGGCGCCCTTCCATTGGCTGCGCCCGGAATATTCTACAAAATATTCTGTGGAATATTCCACGGAATATTCTCAGAATATTCTTTGGAATATTCTTTTTTTTAATAAAAATTTTTCATAAGTCAAATTTGGCATTTTTAATTGAAATTGAGAGATCTTTAAACTTGAATAACTTCTGCATACGACATCGGATTTGAGTGCCGTTCGCGGCGTTGGGATCGTTTCACTGAACACTTTCCAGTCGATCTATTTTGGAGCCATTCTAAGCAACTTCATTTTTAAGCATTTTTCTTCAAGAGACTTGATCTCCTGATCACACCTCCCAAATGGGAAGCTTTTGGACCCTCAAAAGCTTTCAATTACCTGTTAAGAAGGTGAGGATACAACCTCCTCACCTGTTCCAACTCCATCCACTTTGCTTTTCTTGGTTTACTACCTTTTAAACCAACTCTTAGATACTCAACATCTCCCCTCCTTGAAGTGCGTGTCCTTCTGTCAAGGATTGCATCTTCTTTCAACTCATCCAAAAACTCTGGCGAGAAATCTTCTATGGATGGTAGCTGAACATGATTTTCAAAATCATCAATAAGAGGAGGTTCATACAAACGTAAATTTTCCACATTAACAACGGAATACATTTGCATGTATGAAGGCAAATCTAGTTGAAAGGCATTATTTCCAACTTGTTTAAGGATTTTGAATGGACCATAACGAATAGGCTTCAGCTTTTTACCTTCTCCTTGCATTCTATCCTTAATTATATGCAACCATACCTCATCTCCTTCCTGAAACTTGTGATCAATTCTATGTTTGTCATGTCTTTCTTTGTACTTGCCTTGACTCTTTTCAAGCTGTTCTTGAACTTGCTGATGAATGAGCTGAATTATTTCAATGAACAAGCGAGCTTTGTCAACATCACTATGCCCATCAATGGCAATATCCTTCTCAAGAATGAAGTCCAATGGTGACTTAGGCAAATATCCAAAACAAGCTTCAAATGGCGAAGTATTTGTAGAAGAGTGTTTGGCCCGGTTGTAAGCATGATGAATGTAATGCAAATGCTCATCCCAAAGCTTGGGATGCTTGCTGCAATACCCTCTCAAAAGATGCACAATGGTTCTGTTCACTACCTCTGTTTGGCCATCTGTTTGCGGATGGAAAGCAGTACTCTTCTTCAACTTGGTGTCCATCATATTCCATAGATTGGACCAAAAATTCCCAACAAATCTGGAATCCCTGTCACTAACAATGGAAGTAGGCAAGCCATAATGAACCCATACATGTTGAAAATATAATTCAGCAGTTTGTTCAGCAGTTATAGTTTTCTTACATGGCATAAGAATACACATTTTGCTGAAACGATCAACTACTACATAAAGATAATCATGCTGCTTTCTAGATAATGGTAATCCCCCAACAAAATCCATAGAAACACTTTCCCATGGTCTAGAAGGTACCGGCAATGGCGTATACAATCCAAGCTTCCTATTGCTAGGCTTACTTGTAGCACATAATGAACAACCTCTAATGAAATGTGTAACACTATCTACCATGCGAGGCCAATAACAATACCTCTGCAGATGTGCCACCGTTTTGCTTACACCGAAATGACCAGCAATAAGAGAAGAATGAGCTTCTCTCATCATGCTTAATCTCTCTCCCTGTGGTATACATAACTTTCCCAAATGAAACAGCAAATTGTTATGCAAATGATAATCATTCTCCTCAACATGATTCCCTTTACTCAAGTTAGCATACACCTCTTTAAAATCTTCATCTGATGCATATTGTTCTATGTAGCTTTCATGCACAATAGAATCATTCTTAAGCAAAATACTAGCACTAATAATAGGCCTTGAAAGCATATCAACAACTTTATTGTTAATACCTTTCTTGTACCTTATTACCAAGTGAAATTGTTGTAGGAAACCCATCCATCTGAAATGTCGTGACTGCTGCAATTTACTTTGCGACTGCAAATACTGTAAAGGCTGATGGTCGGTATGCGCAACTGTTTCTTTGCCCATCAAATAGTGCTTCCACTTTTTGACACTTTGTACCAACGCATACAACTCCTTATCATATGTAGGATAATTCACAACAGCACCATTAAATGTCTCAGAATGAAAAGCAATAGGCTTACCATGCTGTAAGAGAACTGCACCCATGGCATAATCACTAGCATATGTCTGAATCTCGAATGGCTGTCTCAAATCTGGTAATGCAAGAACCGGAGCTGAACTGATCTTTTCTTTCAAAGATTCGAAAGCTTTTTGTTGCTTACTTCCCCATTGGAAAGCACGCTTCACACTTGTCACTACATGCATAGGAGCTGCTATGGCAGAAAAGTTAGCAATAAACTTTCTCCAATACTGAGCTGCACCCAAAAAACTTCTTACCTCTGTAATGGACTTGGGAGTAGGCCAATTCACAATAGCTTCTACTTTGGAACGATCAATTCTCAAAGCGCCTCCACCTACTATGTGTCCCAAATAAACCAAAGAAGTCTTTCCAAATTCACACTTTGACATCTTAAGAAATAACTGATTTTTCTTCAAAACATCAAGTACTTTACTGACATGCATGACATGATCTTCTCTTGTCTTACTAAAGATCAAGATGTCATCTAAGTAGACAATAACAAAATCATCAAGAAAAGGACGTAAGACATCATCCATTACCCGCATGAAAGTTGCAGGTGCATTGCATAAACCAAACGGCATCACAAGCCACTCAAAGAGTCCTTGTTTGGTTTTAAAAGTTGTTTTCCAAATGTCACTTTCTTCAATTCTTACTTGATGATAACCACTTCTTAAGTCTAACTTAGTGAAATATCTTGCATCTTTCAGCTGATCTAACAAATCATCTATTCTTGGAAGTGGGTAACGATTCTTTACCGTTATCTTGTTCAAAGCTCTGAAGTCAACACACATACGCCAAGTTCCATCTTTCTTCGGAATCAACACTATAGGTGACCCACATGGCGAAGTGCTTGGCCTTATGAAACCCTTGTCCAAAAACTCTTTAATCTGCTTCTTGATTTTAGCATTCTCCATAACAGACATGCGATACATGCCAATGTTAGGAAGAGGACAATCTGGATGTAAATGGATTTCATGCTGAATCTCCCTTTTAGGAGGCAAACCTGTTGGCTCCTGAAACATCTCATGATGTGCATCAACTACATCATATAAATCAGATTTAAGCTTTGCATCACAATTTTCAAATGACTCATGATTCACATCAACCTTTGGCTTGACCATAAGAAGTACAAAACTCTTGCTTGAATTGACTAGCCTTTTTACCTGTCCTGCATTTACCATTGCAACATTTGTCTTCTTGCGATGAGCTCTGACAATAAACTCCTTACCATCTTTGAAAATATGATATTTGTTTTCATGGCGATAGAAAATCGCTTTCCTGTCAAACAAGTAAGGACTTCCCAAAACAATACCAGATATATCAAGTGGAACCACATCAAGTTCAACTGTGTCAATATAGTGTGCAGTTATTGCAAAGCGCAATATGCACTTCCTTGAGACTTGCAAGTTGGCATCCTTGCATATCCATCCAAGTGGATAAGGCTTCGGATGTGGAATGGTCTCAAGTTTAAGTTGCTTGACCAAATCTTCAGATATGAGGTTAGCTTGTGACCCACTATCAAATAGTGTGTCAATTTTGGTATGTTTTGCAACTACCCTCACATGGAACAGTTCAATTCTTTCTTCCTTATTAGGAGCTTGTGTATGACAGTTTGAAGAACTAGCACTTGCTTGAGTTTCAATTTCCTTCCCTTTCAAACTTTTCAAACCCATGGCTGCAATTTTTGTTTCGTCACCTGAATCATCACCTAAATCTTGTGGTGTAGTTGTAGTAGCTGAATTTTTCTTCTTTCCCTTGTTTTTGTTAAACTGGTTTCTTTTTTCAGGATGAAGTTTCCAACAGTTTTTCTCTTCATGACCACTCTTTGAACAATGTTTACAAATGACCTTTTCACCCTCTTGTTTGATAGATGCATTTTTCTTGCCTTTTCCTTTGTTTTTCTCTTTGTTCTTTCCTTTGAAAAACTTGTTTCTACCCTCATCAAGGGTATTCTTTCCTCTAGCTTCTAAATGTGTAGCCTGCACACAGACTTCATCTAAGCTTGTAGGATTGAACATTAGGATAGTATGTTTAAGGTAACTGTGCAAACCACCTATGTATTTCAATAAGGTGTCTTGACTTTGTAAGTCTACCCCAAGTAGAAGTGCTCTCCTTCTAAATTCTTGAGTATAATCTTGCACATTTTGACCCTTGAGTTGTCTAAAATGCTGCCAATTCATGATAGCTTTCTGAATGTGAGCAAGAGGATAAAATTGTTTCTTAATGGCTGTAATAAACTCATTCCATGTTAGAGTTATCTTACCATACTTTTTAATCTCCTCTCTAGTCTTGGCTTCCCACCAAACCAAAGCTGCTCCATCCATTCTCAAAGAGGCTAATTGAATTTTAGTGTCATCATCATGTAAATTCTGGATTCTTAGATAGACTTCCAGCTGTCTTATCCAATTATCCAATTTCTTTGCATTAACATCACCATTAAACATTGGCAACTCAAACTTCACATCAAGCTTCAACAAAGGATTTTTAAAAGAGGTTTTTGTTTGGTGTGACTGATTTTCAGAAGTTGAAGAGGATGATGTGGAGGATGAGGATGATGATGGAGATGGTGGATCACCATTTCCTCCATTCCCTTTCTTAGACTCATCTTTGTCTTTCTTTCCTCCTGAAGAATCTCCTTCTTCTCTTTGGTTCCTAGACCCTTCTCCAACAATCCTATCATTTCTCTCCTGGTATAGGATTCTAACCATCTCAGTCAAATCCAAGAAAGCTTTTCTAAAGACTCTTTCTTCTTCCTTGGGATCTATTTCCTCATGTACTTCTCCTTCTCTGGATGACATGCTTGTGGCTGATTCAAAGGCTACTGAGGATGAAATGGAAGGTGGATGTAATGGCACTCTAGCCTTCCTTGGTTGAGGATTAACTTGTTCTCTAACCAGTTGACCTTCCCCTCTTTGCAGTTTCAGCCTAGTAAGCATCAAGATTTGTAGAACCACACAATTAACTTGCACAAATTTCACAATCTCTTAAGAAAAACCTTGAGCTCTGATACCCAACTTGATCTGAAATCGTGAGAACAAACTATTTCTCATACAGAGATGGACTGTAGGGGCATTCACCGGATGTTTCACCTTTCAAGGAAAGGATGAATCCGGAGGCTACCTGGCCCTCTACAGACTCTTCCTAAAGAAATAATATGTAAACACAAATATCAAGATCAATGAAAGTATTTTGTTTTTAAATTCAAAGTGTTCATTGATCTGTTTTTATGTGTGAATAAGCAAGATGATATGTTCTGCAATTGAAGTGTAGAGGTTTGATGATAAAATAACAAGTTTTGTTTACTGTATAAACTTGTTTTGGAAAAGCATGCTTATGAAAATTTACTGTTTAAACTATCAGAATCTGGAAATAAACAGCCAAAATATACAGAGTGACAGCAGATATTTGTTTAAGTGGTTCACCCCTCTCTTGGGCTACCTCCGCTGGTCCAAAAGCCTCTAATTAGGCTCAGTCCTCTTTTGATTAAATGCTGAAAATGAAATTACATATATATAAAAGCCTCTAAAGGCAAAATAGACTGCTAAAACAGACTCAGAAGATCCAAATCAGTCTAAAATGACTACAAATTCACCTCCATTGGATGAAGGTAGTCCAATGCAGCTCTCTTTCCCTTTGGCCCTGATGGCTCCACGATCAAAAGCACTGTAAAATTCGCAGATAGAATGCCCTGATGGCTCTGCAGAAACTTCCAACAGCTCCAGAATGATCTCTACCCCCAAAATAAATAAAAATTTCGTCCCAAAAGACCTCTCCTAGCAAAAGTTATGCCACATTTACTCCAACTGCCAATTACACTAAACAAAATCCAGCTAAAACTGGAGATGCCGCCAGATAACCCGACAAACTTGGAGTCGGCGCCGAATTTGGAGGGACCGCCGTAATTACCTCCAATTGTGGTGCTAGAGAATAGGGGCCACGGGGGTCCATAGGACCGCACCCGTCGGCCATATGGTTAGAAAATTGGAGTTATATGCGCGGCAAACTTTAATATATAACAAATATTAAAACATGCATAACACCAACTCAGCCGGAACATGGGACCACGTCCCCTACTGCGCGCCAACGATTTTGTGCCACGGTTCCGCGCTGTGGGTTCTATGCAGAGGGGGCTGGCCCCCTTTTGGGCCCCGCCCAAACCATATTTAAATTTTATAAAGAACTTTGCCGCTCATACAAATAAGAAATGCCATTGGCCCGACAGTTAAACCATTCCGTTTGCACGGCCCCGACCCGTGTTCAAACCTCGCCGAGTCCATAACAATGTTTTTGAAACGCCATTTTCAATCCGACTTGGGGCCACGTGGCGGCCTCTGGGCTAGCCACGTGGCGCCCTTCCATTAACTGCGCCCGGAATATTCTACAGAATATTCTGTGGAATATTCCACGGAATATTCTCAGAATATTCTTTGGAATATTCTTTTTTTTAATAAAAAATTTTCATAAGTCAAATTTGGCATTTTTAATTGAAATTGAGAGATCTTTAAACTTGAATAACTTCTGCATACGACATCGGATTTGAGTGCCGTTCACGGCGTTGGGATCGTTTCACTGAACACTTTCCAGTCGATCTATTTTAGAGCCATTCTGAGAAACTTCATTTTTAAGCATTTTTCTTCAAGAGACTTGATCTCCTGATCAATGCAAAATACTGAATCAATTCCACTTGTTAATATTTTGGGGAAAAATTAATTTCACACACATGTGAAGCATAAACAAAAATTAATTGCACATAACATAGTTTTTAACCCAGAAAGCCTGAAACTGGAAACCCCAACTATATATTATGTATCATGGAATCATATGAAAATCCTCATACAAAGCTTATCAAGCTCTAAGTACAGTACAATCTTCATACACTAATCAGGAAAAATCTTGCAAATCCATGCACCGATCTCTGCCTCCTGCTAGCCCGCCTCCACTGCGCAATCCCTGCTGAAGAATAGCTCTGAATGAATTCGAATTACTCTTGCCTTGACTGCACAATCCTCATTGGCCACTCCAATGTGTGTTTGATGCAATCAATGCATCACTATAGTCACAACAGCTAGTATATCTTGCCCTTTCACCTATCTCTCCACTAGGTCTCCACTGAAACTGTCATGCACTATAGTTAACTGCTGTATTGTTCAGTTGATTAATGAGTTATTATTTGTGAATTAATTAAATAATTAATTCACTCCACTCCCACTAGTGTATCATTCAGTTAGACTAGATACAACTAGGTCAACTGAGTCTAACTAATTTAAACTAAATACAACTCCATAACTACTTCCTCCAACTGTGTCATAACTCTTCCACTTGAGTTCTAATTGACTCCTCCATGCATTAGCTCCAGTAAACCCTTGGGAATTGCGTAATTCCCTCAGTCCACTGATGTTCCACATCTGTGCCCTGAAACAAAGTGCTCCAAGAGAATAAGTTGTTGTTTAGTGTCTAATTATTATTAAAAGCTAATAATAATCGACATGCATCTATTTTTAGATAAGTGATCTATAAATATACTTCGCCCAATATTATAAAAATAGAATTTCATCTATTTTTCCAACTTGACCAACCATCCACAAATAGCATCCTACAACTTCTGAAATATGATCATCATGTCTAAAAATAGACTTGCGCCAAAAATAGCCTGCGGGCCACTTAGTGAAGGTGACTCTTTTCACTAAGCTCATCCTCTTGTTGAATCTCAAAACTACCTCTCAACAAGATAGGGATTATATTTCGCCCCGATCCTGCCTCTATGGTATTTGAATTTGCTCTTGGTGAGCGCCTTCGTCATAATATCTGCATCCTTATCGTAGGAATGTACTGAAGCAACATGATATTCCGCTACACACAATCTTTGATATGATGATACCATATATCAATATGTTTAGATATATCATGAAATACAGGATTAACTAAGAGTTTAATGCAACTCTAATTATCACAATGTATCACTATGGGATCTAAATGTGAACCGAACAAACCAACCAGAATCTTCCTCATCCAGATAGCTTCACATGCATCTTGACTTGTGGCCATGTATTCTTCTTCCTCTGAATTGAGTGCCATGGATATTTGTTTCCTGCTGTACCAAGAAACTACCATAGATCCGATACTAAAAATGCCTCTTGATGTGCTCTTTCTGTCTATTGGGCTTCCTTCCCAATTTGCATCTGTGAAGCCATGCAACTTCCCCTCATCTGTCTGTATGTACCATAGACCATACTCAAATGTGCCCCTAAGATATCTCAAAACATGCTTGCCTACCTTCCAAAAGAGCTTGGTAGGCTTAACCATAGCTTGTGAAAGCTGGTTCACCACATAGCATATGTCTGATCTTGTATTGACTAAATACATGAGCGAACCCACCAACTGTCCATAAAAAATGGCATCCACTACCTCTGCCGATGTATCATCCTCTTTCTTCCAATTTCCTTGAAGAGGAGTGTCGATAGGCTTGCAGCCTTGCATGTGAAACTTTTCTAGTATCTCTTGGGTATACTTTCCTTGATACACAAATAGTTCACCTTCCCGCTACCATATTTCCAATCCAAGGAAATAATGAAGTAGGCCCAAATCCTTCATCTCAAACTCCTTTGCAAGATCTTCCTTGCATGAGTGTATCAACTTCTCATCACCTATTAGTATTAAATCATCAACATAAATAAAAATGATTAAAAGCTTACGCTCCACCACAATCTGGTACAGGTTTTCATCCACCTCACTCTTAGTGAAGCCAAGTCCAGTGAAATAGTTGTCAATCTGAGTGTACCAAGCACGGGGTGCTTATTTCAGCCCATGCAGTGCTCTTTTGAGCCTGCACACATGCGACTCACTGCTGAAGATCTAAAATCCTTCAGGCTACTCAATGTACACCTCTTCCTCAATGATCCCATTAAGGAACGCAGCCTTCACATCCATCTAATGAATGTGCCAACCCATCTGCGTTGAGAGAGCAAGGATGGTCCATATGGAAGAATACCATGCAATAGGTGAAAATGTTTCTTCATAGTCAATCCTCTCGATCTATGAGAAGCCCTAGGCAACAAATCTTTCCTTATAATTCTCGACGCTCCCATCAGTAGCTTGCTTTACCTTGTAGATCCATCTTGATCCTACAACTGATTTTCCCACGGGCCTTGGAACAATCTCCCAAGCATTGTTTCTAACAATGGAGTCATACTCCTCCACCATGGCATCTACCCATGTGGGCTCCTGCACTGCTTCTTCAAAAGAAGATGGCTCTGTCATGATACACTTTCTCATAAGATCCATGTATCCAGTAAATCGATCAGGTGATTGTCTCTGTCTGCGCTATGATGTAGGGACTCCTACATTCACTACCGCATCAAGCTTCAATATCTCAACTTCTATGGTATGCTTTTTTCCTTGTCTGATGTTTGGTTCTGCATGAGTGGACTCCTCCACTCCATGAATATCCTCTTGTGGTTGATCCATATATGGAGGCTCATCTTTCGGAACAAGTAGTTCCTTCACTGCATGCAAGTCTAGCTCCCTCTCAAGCATAGCTTGTGCAGCACCCACGATCATTCTATTCTTCCTCTCCACGACCCCATTCTGTTTTGGGTTATGAGGTGCTATGAGTTCTCTTCAAATTCCTTCTTTTCTATAAAATTATTTGAATTCACCCGAGATGTATTCACCACCATTATTGCTCCGTAGAGCTTTCACCTGCTTCCCTGAATCCTTCTCCACCAATGCCTTGAACTCATATAACTTTGAGAACGTTTCACTCTTCTTCTACACAAATAATATCCAGCATCTACGACAATATTCATGAACAAATATAACATAATACCTGTTTTTTTCTGTTGAAGCAACCGAGAAATTCCCACACACATCTGTGTGAATTCTCTCCAGGATCACCGAAGCACAGTTCTCCTTCTCATAAAGGGTGGTCTTCAAAAACTTACCCATAGTACATCCCTTGCACTGATCTGACTATGCAAGAGTACCCTTGGGAAGTCTAGTAGAAATCTACTGCAAAATCTTCAAAGCGCCATGGTGAAGATGGCCCAATCTCCTGTGTCATAATTCGCCCTCATCCCGGCTCACCACTTCTTCTGCTTTGCCCACCATTGCAGCGCAGCCATCTACCTCCATATTGTAAAGATTCTTAATTCAAACCCCTATATTCTTGGTTTGACCCATTGTTTTATGTCAAAGGAAGTATTTTCCCTCACGAAAAACAACATCATAACCTTTGTCTTCCAGCATTGCGACTGAGACCAAGTTCTTCTTCAGACCTGGAACATGCATGAAATTCTTCAACAAGAATGGATTGCCGGACTCCCTCTCAAAGGTAATGGTCCTAATTCCAATCACTCTATACTGACCATCATCACCCATCTCTATATGCATCTAGAGGTCCTTCTCCTCCAAGTCACTAAACAACTCTTTGTCTCTTGTCATATGGAAATATGCATCACTATAAAGATACCACACTGATCCCATACAACTTGAAACCAAGCAATATATCAAGGAGAAATCAAGCTCAAATTTTGAAGCTAAGGCCTCTCTAGCTGCAGATCCAGTAGCCTTCTTGTTCTTCTTCTTCTGTGGATAGTTAGTGGCGAAATTCCCATGTTCGTGATAGTGAAAACACTTCACTTTGGACAAATCCTTCTTCTTGCCTTTAGCATCGGATTTTGAAGGATGTTTCTTCCCCTTCCCTTTCCTTTATTTGGCAGCCAAAGCACAATTCTCTTCATCTTCATTCTTAGATGAAGATCCATCCCTGGTACCTTGCCTTATCTCCTCCTGCACAAGATCCGACCAAATTCGCTCCCATCCCAACAGTTTCTCCAGTCCATTGACAGAGCCTTCGTAGCTATGAAAAATCTTCGGAAGCCCAAGGAGAGCCAAGCTCACCAAGTATTCTTCATCAGTAGTAACCCCCACACTTCCTATTTCATCCTTGTAGTGGACAAACTTCATGAGGTATTTTGGAATACTGTCGCCCTTCTCCATTTTTATTTTTCTGAGCTTGTCTTTAAGCGCCAACTTCCTCTGGTCACTTCTGCTTTGGAACAAGTCTATCAAAGCCTTCCACAATAAGAATGGAGTGGATTTCCTGTGAAGGCTAGACATAATATGGTCCTTCACACCTTCCAACAGAATTATCCTCGTCTTTGTTGTCTTCTTTTGCCATGCATCAAGTAATGCAGCATCGCTAGATCTTGGCTTAGGAACATCGCTATCGATGAACTCCTTCAGCCCATTATCCTCTAGCACCGCCTCCATCCTATCCTTCCAGGCTATGTAATTCAAGCTCCCATCAAGGGCATAATCCAATCGCAACCCATTGAAATCCATTTCAATGTATACTCAACTTCTGCACCAAGAATCTTCTGTAGAAAATTCAAATTGTCCACTAGCACAAACTCACTTCACAATTGCAATCTTCAATAAAAAATGATTCGATACCATGTAGAAATTATATGCACTAAGCATGAATATTTCCTTGATTCACCTGATCTCACACTATTTAATGTTATGAAAAATACTAAATCAATTCCACTTGTTAATATTTTGCAGAAAAATTAATTGCACACACATGTGAAGCATAAAAAAAAATCAATCGCACATAACATAGTTTTTAACCGGGAAAGCCTGAAGCTGAAAACCACAAATATATATTATGTATCATGGAATCATATGAAAATCCTCATAAAAATATTATCAAGCTGTCAGTACAGTACAATCATCAGACACTAATCAGGAACAATCTTGCAAATCCATGCAACGATCTCTACCTCCTACTAGCCTGCCTCCACTGCATAATCCTTGCTAAAGAATAGCTCTGAATGAATTTGAATTACTCTTGCCTTGACTGCACAATTTTCATTGGCCACTCCAAAGTGTGTGTGATGCAATCAATGCATCACTATAGTCACAACAGATAGTCTATCTTGCCCTTTCACCTATCTCTCCACTGGGTATCCACTGAAACTGCCATGCACTGTAGTTAACTGTTGTATTGTTAAGTTGATTAATGAGTTATTATTTGTGAATTAATTAAATAATTAATTCACTCCACTCTTACTAGTGTAGCATTCAATTAGACTAGATACAACTAGCTCAACTAAGTCTAACTAAGTTAAGATAAATACAACTCCATAACTACTTCTTCCAACTGTGTCATAACTCTGCCACTTGAGTTCTAACTGAGTCCTCCATGCATTAGCTCTAGTAAACCCTTCAAAATTGCATAATTCCCTCAGTCCACTGATGTGCCACATCTGTGCACTCAAAAAAAGTGCTCGAAGAGAAAAAATTGTTGTTTAGTGTCTGATTATTATTAAGAGTTAATAATAATCGACATGCATCTATTTTTAGATCAGTGATCTATAAATAGACTTCGCCCAATATTCTAAAAATAGAATTTCATATATTTTTCCAACTTGACCAACCATCCAAAAATAGCATCTTGCAACTTCTGAAATATGATCATCATGTCTAAAAATAGACTTGCGCCAAAAATAGCCTACGGGCCCACTTAGTGAAGGCAACTCTTTTCACTAAGCTCATAGTCTTGTTGAATCGCATCAGCTGCTACTTGGGCACACTATGCTTGCGACTAAGGGGGTGCATAGCCCAAAACAATATTTTGGGCCCTAGCCACACCCATAGCTCTCTAAGCCTGTGCCTATGGGTCCCTGGCCATGGGAATAACACACCTTACGCATGGCTATGACCCATATTAGCTTGATCATGCCCTAAGGCCCTAGCCACAACCTCAACATTGTCTTCATGTGGCTATAACATCTTAGCTGCTACCTTGACACGCTCGGCCCATGGCTCTTTCCCTAATTCTGTAGTTTTGTGCCCGTTTCTATGGCGCAGAAGCTATATTTTAGAGCAAGCCTCTTGCGTGTGATATTTAACCTTGTGTGAGCTTCTTTCAATGAACCTATGTGAGCCAATAAAAAATAGATGAACCAAAACAATGGATACAAATCGAAGATTGATTGAGCAAGAGTGTGAGAATGAGATAGAGGTCACCTCTATTTATATCTTTTGTGTGGGTTCACTTGTGGTTAAGGCTAACTCCACTTGTGGTTAGGTCGACCCATCCATTTCACTTTAATAAATTAATTAATTCATAATTTAATTTTTTCATAACCAATTGGGGTGATATATAGGTCGATTTTTGTCTACTTAGAAAGAGGAACCTAATGAAATTATAATCTCGACCATATGATATATCCATAGTGAAATTTTACCACAGTTGCATAATTTTAACACTCCCTCTCAACTAGCGAGAATTCTACTTGCCAATATATGTTCATCGATCAATATGCCATTTTTTTATTTTCATGCATCATCACGTATCATCACTGATCATCCATGTCATGTAGTGTTCATGCTAAGAACATTTTTCATTACAAATCATCAATGTACTTCTCATGCTTATTTATGCTTATCTCTTAATTATTCCTACTCGTATGTTGAACATTCTAAGAAATAGAAGAAGAATAATTTTGTCACCAAATGGGAGATTAGGCTACCACCCTTCATCCATCAAGCTATCATTTAGAATCTCTACCAGTGGGCTACTACCCGGAATATCATCATCAATCATCATCAAAGAGAATATCATCATGGAGTACATCTTGACTTGTAACCGAATCAGGGAGCACATCTCGACCCAAAGTCTCATGGGGGAGATATAACTCTACAACCCCATATGTAGCAATAGGATATACATCCACACAGGGGAGCCCATCTTGACCCTGGATTCACATCCGGGAGCTCAATATCAATTTGGAACCCCATAGGTTTATCTCAACCCATCCTATTTCCTACTGATCTTCCCATCGATGACCTTGAAGATTCATGTGGTAAAACACTTGTATCATAACTGACTTAGGTTGTACACCCTAGGTACATTCTCAAATCGTTGGTCAAACGAGGAGCGGTATTCTCGATAAGCCCTGCATGTGGGTATGATGCCAACTGGGGTATACTCTGAAAAGACCAATCAGGGGAGCAACATTCTTCGACCCTATGAATATAGGGGAGAATCATATCTAATCATATGGGTAACAGATAAGGAATACACACTTATTGTCTAGAGTTCCCTCAACCCCAGGAGCCCTCTATCTCAATTCCTTGTCTTAGGAGCTTAGAAAGGAGAAGAGTTAGCTAAGTTTCCCGATCAGCGCTGCTCTCATATGGTATATGTTGATTCATATTCATACACGACATCAAATCAAGTTTTATGTCTGATAACATACATAATCATGTAAATCAAAACAAGATACCATAATCATCCTCCCTCTCACGGAGGTGTCAATCACAAGTCTAAGCTTGTCTTAAAAAACTATACTATCTCAATGAATGGAGAAATCACAATCCCTACTATATGTGTATCATAGTGTATCCATGTATTATCTAGATCATGCTTAGACATGTCTCTAAGGAGTTTCTATATCCTGCCTCACAACTAGCCCTGCTAGCAACATTGTACCCAACCTCATTTGTGCTATGGACCTCTCATCCAAGATATAGGGACCAACACTATGCTTTAAATTTTTTTTTAAAATAATATAGTAAACTAGGAATAAAACCATAAGCATACAACATTGGAAACTTAGAAATATTAATCACTTATATCAGCAACAATGAATTTAACTTCATTGCACATAATTATATTTTACGTGTTAATTATATGCACAAGGCAGTCATATAAATAAAAAATTATAAATACATATGTACCGTTCACTAGGAGACGAGATTCAATCTTGACTTTCTGCTACTTGTGCTCCCTTGTTGTCATCTACCTCCAAGTGTGAATGTTTTCGTGCTTAATCCAAATATAATAACCCACCAGTTGACCTCCCAACCTACTCCTTGGGTACTCTCCTTCCCCGCTAACCCCCGAGCTGCAATGGGGTTGTACAATGAAGGAAATGTGCTAGCTGATAGAGGTGAGCACTCCTTGGCTCAAGAGTCCCCTCTCCAAAGTCCTATACTTCACCCAACTAAAATATATCTCGTAACCACTCACAATGACATAATCTCCTCCATCCAACAATAGGGTAAGCCAAAATTCCCTTTTTCCCATGGCTTATCCCTTCTTTTATATGAGGATTCATAAGTGACACTTGGAATTTCATGCATAATTAATTATTTTTATTAATCCAAAATTTTATTATTCACCCAGCCATGTGTCACCCTCTCACCAAGACTCTCCAAAATAATTTACTTAAATATTAATTTAAAATAGTATTTTCCTCACCCCAACAAGGCTTCCTATTTCTTCTCCTAGTTGTCTCTTGATTCCCCCTTTCCTACTCCTTAATTTGTATTTATTACTGAAGTTAATTGATAAGTCTCATATTTGGTCGCCTAAATACCTCCCAATTTAACTCAATTTGCCTCTCATATATATATTATTATGTTAGCCCTTGCCACATGGAGGTTCTCTAAATTTCTCCAATTTTAATTTATTAATCTTATTTTAAATCACCACCCTCTTCTCTTAATGAATTTTTTAAGTATTTTATGATTCAAATATTTATACTTAACTCTATGTCCCTCTTTCCCCCTTTTTCCTAATTAAGTTACTTATGTACATTATCCACATAATATTTTGTTTTATCATGGAAAGGTTAGAGTTATCAAAGTAAAATATTTATTTCTTCCGATTCTTCCCTTATCCTAATTTTTATTCTTGATTTAATTTCCTTGGTTATATCATCATTTACCACTTGATATGAATTAGTAGGATTTTCATATCTTTATTATATTTATTAGTTTCTTTTTACTGATGTCGAGGGTGTCAAGTTGGTCATTCCCTTCAAGAACTTCCCATCAAAGTTCAAAGGGTGTCATTCTTGACAGTTTATTTGTGATGCCAAGGGTGCCAATTCTGTCGTGTCGTTCAAGAATTTCTCTTGAAGTTCCAAGGGTGCCACGCCACTTGCCCTTCAAGCATCTAGTGGCTATGAGGGGAAATTATAGGTGTAATGACAGAGACCACTATCATCTCGTATGTCACCTGCTATAGTGAGACTAACGGTGTTGGTGATCAAGGAATCCGCCTTGATGCATGCCCCCCGTAAAATCCTTGTGAGCAACCCAAATTTGGGACCTGCCCCCACGACATCGTGACCTTCAAGGTGAAGGTGTTTCGACCTTTCCAGCCTAAGTCACGGCGAGAGTGCTATTAGGTGAGATCAGGGACACTGCCCAACCCCTCCCATGTAGTTCCATCCAATTGTACGACCCCATCACCCATATGTGAGACATTCGGCCAAGAAACTAACCTGTTCCTGTAGCCACGTCTGACATATCATCAGAGTATATATATAGCAAGTTTCAAATTGGAATTAGAATTTAAAAGAAAAAATATTAATTTCCATCAAACCAGATGTCTTCAACTCATCATATGCGAGTGCCTGTGGTGGTTTCCTGTAATACCCAATAATCATCAATAACAAAGTTTCTTAGTCTTAGTCATTGTCATGTTTGGTCAATTTAGTGTCCTAAATTGCTAACATAAATTATCAACCAGGGATTCGTAAACTGACGAAGTGTGGCGCACTATATGTGCAAGATAACCTATCTCTTACTTTTTTGTCGTTTTTGGATTTTTATGAAATTCTAAAAGACAAGTATGGTTATGGATATTCAAGGCAATGATGTCCTTTATAATGATTTACCAACTTGAAACTGAAAAAAGAATTTGAAACATACAATGACAAAACTTGAAAGGAAATGAAAATGTGCTACTGAAATGAAAAATGTGTGCTAATCTAATAAATCAAAACAGTGAACTAGTGAGCATGAAACCAAACTATTCTTGCTGCTGTCTAAACACAAAAGAAACTATGCTGAAAGAAATCCAAAAGTTGCAATAAAGTAAATCTAAATCAAATTACATCAACTTGTCTTCTGATCCATCATCATTAGTCCAGCTATGATTTTCGGAAGTAACCATAAACAACTTGAGTAACTGATATCTAACTTGCAGAAAGTAAACTAATATCAAACCACACATTCATAATTCAATCCCTCACCATCAGTCCAGCTGTGGCTTTCGGAGGTAACTGAAGATGACATGCACAATTTAATATTTCTAACTTGCAGAAAGGAAACTAATATCAAACTACACATCCATAATTCAATCCCTCACCATCAGTCCAGCTGTGGCTTTCGGAGGCAACTGAAGATGTTATGAGCAATTTAATATATCTAACTTGCGGAAAGGAAACTAATATCAAACTACACATTTCATAATACAATCCCTCACCATCAGTCCAGCTGTGGCTTTCGGAGGCAACTGAAGATGTTATGAGCAGTTTAATATATCTAAATTTGCAGAAAGGAAACTAATATCAAACTACACATTTCATAATACAATCCCTCACCATCAGTGCAGCTGTGGCTTTCGGAGGTAACTGAAAATGACATGAGCAGCTTAATATATCTAAATCTAACTACTGAAACAAATGTGCAAGACTGAAATAAACAAAGCAGTACTGGAATTAAACAAAAAGTAAATTAGCAGCAGAACAATATTGATTCCATGTCATTAGTCAAAAGATATGCAAATGCCCGGGCTGCCATGAAAAATTATGTTAAAAGCTATGATTTCAGAAAGCAATCTAAGTAAGGAAATATGACAAAACAGAATTGAAAACAACTTATCTAGAAAACATGTAAAAGCCTCCTTAGATAGCAGGGGCCCTCTGCTACCAATTTGGTGAATTCCTTCAGCTCCTTAAAGTTGTAATCAAAACAGCATCAAAGAACTGAATTTCTCTATTAAAAACAACTCACAAATCTATATCCCATTCCATCTTGAACTTTGTTACAAAAGACTTCTCTACTACTTTTTCATTACTTTCTCATTACTTCTTCATTACCTATGATAGGAGAAAGCTTCTCCTATTTATACAAAATATGAGGATACATCTCATTAATAGGAGTCCATGAATCTCTCCCTCCATCTCTAGAGTTACAATCAAAATAGGAAATGATAAGACACATGTCTTTCTAGAGTTTTAACACAACTTGAGGAATGAGACACATATCCTCTTAGAGTTTCAATACAACAAGGAAGTGAGACACATATCCTCTTGATCCCATAATCTTCTCCAACCAAATTCGAATTTGGCCTTAGAGTGCCACATAAGGGTCTTCCAGAAGTCTCCTTTTGACCTACACATGTCACAAAACTCATAACACATATATAGATATATGAAACTATGTTAATTTTCTAGTTTCTAATCATAAATTCACTTAAAATACATAAAATAAATAACTTTGGAAAACAAGAATCCTAACCCATATATTTATGTAAATGGTTATTTGATGTAGGGTTTTAGGTCAAATGGCTATGAAATAAAAGCTAAATGGTTATGACATAATGAAAATATGTATGAATATGGAGAAAATTTTTGAGACTCAACATACCCCCCAACTGAAGTTGTTGCATGTCCTCATGCAACCATTGCAATGATTCATTTGTCCATGAGTTGATCTTTTATGAGTTTTGACTCATATAGATTCATTCCAAACTTTGCTTCTTGATTTTTCCTTTTTGGAAAAGTATAATACATTTGATTGCAACTTCTTCTTCTTCTTTTTTTTCATTGGTTGGTTCTTGTGTGACAACCATTTTTTTCCTTTTTTTTTTTTTTTTTTTTTGAAGCATTGGTTCTTGTGTAACAATGCTTTATTTTATTTGTTGCATCAAAGTTCATGAAAACATTTAGAATCAATTTCTTCATCAATGAATTGATCATTTGCAAGGCATATAATCTTTTGGATCATGTTGCAACAATAGTTGGTTGTGAAGTATATGTGGGTGGAAATGAAATGAAAATGTGTGATAGTGTATGACATGTGGATATGAAATGATGTCCCTTCCCCCCCCAACTAAAGATATGACAATGAGGAAAAGGGAGTGAGGAATTTTTCCAAAGTTACAATTTTAGCATTCTAATGAATTACATGACTAAAAATTAGAAAACAACATACCTTCACTTACCTTAAATGTGGATGAGTTGTGTGTGTGTGGTGGCTGCAAAATTCTGATTATATTCTTCTTCAAGTGGCTGAACAAGAGGAGTCATGGATAAAGAGATGAGATGACTTTTTATTGCTTCTACTAAAACTTGCTGAAATCTGCTCCAAAATGCTGAAAATAATAGTCTTCATGTCTTCAAAACTCATTGGCACAATTCCTACTATGTGAAAATATGTTCTGATGTCGAACATAGTAAGAAATTGTTGACTTAGTGGCCATTAATGGATGCCACTAGTCAACACGAGAACTCTCACCATTGATGACAATGAGAGTCAAGATGCCCAAACACATCTTGCTAGGTACGAATAATTTTGCTGATGTCGAGTCACCTAGAAGATCTGACGAACAAGAGACATTAATGTATTCTCATTGTTTGTCAGCATGAGAACTTGCCATTAAGGCATGCAAGCCTCAAGGTGTTTTTACAAAAAACTTAGACTCAAAGGACTATGGACTCAATAATTTGCATTGAAGCAGGGCTTATTTGCGGAATGAAAATGACAAGAAATGGAAGATGAAAATGGAAGATGGCAATGGAGAGTAGAAATGGAAATGGGCAATAAGCATGTGAATGAGCCTCTTGCTTTTATTTGTGGGTTATGTATGGACAAAAAGAAATGGAAAGTGGATGTGAATGTAAATGGAAAATATGAAGTGAAATGAGGTGAATGGTTTATTATGAGGCATGGATGTGATGGAGACAATAGTATCTGAAATTTTTTCAAGTGTTTGGATCTGATTTTGCATCAGCATATTTCCTCCTCTTTGTTGCTGATCATCCTCTTATGAAACAAATTGGTCTCTTAGAGAGACACCATTCTCTTGTAGTCATTTGTCCTTCCTCCTGGAACCTGCAAAAAACTAATACTTCTTCTGCAATGGAATGTAAGATTATCAAAGGGAGAGAGGTGATCAATCTCTCTAGTTATGATATTTACACACAAAACTAAAAATTTGTATTAATGAAACAAGTTCTCAAAGGAAAAATCAAAAGAATTTATACCTGTTTTGGAATTAGTGTCTCAAATTGAATGTAGATTCTTTTCAACAATTTATTTCATTATTTGTCATTTCAAACTCTAATGATGGATTTCTCATTGTATAGATCTTGTTGAGACCTTTCCAACGATACTTGAATCATCAAAATCTGATTTTGTATGAGAAAGTTAGGTTGATTTGAACAATGAGGTTTTTCAGCTGCGGAATTGCAGAACAGCTGCGGAATTGGACTTCAGCTGCGGAATTGGAGAACAGCTGCGGAATTGGACTTCAGCTGCGGAATGTCGACGGTTTCTGTAGCTAAAAATCTTGAATAAAAAGTTAGCCATTCATCATTCATCATCAGTTCAAATTTAATCAATACCTTCAGAAAAACGAGCAAATAACTTGTTCATTTCATTGATTCAAAATTATTCAATTTTTTTTTTTTTTTTTATATAACAACAAAAGAGAAATGCAATTTTTTTTTTTTTTAAGTTTCAACAAATGATGCTAAATAAAGCAAACTCAGATACATTGACCAATCGTGACCTTGCAATGACCATAGAATGGTAAGTGAAGATCACATAAGATGAAAAATAATATATTGGTAAGCATTGAAGAACATAAAAAGCATGATTGTTATTTCAAAATATAATCTTTCATCTCTTCAAAATTTATTTTTGTATCTGTTTGATCCTTGAGGATTATCACAATCAGTAACAATTCAGGACCACCCCCTCAGTTGGAATTCCAATTGCAGCAGTTGCCATTACAGACACGTTCAATCTCAATTGAGCTTACCTTTATGCTACTAAGGTTCATTGTGCCATCTGCACGACCATGTGCTTGATAATATCCTCCTGTAGTTTGCTCAATTCATCCCCATGCCTTCTTAATGTCTTTCCATAGTGATGTGGCATCCCTTTGAAATAAACATCATAATGGTTGGTGTTTAATAATGTCATTGAAGCACCAAAAATTGTTGGGCAGATGATAAAGGAGATGTGAAATCCAACATTCGGAAAACGAAATTGAATTAAATTCAAAAATGAGTGGAATGTGCATTGAATGCCATGATAAGAGTTTGATTTTGATTATAATTCCTCTTCCTAGAAATCAGGAAACCGAATTATCAATGCAGAGTGCCGTTTTCAAATTCTTCACTCAGAAAAAATCGTTTTTCCTCACGCGGCAGGCAAAAATGGCCTTCAAAGAACCGAGAATTTCTCCCAGACCGCCACGAATTTCTTAAAACGGTTTCTGGGTTATCTAATTGACCATGTTGGCGAAAAAAATATGTTTTATTTTTTCTAAATTCATCTCCAATCGATCAGAAAACGTGTTTGAAAATGACGTGTCAAAAACAGTTTGCGTTTTTCTGGGTTCTGCCTCAGCAAAAAAAATCGTTTTCTTCAGAACGTGGTTCAAAATTGCGTTTTTCTGAGAATGAAATACAACTTCTGGTTTGCTGATTTCCATATGTAAAGAGTGTTGTTATCCTGAGCATTCTTCAGTTCAGTCAAGGCACATTTTTTTTCTGTTTGAAAATTTTGTTAATTTCATTGCCTTGTTCTCTTACATGCCATTTTATGAATCTGAAGGAGCGTTTGATGATGGCAGGTGGCATTGGCAAGGCTGACAGGCTTGGTATAATAAAAGGAATTGGCATTTGGGAACTTGACAGGTTTGAATGGCAAGAGATTGCATGAAGGCCTCACAAAT
Source organism: Pinus albicaulis (assembly GCA_034641835.2). Lineage (NCBI taxonomy): Eukaryota > Viridiplantae > Streptophyta > Pinopsida > Pinales > Pinaceae > Pinus > Pinus albicaulis. The sequence continues at coordinate 144,331,144 of CM076579.1, read as the reverse complement.
TCTTTCAAGGATTTGGGGAATTTGATGATGTTTTCAGCTTGAATCCTACAGGTCGATAATGCTGTCATAAGCTCTGAAACACAGCAACCTAGCAGCCTTGCAACATCTCTAACTCCATCATTTTCAACTTCTACATGATTTTCATTATCAAAAGCAAAGAAAATCTGATGTTTCCGAGTCATAATACAGCTGCAAGCATCGTAAATGGTTGAATTTTTATGTTTTCTGTTGAGAGTAATTCATTTTTTTCAAAATGCCATGGCCATTTCATTTTTGTTTATTGATTTGTTATTGTTTTGTTTGTTTGTTTGTTTTTTTTTTTTTTTTTTTTAATAAAACTATATGTTATATTTTTAAAAATTAAAAATACACATATAAATTTTACTAAACAAAATGATTTTTTTTTTTTTAATATTTTTTTTATTTGTTTTGTTAATAAAATTACACATGTTAAATTTTGGAAAATTAAAAATATACATATGTAATTTACTAAACAAAAACAATTTATTGATTTTTTTTTTTTTTTTAAATGATTTGTTATTAAAATTATATATATATTTTCAAAAATTTTAAAAATATACATATATATCTTAGTAACAAAACAATTTAATTTTTATTTTTATTTTTTATTTATTTTCAATTGATTTGTTTAATAAAATTATGTATGTGATATTTTCAAAAATTTAAAAATACACATATATATTCATTAAACAAAACAATTTATTGAAATCAAAGTTTTTCATGAAAACAATTTTTTTTTTTTTTAAATTGTTGAATCAATTGAAATGATGAAGTTTTATTTTGTCTCCTTTTTTTTTCACATAACAATTCTTTTTCTGATCCTCCAGATCACACAAAGTGCAAGAGGAGAGCATACTCAAGAATTATTAAATTTTTTAGATGTAAGAAATAAGGCTACCTAGTTACACTTCACCGGCAACGGCGCCAAAATGTTTGGTCAATTTAGTGTGTCCTAAATTGCTAACATAAATTATCAACCAGGGATTCGTAAGCTGACGAAGTGTGGCGCACTATATGTGCAAGATAACCTATCTCTTACTTTTTGTCGTTTTTGGATTTTTATGAAATTCTAAAGACAAGTATGGTTATGGATATTCAAGGCAATGATGTCCTTTATAATGATTTACCAACTTGAAACTGAAAAAGGAATTTGAAACATACAATGACAAAACTTGAAAGGAAATGAAAATGTGCTACTGAAATGAAAAAGGTGCTGCTAATCTAATAAATCAAAACGGTGAACTAGTGAGCATGAAACCAAACTATTCTTGCTGCTGTCTAAACACAAAAGAAACTATGCTGAAAGAAATCCAAAAGTTGCAATAAAGTAAATCTAAATCAAATTACATCAACTTGTTTTCTGATCCCTCATCATTAGTCCAGCTATGATTTTTGGAAGTAACCATAAACAACTTGAGTAACTGATATCTAACTTGCAGAAAGTAAACTAATATCAAACCACACATTCATAATTCAATCCCTCACCATCAGTCCAGCTGTGGCTTTCGGAGGTAACTGAAGATGTCATGCACAATTTAATATTTCTAACTTGCAGAAAGGAAACTAATATCAAACTACACATCCATAATTCAATCCCTCACCATCAGTCCAGCTGTGGCTTTCGGAGGAAACTGAAGATGTTATGAGAAATTTAATATATCTAACTTGCAGAAAGGAAACTAATATCAAACTACACATCCATAATTCAATCCCTCACCATCAGTCCAGCTGTGGCTTTCGGAGGTAACTGAAAATGACATGAGCAGCTTAATATATCTAAATCTAACTACTGAAACAAATGTGCAAGAATGAAATAAACAAAGCAGTGCTGGAATTAAACAAAAAGTAAATTAGCAGCAGAACAATATTGATTCCATGTCATTAGTCAAAAGATATGCAAATGCCCGGGCTGCCATGAAAAATTATGTTAAAAGCTATGATTTCAAAAAGCAATCTAAGTAAAGAAATATGACAAAACAGAATTGAAAGCAACTTATCTAGAAAACATGTAAAAGCCTCCTTGGATAGCAGGGGCCCTCTGCTACCAATTTGGTGTAGTCCTTAGCTCCTTGAAATTGTAATCAAAACACCATCAAGGAACTTCTTTATTGAAAAACTTCACAAATTTACATCCCATTCCATCTTGAGCTTTGTTACAAATCTACTTCCTTATTACTTCCTCACTACTTTCTCATTACTTTCTCATTACCATGATAGGAGAAAGCTTCTCCTATTTATACAAAATATGAGGAGACATCTCATTAATGGGAGTCCATGAATCTCTCCCTCCATCTCTAGAGTTACAATCAAAATAGGAAATGATAAGACACATGTCTTTCTAGAGTTTCAACACAACGAAGAAATGAGACACATATCCTCTTAGAGTTTCAATACAACAAGGAAATGAGACACATATCCTCTTGATCCCATGATCTTCTCCAACCAAATTCGAATTTGACCTTAGAGTGCCACATAAGGGTCTTCTAGAAGTCTCCTTTTGACCTACACATGTCACAAAACTCATAACACATATATAGATATATGAAACTATGTTAATTTTCTAGTTTCTAATCATAAATTCATTTAAAATACATAAAATAAATAACTTTGGAAAACAAGGATCCTAACCCATATATTTATGAAAATGGTTACTTGATGTAGGGTTTTAGGTCAAATGGCTATGAAATAAGAGCTAAATGGTTATGACATAATGGAAATATGTATGAATATGGAGAACATTTTTGAGACTCAACATGTCATAACAAAATAATCAACATGACATAGTCATCCACATCATTTTTTATCGTGGACTAGAAGTAATGTAAGTAGACAACATAAGGAACAAATCCATCACAAAATCATCATCATAACATCAATATAAAAATACATATCCATCAAAGCCACCATAATCCTAACACCGAAGAGGAAATAAACACATCCACTAATAGTAGAGTGAAGTGTCTGTATCCTCCACTTGAGGTCCTCAAATAATAATGTGTGAGCCTTAAGGCTAAATCAGTGTTAATGTCATATCAAGGTTAGAAATCTAGAGTGAGGAACTACACAAGATATCATGGAAGATCTCATATTAAGGCAGCATCCAAGTGTGCTTATCAATAATAATCCAAAACATCATCATTTCAATCATGAAGCTTCATATCATGGGAGCAATATCTCAACCTTTAAAAGTAGAACGTTTCATGTATATATTTCAAAAGATGTTTGGTGGAAATTCTGAATGAAGTAACTCAATCATGGATTTAATCATGTTCTATACACATCATATACATATGGATGTTCAAAATTGAATATCAATTCTTCAATCAACTAACAGATGCCATGTCACGTTCAACAACATATGAACTTTAAATCATATTTTCCAAGGATTTACATTACACAAAGACATTGTAATAGTCTTACAACATGGGATTTCTTTCCCAGATTCCAAAAATTGATTCATCATTCTATGATACATCATTACGCGATTCGGAATTCATCTCCCTCTTACTTATATTATCAGATGATCATCACCTATCAAGGGTAGACTATCAGTATGTAAAACCAAAACCATAATCAAAATGAATGCCATACCTTGGAACTTATTATCTTGATTTCATCAGATAACTGTCAAATATAGACAAATGTGAATCAAGGAACTTGCATCATGCAACTCTCTCTGTAAGCATAATTCCTTACCACACCAACATAATGATCCTTACATAAATCAACGTTGTGTCAACGAAGTTAGATCATCAGAGTTTAGAAGCCAGAAAAAAAATATTATCAAAGAAATTGATTTTATAGTATCACTTCTTTCAACCAGGTGATAGGTAGAGCTCATATCAAGTCTTTACTTCATTCACTATAAAGCCATCAATTCTATCATTTAATTTAGGCCAATACAAAACCATAATTCTAAATTCTCACATATGACACTGAAGGTCACTATGCCCACATAGCATTGTTAATAGGGAAAATCATCAATGAACATATCAACTCCAAATAGAGAGATTTATAATCCAAATTCATATCTTAATCATAAATTCAAAGTTATAAAACATCATGTCAAACACAAATCATCTATATCAATCATCCAAAACATGTAGAAAAAACCTCAAAAATAATGACATATTCATATAAATGTCTCGGTCACCTACAAACACAAGTTTGATTCAAACATACAAACTTTTCCAGCTGATAGATATTACTAGTATCTGAAATACATCTACAGAACTAACATCTTCAAAGTGACCATCTGATTTCATGCTCAATTCCAGCAATTCCAAAAATAATTTTATAATGACAAGAAATTTCATAGATCTCTTGATTCAAAGTATATACCAAATTCATTGTACACAACTTCAATTCTATGTCTATCAGGCATAGCCACATCTATGGGACTTCCATTTTGCAAGTGAGGCGCAGACCTCTGTTGTATATCAACAATGTCAGATACTCATAAATCATAGAAGAGTATGCAATTTCATTTTCATTCATGTCATCAACCTGTATTTACTAGATTCATGCAAAAGCAGAACATTTAGATCATAAACGCATATCTATCATGATCATCAACATCATGTCATCAATATTTCATCAAGGGATGGACTTGAAAGATCAAGGCAATAGGCTAATGTGACATCACAACCTTATGGACCCAATAACACTACATCAAGTTAGAGAATTTAATTTCACCATATGCCATAACCACAGGTAGTAGGAGGTCTACAACATCAATCTCATAGATATGTCTCTATAATCATGGTTGCCAATACCATGATTATCATTATCAATAGGATCAATTTAGTTTATTCAACAAACCAACAAAGTGAAATATCTCTTTCCATGAGCTTTCATCATGTTGATCATAGGCATTATCAATACCATATTAATGAGGTAAACTTCTATAAGAGATCCAAAAGGTCTTATGAATATCAAGAGTCAAGAGTACCACTTACTAGAGTCAAGATTAGGATCTCCAAACAATAGATGTTATCCAACCATCAAGCTATTCCACTATATCCATGATTATAAATAAGTAGTCTTGTAGAATCAAGAAGATCATCATGATCAAAGCATTCAATACCAGGTACACCATATCATCATAGGAAAAATAATCCAAAATCACTTTCATATGCATGCATGAGCCATTTGCAAAGGATACATTCTAAACATATCATAGCGCTTACCTAGCCATCCAATGTTATAGCTGAAACTTAACATTAAAAAAATATACCATGCATACCTAGTGTTATTACATGTGCACCTTCACATAGGAATAGTGTAATGTTGAAGTGCCTCTTTACCATTTCCAGATATATCTATATTTCCTATATTTTAAAATATCCTTAAGAGGCATCCACTCATCACATCTCATCAATAAGGTCATAATATCCAAGTGCTCGGGAAGTAATGCCTAGAAACAATAATCACATCAATAAGTATAAACAAGAGTAAGGTCATATGTCAAGGAATACTTATCTTTAATGAGATATAATCCTCTCCCTCTTAAACCAACCTTCAAGAGCCATTCATAGACCTAGAACAAGGTTTCCTTCAATAAAAAAACCAGTTCATTTTTCAAATTGATCCCAAGTGCTTCACATAGATCAAATCTCAAGACTCTTACCATAAACAAGGGTTTCTCTCAAACGCTCACTATCACATCCTTATCTACTAACTACCTACGGTTTTATTCATACCCTAAAATTATTTTAGGTCTCTACCATCCTCTGCTTTCTTCCATAAGAGTGTCTCCATGGGGGTGATATTCATGGCTTTCCTTGATCCGAAAACAATGGAATTGACTATTTTCACAATTTCACCAAATATTAAATAAGGTTTCATTTAAGTTAATGAATGAGAGAAATTGATTTTTAAGTGCCTTAAACATAAAACTTGAAATCTGAAATTAAGCATAGTATTGATTTGTTGAGGCTGAGCATATTGGTTTCGTCAGGTGTATGAAGCAAGCTCCCTAACCCTGGCAATGAGCCTCTCGTGATCAAAGTAAGAGGGATATATCCTTTGAAGCTCGAAATAAAGAATTATAGAATGGGGAATCACATTTTGAAGTTGGGAAGCTATTAAAGAAAGAAGAAATGTATATGTATATATTGGGAAGCTATTAAAGAAAGAAGAAATGTGAATCCTTGTACATTCCGATTGAGTTTCAAGAAGCTATGAAGAGATATTGTTTAACTTGATTTGGCAATAGATATTTGATTGAAGCATCAATTTATTGACACTAATTAAGATTATTATTGATGAGATGAGCACATCTCGGTGTTTCTTTAGTATGAGATCTATAATGATATTTTGATGAGAATTTTGTATCTTTAAGCACGACCAAGGTTGAATATGATGTTGCTAGAGTAGATAGCGGTGAGGCAAGTTGAAGAAGCTCTTTGGAGAGTTATTTAAGTAGGTTTTGGATATGACAGGGATAAGTTGTGATAATATTGAGTGGGATATGACTGGCAGAGAATCCCATATGATAGTTGGGACAAAACTATCGTACGAGACAATATTAGGCTTGTGTTTTTCGTTGCTATGAGAGGGAGGATGAATAAAGTATCCTTTTTGTGATATATATATATATATATATATATATATATATATATATATATATATATATATATATTATTTAATTTGATTGTGACATGATGATTAAGAAGATACCATATATGAGCACGATGATATGTTTTTAATCTATAAAGAGTAGGATTGATCATCAACACTAAGCCAACTCTTCCCCCAATTCTGAGCTCCTAGGGTGAGGAATTGAGATGGAGGGCTCTTGGGGTTGACGGATATATGTACAAAAGGGTCATAGATGTTTCTCCTCTATATGTTAGCCATAGGGTTGGAGATGTTTCTCCCCTATATATGTCTTTGTAGAGTATAACCCAGTTGGCATCATACCCACAATATGGGCTGTTGGTATTTTCCCTCCCCATTTGGCCAACGAGTTGAGGAGGATTGGGGGTGTGTGATCCTTACCTTTGGTAAGTCAGGTATCTCACTCGAGCTCATATTATGATGCAGGTGTTCTACCACATGAATCTTAAGGGTAATTATTGGGAAGATAAATGTACAATATGATGGGTTGAGATTTTCTCCCCTCTATCACCTATTGCAAAATATGGGGTTGAAGGTTTTCTGATCCGCCATGATATTCTAGGGTGAAATGTTCTCCCCGATGTGGTTCTAGGTTTCTATGTGCTCCTTGATTATAATCTCTTTGATGTTTTCCCAGGTAGTAGCATTGGGCTCCCCGCTAGTAGTGATTCCATGTGGTAGTAGTGGCTCCCCGATTAATAGAGGGTGGTATATTAGGCTCCCCTCCTATATCAAATTATTCTTCTTTTATAGTTGAGAATGCTCAGCATATGAGCAGGTACAATGAAGAAATAAGTAGGAATAAACAAGATATGAGAAATGATGAAATTTTATGACAATATTCTTGAGATGGGATATGCTATCATGACAATATTGGAATTCCTCCCTAACTAAGAGCGAGTGTTAGTTTTTTCCAGCTAAATGACAAATTCCAATTATGGGAAAATATTTCTCTTTTTGAGAGGACCAATTTTGACTATTGAAGCACTATATTTGGTTAAGGTAAAGTATTATTTTGAATTAAAAACCCACATATGCATATTTGGTTAGTTAGGCCCTAAAGAAAATTGCACACCCTTGGAAGGTTGTAAATACAACTGGCCTCAATCTCATTTTGACATCTCTCTTAGTTTTGGGTCGCATAGGTCTGAGGAAATGTAATATCCCAAATGGGGAATGCAGCAATACATGAACACAAAATTTTAAGTAGCATTGTAAATCAACTCATAATCATTGGAGACCAATATGGAGACATAAAATCATGTACTATATCAGCAAATCAATAGATAATAGTGAGGCATGAATCATATACAATGAAGGGAAAAGCCTCCCATAAGAAATGACTCCACAAAATGAGCTGCTATCACAATACAAGAATTCCGAAGACTACTATAGCACAGTTAAAAACACACTGCTACAACAAAATGATGTACAAAATATGTAGTGCTGTTATAAGTGTTAGTATGAATCTTAATTCCAAGTGTACGAAAAAATACCACTTTAGCTACGCATAACAAACAACCCTAACAGAAAAGATGACTGCCAATATCCTCAGATCGGCAGTTAGGCGATCAAGATAAATGCTGTAAAAATCTAGATCTATACATTAGAAGACATTAAGTAGTAGAAAAAACAAGATTTACTCCATGCATCCAATAGACAAGACAATAATATGTTGAATGAATTTTGTATTAATGGCACCTGGGAGGAAAACACAAGAGGGTGTTCCCTATTCTCCTCAATGGGATGGGTTCTTGTAAGTCCTCAGTGCTTCAGATCTAAAATTCCTCTCTCTTGATGGTGTAGAAAACCCAGACAAAAATGGTAGCAAAATATGACTATGATGGTGGATCAATAGTCAGACCAAAAGTATAGATCCAAAGTGATATTTAGGCAACAAAAGGTGGTAAATGAATGGGAAAACCCTTCTATTTATAACAAAATATTGAGTTAGTCTAGATATTGGTGCATAATTAAAAATTTATTAACCAAATCAAGATCCAACTTTTATGGAATATTTTAGTATATTTGTTGGAGGGAAAAAAATTTGACTTGGGTCAAATCCCTTTATTTGTAAATAATAAATAAATAAATGATTTATTTATCATTTTAAGGATGTGGTTGAGTGATAATCAAATAAATAATGATTTATTTAATTATTTAAGGGTGATTTAGTCATATTTAACAAATAATATTATTTAAATAAGGTTTAAATAATTATTATTTAGAAAATAACAAGATAAATAATTATTTATCTAATTAATTTCCTTGTTTTGGGTTAAATATAACTAGGAATATTAATTAAACTGTTGTTTAACTAATTATTTCTTGAGAAAAATCAAACAAATGTAGATTTATTTAATATTTCCTCATGGGGTTTCCTGTTTAGATCGTAAACAACTTAATAAAGGTGGTTTACTAATTTATTTTTCATATTGAATGCAAATTTACTTAGGGTAAAATTGGTATTACATGGTGTACTTGGGTCCATCTAATAATAATAGTTTAGATGACCAAAAAATGGTGTAACAGATTGCCCCCCAGTGTGTGAACGTTAGGAGCTAATCGTATGATCGAAGTACGTTGTAAGAACTCAATCACTAGACATCGAAGGGGAAGTCAAAGAGAGAGAAGTATAAGGTAGACCAAAGTGTTGAAAGAACTAGACCCTGAGGAGGCGAGACTTACAGGTGCGACAAGTCTCTTTGATGAGTGAGTACCTGTGCTATAGGCGGCGGGGGAGGCATACCTATGCCGGCTGAGGAAAAGTGCAAAAAATAAGGCATCCAATAAATAAAGGGACTGAAAAATATAGTATATGCTGGCATAAACATGAGCCATAAAAACAACACAATAATGAATCCCACATACATATTGTGCCTGGGATAACAGCCAGGACTTGTACAATGATATATGAGTATATGAGATATAAATACAACCCAGATGCCCCTGTAAATAGGAAAGGGCTCTAATAATCTGGCTGATACATGAAATAAAAAAGGTGTTTCAAGCGACTGAGGCCAACATCATCAAATCTATGGAGCTGCATCGAAAGGCTGTAATGGAAAAGTAAATCGGGCATGTGGGGGGCTACCTATAGGGCCACCCCCTTATGAGGGTTGAGACATCTCACACACACTCAGGAATCACCGATGTTAGCTGCTGCATCACTGAACCATCAAGTATATAGATCTCGATGATGCTGAAAGGAGCTGGAGCTGAGAAAAAATCAAGTCAAAGGGCAATAAGGAGTCCCTTTTCCTGATCCGAGGCACCGAACAAGAGTGGAAGCTGGAACCAAGGTACACTACCCTCTAGACCTATCTTATGGAATGAATGAGTTGATGTCGATAGAAGGAGGTCCGCCATATGTGAGGCAATAAGGGATCCTCAACTAAGGCATGAGAGAAAATAGTAGAGCAACTGACAGACTGACACCAGTGATGATGATGAAATGGGGGGTACTGAGAAGCGAACGGACGACTTCCCTTGTTAGAGCATAAAGGGCATGAATTTTCTGGAAGTGACTGACAAAATATCATGAGGGATAGAGGAAAGTGGGACTAAAGGCCATAATGTGCAACATTGGAGAGGAACCAAGTAATGAAGGATGGAGGACTATAGCGGAATGCAATGATGACTCAAATCAGATTCTCTAAACAATGGTGACTCGATGGTGCTGCAAAACAGAAAAGGTCCAATGGGGACCATAAAAAAATGAGTACAAGATGGTAACTCACAATGAAAATCGACACAAGCATGTACAAGTATGGAGGCAAAGTGGTGCCCCCAGTACGAGTGTTGCAAGTGAAGGAATTCGATTTTGAGGAGGGGTGAAGTGATGCTTCTTGGAAAAAATGTGTCCTGGTGGAGTATCAAGTCACTAAAAACTAATAGATACCCATTTGAGGCTTAGTGAGAGCTTTCCAACGGTACAGACGGTTCATCAAACTGAGCTATGGTTTGGCCACAGCAGGCGAAATAAAAATCATGGGTTTTCTTTTAATAAGGCATTTTCCCTCCAAATTCACTCATTTGCAGGTGGAGCTGTGGTGAATGTAGTGGGGAGGGAAGGCCCTAAATCTTGCAGCGATCATAGTAGACAAACTGACCGTGGGAATTGAGATCCATCAATTGTAGGTAAGAGGCCTAATCCTACTCTTTCATTTCAGTGGATGAAAGTTCAATTTAGGTTCCTAGAGCTCATGAACAGGCTAGGTCACACTTTTGGGGGTCTGTTCTGCGACCTGGGTAGCAGGTACTGGGCAGGAAACTGTGACCTGTCATAGAAAGGGGGATTCAATGTTTTTTTTGGCTGAGATCTAGGATTTTTATGGTTGAGGTGCATAGGTGCCCCCAAACATGATGTGGTCATGCCAAAATGTATTTAGAAAAAGGAGAATCTAAACACATTTTAATGATGTGGTGCGCCATTTTTTTTCATTATGGTTATGTAGTTTGAGAAAGGGAATGTAGGATTATTAATCTCTTTGGGTACTGCATATATGAATCAAATGGACTTTAATTTTTGAGGTTGGAATACATGGTGTCACTATCCCACAGAGAGGATCTGGAGATAATGAAATGGCACTCTCCCAGAAAACTCACAAGTTGGTCAACAACAATGTCGAAGGGACTGGGTTGTTTATGTAATATGAAGGAATGATGAGGGGTGTCATCCCTAGAGTGATCTGAAGTGATATGGGACTCTAGAGGTTCTTCTAAATGTGGAAGAACAATGGTACTAGAGTCGACACAACCAGATACCCTAGGAGAGTTGTGGAGAATTTCTTCTCCTGGTCTCTCAAATATGGGTGCCCCCTTACCAAAAAATTGGGCGTCAATGTAATGGCCACAAGTTATATGTGGTTCGAATGCATGGGTTTGATGTAAGGGGGGATAGATAAAGTCAAGGGTGGTGACTACTTCCATAATGTCGTCATCGTAATAGAAGATGGGGTGACTGGTGGAAGAAATACCACTTGACACGGCGAAGCTACCTGACTCATCATCATAAGAAGAGAGGTTCACATGCACATCATCACAAGTGGTGACAAAAGAGTAAGCATATAAAGGATCTACCGATGTTTGGCCTAAGGTGATCGCTGAGGGAGGTCGAGAGAAACATTAGGGGAAGTCTCCAAGGGGACTTCCACCAAGGGTCTCATGGATGATGATAGGTATAAAATGGTGGACGAAGGCTCCGTCATCTCGACAGCAGGAGGGGGAATATCAATGGGAGCATTCGTGTCCTCTAGTTTTGCTGAAGAAAAACATCCAAATAAGGGAGCAGTGGACTCATTGTGCTTGGCCTTCAATTGGCGCACCACTTCCAAAGAGGAGCAGTACTCTTCAAGGCGGGGACAGAGGTGAGTATAGTGGACATGGAAATCACACAAAGCACAAGGGTGATTTTTGTGCAAATATTTGAGTTTCAGGACTAAATCAGGTATAGTGACATATACCTCTAGGATATCAAACTATGGACGAATCTCATTCACCATGGACTTAAGGTGAGGAAACTCCGGACAAGTATGGGTGGCGTGACTGAAAACATCACACAAAGCACACTGGATGGTATGCTTTGGAGGCCAAGGAGGGGCAGGGGTTGTCGGGGCAGCCTTGTACTTTGATGCCACTGTGTGAGCTTTTCCCTTCTTACCCAAAGCGGTTGCAACAGGAGGTGGTTCCTGTTGAGGTGACTGAGACACTGTTGCAGTGGGAGAAGTCATGGGGACTGGTTGAACAAGGGTCAAAGCAATATAAGGTTTCGGTTGACTAGGCGAGGTAGTAGCTGGAGGATCACGGTACCAGATGGGAATCCCAAGGGTCAGGTTAGGAAGAGAGAGGGTGGCCATGATAGGTACCGTGTACACTCTTGGTGGGGGAGCTAGGAACAGTATCTAACCGAAGGGGTAATGGCCAGGCTGGATGGCTCCTAAATGGTTAAGGCCTAGAGGAATCGTTCCAGGAGGGTAAAGAGGCTCATGAGTACCAGCTAAAGGTGAAGGGCCAGGAGGAGAAGGTCCAGAAGGTTGATCAAAGTTCATCATGAGAATCTGGTAATCGAAGGTACCAGATGGAAGAGGTTGAGTGGCTACCTGACCTTCAGGTGGTATAGTAGCCACAAATCCTTGCCGATGGAAAGGATCGGTAAGCACAACCGGTTGACTAGGTGTAGGACTGGAAGGAACGGAAGGGACGACTTGTTGTCCTCTCAATTTTGCTTGAGACTCCCATAGCTACCACATCTGTGGCAAAAGAGGACAATCATGCGTATAATGGCCATAAACACCACAACAAGAACAGGGCTTGTTTATGCAAACAGGCTTGTCCTGCTTGGGCTGAGTGCCCTATTGCTGATTCGTGGTGCTAGGAGAATTACCTTGATTAAGTCCAGGATTACCAGGGGCAGCTTGATTTTGAGTGCCTTTCCTCTTATTTTTTATGGGAGGAGGATTAGTCGTGCCCTACTGTGCATACACCTGCCCCTGAGGGGGGCGATGGTTGCTGTTGCGGGGGTTGAGAAGGCAAGGGAGGAGGAGGTGCTAATGCCAGAGGAGCTGGAGCACCAGGCTGTGGATACGGATAATAATGAGGTTGGGTAACAGTGTGGTAAATAGGAAGTTAGGAAAAAAGAGGAGGCATGTCATATCCCAGATATGTGCTACCGAGAGGGGAAAAAGGGCAGGAGGTGTTGGCCCCCCCTTGAGGAAAACCATAGCCCATGAGAGGCTGAGCATATGGATTAGGGAGAGCTCCAATGATACCATCGGTAACGTGAGATGCCCCCAGTGCATTGGAAACACCGAGTTTTGGAAAATCAGGTAGAACAATATAAACATAACCCGATTGAGTGTAGATCAGGTCATATTTTAATGCAATTTGGAGAGGAGCTTCTTCGGTTTGAGGAAAGTGCGATTTGACATATTTCTTGATAGGCGGCAAGAGAGATCTAAGGAACCATTCCATGTAGAAATGCTCTTCGAAGGTAGGGGCTTGACATAGGCTCTTTCTTCTCCACCATTCCTGGATATGGTCGGATAGGCGGGTCGCAGATGATTGACGGAAAGAAGTCAATAGTTCCGTACCAGTGTCATAACGAAGACGAAGTTGGATGTAAGATAGAAAAGCCTAGGCAAAAGTTGCAAAGGTGGTATGAGAGGAAGGGGCCTAATCAACATACCACTTAGAAGCTTCACCTATAATTGTTCGTTAGAACAACCAAAGACAGACAGAGTCATCGATAATGGAGTTAGACGAACACCACATGTGGAAATATCAAACATGATTTGAAGGATCTTCTGCAACAAGGCCTTCAAACTTTGGGATGTCGGAAGGGAGCTTTGTCAGCATAGCAGGCCAACTAGCATCATGGTGTATAGGGTTTTTTATCAACAGGTCAAAATCAGGGAGGTTGAGGCCTGCCATGAAGGGGACCAAGGGCGCAGTTGGGGTAGTGTCCATTGCAGTCCCACTAGTGGTATTCCCGGCATGAGAGCCGGGGTTAACACCAGCATTAGGTCCTACACCAGACATGGTGAAGGTGTCAGGGGGAGAACCGAAGGCGGAACGAGAAGGAGAACGCAAAGGACCAGAAGAAGAGTCAGTGTGTGGACTCGGTGGAGGACTAACCCAAATCCTACGTGGAAGAGTAAGTCTTCCTACTGGAAATTGAGGATGAAGGCCAAGAAGTCTCCAAGGTAAATGCCTTGGTGGCACAATAATGACGACACAAACATGGCACAAAGGAAAAAGAGACCAACAAGGGTAGGGAGGTGTAGGATCAATTGATTACATTGTCAAAACAAGGGCATAGAGGTGCAGGATCAATTGATTTCAATATTTCTAGAGTATTTGCTTGGCAGTGTTAACCAAGCCCTTTTTCACTTAGGGTTTGTGTGTAAAAGTGTGTAAATTTTAATTTTTAAACCTAAACATTTGTAGAGAAAAAGAAAAAGTGTGTTGTATAGCTGTAAATAAACCTGCAAATGACAGTATATAAGTCTATAAGAACAGAAAATAAACAACTAATAATTCAATAATCCAAACCCAAGGAGGTTGGTCTCTCAACAACTAGTCTATAGGTGACTAAAAAACTAATCAAAACGCACTAAAAAAACCAATATATATAAGGTCAAGAGGGGCAGGGATCTAAAGGGAAAAACCTACTGGAAAGTGGTGCAGAAAACAACAACAAATCAGAGGAAATATTGTTGTAAAAGAGGTGGTGAAAGGATATATCCTGCAGGGAAACAGAGTGAACCCTAGAGGAAAACCCAAAAAAAGCTAAATGAGGTGATTTGGATGGACAACAAGCCGATATGAAGCAGATCTGAAGGTGAGGTATCAGATTTGAAAAAAGGCTGAAGACTGAAATTTCAGACAACCTGCAACTGTAGAAATTTGCTGAATAATAATTAATTATCCACCGAGACTATCCTGATCACATACAATTCGAATTTATATGCAACACATAATCTCTTCCACTCAGATCATCAAACATGTGGAAATAAAATCAAGCGATAACACATCAAATCATCATACACAATAACAGAGTATGTATGGGGAAAGCTTATAGCTGAAAACCCCGCAGCTATTGTGTATATTATAATGGAGAAATCAAGTAACAAACTTAGTACAATACTCCTCACAAGTACTCAGTACTTTCTCATATAGTTACCCACAATCTAGCTCAGTTTTGAACAGGTTACTGGTTCAAAACTCACCGCCAATTGCCTTGCCTCTATTGCGCAATCCAGGCCTGTCTATATAGAGATCCAAGGTTCTAATCTCCTTGGCTTGACGGCGCAATTGTCATGGACAAATCCTCCAAGTGTGGTGCAAATCTCATGCACAACTGATGTCGCCACTGATAGCTAACTCCACCCTTTCATCTACCTCTTTCACTGGTCTCCACTGAACTGATCATGCACTGTAGTGAACTAATGTGTTCTTGAGTTGAATAATGAGTTAATAATTAATGAATTAAATAATATTTAATTCACTCCACTCATAACTAATTGATTAGCTAGTTAAACTAATCTCAACTAGTTCAACTAAAATAAACAGAACACAACTCCACTATTTGTCTCATTAACTCCACCAAACTTCTGCCACTGAAGTCCTAACTAAAGTCAACCATGCATGAGCTCAATACCCCATAAGAAAAGTGTATTTCCTTCTGGCAGTTGCATGTGCCACATCCGTAGCTCAAACTGAAGTGCTCCAAGAGAGTAAACTGCTGTTTAGAGTCCAAATATTATTAAGGGTAAATAATATTTGACTTCCTTATTTTTAGGAGAGGCAGTCTAAAAATAGCCTTCGACCTCTTCGACCTAAAAAATAGAGTCTCATCTATTTTTACCAACATGACCAATGCTCCAAGAATCTCCAACTGGAATCCCCGAACCATGCTCCATATGTCTAAAAATAGACATAGTCTAAAAATAGACTTTGCGCCAGAATTTGCCTGCGGGCCCACTTAGTGAAGGCGACTTCATTTCACTAAGCTCCATCATCTTGCTGCATTTTAAACACTCCCTCTCAGCAAGATATGGATTATCTGCAACCCCTATCCTGCCTCTGTGGAATTCAAACTTGCTCCTGGTGAGCGCCTTCGTCAGGATGTCGGCATCCTGATCCTCCGTGGGAACATATGAAATCATCATGATTCTCCGCTGAACACAATCTCTGATATGATGGTACCTGATGTCGATATGTTTGGACCTATCATGAAATACTGGATTAGCCGAGAGCTTGATGCAGCTCTGGTTATCACAGTAGATCACTGTAGGCTCCAAATGCAACCTGAACAAAACTGCGAGGATCTTCCTCATCCAAATAGCCTCGCATGCAGCCAAACTTGCTGCCATGTACTCAGCCTCTGCTGAACTGAGTGCCACGGATCTCTGCTTCCTGCTGTACCAGGAAACTGCTGTCGACCCAATGCTGAAAACTCCTCGAGAAGTGCTCTTCCGGTCCGTTGGACTCCCTGCCCAATCTGCATCAGTGAAGCCAGAAAGCTTCGCTCCATCCTCCTGTCTGTACCATAGACCATATCCCGATGTGCCTCTAATATAGCGCAATACATGCTTTCCTACCTTCCAAAAGAGCTTGGTAGGCTTAACCATAGCTTGCGAAAGCTGGTTAACTGCATAGCATATATCGGGTCGTGTATTGACCAGATACATAAGCGACCCCACCAACTGTCGATAGACAGTGGCATCCACTACCTCCGCTGAAGTAGCATCCTCCTTCCTCCAACCACCAGGAAGAGGAGTGTCAATAGGCTTGCAGCCTTGCATGTTGAACCTCTCCAGAATCTCACGGGCATACTTGCCCTGAGAAACAAACAGTCCTCCGCTGCGCTGCCAAATCTCCAATCCCAGGAAATAATGAAGGATGCCCAAGTCCTTCATCTCAAACTCTCGTGCAAGATCCTCCTTGCATGAAAGTATCAACTACTTATCGCCAGTCAAAATTAGATCATCTACATACAGTACGATGATCAAAAGCTTCCCCTCCACCATAATCTGGTACAGGTTAGGATCCGCCTCACTCTTGGAGAATCCAAGCCCGGTGAAGTAGCTGTCTATCCGAGTGTACCAAGCACGAGGTGCTTGCTTCAGCCCGTACAGTGCTCTCTTGAGTCGGCACACAAGCGACTCACTGCTGAAGATCTCAAAACCTTCAGGCTGCTCTATGTACACCTCTTCCTCAATAACTCCATTGAGGAACGCAGTCTTCACATCCATCTGATGAATGTGCCACCCCATCTGCGCTGAGAGAGCAAGGATCGTCCGTATGGAAGAGTACCTTGCGATAGGTGCAAAGGTCTCCTCATAATCAATCCCCTCGATCTGTGAAAAGCCACGGGTGACAAATCTTGCCTTGTACTTCTCCACACTCCCGTCAGCTGCCTGCTTCACTTTGTAGATCCATCGCGAACCCACCACTGATTTCCCCACCGGTCTTGGGACAATCTCCCATGCACTGTTCCTGACGATCGAATCATATTCTTCGATCATGGCATCAACCCATACGGGTTCCTCCACAGCTTCCTCAAAAGAGGATGGCTCCGTCACGACACATTGACTCACAAGAGCCATGTATCCAGTGTACCGATCCGGTGACTGCCTCTGTCTGCGCTGTGCCGTAGGTGGTCCTACAACCTTCTCTGCATCTCGAGCCAGTCGCTCAGCTTCTGTAGTGCGCTTGCGCCCTCTGATGGTTGGCGCTGCATGGGTGGTTTCTTCCACCTCCTGAACTTCCTCTTGTGGGTGATCCACATCCGGAAGCTCCTCCTTAGGAACTAACAGCTCCTCATCTGCATGCAAGTGTAGCTCCCTCTCAAGCGAACACTGCATGGCTTTCTCCTTCTGAAATTTTATATCCCGTCGCACAACAGTCTTTCGACTGTCTGACAAATATACTCGGTAGTTGTGAGGTGTATCGGTGTACCCCACAAATATTCCAACCTCAGCAGTTGGATCCAGCTTCCTTCTCGCATCCTTCGTCACATGCATGTAGACAGGAGAACCAAAAATCCGCAAATGGGAAATATCAGGCCTCTTGCTAGAATAAGCCTCCTCCGGTGTACTCATGCCAAGAACCTTGTGAGGACAACGATTTTGCACATACACTGCTGTAGTGCATGCCTCAGCCCACAAGTGAAGGGGTAGGCCCTGATCATGCAACATCGCCCGTGTAGCACCCACAATCGTTCTGTTCTTCCGCTCAGCCACCCCGTTCTGCTGTGGGTTATGGGGTGTGATGAGCTCTCTCCGAATCCCTTCTGCACTACAGAACTCCTTGAATTCAGCCGAGATGAATTCACCACTGTTATCACTCCTTAGAGCAATCACCTTCTTCCCCGACTCCTTCTCGACCAGTGCTTTAAACTCACAGAACTTCGCGAATGTATCGCTCTTCTTCTGCATGAAGAAGATCCAGCACTTTCGAGAGAAATCATCAACAAAGATCACATAATACTTGTGCTTTGCTGTCGAAGCAACTGAGAAAGGACCACACACGTCTGTGTGAACTCTCTCAAGGATCGTAGTGGCGCGACTATCCTTCTCGTGAAAGGTGGCTTTCACATACTTCCCTAAAGTACACCCCTTGCACTGATCTGACTGCGCAAGGGTGCCCTTAGGAAGTCCAGTAGAAATCTGCTGCAGAATCTTCAAAGCTCCACGGTGAAGATGGCCCAATCTCCTGTGCCATAGTTCGCCCTCATCATCCCGGCTCACCACATCTCCAGCCTTGCATGCCATAGCTGCGCAGTCATCTACCTGCAACTGATAAAGGTTCTGAGTTCGAACCCCTATCTTACGGGTCTCTCCAGTAGTCTTACTGCGCAGGAAAGCTTTTCCTTCGCTGAAGACCACATCATAACCCTTATCCTCCAACATCGCTACTGAAATCAGGTTCTTCTTCAATCCAGGTACATGCATGACATCCTTTAAGACAAAGGGTTTACGAGACTCCCTCTGAAAGGATACGGTACCGATACCAGTCGCACTGTATCTACCGTCATCGCCCATCTCGATGTGCATACCCAAATCCTTGTCCTCCAGATCTGAGAACAACTCCCGATCTCCCGTCATACGAAATGACGCACCGCTGTCCAAGAACCACACCGATCCCATCACACTTGAAACCAAGCATGCAATCAGTGAAAAGTCAAGCTCGAACTGTGAAGCCAAAGCTTCTCCATCTGCAAATCTTCCCGCTTGCTTGTTCTTCTTCTTCTTTGGACAATTGGTAGCATAATGTCCGTGATCATGGCAGTGAAAACACTTCACTTTCGCCATATCCTGCTTCTTGCCCTTTGCACTAGAATGAGAGGTTTTCTTACCCTTCCCCTTCTTTGCTTTGGCAACCAAAGCGCAGTTTTCTTCATCAGCTCCCTTTGATGAAGATCCATCTCGAGTGGTCCTCCTTATCTCCTCCTGCATGAGATCCGCCCAAAGGCGCTCCCATCCCGGCAGCTTCTCCCGACCATTGACACTATCTTGATATGAGTGCCAAGCCTTCGGAAGACCAAGGAGAGCCAGGTCGACCATGTCCTCGTCTTCGACAGTCACCCCCACACTTCCTGGCTCATCTCTGCACTGAGTGAACTTCGTGAGGTATTTGGCGATACTGTCGCCTTTCTCCATCTTGATGTTCCTGAGCTTATCTTTGAGCGCCAGCTTCCTTTGGTCACTCTTACTTTGGAATAGATCCGTCAAAGCTTTCCACATTAGAAATGGAGAAGCCTTTCCATGCAGGCTGGATACAATATGATCCTTGACGCCCTCCAACAGGATCCTTCGACACTTCGCCATCTTCTTTTGCCATGCATCGACTTCAGCAGGATCAGTGGGATTTTGGACATCCGTATCTACGAACTCCTTGAGACCATTATCTTCTAATACTGCCTCCATGCGATCCTTCCATGCAACATAATTCGAACTTCCTTCAAGAGCATATTCGAGTCGCAAACCGTTGAAAGACATTTTCAACACTGGCACCAAGAAAACAAAACTGCTGCAAAATTTTGAATTCCACCTCAAAGCTCCGCTTCTCTAGATCTGTGAGAACAAATTATTTCTAGCACATAGATTGACTGCAAGGGGCATTTACCAGACCTTTCACTTTCCGAAGAAAGATGAATCTGGAGGCTACCTGGCCCGCATGCAGACTCTGTCTACCGAAATAAGTTTGTAATCACTATGATGATCAATCTCTACTTCAATAGCTCTGATACCATGTAGAAATTTGTTGAATAATAATTAATTATCCACCGAGACTATCCTGATCACATACAATTCAAATTTATATGCAACACATAATCTCTTCCACTCAGATCATCAAACATGCGGAAATAAAATCAAGCGATAACACATCAAATCATCATACACATTAACACAGTATGTATGGGGAAAGCTTATAGCTGAAAAACCCGCAGCTATTGTGTATATTATAATGGAGAAATCAAGTAACAAACTCAGTACAATACTCCTCACAAGTACTCAGTACTTTCTCATACAGTTACCCACAATCTAGCTCAGTTTTGAACAGGTTACTGGTTCAAAACTCACCTCCAATTGCCTTGCCTCTATTGCGCAATCTAGGCTTGTCTATATAGAGATCCAAAGTTCGAATCTCCTTGGCTTGACTGCGCAATTTTCATGGAAAAATCCTCGAAGTGTGCAGCAAATCTCATGCACAACTGATGTCGCCACTGATAGCTAACTCCACCCTTTCATCTACCTCTTTCACTGGTCTCCACTGAACTGATCATGCACTGTAGTGAACTGATGTGTTCTTGGGAAGATTAATGAGTTACTAATTAATGAATTAAATAATATTTAATTCACTCCACTCATAACTAATTGATTAGCTAGTTAAACTAATCTCAACCGGTTCGACTAAATTAAAACGAGAACACAACTCCACTAGTTTGTCTCGTGCTCCACCAAACACGCACTTTGAAGTCCCTGCGCCCCCGAAGTCAACCATACCTTGAGCTCAATACTATGAAAAGCGTGTTCATACACGGCGATTGCATGTGCCACATCAAGTAGCTCAAGGCGAAGTGCTCCAAGAGAGTAAACTGAAGTTTATAGTCTAAATATTATTAAGGGTAAATAATATTTGACTTCCCTATTTTTAGGAGAGGCAGTCTAAAAATAGACTTCAACCTCTTCGACCTATAGGTCACAAAAATAGAGTCCCATCTATTTTTACCAACATGAACAATGCTCCAAGAATCTCAAACTGGAATCCCCGAACCATGCTCCATATGTCTAAAAATAGACTTTGCGCCAGAATTCACCTGCGGGCCCACTTAGTGAAGGTGACTTCATTTCACTAAGCTCCATCATCTTGCTGCATTTTCAACAGCAATAACAAAAAATATTCCACAAAAATTGGAGGTTACTGAAGCCCTACGGGGCAAGATTCCCACTTAGCTGAGAAAAAAAGAGCAAGTACAGGTCCAAAATGGGTGGATACAGAGGTCAGAAAACCTTGAACAGAGGCTTAGACAAACCCAGAAAAATTTCAGAAAAATCCCTACAAAAAGTCCAGGTCATAGTTTCTGACATGTTTTCAGCATAGGTCGCGGTTTTTGGGCCGAAAGATGCATCCTCAGGGTCCAATTTGTAGTTTTATGGCCCAAAAGTGAGACCTACACTTCCAACACTCTCGGTGGTAGATTTCAGAAAAGGTTGTCGTCTCAACTGCGGTTGATGTCTGTCACTTGCGCAATAGATCCGAAAACACACAGAAGTTAGAATTTTATCGTTTTAGGGTTTTATAGATTAAAAAAAACATCAAGAAAAGAAAAAAAACAAGGGGCTAAAGAGAAATCCTAGGGTTTGAAGTAGCTATATATGCAAGGATCAGAAAAACGACAACGATCGTAATCATAAACCCATGTGGAGTCGCCAGTTGTTAGTATGAATCTTAATTCCAAGCGTACGAAAAAATACCACTTTAGTTGTGCATAAAAAACAACCCTAACAGCAAATATGGCTTCTAATATCCTCAGATCTGCAATTAGGTGATCAAGATAAATGCTACAAAAATCTCGATCTATGCATTAGAAGACATTAAGCAGTAAGAAAAACAAGATTTACTCCATGCATCCAATAGACAAGACAAGAATATGTTGAATGAATTTTGTATTAATGGAACCTGGGAGGAAAACACAAGAGGTTGTTCCCTGTTCTCCTCAATGGGATGGGTTCTTGTAAGTCCCCAGCACTTCAAATCTAAAATTCCTCTCTCTTGATGGTGTAGAAAACCTAGAAAAAAATGGTAGCAAAATATGACTATGATGGTGGATCAATAGTCAGACCAAAAGTATAGATCCAAAGTGATATTTAGGCAAAAAAAGGTGGTAAATGAATGGGAAAACCCTTCTATTTATAACAAAATATTGAGTTAGTCTAGATATTGGTGCATAATTAAAATATTATTAACCAAATCAAGATCTAACTTTTATGGAATATTTTATTATATTTGTTGGAGGGAAAAAGAATTTGACTTGGGTCAAATCCATTTATTTGTAAATAATAAATAAATAAATGATTTATTTATCATTTTAAGGATGTGTTTGAGGGATATTGAAATAAATAATTATTTATTTAATTATTGAAGGGTGGTTTAGTCATATTTAACAAAGAATATTATTTAAATAAGGTTTAAATAATTATTCTTTAGAAAATAATAAGATAAATAATGATTTATCTAATTAATTTCCTTGTTTTGGGTTAAATATAACGAGGAATATTAATTAAACTGTTTTTTAACTAATTATTCCTTGAGAAAAATCAAACAAATGTAGATTTATTTAATATTTCCTCATGGGGTTTCGTGTTTAGACCGTAAAGAACTTAATAAAGGTAGTTTACTAAGTTATTTTTCATAGTGAATGCAGATTTACTTAGGGTAAAATTGGTCTTACATGGTGTACTTGGGTCCATCTAATAATAATATTTTAGATGAACAAAAAATGGTGTAACAATATGCCTCAAAATATATGCCCAATACAGATCTATGCTCAATACCAACTCCTACAAAGAACCCAGAAAGGGTTTTCAGAAATACACTCTATACAAGATGGGATCTAAAGCCCATTGGCTGAAGATACATTGCAAAAATAAAGAACAAGAGTGTATAAGGCTGAGGTAAATCATATCTGATGTAAATCCCCTCAAAGGTCTCCTCCCATGAAAGGATGAACCCCTCAATCACAAGGAAACACTGCAAAGAGCCCACAAGATATGCCATTGAAGCTTCCCTAAAAAATAATGCATTTCCTGGATAGAACAGCACTAGAAATGATGGGAAATGTATCTCCTAATGCAAAAGGTCTTAAATGTGCCCAAGAACTCTCCAAACAGATCTCCCAAGAGAAGGAAAGCTCCCTCCTATGAGAAACTAGCTCGGAAAGTGGGATTTTAATCCCTCCACTGCTGCACCCTGCAACACAGCTCAGTAACCTGTAGAAACTGTGTTGATGAAGAAATTTGTAGCTTGGACTGAAAACCTAAATGTGTAAATAAATACAAAACTCTTCCAAGAGGCCCCTCAAGGAAAGAGGTTGGATTTCCGCTTGAGAACACCCGGTGCTAAACAACACTACAACCCTGCTAAACAACAAGAGGAAGCAAATAGTCTAAGTAGACCAATGTCAAAATAATAATCTAAAACATAATAAAAAATGGCTTCCATCCTCTTCCTTAAGTATATTGTGAGCTTGCATGTCCTTGGCCCCACTCAATTAGATCATTTTCTTCACGAAGTTCACCTCCCTCCAAAACTGCGTTATTTCTTCATTAATCTCTACTCCTCCATAACATTGCTATTGACTTGACCAAATTTGAATAATCAACATGACCAAACCCCTATTCACACTTGGAAGTGCTTATTTAGCTACTAAAAAGGGTCTCCTTTCACACTTGAAGTGTTCTTATTGCATCTAAGGAGACTTATGGGTCTTCCC
This sequence comes from Pinus albicaulis, assembly GCA_034641835.2. Taxonomy (NCBI): domain Eukaryota; kingdom Viridiplantae; phylum Streptophyta; class Pinopsida; order Pinales; family Pinaceae; genus Pinus; species Pinus albicaulis. Next base: position 144,306,999 of record CM076579.1, on the reverse strand, counting down.
ACCCACTTATTCACCTACCTAGTGATAAAACAACTATAATATTCCATTGAGCTTGAAGGCTAAATTTTTGGAATATTACAGTCCTCCCCTCAAAAATGTTGCTTTTCCTCAAGAAATTGTATAAGGAGAGAAAAAAATCCTCCCCTCCTCCTCTTGTGGCCTCCTCATCAATATTCCCCACCACTACTCAAAACAATCTACAATAAATCTGCTCTCCAATGTTTCCTCCCAAGTGTGCAAAACCAATTGGATCACATCATGAAAAGGTGGAAGGTGTAAGTGGGAATATTCTTGCTTCTCAATGGCCTCCTCAAGGTAGGAGTGATGACAAACATGGGGAATCTCATTCCCAATGAGTGACTCCAACACCCATGCTATCATCCAAATGAAATGAGCCATTCTAGGTAGCTCATCAGAAGAATCATCAACCCCAGTTTTATACAATGTATTGGAGGTGCATGGAGAGATCAGATTTTTCCATCCAAGTTGTTTCTCTCTCCATTTATGGTAAGTATGGGGTTGTTGCTGACCTTGGTATGAAATTTCATGGCCTTCAATAATGGCCCAAGTTACCCCACAAAAAGAATCAGCCATGAAGTGCTTCCTCCAATAACTCAAGTTATTTGAAATGGCTCCTCCCATGTGAAGAAAAGAGATGTAGCATAGAAATCATGGGTTACCCATTGGCTCTCCTAAAACATGAAACATGTAAATTAGGAAGAATCATGCCTCCAATGTGCACCTTCAACTCTCTTTCCACTCTCCAAATAAAACTTCCCATGAATATAAGGAAGAAAAAACCAATAAAAACAAGTTATCTCATGACAACCGGAAAGTGGAGCATAGTCCCACACATGGAACCAGGTCAGTGCTTCCCTTGCCTGCCTTAAAACCAAGAATAGCAAGTGATTTCCCAGCCACTTGTTTTTTTCCAAAATCATCTCATAAGATAGGAACATGAATATAGAATGTGGTGTCAATGGTGCACACTAGGAATCATGTGGCTTTCCCCACAAACCACTAATAAAATATCCAACCCCAATGCTACAAGTGGCCTTGAGTACAACATAATATAATGTGCAAGAAGGAATAATCATCCTTGGTTCAACATGCAGCTCATATAAAGTAAAGAAGTACAAATCAAAATGAAAAATTGTACCTTCTCCACCATGTACTTTGGTCCTTCAAATGAAATGGCTCAACTAGAAACTCTCCCTCACTTCCAATGAGTAGGGAAGTGGTTGTGACATTTCTCCCAATGCTGATATATATCCTGTTGGATGCCCTCCCAAGTGAACTCCTCCATCAAAGAATGGAATGCATCAAAGTGAATGGAAAGAAAGTCCACATGTGCTGCATGTAGTAGCTTCCTCTTCAGCTCAGAAACTCTAGTAAAGAAGATTTTGCCATAAGAATAGATGACCACATCATCCACCATGTATCTATCATCTCCCTCCAATTCATCAAGAATCATGCAAGCACTAAAATCCTTGGAGTACTCTACCAAAAGTTGAGACCTCCAATATGGATCAATCCTCCCAAGAGACAGCGCTGACGATCTGAAATGTGAAGCTCCCCACATGTTGCTGTCTTCTCCTTTGAAATCCCTCATGCTGAATTCATCCTCCAAAGTGCTACCATGCCCATCATGCAGCTACTCATGCTCAAATAAAAGTGGTGACCTTTGGAGTTTGGCCTCCCATCAGAAGCTATCATCCAAAAAGAACCTCCTATACTTGTCAAATGTAAGCATGAGTGGCCTCCATCTACTCCAATGTATGGAGGATTCCTTCCTCAAAGGAAGTACCCTTTGTTTCTCTAAATCCATGGAGTAGCTCCCTTGCACCATGAGGGTGCCATCCTCCATTACTGCAACAACTTCTGTCAGCGCAGTATGTGTAGTGAGAGTAGGTGATGCTGAAAATGGAAGGATTTCCCCCTCCTCCTTGAGTTTATCCGAAACTCTCTGCACTTTACTAGACTCCTGAAAAATTTTCACCTTTATAAAATCTAAGAGGGGTGAACCAAATGGCAAGATGATTCTTACCAACACCAGATCTGGTGGCCTCCCAGGTGGAATGCCTTCATGTAGTGAGACATCAATTTCAAGAGTATACTATACATATGGTTGGGCAACCTTGCCCTTGCCCTCACAGTGCAAGTCACTCTGCCTCTCCCTTGCACTAGCTCTCTGAAATAGATAGGGGTGTGTTCTCCTCATCAAATGATGTTGACCTTCCTCCCTACCTTCTCCTTTCATCAGTAATATCTCACAATCATGTTGCGCATTGATCGTTCTTTGTCTTCCATATGTGAGATCCTGGGGAATATCTTGAAATGACACAATAATTCCTCTTGTTGGAGCATGTGATCCTCCTTCCTTTGCATGAGGGACTAGATATGCTCTAGATGTGACAGCACTGTAGCCCCCATCCTTCTCTTCCTCTTCCTTATGAATGGGAGTAATATTCTCAATAAGAGGATCCTATTTTGAAAAAGGAACCTACACGCCCTCTTGTCCAAAGATATGAGAGAAAGATCTTTCCTCTATCAAGGTGTTATGCAAGATGTGAGATTTTCCAACAATTTTCTGAAGTGGATTTGAGTTTTTAGGTTCTTCCAACCCATGCAAATTTTTTGGTTTGTTTTTCCCTACCAAGATTGTTTTAGAATGTCTTCCATCAAACCTCCCCAGTAATCTCTTAGTGAACTTTGCATAAGAAGAAATGTTGGCCTTTTTCAATGAAAATGACTCAAAAATCCACCAAGCATAGGCCTTACCTTCAAAGTGCAGCACTACAACTTTGATGGCTTCAGCTTCAAAAACTTGGTGCTGCTGCAAATAGGTGTGTAGCTCCTCCACCCAAGCTCTAGTTGAACATGCTGGTGATACATCAAAAGTAGATAGAGAAAATATATCCATGTCATGCTACCTGCTCCTCTCCATCTTGATCTTGCAAAACACTTGGAAATTGATATGATCTCTAAACTTCTCAGTTTGAGATTCATACTCCTACAAAAAATCACTAAGAGTTTCCCTCTTAGGCATTCCTCCTTTTTTCATCTCTCTCATGGTAGATTTGGACATTTGATTGCGTTGTGCATAATAGGGTGTAGCTGCATGCTCACACCTATCATGTGCAAATCTAGATTTGGCTCTAGATCCAAACTCCTCTGGAGATTCCATCTCCCTTCTCATTTTCTTGAGATATTATTTAATGCTTTGAATCTATTTAGGAATAAGATTTGAGAGCCTCTCCTCCTTTCCTCCACATAATGGAGTCTTCTCTTTTCTATACATCTTCTCTTCTCCTTCATCTATTGATAGCATAATGGCTGAGATCCATAGGCTGAGCCAAGATTATGCTCTGATACCACTGTAATATCCCAAATGGGGAATGCAGCAATACATGAACACAAAATTGTAAGTAGTAGTTTAAATCAACTCATAATCATTGGAGAAAAATATGGAGACATAACATCATGTATTATATCAGAAAATAAATACATAATAGTGAGGCATGAATCATATAAAATGAAGGGACAAGCCTCCCATAAGATATCACTCCACAAAATGAGCTGTTGTCACAATATAAGAATGTCAAAGACTACTACAACGCAGTTAAAAAAACACTACTACAGAAAAACTATGTACAAAATACGTAGGTCTAGTATAAGCCTCAAAATATATGCCCAATATAGATCTATGCTCAATACCAACTCCTACAAAGAACCCAGAAAGGGTTTTCAGAAATACACTCTATACAAGATGGGATCTAAAGCCCATTAGCTGAAGATACACTGTAAAACTAAAGAACAAGAGTGTATAAGGCTGAGGTAAATCAGATCTGATGTAAATCCCCTCAAAGGTCTCCTCCCATGAAAGGATGAACCCCTCAATCACAAGGAAACATTGCAAAGAACCCACAAGATTTGCCACTGAAGCTGCCCTAAAAAATAATGCATTTCCTGGCTGAAACAACATTGGAAATGATGGGAAATGTATGGCTTGATGCAAAATATATGAAATGTGCCCAATAACTCTCCAAACATATCTCCCAAGAAAAGGAAAGCTCCCTCCTATGAGAAACTAGCTCATAAAGTGGGATTTTAATCCCTCCACTATTGCACCCTGCAACACATCTCAGTAACCTGCAGAAACTGTGCTGATGAAGAAAGTTGTAGCTTGGCCTAAAAACCTGAATGTGGAAATTAATACAATACTCTTCCAAGATTCCACTCAAGGAAAGAGGTGGGATTCCTGCTCGGGAACACCCGCTGCTAAGCAGCACTGCAACCCTGCTAAACAACAAGAGGAAGCAAATAGTCTAAGAAGACCAATGTCAAAATAATAATCTAAAACAATCCCAAATGACTGCCATCCTCTTCCTTAAGTATATTTTGAGCTTGCATGTCCATGGCCCCACTCAATTAGGTCATTTCCTTCATGAATTTCACCTCCCTCCAAAACTGTGTTATTTCTTCATTAATCTCCACTCCTCCATAACAACGTTGTTGAATTGGTCAGTGTTGACTAAATCAACATGACCCAACCCCTGTTCACACTTGGAGGTGCTTATTTAGCTACTAAAAAGGGTCTCCTTTCACACTTGAAGCATTCTTATTGCTGCTAAGGAGACTTATGGGCCTTCCCACCCACTTATTCACCTACCTAGTGATGGGCCTTCCCACCCACTTATTCACCTACCTAGTGATAAAACAACTACAATATTCCATTTAGCTTGAAGGATAAATTTTTGGAATATTCCAGGAAAGCTCATAGAGATTGGCTTTCACAGGTCTGAAAATGCAGGGTCTAAAGATAACACATGTGTTCTAGGATTTTGGTTCTTATTCACATACATGGAACAGGGAAATATCGATTTCAACCACATTCGGGTATGCTCATTTGTGTGGTTGAAGCCTCTCAGTTGATTTCATAACAAGCCCTCCTTGTGGTTGGGGTCTAGGGTTCTGTTTCTCAGTTGATCAAAGTTTTCTTTCATTGACTACACAGTTTAGAAGTTGACCGCAGATAGTGACAGTTGATTGCAGCAGGGTTTTGTTATTAGATTGGTTGGGTTCATATTATGGACATTGTTTAGTTGAAGTTGTTGGATAGTTGTATGGATGAAGATATGGATCAATGTACTCCCTTTTGCTGAATCATTCAATGATATTCTAATAAGAAGAAGAATTTGAAATGGATTTCCCCATTGTGGGTTTTGCCCTGGTGTTCGATCAATCCTGGTGTCTCTATGTGTGAATACTTTTCTTCTATTGTTCCTTTATGTTCTGGTGCATTGATGATTATATTTTTCTTTCTACACAGTTGCATATGCTATTAAATAATTATGTAAGTGTGAATAATTTTATGGTGTTATGGGGTGCATTTAATGTGTAAATGAAGAATTCAATTATCAAAGAAAATAAAAATATAGTTGTTAAGTCTCAAACTTTCCTACTTTTCACACCTTTCCCAAGCCTCACCTCCCCTATTTTTGAACTCCTTCCACCCTTAATTATGCTTAGTTCGACTATATTGTTTAATTTTGGCTAAAAGGGTACCATAAGCTTAGGGCATGTCAAATTAACATTATAAGTGTCATTTTTCATTAAACTTGAAGTATTCTTTGATTTGGATGTATCTTTATTGAATTACCACTCCAACTGATTTAGAACTTGTGCAGATATTCTTTTATTCGAAGTAGCTTTGAAAAATATTGAAGACAGCTAGTGCAACCAAATTTCCTAGTGAAGCCTTGGATTTCCTGTAGCATATCTGGATTTCCTGCAAAATCTCCATATTTCTTGCAGAAGTGTCGATTTCCTACACATGTTGATTTACTACAGTGAAATCAGTGGTTGACTATGTTCTGTTTATGGATAGATCCAGCAAGACCATGGGTTTTGTGGGGAATTCATTGCACATGAACGCTATCCTATTGGTTGCTTTGAACCTCCTTCTGAAACAACCCAAACCTACAGATTTCTTCTCGTGACCACACAAGGAGGAAGCTTCAATTATGTAACAAAAATCGTTTAATCCATGCTTTCAGTCATGGATTAGACTCAACATAAGCTAATTTTGATGATCTGGACCTGTATTGTTGGTTGATAGCTCTGATTAGTCATTTTCATTATTCGAGCCAAATATGGGCTTTAGAGACTATCAAAAATCATATGTATTTCATATTGTAAAGGATTGTTGGGTTGGGATTTATTCTAATAAGCAATATATGAAATTGTACTTGGTTGTTTATTTTCATATTAATACAATATATTATGTTCTATCTATTTTTCTAAGCAACCTCTTCGATTTTTAAAGTGGTTGTGAGTGAGGGAGGGCCCCCTTCGCTCACAACTCCTGCAGCGTAGTGTGTGTGTGTTTAATTCATTTTATGCAACAATAATTCTTTTACATAGCTAATGCATTCTTTCTCAAGTTTCAGCATCAGATTGTTAATTACTAAATGATTAAGGTTATTATGTTAATGTGTTAATTTCATTTGGTCAAAGCTTGGATTTACATTGTCTAAGTTGGTTTCTTGATTGTTGTAATTTGATCTTTTACCTTTTCATGGTCAATATCAGCAATATCGATAGTTGTAAAGGCATGTTGTAGTCCACTCCATAGCCTTTGACACTAAGTATTGATGCAGGGAAGAGGCATTAGTTGGTGTGTGTATGAATAGTTAATTTATGAACGCTTGCAGTAATAAGCCTGCATATATTTTTCATAATATCTCGCAAGATTACCTACCCTAGGTTGAAAATTTATGATTAGAAAATTATAAGTATATAATTTGACTCAACATTTTGGCGTCGTTGCAGGGGAGGTGCTAAGGGATGTTACTGAAAGTGTTTTAGTTTGATTTTGTCGATTTTTTTTTTTGCAAGATTAGGGAGTTGAAGTGATAAGATAAAGGGCAAAGCCCATGCACCCACAGAGGTCAGAGATTCGCCAAATCCATGTCATGATTTTTTAGTAAGTAGATTTTTTGAATTTGATTGTATGATAGATGAATAGGGTCCAATAGTTTCAAATGTTTTTTGTGGTGGTATGAGCGCCAATTCATTTACTAATACACTGGCCATAACAAGGAAGTCTATAAGAAAGAAGGAAACAAATAAAGAAGAATCCAAACAGGAAGTTTGTAGTCCCGAGTAGGTTAATAATTCTACAACATAATCCTCTGTTGGAAAATATTCTATTGTTTCCCATCTCGAATCTCCCCTTGCAAGAAATACAAAATCTCTACTCAGTGGTCATCCTAGAGAGGAATTCCTCGTGAATCTTTTCATATAACCAGAACTCCAGACCATTGATTCTAATGAATTTGTAGCCTTCCAAGGTCCTACTCTTTGTTAGACTGATATGGCTCATCTAAAAGGCACTAATGAGAATGAGGAGAAACTAGTTACATTTAAATTTCCTATCAAGGATACTATTGGAGCTACTCATATGAAAAACATTCATCCATCGGCCTTGCCTAACTTCTGTAGTGCCTCTAGTGAAGACCCTGATGCCTTCCTATTTGAATTTGATGTACTATGAAGAAGCTATGACTATTTTTCCAATGCTCAGAAGCTGAAGTTATTTCCTGCTACATTAAAGGATGCAACTCTCAGGTGGTTTATGGGGTTGGCATCAAACACCATTACAAATTGGGATGAAATGAAGAAGGTGTTCTTGAAAAAGTACCAAGACTATTGTAAGACTAGGGATCTTAGGGAAAAAATATTTGGCATGAATCAGAAGGAAGGGGAGATCCTTGAAGATTTGGTGGAAAAATTCCAATATAACTTACAAAGATCTTAGATGAATCAATTAGATCAAGAGACCAAGAGAACCATTTTTCTTAAGGAAATCATATCAGAGTATCTGGAGGTCTTAAATTTAATAGGAGAAGGTGATGTAACAAATCTAACTTATGATGATGTGTGAGATTTGTAGAAGATATTCCATAGGGAATTCCAAGGTTGGAGGAGGGTCAAGAGTCACTTCTTCCAGGCTTTTTAAATCAGTTGCCAGAGCTGGAGTAACCTAAGATGAAATGGGTAATTTATTTGAAAATTTGAAAATTGATATTCTTAGCACTTTGTCATCACAATTATATGTTTTTCAGGCTAAGAATAAACAAGAGAAACATGACGAACTGGAGAAATCCTTGGCTATGTTCTACTCTAAATGCAGGAAGAAACATGCTCTAATGGAATGCCCTGCTGACAGTATAGAGGTATGTCGAATTTGTGAAGTTGAGCATTCCACTGATCAATGTCCCTCTGTGCCTAAAATAAAAGAAGAATATATATAATATCAAGGATTTTTCAATGCACTTTATGAAATGGCATCTCAAAAACCATGGCAACCACATCCTGCAGGTATGTCATAATCGCATTTTCAATTTCCTTATGCTCAAAATTAGATGTGGAATATTCCAATGCCCTGGCAGCCTTGGCCCCCTCAACAAACTTGGCAGGGGAACTATTCTTACCCTACTGCACAAAGTTCCCAACTCAAATTTTTTATCCTATGCATCTCACACCACAAAAAATGGTACAACCACAATAGCAGCGTCAATTGACTGCCCCACCAAATCAACCTCATCCCACATAGCTACCTGCTTAGATAGTGTCTAACCCTAACAATAAAACCATCCAATCCAATCACAATATTGGATTGGTCACTTATCCCAATTTTCCTACCTATTGTATTGCACCACAGCCACTGTGTAATATTCCCAAATTTTCACATCATATTTGGAATATTAGAGTCCTTGATTTTCTTAATGAATAAGTAAACAAAAGGGTGGAGGGACCCACAATCCTCAATATAAATAAATATCCACTTTTTGTGTGTGAATGTGGATCAGTTAAGCCTAGATATACATAATGAGGTAGTTGAGAAACTACTAATGTGAATGAAATTGGAGAAATTGTCTCATTAATGAGATAGATCATGGAGGTTGACACAGTCAACTAAGATCTTGAAGAGATCAAACAAAAGGTTGATTCAGTAAACTAAGATCTTGAATATGTCAAAAAAAATATCATGGGAAATTCATGATAAAGTGATGGAGGATATTGTGCAAACAAAGCACACTTAATGGAGAGGGTGTACATTGCAACTAGACAGGATGATTGATTTGGTCAAACAACGTAGTCAAACTTGGAGGATCTTGTCCAAATACACTGCGCATTCTAGATGAGGGCCAAGGCTTGGGAAGTCTCAAACATTATATAAAGAAGATGAAGGAAAGGATGAAGGCATGCTGGTTATTCTTGATGTAAGGATCTTTTCAGATCTGGAATTTTCATGTGACATTCCATTGCTTTCTCGGGTTGTTTAGCAGAGGCTGCAAGTGTTGTTTAGCACAGGGTGTTCCTGGTCGGGAATCGCACCTCTTTCTTAGAGTAGCTCTAGAAAGAGTATTGTACTTCATTCTACATAAGGAATTGGTGCCACAACTCTTTTCCTACTTTCTGCATAACATTCATATTCAGAAATTGCAAATTTCTGAAGATCAGTTTGGAAGGTGGAATTTGTCTTCAGTACTTCAACTGGAGAACTGGTGATGGTTTATTCCTATCACCTTGGGCTTATGGATCAGCTTCCTAGAGCTTCATTTCAGATCTGGCATCATGAAAAAATTTATTGACCTCCTAGCATTAGTATTTCCTTCAGGAATTACGCTGTCCATTTTGCAGATCCAAAAGGAGGAAGGAAGTTACTAGCATTTCAGCTAATAATCCTATGAGGGATCATACCCTCACATTGCCATCAGTCTTACCATCAGCCTGGAGTTTATTGCAGCATTTTTCAGTAGGCGGAAGGCCTCTCTCTCCCTCACAGCATAGTTTCTATTGGAAGTTGTGTTGCAGCAGCTACAATCATTATTGGAGGATTGAGAAGCTAGATCTAGAGCTTCTAGCTTGTAGATCTGAAGAAGGGATCAACCCTTCAAGCTTAGATATGATCTTGCAACATATTTCAGCCATCTATTTGACATATCTAGCTTCATATCTATATTTCCCAGCAAATCAAGGATCACATCCTAGGTAGGTGATTTTCTAAAGTTGTAGATCTGGAAAATCCTTTCTGGTTATCTTGGGAATCCATCACGTTGGCTAGATCTTGAATCTTGGCATCATCTAAGCTCCAGATTTGAGTAGATATTCATTTTCCTTTTCAGCCTAGAGCTATATGTTCATATTCTACTTAAGGGACATTGCAATATTTGCTTCAGTGCCTCTCCAGTTATGGTGTACCTATTGTAGCATGTTTTCTGGGTGGTTCTAGACCATATTTTTGGCTAGATCTACTCATATTGTTGTACATTGTGTAACTGAAACATATCCATATAATAAAATGGTCAGCTTTTCTGTAAATTATAATTTTGTCTTAAGATTTATTGTTTATCTTCCTGCAGTTCTTATATTTTGTTTAAGTATTACTGCATTCTCCCTTTTGGGATATTACAGTGGTATCGGAGCATGATCTTTGGCTCATCTTGTGGACACTTCATCTTTTGCATATAAAGAAGAAGCAGATAGATGAGATCTATCATGGAGGAAGAAAATTTTGCCACTCATTTTTGTAGATCTATGCAACATCTCCCCAAGGAGGTTAATGAAATGAAATAGGAAAGGCAGAAAGAAGATACAAGAAGAAGATGTGATGAGGAAGGTCCAAGCACTTCCTATCAACAAAGAAGAAAACCGGAGAATCCTAGATCTCCTCATAGATCCACTATGCCCACTCCCTTTGGAGAAGGTGAAAGGTGTATAATTGAAGAAAGAAATGAACCTGAGACTCATGAGACTCTCATTCTATATCTTGAAGAGTACAAAGCACAGTCTAGAGCATTCAAGGAGAAGTTAACTCTCCAAAAATGCTTCAAAATCAAAGAATAAAGAGGATCCTATAGCAGAAATAGAAGAAAGAGGCATAATAGATTCTATTTTCCTACATTTTATGGATCTTCCTCAAGCACTGTTAAGGCTTGGAGGAGAGAGTTAGATGCATTTCTCAAGCTACATCCTGTGGTTGAAGAAGATGTTGTCCAAATTGCAGCACTTCATCTTTTAGATGAAGCAAATGATTGGTGGTTTGGTCACATGGAGCATGCAAAGGTGACTAAATATTCATATTTATTTCACAAGTTGAGGAAGAATTTTGATGAGAAGAAGACAAAGATGTGCTACAAAGAGACATTTCCTAAGGAAATAAAGGAGGATTTCATTCTTGTCACTCTGGACAAGGAGTCACTACATTCACCACCAGCTACAGAAGTACTTGTATTCGAAGAAGAGACACTTGCAACATTGCAAGGTGGTCTTTAGCTCTTGACACATAGAGTCCCATACATGATTCAGGAGGTGCATGAGGAAGAGGAGGAAGATTCCAGTGCTGGTACATTGGAAGAAGAGCTGCCATCACTCTTACCTGTAGTTGGAGACACCATTGTCCCAGTTGGAGGAACTCTTGTGTTATGTTAAGAGGTTCCAACATATCAATTGATCCAAGGTATGCATACACATTCATCACCTATTGTTTCAGTAGATCTTATTGAAGCTTATGGGGATATGCCATCAGGGCCAATGCATGACCAAGGGTTAGATCCAAATGCTAATTTGAAGCAACAATATATCACAGTGCAGAGGACCCTTGATCTAATCAAGGAGATGAAAATATATCCCAGATTGTCATGGATGGACTACATTCAACCCCTTGAGTTGAAGGGTAGAGTTTCAGAAGGAGGGATGAGCATAATCCTTTGTACAATGACTGGTTATGAGATCAGTATTGTACTTTTATTTGAGATAGTTTATGTATTACCTTGTAGATCTATAGCACTGTCACTTAGTAGCTGTGAAGATGAGGAAGTCCCATCATTCTTGGAGCATTCTGAAGGTAGCTTCACTCATGAAGCAATGGAGGAAAATATGATAAATGGTAGACATCTTGAGATGAGAAACCTTTTATCCTTTCTAGATGACCCTTTCTCAATGAGCATCTCATAGCTCAAAGAGAGACTTCTACCTATAGTAGATCCATAACCTCATTGGTTTTGGAAGGCCATGGATGATAAGAAGGTCTCATTAAGATATCTCATTGGAGGTGCACTTCAACATTTCATGAGTGCAAATTTCTTCATTGGTTTGGGGAAGATGGTATTCTACAAAGGGAGGATACCATGATTATGCAGCACATCACTCATCTTCCATATTGGGGTGAGTGGGTGAGGATGATAAGCAAGGGGTTTCATGACCACTTGCAGATGTATGACATGGGCCAACAAGCTTGGTTATGCTGGTTACCCTTGGGAGATTCTTATCACTACCCAAAGGCTCCTATTTCTTTGATCCATGCCTTGAGGAACACTTATGAGATAAAGAAGGAGGCATGGTTACGTTGGTTGCTCTTGGGTGAGTATGGTTACCATACAATAGCTCATGTTTTTCTGATTCATGCCTTGTGTATCAATGATAGAATGCAGTAAAAGAAGGCATGTTCATTTTTGTTTCACTTGAGAGAGATTGGCCACCACATGACATCTCCTATGTCTTTGTGTGTTGTATAGGGTAAATCTTGGCATGATGCTCTCATGATGTGCATTGATGATGTTTATTTGTATTGGGCTAATGTGACATTTCATATGTCCATTAGTATGTTTTTGCTTCATGATACACATGAGGAGGAGAGAAAGCAGTAAGATCTCTTGTTGCTTTGGGTGCTTTTAGGGGAGTTTGGCTTGTTCATCTTACATAGAGGAGATGGAGGATGGCAGCAAAGGGCCTTACTCTGGTGGTTAATATTAGGGGAATATGGTTTGGCATATTTTTATACCCATATAACTCCTTCCCTTATTCTTTTGCATAATTTTGGAATGATGCTTGGATCCAACAAGGCCAATAGGGCTAAGGAAGAGAGCATATCAATGCTCAATCAAATTCATAAAACATGGGATGAAGAGATGTATTATGAGATGGAGCTTTTCCTTTGTGGAAAGAGCTACTTTATTTTATGTATTTCATGTGTTAATGATGAAGTTGGAACTCATGTGGTTGTCACTTGGTACTTCATGATGGAAGGAGGACATCTAACCATATAGTTAGAGGTCATTGTATATGAGAGGCAACTTTGGAACCAAACATACATAACACATTGTAGAAAATGGAGGAAGCCTTCCTTATGTGTATGCCATTTGGAGGGGAATAGATGGCTTTGCATCTACTTTTGGAGTTACTTGAGGACAAGCAACATTTTTCGGGGGGGGACTGTAATATTCCCAAATTTTCACATCATATTTGGAATATTAGAGTCCTTGATTTTCTTAATGAATTAAGTAAATAAAAGGTTGGAGGGGCCCACAATCCTCAATATGAATAAATATCCACTTTTTATGTGTGAATGTGGATCAATTAAGCCTAGATCTACATAATGAGGTAGTTGAGCAACTACTAATGTGAATGAAATTGGAGAATATGTCTCATTAATGAGATAGATCATGGAGGTTGACACAATCAGCTAAGATCTTGAAGAGATTAAACAGAAGGTTGATTCAGTCAACTAAGATCTTGAAGATGTCAAACAAAATATCCTTGGACATTCATGATAAAGTGATGGAGGATATTGTGAAAACAAAGCACACTTGATGGAGAGGGTGTACATTGTACCTAGACAGGATGGTTGATTTGGTCAAACAACGCAGTCAAACTTGGAGGATCTTGTCCACATACACTGTGCATTCTAGATGAGGGCCAAGGCTTGGGAAGGCTCAAACATTATATAAAGAAGATGAAGGCAAGGATGAAGGCATGATGTTTATTATTGATGTAAGGATATTTTCAGATCTGGAATTTTCATGTGACATTCCATTACTTTCTCGAGATGTTTAGCAGAGATTGCAAGTGTTGTTTATCACAGGGTGTTCCTGGTTGGGAATTCCACCTCTTTCTTAGAGCAGCTATAGAAAGATTATTGTACTTCATTCTACATTAGGCATTGGTGCCACATTCATTTTCCTACTTTTTGTAGAACATCCATATTTAGAAAGTGCAGATTTCTGAAGTTCAATTTAGAAGGTGGAAGTTGTCTTCATTACTTCAGCTAGAAAACTGGTGAGGATTTATTCCTATCAACTTGGGCTTATAGATAAGCTTCCCAGAGCTTCATTTCAGATCTGGCATCAAGCCAAAATTTATTGACCTCCTAGAAGCAGTATTTCCTTTAGTAATTACGCTATCCATTTTGTAGATCCAAAAGGAGGAAGGAAGCTACTAGCATTTCAGCTAGTAATCCTGTGAGGGATCATCACCTCACATTACCATCAGCCTTACCATCAACCTCGAGTTTATTGCAACATTTTTCAGCAGGCGAAAGGCCTCTCTCTCCCTCACAGTGCAATTTCTATTGGCAATTGTGTTGCAGCAGCTACAGTCATTATTGGAGGATTGAGAAGCTAGATCTAGAGCTTCTAGCTTGTAGATCTGAAGAAGGGATCAACCCTTCAAGCTTAGATGTTATCTTGCAACATATTTCAGCCATTTAATAAATCTAGCTTTATATATGTATTTGCCAGCAAATAAAGGATCAAATCCTAGGGAGGTAATTTTCCAAAGTTGTAGATATGGAAAATCCTTTATGGGTTATCTTGGGAATCCATCACATTAGCCAGATATTGAATATTGGCATAATATGAGCTCCAGATTTGAGTAGATCTACATTTTCCTTTTCAGCCTGTAGCTATATGTTCATATTATGCTGAAGGGATAGTGCAGTATTTTCTTCAGTGCCTCTCCGGTTACGTTGTACCTATTGTAACATGTTTTCTGGGTGATTCTAGACCATCTTTTTAGCTAGATCTACTCATATTCTTGTACATTGTGTAACTGAAACATCTCCATATAATAAAATGGCTCATATTCTCTGTAAATTCTGATGTTGTCTTAATATTTATTGTTTATCTTGCTGCAGTTCTTATATTGTGTTTAAGTATTACTACATTCTCCCTTTTGGAATATTACACGCTGTAGGAAATTTCTTTCTCTGTGCTGCAGGAATTCCCTATGCCGTTGTAGGAAATTTTCATTCCTACGTTGCAATATTTCCCTATGTCACTGTAGGAATTCCCTATGCCACTGCAGGAAATTAAACATAGGTCGGGAAAATTGGTGACTCAGCCCGAAATAATTGAAGATATTGTACAGTAAGATAGCCTGGAAATACTTGAAGATGAAACCACACTTGAACCAGCAAAATAATCTGCCTCAAGGCCACAAGAATCTTCCTCATCCCATACGGTCCATCCTCCTTTTCCAGAGAGGTTGGAAATGGAAATAAAAACAAAACAACCCAAGCTTGACCATGTTTCTGAACTGAGAAATATGTGCATTAAGATTCCATTAGTACAAGAAATCAAGGATATCCAATATATGCCAAAACAGTGAAGGAACTATGTACCAAGAAACTAGGAAGACAAAATAAAGAACCCTCAAAAATTCAAGTAGGTGGAAATCTTGCAAGTTTAATGTCCACCAGATTTTTTTACTAAAAAATATGCAGACCCGGGAATACCCATGGTTACCACCTTTATCAATGGGTATCCCATAAAGAATACTTTGATTTATTTGGGTGCAACCATTAATTTGATGACTATGGATACTTTATCTCATATAGGATCCTTTGAATTATTATCCACTCCTACCATGTTAGAATTAGAAGATAGGTCTAAGGTAAAGACAAAGGGGGTATTAGAAGGCATTGTCATCTCATTAGATCCTTGAGGAGTACACTACAGATTTTTATGTTCTTCAACCTAAAACCAACTTTGGAGGGCATCCATTGATCTTGGGGAGGCTCTTTTTAGCCATGGATGATGCCTACATAGGGTGTAGATCTGGAAACATGACCATCCCTCATGGGGCTAAAACAAAGCACATCAATTTGTATCCCCTCGCTAAACCCCTATTGAGATCAAAGAATACACATTGGGTTGAATAAGAAGAGCACGATTATGAGTGTACCAATCCAATTTTAACAATAGCCCAATCCATGAGTCTTAAGGAAAATTCTGAGGAAAATTTGATAAATTGTTGTATTTCTAATCTTGATTTTCCACAGCATTTAGAAAAATAGTTTAGTCATAATTTAGATATCATTACTGATCTGCAGGATTTTTATGAACATAGTACAAATTTTGAATTACATTCAACCCTATTATCTACATTTCTTGCATATTCAGTGACTCAAAGGGAGAGTAAGGTAGTAGATTTTTTTCCTGAAAAATCTTAAACATTAATTCTACCTTAACTCCTGAACAAGAAAAAAAATTAATTCAAACATTGAAAAAAAATTCAGATACATTTGCATGGGAATATACAGATATGAGGGGCATTCACCCAGACACGTGCATTCATCATATTTATATAGAATAAGATTCTAGGACTTTGAGACAGCCACAAAGGAGGATGCACCTCGCTACCTATGCTTGCGACTAAGGGAAATTGCAGAAATTGTAAAATATGAATTGCATAAATTGTTAAATGTAGGGTTCATCTGTCCTATCTCAAATATCTAGTAGGTATCCCCACTAGTTATTTTCCCCAAATAAGAATGGTAAATGATGAGTGTGTGTAGATTATGGGGAAAAAAACAAAGCTACATTAGAAGACTATTTCCCTTTACTGTTTATAGACCAAGTACTGGACACTCTAACAAGAAAAAATTGTTTTTCCTTCCTAGATGGGTTCAGTGGATATAATCAGATTAGGATAGTTCCAGAGGATTAGTAGAAGACAAAATTTACATGTCCCTGGGGTACCTATGTATATAAATTAATACCATTTAGTCTATGCAACACACCAGCCACATTCCAACAGGCGTTCCTTGGTATTTTCTCTAATATTTTGCATGATTGTGTGGAAGTTTATATGGATGATTTTACAATCATGGGTGATAATTTCAATGAGGCTTTACATAATCTTGAAAAAAATTTGTAGAGATGTAGAGAAACTAATATTTCATTAAGTAATGAAAAATGTTTTATGATTATGACTGAAGGTATTGTTTTGGGTCATCATGTTTCTACTGCAGGATTTAAGGTTGATCTGGCAAAAATTGAAGTTATCGTAAAGTTGCCCCACCAATCAATCAAAAGGGAGTGCAAAGTTTTCTTGGACATGAAGGCTACTACAGAAGGTTTATTGAAAATTTAAAAATGTACCCTCTCCATTGTTCAAATCATTGACTAAAGAATCTGAATTTCATTAGAATGATGAGTGCCAAGTTGCATTTGATAAACTCAAGGAAAATTTTTCTTCAGCACCTGTCTTGAGAGCCTCGGATTGGAATTTTCCATTTCATATTTCCACTGATGCCTCTGATTCAGCCATAGGAGTAGTATTGGGTGAAGAGGATTGTGTAACCCATGCTATTCATTTTGTTAGTAAAAACTTAACTCATGGAGAACTGAATTATATAGTAACTGGAAAATAATTCCTTGTTGTGATTTATGCTATTAATAAGTTTAAACACTAAATCACGGGTTATGAAGTTTTTGTGCACACAGATCATTCTGCTATTTGTTATCTCATGAATAAACAAGTCACTAATGGTAGAATTACTAGGTGGTTGTTGCTGCTACAATAATTTGACATCACAGTATCGGATAGGCCTGAAAAAGAAAATAAGGTAGTTTATTTCTTGCCTAGGCTTAACCATGTAGGTGAGGATGTTCCTATTAGTGATAACTTTCTAGATGAAAAATTATTTTCCATCTCTTTTAAAACGCCTTGGTTTACAGGCATGGCTAATTATCTTGCTACAGGAAAGTTACCACCTTATTTTTCATCTAATCATAAAAGGATAATTATTAGAAAAGGTGTTGATTACTCTTGGATTAGGGGAGATCTCTTTTTCACTAGACCTGATTTGATTATCTGTAGGTGTGTTAGGGAAGATGAGATCTATGAAATCTTGAGAGCCTGTCATGATGAAACTTTTGGAGGGAACTTTTCAGACAAGCAGACAGCTTATAAGATCCTTCGCTCAGTTTATTATTTGGCTAGTCTTTTCAAATATTCTAAGGAGTATGTTCGGAAGTGTGATAGCTACTGGACAATGGGGCGGCCTATACAATCAGACGAGATGCCTTTACAACTATGTGTTCTCATGAAACCCTTCGAGAGGTGGGATCTTGATTTTTTAGGTCCCATCAATCCTATGTCCAAAGGTAAGAAGTATATCTTGGTTTGTATTGATTATGTTATAAAGTGGGTGGAGGCAAGAGCACTACCTAGAGAAACGGAAAAATTAGTGGTAGATTTTCTTTTCTTCAATATTTTTGTGAGATTTGGAGTACCTAGAGAAATAGTTACTGATCAAGGTGCTCAGTTTGTGTCTAAGATTATGCATGGAATTGTGCAAAAATATAAAATTACCCACCGGAAGTCCACCCCTTATCATCCACAGGCCAATGGGCAGGTGGAATCAACCAATAAAGTGTTGGATAAAATCCTTACCAAAATGGTGAAATTACACAAAAAAGATTAGTCTCACTGACTTCCTAAGGCATTGTGGGCTTACAGTATCACATGGAGGATTACCACTAGCTTTTCTCTGTATGAATTAGCATATGGAAAACAAGTTTTGTTTCCCATTGAATTTCAAATCACAACCTTCAAGATGGCAGCATATTTGGGTATAGACCTTGATGAAACACAACAACAGAGAATCTTGCATCTCAATGAGCTGGATGAAATCAGATAGGATGCTTTTTAGCATACTGACTTTATCCAAAAACAAAGGGATAAATGGCACGATAGATACATCAAAAAGAAGAAATTCAAAGTGGGAGACTAGGCATTGTTGTATGATTCAAAATTTAAGAACTTTAAAGGGAAATTCAACACACATTGGCTAGGCCCCTATGAGATCGAGAAATATTTTTACAATGGATCCATTAGGATTAAAAATATTGATGATGTGAGTGTTACCTTCTTGGTGAATGGGCACAGATTCAAGCTATATCAAAAACCCCTATCAAAGGAGGAATTTGTGGAAGAAATTGTGAATAAGAAAGAGCTGGAGATGGTAAGGGAAGGGATTATTCCTTCCACTATCTCTTCTTGATTTTCCTGCTGATAAAATGAGCTTACTTTGTTCTGTCACATGCTTAGTAAATTGTGAGAGGAATGTCTATTGGGTATAAGTTTATTCCTTTTTCTGGGCCCAATGGATTAATTATGGAAAAGGAGCCCCCCTGGAGTCTTCTTTTTCAGTATTTCAGACTCTCTAAAATTGAAATGTGGTGAGCATGGACTTCCACTAGGCTCATTAAAAACACATGTCAGTAGATCCTTTGGGATCCTTTCAATAAAATTTGTTTTTTAGTTATCCTATGGATTGCTCGTGTTGCACTGATATGGGATTTCTTAAGGCCCTCCTTCAAAAAATATTGGCCCATCGACATTAGCAACTTATCTCGGTGCAAGATTAGAGCCTTGTGATGCCTTGAAGCCTGTATGCCCTAATGACAGGCTATCTCACCAGCAGCAATGGAGAGACATTATGGCTCCTTTACTACTAGATCCTATAGGGGGTTCGACAACAGCTCATAATTCACACCTGATTGGATTCATCATGGTACCTTGGTCCTCACTCTCATTAATGGTGATGGGCCTCACATTAGTTAACATTTGACCTCAATGGTTGGTAATACAATGAAAAAATTGCACATTTGACATCAACACATTCATTCATGTGCAATGGATTGTACATAAATTGTGGAGATATTGGTTTCCTGCAGAAGGTTCGATAGACACAGTCTCAATTCCTATAGAAGGATCAACAGACACAGTCTAAATTCCTGCAAAAGGTTCGACAGACACAGTTTCAATTCCTACAGAAGGTTTGATAGACACAGTCTCAATTCTTGAAAAAGGTTCACAAAACACAGTTTCAATTCTTGCAGAATGTTCAATAGTCACATTTTAATTCCTACATAACATTTGATAGGTACAGTTCCATTTCCTGCAGCAACACCTTGGTTTCCTGAAAGACAAAAAGTACAGATAGAACATTACTTTAAATTATTTGATATAGTATTGACAGTCATTATTGATCGAAGTCACGAATTATATGATCAAGTGCCTGATGTAATGTTAGTAAGTTATCATTGCAAGTACAAGAAATGTCATCAAGGATTGGACCATTGGAGTTAAGCTCAATAAGGTACAACCGGTGATAAGATTCCTAAGGTAAGGTATAATGACACTTTAAATTTAAAAAATTTCATGACTTAGGCTATGGTAACCCTTGTGGAAAACCCCACTTGTAAGTCATTGTGGCATAAATTCCACGACTTGTCATCATGATTGTGACATCACGGTTGTTGTATTTTCAATGTCCATCTTGCAGGTTGGATCATGATGGTAATCATGATCACGACCTACCTTTCGAAAAACACTGTTCTTTTTTATCTTTCCAATTTAATCTCTTTCTTTTTCAAGAAATTCATTGCAAAGTTCTCGGTCTGTATTCCCGTAAGTTGTGTGCATTATTTTCTCCCATCTACATTCCTGTGACATGCATTCACTTTATCCATTCCTTCCTCATCCTCTCTATCTATTTCCTCCTTCACCATGTCCAAACCACAACCCCCTATTCACATTGAGCCACAGAACCTCACGCTACTAGAAGCCGACCCTCGCAGCAAAGCGAGGATGGAAAAAGCAGGATGGCTTCCCTTCTTTCAAAATTTCAGTGGCCATAAATTCGAATTGATGAATTCATTTTCCTTGAAACTAAATGGTGATAAATCGCAAGTTGGAAATGTTCAATTTAGGTTAAGATAGGAGCTGGTGGCGCGAGCATGTGGAATTCCACAAGCTGGGGAATGATGGTTTAAGAACTGACGCTTCAATAAGGGAATGTGTGCATCTTTCCTTTAGAAGTATCATTCAAACCCTGATTGGGGTAAGGGGATTCCACAAGAGTTTTTGAGAAGTAAGTATTGTCACGTACTATTCTTCCTACAAAAGTATATAACGTGTGAAGGTCGCTTCGGCCTTGCATTTCTATTTCACATTTAGCTTTTCAGATAGTTTCAATATCAGCCCCTAAAATTCCATAATATTTGAATATGTATTTGGCCAAAATTTCCACAATCACGAAATAAAGAGTCACCCATATATAGGAAAACCTATATCACCATGGGCTGGTGAAAATAATTATGATGGAGTTCCTGCAGAAAACAAAAAAGACATGGGAGGACTTTATGGTCGAGAACCATTTTGTGGAAGATGAAGAATCTAACTCCTTAGCACTCAAGGAGGAACAACCAGTAGAGAAGCCTCAGAAGAATTCGCGGACTCATGGACGACAAGTAAAAGAGGATGACAGGGACGAAGAAGTAATGGTTACTGGGGAAACCAATGTAAAAGGTACCCAGAAAAAGGGACCTTCTACCCCAACTAAAAGAGTTACGAGGAGCCAGGTTGCTAATTTGGCTATTAAGGACATGATAGAAGGGGGAAAACCACCCAAAAATTCTTGTAAAAAGAAAGGAAAGTCCCATGGCTTGGCCAAGGGAAAGGAGAAGGTGGAACCAGCCACATTCGTTAACAAGGACACTATGTCCTTCCAGAGTCCTTCATTGTAGGAAAGAAGAAATGAAACCATGGAAGAGAAGTGAGGGCAGGGGGACCATAGTGTGCCCCAATCTTCCCAGGGACATCAAAAGGGGGAAGTTAATCCCCAAAGGAAGCGGTCTCAAACAGGCACTCGAAGAGACCATTAAAGAGCTCACTATTTCAAAACAGGCCTTAAGGAAGGAAAACGTGGCCTTGAAGGAGAACAACCTCTGAATGGAGAAATACCATGAGGAGTGGCATGAGAAAGAGGCCCGAATTATGAAAAAGAAGCAGGCTTAGATTGACCATCTAAAGAAGAAGAACAAAATTTTCAGGGTTCAGATTCAGGTGGAGTCTAGTTAGGCCTCGTTGGATCATTTGGCCATAGTAGTTGCGGCCTAGGTGAACAACTAACTCTCTATTTCAAAGGCTACTAAATTTTTTCTTGCATAGGTACATGCAATAATTTTGGTGTGGGGAGATGTTAAGTCTCAATTTTTCCTCTTTTTCACACCTTTCCTAAGCCTTACCTCCCCTATTTTTGAACTCCTTCCGCCCTTAATTATGTTTACTTTGACTATATTGTTTAGTTTTGGCTAAAAGGGTATATAATCTTAAGGAATGTCAAATTAACATAATAAGTGTCCTTTTTACTTAAACTTGAAATATTCTTTGATCTAGTTGTATATTTATTGAATTACCACTCCAAGTGATATAGAGCTCATTAACAAATTTTCTTTGATTCGAAGCAGCTCTGCAAAATATTGAAGATAACTCATGCAACCACATTTCCTGCAGAAGCCCCAGATTTCCTACAGCAGATCTGGATTTCCTGTAGAAGCTCCATATTTCCTGGAGAGGCTTCAATTTCTTACAGAATTTGATTTCCTACGGAGAAATCAACGGTTGAATATGTTCTACTTATTTCTAGATCCAGGAATTACATGGGTTTTGTGGGGAATTCGTTGCACATGAAGGCTATCATATTTGTTGCTTCAAACCTCCTCATGAAACAACCCAAACCTACAGATTTCTTCTTGTGACCACACGAGGAGGCAACTTCAGCTATGTAATAGAAATTGTCTAATATATGCTTTCAGTAATGGATTAGACTCAACAAAAGCTAATTTTGATGACCTGGACCTGTATTGTTGGTTGATATCTCAGATTAGTCATTTTCCTTATTCAAGTCAAATATGGCTTTAGAGACTGTATAAAATCATATGTATTTCATATTGGAAAGGGTTGTTGGGTTGGGATTTCTGCTGATAAGCAATATATCAGATTGTACTTGGTTGTATATTTTCATATTAATACAATATCTTATGTTTTGTCTATTTTTTTGAGAAAATTTTTCGAGTTTTGAAGGGGTTGTGAGTGAGGGAGGGCCCCCTTCGCTCACAACTCCTGTAGAACAGTGTGTGTGTGTGTGTTTAATTATTTTTATGCAACAATAATTCTTTTACACAGTTAATGCATTCTTTCTCAAGTTTCAACAAAATATTGTTAATTGATTAAATCATTGAGTTTCTTATGTTAATTTGTTAATTTCATTTTATCAAAGCTTGGATTTATGTTGTCTAAGTTGGTTTCTTCATTTTTCTAATTTTATCTTTTATCCTTTCATGGTCAATATCAGCAATACCGAGAGTTGTAGAGGTATGTTGTAGTCCATAGCCTGTGTTGCTAAGTATTGATGCAATAGTTAATTTATGAACACTTACAGTAATAAGTCTGCATATATTTTTCATAGTATCTCGCAAGCTTACCTACATATAATTTGACTCAATAATAGCCTTATGAAAAATTAACACCAATGTTTTCTCATTCTTCTCTAAGTGTAAAGACCAATTTTCTAATTAATGTACCAATTATTTTCTACGATACTAATTTTGGAACAAATAAGTGATACCGATTGTGGAATTTGTACCATGATTTGAATTCTACTGGTTGTGTTATATATCCAAGGATAAAAATTCTTTTTAATAGTAATATAAATTTTTTTTTTGCTATATTAATTTAGTAAGTTGTACTCTTGTATAAATACACCAAATATTGTTCCAAGAAAAATAAAGATTCTTCAGACCTAATTAGATATAATAGGATGTTAAATTTTAATTTGATGTTGAACATAGTGTTTATTGCTACTTAAATCAATTGATCGAAATTAAAGAAAAAACAAGGAGAGGATATGAGACATTCTACCTTGTCATTTCACTATCCTTGAATTTCATTTTTCTCCCCATAAAATTTTACTACTAATCCTGATTAATAAATCTCCCCCTGAGCTTGGTCTCTTTTCTTCTCTCTAAGCTCCTGGCATACAACTATTTCTAACAAACCTGTAATTAATATTTCCTATTTAATATTCCTATGGTCCTTTCTTTACTTCATTTTTTAATTCACCTTAGATTTTAATTGCACATAAATCCCCTTATCAAGAATATTTCCAACTATCTTTCTTGTAACATTTCTCTAGGTAATTTAAATTTACCTAGAATCTACTCTTGTATTTGTATTCACAAACTTTCTAGATATTAATAGTATTCGGGAGTAAAATTCTCATTTTTTGTTGGCCTTCTTAATTACATATCAACTATTACTCCTCTTTTAAAACAACATGTTATATCCTCTCAAAACCATTCTTATTCCTCAATAAGAGTTATTGTAGCAGTTATTCTTACTTTTCTATGCATACATAGTCACATTCCTTGTCATTTTTTGGAGATATCATTATGTGGAAAACTCTTCTATGTTTTGTAGTGCACCTTGTGAATATTACATGGTGTGATGGGATGTGGTTTTTTATTAATCCTTTCACTGAGAATTTGAATGAGAGATTACCTTCAATCTTTAATGGTTAACTCTACCTCCTTTAAGTACATATACATTTTATGGAGTGTTGATTCCTTTTTCCACTAATTTTACGGAGTCTTCCTTCCGAATTATAGACCCTTTAGAGTTGAATGTGACTTCATTTCCTCTATCAACCATTTTACTTACAATCATGATGTTGTTTTTTAGGCTTCTAAGAAGTAGAACATTAGCCCTTGTATTAACAAGCCTAAAATTTTATTTTCCCATTGCTTTGGCAAATGTATAATTTCCAAGAATAATTCCACCTTGTTTGACCTTTTTTAGAGAGAGAAATATTCTCTTATTTCCTATCATATAATGATAGCACCCATTTTCTATATACCACTCATAATATTCATGTTGAGCACATAAAGCTAAGTTTCATTTCTCTCATAGTTATTCCTTCATTTTCCATGTTTTTGGACTTTCATTTTAGTTAATACCATTTTCTTTTGATTTCTTCTTCCTAATTTGAGTAAGTTTTAAATACTATCACAACTTACTTCTACAATATATTTCCTTTTGATCGAAGTTGTTACATATCTAAAATTCAACATAATTGAATAAATCATCAAAAGGATTATTGTCTCTGAGATTATTCCTATGGATATTTATAAATATATTATCTTTTCTTAATTGAAAATATTTAATTATGTTAATTATGATCTGATTATATCCAAGGTATGCCTTAAAATTTACAGTCTTATGTCCAAAATTTATACATGAATAATAGTAACCATAGAAAATATTTTGGTACCTAGGAATAATTTTCCTTTGAGGATACTATTTTTCCATCCTTTGATGGCTTTCTCTTTGAGGGAGATGAGGCCTTTTAACACCGTTATCGATGAAATAGGTAACCGCACTGTTACCTACTTTTTTTTGGTAGCATAAAAAGCACCCGATTTTGAAAAGTGGTGATGCAGAATCACCTTTTTTTTTTTTGGAGCACATTTTCGACACTCTAATATTTTTATTTATGAAGTATGAATACTTGTTTTAAAATGTTAAAAAAACAAAATTAACTCGTAAAAATAAAAAATTTAAACAAAAATAAATAAATAAATAAAACAAAAATATTCGAAAATTGTATTAAAAGAAATGACAAAATTTGAGAAAAAAACACATAATTTAAAGAAAAAAACAAAAATTAACCAAAAAAATTTAAAAAAAAAAACATCAAAAACATTTTTTTCTAAGTTATTAAAAAAAAACCATATAATTAAAAAAAAAATTAAATAGAAAATTTAAAAATAATTTAAATTACAAAATTAAAATTTAGATAAAAAAAATAAAATACAAAAAAGAAAAATTTAAATTTAAAAATTTAAATTAAAATAATAATAATAAGAAGAAAAAAAAAAATACAAATTTTAAAATTAACAAAAAAAACAAATTAAAAAAAAAAACAAAATTTAAAATTGAAAAAAAAAAAAAATAAAATAATTAAAAAAAACTATCATTAAAAACAAAAAAAATGAAAAATACCACGTGCAAATAATTAAAAAACAAATATCCATAATCTATCATGCTTTTTTTTAAATGAAACAAATTATAAATTTTAAAAATGAAAACTAAACTAAAAGATTAAAAAAATTAAATTAAATTAAATTAAAATTTAATAAATAAATTTTAAATTTTAAAAAATAATTAATCTAAAATATTAAATTTAAAAACAAAATTAAAAAAAAAAAAAAAACAAAACAAAAAAAAATTAAAACAATTTAATTTTAAAATAAAAAATTTGAATTAGAAAACAAATAATTTAAAATTTTTTAAATTAAAAAAAAAAAACAAATTAATTTTTTTTTTTATTAAAAATTAAAAGCCCTCGCCCGCCTGCCAGCCCGCCTCCGCCACCACCGGGCGGGAACTGGCCCCGAGAATCGCCCTCCCAGGTGGGAGGCCGATTCTCGGAATCGGCCTCCCCCGCGGCGGAGGGTGATTCCCGAGGGCGATTCTCTCGAATCGCCCGCCAACGGTCGGTCTCCACCGCCACTGGTGGAGGCCGATTGGCGGTGCTACACCACCTGGCCAAAAAAATTCTTTTTTTTTTTTTTTAATTCAAAAAATTTAAATGTTTTTTTTTTTTTTAAATTCTAATTGCTCGTATTTTAATTTTAATTTTTTTTTTTTTAATTTTATTGCTATTTTTGTTTTTAATTTTTTTTTTTTCTAAATTTTGTTAATAATTTTTATTAAATTTTATATATTTTTTTATTTAATTATTTTTTTTTAAATTTTTTCATATTTTTTTTTTATTATTAAATTTTATGTTTAGTTTTTTCATTTAATTTTTTAAAATTTAGTCAATTTTGTATTTTTTTAATTTATTTATTTGAATTTAATATTTTTTTTTTAAATTCTATTTTTTTATTATTATTTTTTTAATTACATAAAATTTTTATATTTTTTTTATTTCAATTAAAATTGTGTATTTAAAATTAGATTTTTTTTAAGTTAAACTTAATCTTTTCAAATTAATTTGCTTTTTGTTTTATTTTTTATTTAATATATTTAATTTAATTTAATTTTTTCAATTTTTCAATTTTAATTGATTTTTAAAGTTTTTTAACTTTTTATTTTAACAATGTTTTTTTTTTCTTTTTCTTTATATTTAAAATTTAATTTTTATTTCAAAATTTATTTGTTTATTCATTTATTTATTAAAATTTAATATTTTTTTTAATTTAATTTGTTATTTTAATATTAACATTTTTTTTTTAATTTAATAAAATCTAATATATATATTTTTAATTTAAGTTCATATATATATATTTTATTTTTTATAATTTAAATTTAATTTATTTTTTAAAATTTATTTGTTTTTTTAATATATATATATTTTTAA
Source organism: Pinus albicaulis (assembly GCA_034641835.2). Lineage (NCBI taxonomy): Eukaryota > Viridiplantae > Streptophyta > Pinopsida > Pinales > Pinaceae > Pinus > Pinus albicaulis. Next base: position 144,279,653 of record CM076579.1, on the reverse strand, counting down.
ATTTAATATTTTTATTATATTTTATTTTTCATTTTTTATTTTTAATTAATTTTTCATTTTTTTACTTTTAATTTAAATAATGTTTTTTTTTTTTTTTTTTAAGTTTTAAATTTATTAAAATTTAATATATTTCTTTAAATTTAATTTTTTATTTTAAAATTTAATTTTTTTATTTTTTATTTTTTAAATTTAATGAACATTTTCTTTTTCTTTTTTAAATTTAATTTCTGTATTTTATTTTTATAATTTCTTTTTTTTTTAACTTGATTTTTTTTTTTAATTTAATATTTTTATTTTGTTTTTATTTTTATTTTTTTATTTCTATGCATTTTGAAGTTTTAATCTTTAAATTTTTTTTTTCTTAAATTTTAGGTTTTTTTAATGTTTGAATTAAAATTTTTATTTTTATTTTTATTTTGTTTATTTTTATTTTATTTTATTTATTTATTTTTTTATTCCTATATATTTTTAAATTTTAAGCTTTAAAATGTTTTTATTTTTTAAATTTATTTTTTTCTTAAATTTTAGGTTTTTTTTAATGTTTGAATTTTAAAAATTAAAAAATCTTATTTCTATTTTTAAAAATGTCAAAAATATGACACAATTTTTATTTTTTTTGTTATTCCAGCATCAACTGGTTTTGTTTTTAGGGTGTTTTTTCAATCCTTTTTTCAAGAAACAATTTTGTTTTTAGCATAATTTTATAAAATGTTGAAATTTGACCTTCAAAAAAAACCAAGTGCGTTCTGGAATACACTTTTTTTGTTTTTGGGGTGTTTTTTCATGTTTTTTTGAGTCTTTTTGGGTTAGAGTTCCCGTTTTGAGGTCAGGTTACCTATTTCATCTGGCATCGTTGTTTTTGTTGATTTTGCAATGATATTTGTGTTTGTTTGAGTGGTTGAATCTTTCACTCCTTTGTTGTTGCTAGCTTTTATTAGTTTCTTATGTTACCTTGCTACCATAAACACTCACTTTCTATTGTTTATTTTTAAGTTGATTTTTATAGTCGGTGTAGAGAATCCACATTGTTTATTTTTGTTGATTTTTGTGTTGGTGTAGAAAATTATGCATATTGTTTATTTTTAAGTTGATTTTTGTGGTTAGTGTAGAAAATATTGTAATATGATAAAAAAAAATACTTCAATCTATTCTACAAATTGTGCAGGAAACCAATTAAGACCACACAGTCACATGAACAAGAAAGAGAAAGAATTTCAATCGCACAACACAAAGATTTTTCTGGGGAAAGCCTCAACTAAAAACATACTATATATATTGCATTAAGTCAAGAACATGAAACAATACAATGATATTTCTCTTCCTAAGGAAACTCTGAACTATCTATGATTGTCTCATATTGATCTAAGCAATTTTAGTCCAATAATTAACCACTTCCTTGCCTCTATCTAACCAGCCCTGCTAACACATTCCTAGGCTAATTGAGCCCCTATTAATTAGGAAATTCCAACTAATTTATTACGCAATACATCCAAGGTGTCTTAATGACCTCATGCATGACCTGTACAATTTTCTAATTATAAAACTAATAGTCTACTTCCGTTTAACTCCAACCTCAACTTGGTTACTCTGATAACTAACAAGCAACAACTATTTATAATGAATTTACAGTTATCCAATTGATCGTTGCATGTGAATTAAATTAGATTTAATTCACTTAACCTCTCACTAGTTCATCTCTCATTTAGAACTAGTTAAATTGATTTTAACTCAAATAATTGAGTTACTAATTACAACTCAAAAAAAACTACAACTTACCCCCATAAAACTTAGAGAGAAATCTACATGCCTCAAGATTGACCCCCAACTCAAATTGACTAAGCTAACTAAGTCTTCCTAACTTAGTTAACTCATACAAATTGTCATAAGATGTGGAATTACAATTCCCTTCTAATTTAATTAAGGGGAAATTAAATTAGAATCCATTTCTTGTTTCCAATTTAAACACTCCCTCTCAACAACAAAGGGATTTTTTGCTACCCAATCTATGTGGGGGAATGTTGAACCCCACAATTGCCTCTTTTTTACACCCTTTTTCGCTCCATCTCCTTCTTCTTGATATTCATAATGTCACATTAGGAATCAAATTACAAGACTTAATATGGCAGGTATACAATTGTCTTTTATTTCATAAAATGATAATTTTCTATATTATTTAGTTTAATATTTACTTCAACTACCGAATTGCAGTGATCTTGTAGCTAACACACAATTTTGCAGTTAAGTTTATGGTCTGATAGGTTCTGAGTTTCCAAATGGAGAACGAAACACATGTGTAGTTGGAAATTGATGAACACAATGATTTCCTCCTACTCTCATGAGCCATATCAATGAAAACAACATCCTAGCAAAGTGGTCAAAGGTGAATTCAACCTCCATAGTAGGTGACTCAGACAAGCAAGAACTCGATTTTATGCCTCATGATTTGTTGTGATGATAGAAAATCATGAGAGAATCGTGAAATTTTATATTTAATAATTAATATTAGTTTATTTTGATGGTTATTACGCGTATAGATCTGAACAATTAAATGCACAAGGGATTTATAAATATGCCTCTCGACAAAGATGAAAACAGAATGAATTTTTATGGCATCAATTCTCTTTTTAATATAAGTGCAATTTGTTTTCTCATTGACTATTCAAATGCATGGTTAAGTTCCTGGTTGAAAGCATCATAATGTTACCTGCTTCTCGTGGAGGCTCCCCTCGAGACAGCAAGGTCTTTTATTTATTAACAGTGAGTATTTTAGTTTGTATTTTCCTGTAGATTCTCGTCAATTCAATTGAGTGTTTACGATTTTATTTCTTTTAGATTTGAGTTTGAAATCATTTTTATAATCATTTTTTTTTCCATATATTTTATATGCACATGAACATAATAGAGCTTAACACTGTAATGATATAGATAGGATTTTCATTTGCATAGTTGGTCTTCCTTTTTGAAGCACATTCAATTAAAAGTGTGAAGTGTGATTTCCATTTAAGCAGATGTGTTTTTTGTTTATGCAAGTGTGAGATTTCCATTTATGCAAGTGTTTGATTTCCATTCAAGCAAATGTGATCTTTTATAAACAAGAGTAATTTCCATTTGAGCAAGTGTGATTTCCATTTATGTGATTGTGTGGTTTTATAAGCAAGGGTGATTTTGTTTAAAAGAAAGTGAATGAGTGATCTTATTTGAAGCAAAGTGTGAGTGTGAATTTTTCTTTCAAGAAGAGTGTGATCATTATTTTTATAATTAATTTCATTTTGTATGAGTGCTTAATTTACTTACATAGCTTTAAAGAAACACGTGCATTTTGATTACTCAATTTAACTTATAAATTTTTTGAGTGACAAAGACTCCTAGCACATATAGTGCACATACATTTCATCATTTTACTAGCCCTGTTTGATAATTTATTTAAGTAAATTAACATCAATTAAATTGCCAAACATTTTGGTGTTGTTGTCAGGAAAGTGTGTATAGGAGTTCTTTTTCTTTTTCCTTTCATTAAAAAACAAAACAAAAATGATATGCATAGGGAAAGAGACTCTAGAGTTAGATTTATAGGTAGAGGTAGAATTTTGATTCCAACATCACCACTAGCCCTATAACGACCTCGTAGTGCTACACCATCCACCCAAACTTGTATTCCATCCATTGTCGGTAGACACAAACTTCCCGAGTTACTTTGATCTAAAATCCAACCTAGAGATTCACCAACTTCATCAACTGAAGCCATAATAGAAGAAGAGGATCCTACATCCCCAATAGAAGGAGTAATTTTACTATCTTTTAACTGGAGAAAAAATTCTAGGAAAATGACTAGAAATCCCTAGTGAATAAGAATAAGAAGAAACATACTTTAATATTCCATTAATAGAAGAACTAGAGGAATGAGAAGAGGAACTAGAAAATCCAATTTTGGAACCTTGCATTAGTTCTGAGGAATCTACATTGGTTGGAGAAGGGGACGGAGAAGTACATAATGTGAATGGTGAACAACCTAGGATTGGAGGTGGAAGAGGAGGTAGGATTTGAGGTGGAAGAGGTGAAGGAAGAGGAAGAGGAGTTGGTAGAGGAGATCCAAAAAATTTTTGATTTCCCATCTTTGATGAAGATATGATAGCTACAATGAAAAATGTATCACCCTCTATCCTCCCTAATTTCCATGGATCAAGAAATGAGGATCCTGAAACACCTCTCCTTGAGTTTGAAGTATTAGGTAGCTCCTATGACTATTTACTCGATACTCAAAAGTTGAAATTGTTTCCAACTACTCTTAAAGATGCAGCATTAAAATGGTTTATGGGATTAGGAACACACTCTATCAGAACATGGGAACAAATGAAAAATGTATTCTTAGAAAAATATAAGGACTATTGTATGCCCCATAACCTTAAATATGAATTATTTAAGATGATGAATAAAGAATATGAAAATATTGAGGATTTGATTGAAATGTTTAGCTACAATCCTAAAAGAGCTAAAATGGAAAATCTAGATGAAGGAACTTTGAAATATCTCTTATTAAAATCCATCAGGGAGGAATGGATAGATCTTCTCAATATGATGGGTACAGGGGGTATTTCTCAGTTATCATTACTATATATTTTTTAGTTATACATACACATTTCAAGAGGAAATTCAAGAACTGGAAAAATTCCAAGAGATCTTGTTATTTCTAGGATTAATAAATCTGCAATCGGGACAATAAGTAGGGTTGAAATAGGTAATTTTATTGATAATTTCAAGAAAAATATTTTAGGAAGTTTTAGTGAACAAATATACACTCTTCAAATACAAAACAAGAAAAAAACTGAAAAATGTTGCTTTATATATCTTTTGTCCAAAATGTAGAAAAACACATGCCTTAAGATAATGTCCTCTTGACTTAAAAAGTGTAGAAGTTTGTCTTATATGTGCAGAAGATCATGATACAAAACAGTGTCCTTCAATACCAGGTCTTAAATCTGTCTATCAAGAGGAAGTGGTACCAAATAAAGTAGATCCTCTCTTTTTTATTGCTAAAATACCATGGAAAAACTCACAAACTCAAGGTTTCAATGCCCAAAAATATGCACAAACATCACAAAACAATTGGATTGCACCTATGCCTTGGAAACCTTGGCCTTAACCCTGGGCACAAGGATGGAAAAGTAATTATGGAAAATAACCTCAGTATCCTCAATATCCTCAACCTTACCCTAATTTTCCACCACAATATTTCCCTCGGCTTGTTCAACCCTCTCAACCTAAAAATTAAAATCCAAAACTTTCATTACCATTTCCACAAATACCAAACCAACTTCCTACTCAGCCACTTCTAAACCCAAACAATAAAAATTCACAACTGGTGTATAATGTGGAAGGAAAAAATTTCCAAACTTACATGATAAATCCATTACATCTAAACAATGTTCAACTTATATCTGGTAGAGTGTTGGGTCTGTTTACTGGGTAAACTAACACACCTATTTCATTATCAATATGGGCTTGTAGAACTTAGAAGAATCTCCAAAATATATGGATTTCAGCTATATTCAAGTTTCTAAGATAAATTTTTAAATCTAAAGGAAATTCATATTACAAATATAAAACTTGATTAAATAATTTCTAATTCAATTATGTAATAAGCAAAGGAAGAAGCTCCTAACTTAGGAGAACTTGTTTGTCCTTCTCTACAATACTACTTCATGAACAGAAATCAAAACCGCTAATGAAAAATAGCTCAAGATACATAAAATAATAATATAAGAGGCTCCTAACTAAGTATTTCCTTGTTGTCCTTCATTACAAATTCATTCATCATTAATGCCATTGTTAGAAAACTAGAAATTCAGAAAATCACTTAAAAGCAAGAAAGATGAATTCTAGTTTCTAGTCCCTTATCAGATAGAAGAAGTGTTTAACCTAAAAAGTGGTTTGACTATTCATATGCAGTATATAAATTAGATTAATGTTCATCAGCAATCATAACATATCATCATATATATAATTAACTAACTAACCATGAAACAAAACTAGTTCAGGAAATTGCAACTAAATTAACTAGAAAGTGAACCTACCTCGGTGTGGGGGCACCTCGCACACTGGGAGTACTTTCAACTACTAAAACTAAATCAAGAATTCACCATATAAAATATCATAAAATAATATAGAACTGGTTCTTCAAGTAGCTCTCCAAGTTTCAAAAATATCAAAGTGAAATTATACAAATTCTACATATCAATGCCTTCAATGTCTTAGGCTTAAATAAAGAAATATGAAAAAAACTCAACGAAAATGTCTCTAACAACCATGTTTATCCTTATCCTATCTATTTTTATCGATCTCATCCATCTAATCTCTCAAAATCTGGAAAATCCCATAAAATGCTAAATTTGGCCTATTTCCTATGGATTTCCCAAAAATAGGTCTTGTTTGACCACCTTTGACCAGGCATGTTTAAGCCTGGTTTGACCAAAGAAATAGCTGTACATCCATTATTATTTCTCAATATTTCTATAAATTTTATCATCTCGAGCCCAAGTGTCATGCAAGTATGACATCAATGAAGCCATTACGAGAATTTCTGGCCTAGTCCAAAAATGCACTTAAAATTCAATTTTTGTAAAAACTTCTAAAAATTGTAAAAAATAATTTATATACCTGCATATGCATTAATTGGTAAAAATAGAGTGAATATGGATGTTATATGGATTGATATCATGGTAATAAAAGGTATTTACTTAAACAAAATAAGATAAAAAATGAGGGCCAACATCTCCCCCTTGCTGATGCACAAGCATGTCCTCATGCTTGCCTCTTTCTCTTGGAACTTCTGAGCTCTAATGTCGATAATTTACCTTATCCAGAGGCTTCCTATTGTGCTTCTTGCAAAATACAATCTATCCCTTTATATTGTTCTCCTTTGTATATCAAATCCATGAATTTATGTTTTTCATACTTGATCTTCCTTGAGTTTTTCTCTTTGAGCCATCTGAATGCTTGCATGGAAAGAATATGGTTATTTGCTTTTAATTTTCCAAATTTTTCATTCAGTTTTTCATTCTCCTTGATCAAATTTTCATTTTTTTTCATGTATGTATTATTTTCTTTCTTCATATGCCTCTCTGTATTCATCTTACCTCCAACTGATCTGTCAAATATTTTATTTTGCCAAGGTTTAGATCCTTCTCTTCTTATTTTTTGTCTTTAGAAAATGAATTGGCTTCTATATCATTATTATAAAAGTATGAATCTCTTTCTAATGTGTTTTCATAGGCCTCATTTTGCAATCTTTCAATAATTTCATCCACTTGCTTTGTTATGGGAGGTGTCTCAACAATTTGTACCTCACGTTCTTTCTCTTTAATGCTTGTGTTTGTTTGTATTTTTATTCTTTGTCTCCTGGGAATGGATAGGAAGGAGACTTAACTTTCAACCATGATTGTATCTTGTTGCTTTTTGGAACTTTTCCTTGGATAAAGAGGTGAATTCATTATACTTTGTTTCATGAACCGGTTTAAACTTTTCCTCTATGATTTGTTATGCAAACTAATGTTGAGTTAGAATATCTCTCCACATTACACCCTTAGTTTTCAACTGATACTCTACAAGAATCTTGATGAGTCCTTGATGGTAGATTTGTGCCTCTTTGGGTTTGGCTTCATTCTTCACATTCTCTATCATTTTGATCAATTTTTTAGAGAAGAAGTATGGCAAATTGATTTTCATTTCTCCCTTGATATGCTGAAGAAATATAATATAATAGATATGCACTACATTGTACACTGAATAATTAACAATAACTCTACCCAATGCTCATTAAACAATTCCCTTGGAATCCCCTTTGTTCTGTCAAATGATCCCTTCCTATTTTTCTCCAGAAAGAAAGTCCATCCCTTATCTTTAAAGTGAAAACCCTTATGATATTGTTCCCCTAACAGTAATACATATAAGGCTTTAGAAATGGACTCTAGATTTAATGGGATGACTAAGTTTCCCACCATGGTTTGCTCCTGTGTGTAATTTTTTATGAACTCAATTGTAATTCTCTCATCGTGTCCATTAAAATTTTGGAGGAAACCAATTAGACCAGCTTGGTAAAGTTGTTCTATGGTATATTTTTACCAATGTTCAATCTGGAAGTCTTTTGGTTCTATCCTTGTAGCAATGTGTTCTGAAAACCAATTTATGTATCCTTGCACTGTCAACATTTTCATTTCAAAAAAAAAAAAATTTATGCACATATATAGATCTTTGTTGACATGTTCATGGTGATAAGGCTTACTTCTTCTTTTATGCACTTGACAAAGAAATGAAATCAACCTTCTTCAACCTCTGTTCTCTTAAAAAAATGATCCCATTGCTTCCACAAACACAAAATTTTGATATAGAAAGATTATAAAATCATAATTAACATGTTTTTATTAATATATTTCTCATATTCTATTCTTGGTTTCATCACAATTTTAAAAAACTCCTCTGTCTCTGATGTATAATTCTCTGTCTCTGAATTGACTGTGTAGAAAAAATAAAAAAATTCATGCCACAATGTCTTTTTTTTCTTTTAATTCATACAAAATTCCTCCTCCCTTAAGACAAATTCACCATACATTAAGTCGAAAATGACTTAGGCTCACTATGTGCACAAATATTTAATGAATGGCTGACTGTATCTATGTCAATATTCATCAAAACAGCTCATGAAATGGCTTCACTATGTTTTCAAAATCCATAAAAAAATCATTTCTCTTTGTATACAAATATCATAAAAAAAAATTGACCATGTTTTTAGCGCTCCTTAACTCATAATTCAATCTTTGTTTTTACCAAAATTCATCAAAATTCCCTTCTCTGTTTTGAAAATTCTCACTGTGCACATAGGTGAAATGAATTTTCCAATACAGACAAGACATGGATGAAATGAATTATGCCCACTGTGTGTTAAAAAAATAGGAAAAATTGTGTTCTCTCTATGTATCAAAATCAAAATAAAAAAATCTGTGTTTTCACATACAACCACGCATGAGGAAATTGCAAGATAACCTAATATAGAAGTGATTTTTTTTGTGATATTTCTAAGATAACTTGAGTTCCTATGTTAGGCATCACCAATTTGATCAGAAATATTCTTCGATATTTCCAAAGATTCGTTCATTAAACCAATGGAAAATATGTGTTTAATGGTGTCAGAGACAAGTTTAAATGGTGGTAGAGACACTCATTTATAACATGTAGTTTAACTTGTGTTCAACACAAAATCCCGAGATTTATTTATTCTGAATATTCGTTTCACTAATGAGAAAAATCAAGGGTTTTTTCTTACCTTCTTGTTCCATGAAATCTCTACACTTTGTTGTGTGTGTTTGATTAACAAAACTGCCATATATCTCGGCTCAAATTCCAGTCAACATCAATGCTTAACTCTGTTCCTTCTTAGTTCTCCACTCCTCCGTTGCTATATCTCATGCTTTCTCTCTCAGCTTGAGTTTATATGTTTCATTTATGGCCTTTTTGTGTTTTCTCTATAAATTTTTTCTTCACAAGGTGTTTCGAATGCGTGTCGATGGTTTTCACAGCATTCAACTTCCTCTCTGAGCTTGCAATGGCTATGATTGTGAAGAAAATCGCAATTTACAGAGGTATGTGGGTTTAAAAATGGCAGAGGCATTACTATTTGCACAGGGTTTGTATTAATGTTATATCATTGTGTTTTTAAATTTGTGTTGATCATTTTCTCATGCGCCAACCTCTGACTGAGATTCCCTCATGGCTTAGTCTTTCTGACTTACTCTATGTACTTGCTCCATAGTGTATACACATCTCATCACGCATGTTCTCTGCTACATTCATTACGCTACCCATATCATTTTTCATTCATTACTATGCTAACCACGTTCTCTACTCCCCTCATTGCTTTCCATGCCCATCAAAATGCATCATATTTTTGTTCTTTTCATTGCATCATTTCAACTTAGGTTATGTCCTTTGTATTGATCATTGAATTTTCACTTAGGTTTTTGTCACAATTTCATTATCCACCATATGCATCATTCTTATACCTTAGCTTTACCATATATGCATATTATTGCTCCATTCCATCAAATGATATTTGCATATTGTACTTTGTAGCTTAGGTTTTAATCTTTGTATTGTTTAATTTAATTTTAAAACGACCCAAGAATGGTCATGTTTAAAATTAAATTTTTATTGTGACACAGAACTTCGTTTATTTTGTAGGTCCAACAAGAATTTGATAATTGAGCCTTTCATTTTTTATCCTAGTTCTTAAGAAAAATGTGATGGTATAATTAATTGGAATGATAGTATATTGTTAAATGTAGGAAATGAAATATGGTATATGGAATGATATCTAAATGGGTAGGATAATGAATATGGATAAAAATATAATGGGTAAAATAATGAATATGGATAGGTGCTATGAAGGTAGTAGAATATAGGTAGGCTATGAATATCAAGCACTAAATTAGTCTTAACAACCACTAGAATATCTTTTTTAAATAAAAAATTTAAGAGAAAAATTTTCACTTCTTGTAATTGTACTCCCATAAATTTTTTGATGTCAATGATTTCCTTCAATCAAATGATGGTTGACAATGTATTTATTATCATAACGATGGCTCTTCAGAATATATTGAAATGTAGAGACTTATTTCTACTTCACGTTTTCGCATATGATTATTGATTCAGGTTGATGTTGTTTAGGTCCCTTCTGCAGTTTTTGATGTTTCAAGTCCCTTCTGACATGTTCTTCAGGCTTGAATGTTGATGTAGTTCAGGTCCCTTCCGTAGTGATATTACAAATAATGGTTCAAGTCCCTTCTATATGTAATTTTCAATCAATTGTTTCAAGTTTCTTATGTCATATGATACAAGTCCCTTCTACATAATATTCTCAATGATATCTGAGGTCCCTTCTGCACAATATTTTTAATGATGTATCAGGTCCCTTCTGCATAATATTTCCAATGATGTATCAGGTCCCTTTGTACTTGTAATTTGGGTTCCTTCTTCAATTCAGCTGCTCAAACTATTTGCATAATTTTATTACAAACTCCCCCCTTATTGATGTTAATACTTGTCCTCAATTCTTGCATGTCTTAGAAGATTAAATCTACAAAATCATACTGAGGTGAAAAAAACAAAATAAAATGCATAATTCATATTCGCCAAACAAGTTGGTTTTCCAATATGAATTCGAGTTTGTATTGTGCCAGTGTCCTAGATTTTCACAACCAAACTCTTATATATATATTATCTTTATTTTTATTCTTCTAGAACTAAGGAAGGCATATTATTCTCTTGCATTATTTCCATGTCAGTTTCTTTTGAAATTGTTTTCATAAAATATTCTTTATTGATAGACTTATTCTAGACTTTAAGCCTATGTCCATTCACTACAAATGAAATTGACACTTAATCTATTTTTTTTATTCTGACTACTCCATTGTTGAAGATTTCTTCAAACTCATATGACCCAAGCCAATGAGTTATAAACTTTGCCTTGAAATCTTTTTAAGTATTAAGTAATTGAAACAATTCTTACCAAGAATGTGCATCAGCATAGAAAATATTGGGTAGAAAAGCTTATATACCATACTTCATAGAGAAAAATCACAGTAAATACTCCATATGAACTTTTTTATGGGAAGAAATTCCTATTTCCTATTGATTTCCAGATAAAGACTTTCAACACAGTAGTCAAATTGGGTCTTGATCTATTAAAAGCACAAAAACAAATAATGGATTAGTTGAATCAACATGATGAGATCAAGCAGGATTCTATTCACAAAACCAATATAATTCAACAAAAAATATCCAGGTGGCATGATAAGTTTATCAAAGACGGAGAATTCCAACCTCGTGATTGGGCATTACTTTTTGACTCAAAGTTTAAATGTTTTCAAGGAAAATTTCAAACTCACTAGCTTGGGATTTATGAGATTGAAATCGTCTTTGATAATGGTGTATACAAAATCAGAACCATTGATGAAGAAAGAGTAACCTTCCTTGTAAATGGTCATCGATTACGAATTTATCATAAACCATTGACAAAAGAGGAGTTTGTTAAACATCTGTAAGAGAACATTGATTTGAAGGTGGTTAGGAAGGATTATCCTTCCTCTCCAACTTAACTCGTGGAAGCATTTATTTTCTATATAAAAAAAAATTAATTGAAAAAAGAATTAAAAATTAAAATAAAATTAAAAAATAATTGTATAAACATGAAAACCAACTTTATTGGCATTTTATATAGAAAATTTAGGATGAAAACCAAGCACTTTTGGAACCCTAGATTTTATTTTTAAACCCTATTATAATCCCATTCCCTTTGTTACCCTCTTTTTTTTCTTTTGAAAATAAGCAGCTATGGAATTGATGAAAATCTCCAGCTTTAACAAAATTTTGTAGCCGACTTGACAGGGTTCAATGAGGAAAATTGAAGATCTTTGCATAAGAAGAAATTGATTAAGATTGCAATTGAAGGCATCCAAGAACAACATACAAAAGACCAATCAAATCATTATAATCATGCATCTAAGGTATGTAAATATTAAATTAAATGATAAAGGTAAGAAAAATTATATTATGAAATATAGAGGTTGCTACCGCCACTTAGAGTAATCATTACTCTCATTAATACAACTTCGGTCTTAACCAAAAAATATCTCTATATTGTCAAAAAATTGGCTATAGGCCCATCATAATTCAAATTCACCACTCCTCTTCATTCATCATTTCATTTCATGCGCAGCTATTTCACTCCATTTAACCGTGTTTCATTAACAAATCTACCCTCATTCATACTATGTTTCACCTCAAATTTGAAGCTCTTTTCGCTCCATAACTCTGTCAAAAGAAGAAGTTGCGGGGTAAAACTTCTCTAGCATGGGGATTATTATGAGGCCAAAGGGAAATGGGAATAATTTTATATATGTATATCCACATGTCAAATAAATGTTACAGTAGGCACGGTGGCTGGAATTTATAGAAAAAATTGATGGCCATGAAAAAAAAGTCACAAAGTCTTTTTCCTAGGTGTTTTATGGAATTGAGGAAGAAATTGGAGATGTGAAGATAGTGTTGAAAGAATCCTTTGTAGTGGAGGGGAATTGACTACCTAGGGTTGGCGAAAAATGGTTCAAAAATAGGAATATTGAAGAAAAGGAATGGAAAATATTTTTCAAAAATCATGGTATGGACACTTCAAACATTTAATAAAGGGATATTATTTATACTTTGAAAATAAAATGAGAAAATTATTATTGGTTATTCAAAAAATTATTACTTGTGAAGGAATATTTGGCATGATATTTTTCTATCATGCACATTCTCTTATTGCATTTCCCCGAAGGAAATGAAATTAATTTCCCCAATTTCTTACTTTGTAGTTTAAGAAAAAT